>CM076396.1:42358273-43105773 GCA_038363315.1 Mugilogobius chulae | reverse complement strand
TATTGTGTATTAAGACTTTTAAAATCTATTTTTAGCCAAATGGATGTATATGTAATGTACATATGTTGACACAAGGCTTATAGTTGAAGAATATTTACAAATAATGTGTTATTGTTGAAAAAATTGCTAGCTTTTTAGATTTTTTTAATGTTTTTTAGATGTTATCTTGTAGTAATTCAGTAATCTTTGCTAAAAAAAAGAGTCTGTATGGTAGGTTTCCTGTTGATTATGGTTTTAAAAAACAACAAGTATGATCATTTTTAGTTGACAAGTTTTTTAGTGGTGACTTGCTGTGTTTCTCCAGCCTAGAGGTTACTAATTGTCCAAAAATACTTGAAAGCTTGAACCATCACTTTTTAGGTTTCATATTTTAATTGGCTCTTTTTGTAGCATTAGTCACCGTTAACTATATACTCACAATACACTATATCCTCTGCTTTTATAATAGTAGAGGAACCGCTGCTTTGTTTATTTAGTAGACTAATCAGTTGATGTAGTATTTATCAACCATATTTCTAAGTCTAATTATTTTATCAGCAATAAAACTGCAGCAGAAAGTAGTTGGCCTGGAGGGAGGCAACTGGAGTTTTGGAAGTAATTAGACAGTTTAATCTGCCTTTTCACTAATGAAGATGCTGTTTACCTCTCTTTCGCTTTTAGTCCATTAATTACTCACAGGACATTTCTTTAGCCCACAACAATCTAAAAACAACTTGTGAATGAAGTACGTCTTAAATTATCCTTTAGATAATGACTGAACAATACATTATTGTATATACATGTACTGTATATTGTGAATGTAAATGTACTATAAAAATGCTACACATTTTATGTGTATTGAGTGTAAAAACATTTATGTTGGATTGATTTAATCACCTGGATTTGTATTGAGCTATTCATTGTCACCGAGGCCTACTTTAGCTCAATTCCTGTATTTAAAAATTTGCTGAATGTGTCTCCCCATCGCTGTGTATTAACATACTGTAAATCTTTTTTCTATATTCTTGTTTCCCTCAGACTCCTAAAGAGGGCGCATCCACTGTCCTATACGCCGCTCTATCACCAGCGCTGGAAGGAGAGCACGCTCAAGGCTACTGGGCCAATGGACGCAGGCAGATGACATCACCGCTGACCTTTGACCCCCAGCTGCAGCAAGACTTATGGGAAACCTCTGTCCGACTGCTAGGTCTGCAGTAGCACTGGCCTAATACAACTGGGCGACCCTAATGGACTGCGCTCAAAGATGAAAGCTTCAAATGAAAATAATGACTTTTGACCCGAAAACAACCAGCCACTAGCGCCCCCTAGCCCTTTCATCTTCTGTTACTCATACCTCATGTCGACATATGTGTAACGCCATCTTAAATCCACAAATGTGATTGGTCAGAGGCAATGCATAAGACTTTTTGTTGCAGACTCGCCAAAGAAGGGCTAAGGGATATTCGAGACAGCTCTATTTTTCCACTGTGAGCACTGAACATTCAAGTAGGCACTCAAGGTCTATAACAATAATCATACTTGCCATCGGTCGTTAGAATAGCCATACATTATTATTAGAAACAAGATTCATTTGTAGGTTTACCGCTCAAAAAGCTGCACTCACTCTGCCTTAAAATCAATACTAAGGATTTTAGTTTTGTTTTAGAGGTAAAATTACAAATTTAGATTAGATTAGAAAAACATAGCAAACATAAAAACAAACATTGTTTAGTCAATGTTTATGTATCAAGTTAGTGATTTATATCGAAGCCTCAATCTCATTTCTTATTCTAATTATTTTTCCTCAAGCACTTTTTTATTTTCAATTGGTAAAACTAAATTGTTGGTTGTAAAATATTGACTTTGTAGGACGATTTCTGTGCTTTGTTGAAATTTCTAGAAACAAAAACGTACATTTTTTTTAGATGTTTCTTTGAATGCATGAAGACACACAGATTAATGTAACCCATTGCTATTGCTCTCCACTCTTCTTCATCATAAAAAGACGGTCCTTTGTGTACAACAGGGGATTGTGACTCTTAGTATTCCCATGGCAGATTAGTGGATAATTCCCCATACTGAGATGTACGCCATTGTTGTGCTATAATTTTCATGTTCAAGGGTTTTCAGACACTTTTGTTAGCTTTGTCACTCTACAAAACAAAACAAAAATGCCACTTCATTTTGGACCATTATACACGGCATTGAAATTATTCTGTAATGTTTTGATACACAAACGTTTCAAGACCATTTCACAGTGATGGAGAGCACAAAAAGAAGCATTTCTAGTGGCAAAATACACCCCTTTCTGTCTGATTGGCTGCTTATTATTATCGCCACTTCCTAGTTTGGCGCGGCTCCCAGAGCATTGTGGGACTGAGATTTCCCCAGTGGTGAGAATCTAACTCCATCTGCTGAGCTGACACACAGTACATCCAGGCGAAAGGCTTATCTAAACACGCGCAGAGCAAACAAAGGCTTGTGTTCTTATGCAGTGCGCTCACGGACTCCAGGCAGCGACCGAATAACATCTCCACTGTGAGTTACCACTTGGCTGTGACGACGATGCAGAAGTTTAAATCTTGAAGTATTAGCTCAAAATCCTCTCCCTTTCCATAAGTAATGTGCTGCTTTCAAAACTGCCACTGAGCATCTAAACCTGCCATATATGAAGCAATAGCATCACTCTTCTCACAGCGAGGCTTTGTGGGTAGGAAGCGGGGATAAACTTGGTGTAAGATTTTAAAATGAAATCAGCTGCGAGCTATTCATTCTTCAAGATCGCCGTGTGCAGTCTTGTTGACGAATAATGAATGGGACCAAAAGGAGAGGAAAAGGTCAAAACTAGTTTTCATATTCAGCTTAAATGAAAGCTCATACATTATATTAACTTTTAAGTGAATGTGCTGTGAACGACCTGCAGCGAGTTTGGGGGAAAAAAAGAAAAATGGGGTCACGAGAAAATGATCATTTGGCTGGAAGGCTGTGGCTGCAGTGGAAACGATGTGTGACTGTGGAATGAATGAAATGGACTTCTCAAATTGCAAATTTAATAGAACCCATTTATACAGTGATAATTATGAAAAAAAACATCAGGCTCTTTGTACACCACTTGTTAGAAATAAGCAAACACAGTGCATTCGAAATGGCTTTAAGTAGACTAGCCATTCAACCCCATGTAGTCCAAATATGAACGTCATGTCATGACTAGTTTTGTAATAAATTTGCTGTCAACGCACACTAAAAAAATGACAAAATTATAAAGTTTAGTTTATATACATAACATTTTTAGATGCTTTATTTTATTAGAAAAACCACCACTTGTTGGAATGACTGTGTGATCCGGTCCAAGCTGTTATATAGTACTATGAAATTGAATAATTGTGTTAAATATGTTGCTGTACTGAATACCAGCAATATCTTCTCAGTCAAATCCTTTGTGTTTCGAGCTGTTTTGTAAAATGTGTTGCACTGCTTGGTTTTCTCTGCATGGCTCCCTTATCGGCGACATCAAGAACTGAACAAATGCAGCCATCTGGATTGCAACTACACTACATCCAGTCAGCACCAGCTAAAAACACTGAAAAAAAAAAAAAAAAAACTTACATTGGACAAAGCAAACAAGGACATTTCCCGAGCACAAAGATTTCCAAAGACAATACAACGGGCGATAACCGATCAATAATTAATGGTTTCTGATCGAATGTGTCTCCTGCACAGACGGGACGACGCAGTGAACTTCTTGAACTCGAATCGGAAATATTAAAAGAGCCAAAATTGCTCTTGTAACTGTCTGTGTAATGTTTCTGTGTGAATTTACATGTCATTTCAAAGTCACCGCTAATGTCGAGCAGTGGCGTATGTACTGTATGTAGAATGGAGAAGCTCTAAATAGCCATTTTTCTGACAGACTTGGGATGACGTTTATATTAAATGTCCAAGCCAAGTTGTGCAAATCCTAATATAAATATAAATGTGTGTGTATAGGAAGAGAAAGACCATATATATATAAAAATGCATACAGGTTGACGCCAGATGCTCCAAAAAATCCACTGTAAGCTGTTATTTGGGCCATCTGGACTCCTGTGTTCCTGAAAATGTGCAAGATGTTTTATTTTTTATGATTATCGTTGTCAACATTATTGCTTTTGCTGTGCCTAAAGAAAATCTCCCTCCTAAATATGTTTTTGTGACTTTTCCCTCACGTAGATAAGAGCTCGTGTAGACAACTGTGATAGTGTCTTGTCCTGTGCGTTGTTGTTAGTTTTTCCTCTTCTTCTTGACAATGCGGCGTGTGTGGCGAGGGAGAAAGAAAGAGAGAGAGAGTGAATGTGCGTATGTCTAGATAAGAGACTGACTCCTATGTTTTTGTCAATGGTTGTGACATTCCAGCAGCAGACACCTTTTTCTAAATATCCAAAGCCTCTCAATAAACATATCATTGTGCCACTTGGTTTCATTTCGTGTTTTTCCTATAAGTTGGAGCGAGAGGGAGAGAAACTGTCAGTGCAATGAGATCGTATGAGACATGAAGCCTAGAGCATGGTTTGAACTTTAGACACACACACACATACACACACTAAGAGACTGCAATCGTATTATTTAAGCATTCAATTTGTGCCACGGCTTTGTTATCAGGGAAATTCATGTGAATAGTTTTGCAAAAATAGGGCATTAGCTTGATTATGTTTATTACCACAAATAGACGTTACAAAAATTGGTGCTACTGGTCTTTTATCATGCCCAATTATAACTTATTGGAGGGCATCGGAGGTCTCATTATGACAAAATTGCAAGCAAGCACAGGAGCGCTGCGAGTCATTTAAGGTGGTTTGTTCGTGGTTAAGATTTTACTCAATTAGATTTTATTTCATCATGCTTAGTTTGTTCAATTTATGACTAAACCACAAACTAGACAAGGAAAAGATCGTAGCCCTGATATGTATGAAGTTATAACTATAGATTTTACACACAATTTGGTTTAAACTGGTACTGTTGTGCCTTTAGTTGGAAAGTAAGACTAATGTAGAGCCTGATGTTCACCCAGATCGCCAAAATGTTTGAACTGTTATTCAAATAAAGATGTTACATTACAGTAATCATAATAATAACAACTATGTCACACTACATGAACAAATTTCTTATGTTTTAATGAGAGGAAAAGAAAGCTATTTTAGTCCTTACACGAGTATCTGTTGATATTTACAACAATACATCAGCTATCGCCAAATACTTAAAAACAAAGTATCGAAATTGGTATCAAAACTGAAAAGGCTAGATCAGTGTATCCATGTTATTTCCTCATTTAAAAATAACTGGAGTTGTGTTTTGTAGTCATTTGTAGTCATTAACACATGCACTGCAGAAAGTTGTAGCAACAACTTGTATGCTGTTGTCAGCTAACTACAAGAGTTTATCACTGGGAGAAAACAAAAGTTATGCTGCTAAATCAACATTTGTGAATAAAATTTGACCCTACAACCCATACACATTACAATCACGGAGTGAAAAAACAGTGAGAAGAACACCGTCTCATACATTCGTCCGGTTCATACCTGATCCAAAATAGCTGCTTTTTTTGTTGGCTTTTGTAGGGCCTTGGTTCCCCGGTTACAATCCCCTGTACCTGAAAGATAAGGTAGAGAAATGATTTAATCCCAAACTTCAGATAGCAAACTAATCTCCATTTAATGTATTTTCATTATTTCAGTGGCAAGGTTGGATGATGCTGCACTACAGAAAAAAAGCATTTTTAGAAACAATCTTATAGGTTGACATTGTCCCAACCTACAAAAAAAACTACACCAGATGCCCTGCCTTCTGCCTGATACAACCACAGAAAAAAACAACCTGCTTCATATGCAAAGCTTTTTTTTCATTTTTGCTCCCAAAAAATCTACTGCCTCCAATCAAAGTGGAACCAGCCTGAGTGTGACAGTTCATATTAATATTTGGGCAGACTTTATTATTTCAAAAGAAACCTACATTTGCTCCTCTCCACTTTCACACATTCTCCGAGCTTGACACTGTGCCAAGAGAAATCACTGGCTCCGTGTCTGCTGTGTGACAAGAAAACTGTCTTCTGCTAGCTTGAAGGAGCGAGCTATTGAAGGCTGATTAAGCTACACACATTTGAGCTGAAGGCTACAATTTGACCCGGTTCATCAAGGTGCTTTTGAATGACAATAGCACAGACAGCTACACGTCTTTTTGTGAGCAGAATCTATAGTTGCACTGATGCTTTTTATAGAAGGAGACATGCAACACAATAGGGCTTGTCACATATCCTTTTTACATGTAAAGTAATGAGCAACCGAACTAAATTATCATTCCTGCCTTTAGTAATTGACGACTTATATTTGGGACCGATTATAGTTTATTACAAGAGCCATAATCCCCAAAGCATTCTAAACATTCTAATAGGTCCTCATTCACTGATTTAGTGGCAGCTCTGGCTTCATAAATTCCTCGTGGGAGATATAATGAAGTCTTTGCATGCACGCTCATAAAATAGGAAGTGCCTAATAAGCATCCATTTATGCAATTAGCTCCAAATGACTGAGAGGAGATTATTATTTGTAGGGAAAGTCTAAGGTCCAGGGTCCCACGCTTAGTTTATTGTCCGCAATGTTACAGCATGGCAAGAAAACTAAATAAATGTTCTCAAATTTTTAACACAAAGTACCCATTTAGATAATATTTAGCTTTCCAACTATTACCAGCCATAATCTGTAGTGAGAAATCAGGCAATTAATAGTCTGTTGACCATTTGCACTTACAATATGATCACGTGGGTCTTGTATAAAGGTTATCTTGTGTAAAGGTTTGTCAAATATGTGACAACCTTGGATCTAGGGTGACAACTTAAAGGGATATTCCATTTCTTTCGATTTATTACTGCCACCAACAGCATGGCGTCTTCTGTCTTCATCGAAAGGTATACAATAAAAGGCTACATTAGGCTTGCAACCTCCTACTGCAGGCAGTCGCACAAGATACAACCATTTTACTGCAATTGATAAAAATGACTTACAAACACGCAAGTTTTCGCCAAAGTTTCTTTTCTTCAAAATTTCACAATGGAAAAGAGCGTGACATATGCAATCGGTCAATAGATATAGTACTTATAAATAATGACAGGAACACTGCAGAGAAAATCCACCGTTTGAGAAAATCTCTGTGTATTTGTGATGTTAAAAAAATTTTATTGAATTTTCAATACTTGTAGACAGTCTGGAATATAATTATTAAAGGTAATAGAAATCACTAAGGTGTTCTTAATGAGGTAAAATAAAGATTTTTTTACATGTCACACCATTTGTAAGAGACAGTTTTTATGGATTCATGGTTGAACTTTTTCTGCTTAACGTGACAGTATATTCCTAAATAACATCTTACAATCACATTTCAAAAAGAGCTGTTGTACTGGGCTGTGTGTGCAAGACTGAAGTGGGAAAAACTGGCGGAATAGTGTTTGGTCAGATACACAGATATCTGAAACAAGTGTTTGGCAATTCAGTGTGATGTCAATGATGCAAAAAAAAAAAAAAAGTCTCTCGTGGGAGCACAAGAATTGTATCATTATTTTTTTAATAACTCAGAAAAGTGGACAAAGCTTTAACACCATATACTGTACACTTAGAAACTCCAGTCTTTCCATCTAGGCGGCACGGTGGCTGAGCGGTTAGCGTTCTAGCCCACAGCAAGAAGGTCGCGGGTTCGATTCCCCACGGGCCTTCTGTGTGGAGTTTGCATGTTTCTCCCCGTGTCTGGGTGGGTTTCCTCCGGGCACTCCGGTTTCTCCCCCCCACCAACTAAACTAAGGGTAATATCCTCCAGCTACGGTAGTCCTGACCAAACCTAGCAAGAAGAACTGGAGATGGGTCCCCGAGCGCTGCACTGTGGCGATCACTGCTCCTGAGGAGATGTCCCAGAAGCATTGAAAGATGGGTCAAATGCAGAGGACAAATTTCCCTACGGGGACAATAACCTTACCTTATCTATTCAAAGGACTAGCTGTAAACTTCTATAACAGTTGTGCAAAAAATGTCCTATGGGATTCAAGGTGACATACTTTACATTTTTGCAGCCTCGCACCTGTCTGTTGCTCAGGCCGTGCTCTCTCTGGTCATATATTTAAGCTTCCTAGGTAACATTTAGAGGAAATGAATTGTTTATTATAAAGATGTGTTCTATAATGTTTATAATACTTGTGACTTGTGTAATTAGCAGTCACCACAGAGTACGCACACATCTGTCTTTGCTCAAACATTTTGTTCAGAGAAATCCATTAAAACAAAATCAATGTGTGTTTGTTCTGTGGATCCAAATTTGTGCCATTCACTTTGTCATCAATCTTCATTATTGGACTCAGAACCAGTGTGCGCCATTGGGCTGTGTTGTTTGTTACCTCCCACTGCCAGCCCAGATGACAGCTCTGTGCAGCCAGGAGGCATCCTCAGAGATCCAGCAGACACGACTTATTCATTAATTTAATTAATGCACCATTTTACGGCTTTAAGCACTGACCTTTCCATTACAAGCAACCTCCAGCTCCAGCAGCATGAGCGATTATACATAACATCTTTCATTACAACTTTTTAATTGAATCTATGTGCAATTCCTATTTCAGTTTTACTGATTTTGTTAAGGTCAGTGTGCAACAGATGCACTCATTTGGTTCAAAATGAATATTTGTGCTCATGAAGGTAAGTATTATGTGTGAGCTCTTTTGTGTTTGGGGACAAAAAATGTGAGAAAAAGAAGAAACACAAGACACGATTGATTATATTTTCACTTTGCCTTCCTTTCTATTGGTTGTTTTCAGATGCAGATGGAGGCAAATTTAATTTTTGTTTGTTTGATTGTTTTTATCAATAAAATGTTGTTTTTCATCAAGTGTGCAATTATAATCTTTCACATCTTTTCACATAATGCTTTTCTTCTCCACAAATACAGGCTTAAATCCAGCTCAAATGTTATTTTTGCTGCTGGAACAAGAAAAGTACATATGTAAAATTACATCTACATACATACATTCTCATCAAAAAACATTTATATTCAAGCATTGTCAATGTTATTGTCTACGTGTCCTTGTCTCCTTCATTGATCAGCAGTGAAATTATACATTCAAGAAGAGAAATTATACAAAACAACGATAATGTTATGCATGCCAACAAAGACTAATTTTGGAATACATGTACTGTTTTCCTTTTACCACAACATTAATCATAATTCTGATCCATTAACAACTGGATTTCTATCACTGATTTTGATCTATTATTTCATTTCTCATCTTCTGCCTCTTCTCAAAGCTGAACTAACAATAACATCAACATCTGTCTTTTGTCTGTGTCATTTGGATGCTAAATTACTCTACTGTGTTACATTATTCATTTACTTCCCACACACAGCACCGTGTTTCTGAGCTAGAAATGCACAGAACTGACTAACTGTGTGCCTCTGCGCAAACAAACACTCTCTCCCCTGCAAACAATTGTATATATACAAGTAAGGAGAAAAAGTCTTGAAGAATACTAACCAAAAAGTTATTCTGTGAACTTAAATCACTATATAGTTTTATTAATAAATGAACAGCTTTCAGTTTCTTGTCAAAGTATCTATTGAGGTGAAAAATAGATTTGAACTTATTCTTTGTTCTTTGTTGTTCTATATTGGTGACATTTAGCTAACTGCTGCTAGCACAGTCTCACAAGAAAGCGTACATTTACCACGACACATAAATAGCACAGGATAAGCACGATTGCAAGCCTTTTTTCATATATATGTTATGCAGTATATATTGCACAATATGAAAAGCATAAAATAAACATATTTTATTGCGTGAAATAAACAAGAGTTTTGGTTGACATTTTCTTTAGGTTAATGGGTAAGTTTAGGCTTCAAGTTGCTAATTCTGATGCTCAGAAAAGATTCAGTAACTGAGAAAAACAGGTGGACTGCTGTAAAAGTAAATATTTCAATTTTTTACATTCTTTAGGGCGGCAAAAAATTCATAGCAACAGTTGCAATTTATAATATGAAAGTAAGAAGTAAGTAGTTAAAAAGAATGTGCTATGTGAGTCACTATTTGACTCTCTGGGATGAAAGCTGACTGGAAGTGGTATCCTGCTTTACTTTGAATCTTAAAGGTACCACAGTAGGCCTATACCTGATTGTTGGCTAAATAATACATTTTAAGCTTCCTACATTAATCAATTTGTTTTTGCTACATTCTGAACCTCCAAATAGGGGTTATGCACTAAAGTCTTCCGGTCTCAGATAGACATAGGTCGCTACATCTGGTGATGTAGTTTCCATAGTGACACAGTTGTTTACTCCAAATGCGATGGACATCAGACGAGGGATTTGGGAAAAGTCCTGAAGCAATCCTTTTTTGTCATCTGTTATAGACGCACCGACAGCTGTAGCAGCAGGAAAAGTGCGGCTTCTGAACCGAGTTTTCATAAGGAAAAGTTGCAAACATGAGCGAACTACATAAGTGATCTACATGAGCGAACTACATGAGCGAACTACATGAGCGAACTACATGAGCAAACTACGTACATGAGCGAACTACACATGCTCCGCGCACATACTGAGACTTGCTGTGCTCATGAGCCCGGGCAGAGGCGCCGTGTGCCGAGAAGAAGTGAGCACAAGCACCACTCGGTGTTGCCAGATAGATTAAAAAATATATATAAATAAAAATATATACAGCAGTCCCTTAAAAAACTACTTCACAACCTCAAAAAATGTAGTATGTGAAAAGGTTTAGTTAGTTCTCCCCTTGTTTTCGTTACCATTACATCCTTGAAAGACAGCCCATGCATCATTTAGCAAACACTTGTGGGCAAAGCGTAAATAGATCTGACATATCAAACGCAAAGGGCTTGGAGATGATGATGTTTTCCCTCATTAGCTGCCTCTAAACGTTCGATTAAAAGCGCATTTATCTCGTCGTAGCTGTTGGTTATGGCAAAGTCCTGACAGAGCAAGGCTAAGTGATACATATGGATCCTGTCTGTGAGGCTGATGGAAGGAGGCTCACCTTTAGGCCAAAGAGGAGCAAAGGATCTTTCAGTGCCATCAGTGCAATTACCAACGACAAGGTTAGTCATCTATCACGCTACTGCACAGACAATCAGCAAGTACACAGCCATCTATTAAAACGAGGTGTCATTGTCCGTCTTTTAACCTCCACTGACCAAATGTTGAGGTCACTCATCACAAACCAGGACAATGTTTCAACACAACTGAAATCCAGTCACAAAACCATTTTATATTGCGATAGTTGTCAATAGCCTATTTAGGCAGATATTATTAACTTAAATTACATTCTTTAACTGGGAGCTGGTTGAGGGACACCCACTTCACATACAATTATCATTAAAAAACATTGTCTTTGACATCTTACAAACATTACTTTTAGTTAGCCTAAGAGTTAGCATTAACGTTAGCATTAGCCACATTGTTTTCATATGAGTCCATTCAGAAAGAATGCTCTGAAATGGAAACTGGTAAAGTTCAACTGGGACATATCTGACCTCATAGTTGTTGGAATGCATCAGTCGAAAAATTTTTGACATTTTGATAACTTTCTTTATTTGTTTTGAATTGTTTATGACTGTGGCTATAGTCTTAGTTTTCCTGAAATACTTCAGTGTTGATAGATAGTTAGCACTGACACAAGTCTGTGTTGTCAACATGTTGTCAGAGAAAACCACCAACAAATCACTATTTACTGCCAAATCCTATAGTGTCTTTTCACCTTAGACTAGACAGTTCCCAAAGTGAGGGTCAGGACCCCTCAGGGGGTCTCAGAGCAAAATCTGGGGGTCGAGAGATGTTTTTAAGATGACATTTTTTATTTATGACTTGGTATTTAATCAGTTTCTTAACTGGAAGAATCATGTTTGACTGAATGTTGGTCATATAAAGCAATAAACAACTAAAATAAATAAATTTCAACCAAATTTTAATGGTTTCCAGCTTAAATTATTACAGACACCTTTTCTTATTTTTTTTTTTTTTTGCTGTAGGGGTCACGAGTTTGCTAAGTGGTTATTTTGGGAGTCCCGGTGTAAAAAGTTTGGGAACCCCTGGACTAAGAAAGCGAAAACCCAACAGAAATAAACTGAACAGGAAGTGAACATGTCAGTAAAATGTTAGCTTTAAGCTATTTACAGAAGCACAGATTCAGATGCAAGTGTACTTTCACCTTTTTGATTTTTGAAGTTTGATTGAAGTGGCACCGTGTAACTTTCTGGAGGTAGAAATTCCACAAAAGCAAAAAGTAAAAAAATAATTAAGTACTTTGAAACATTCTCCAATACATCAATTTTATGGCATCCAGAGGAATATTTTAGCTAAAGAAACAGAATAAACAAACAAAAGGAGATCTAGTAAAAATCTACTTTGGGGAGATGCAAGCCACACAAAAGAAGGACAGACATTTTATAATGATTTTTAGTCCACAAAAAACATCCAAACAAAAAAGCAAGGCTTTATACAAGTCTATTACAGACAACATTACTGTGTTTTTGCTTCTTTGTCAAATCATTCACTGTTGTGATCAGAGCCTATTATTGTCAAATCCTGTTTTTTGTTTTTCTTTTGGATCTCAGCTAATCTTTGAATAATCGTGATTTGGTTCTCTCCAATATTGAGCATCATTTTCAAAAGACAAAAAGCATAACAACGTAATTCGCTAACTCTGTGATAAACAGGATTATGATTAGATGTGCAGTTACATGTATACAAAAAAAGGAAAAGGTATATGTTGTTTTATAATTGTAGCTATTTCTGCTGCCCTTCTACCTTGGTGGGAGCAATCAGGATCCGAACATGTAAATTAAGATTAATGACTATGTTGACATAACTAATTATAGCTTAATTACATATGGCGTGATTACATGCTGCAGTATAGGCTACTTTGATAGGGCTGTTATTAAGAGGACCCAGGTGTTCCAAGGTCCCTGTGGCCTATTTCTTAACAAAAAAAAGTGCACCTAGAAATCTGCATGCAAATACACAACATGGAAACAGTTTAAGTGAACTGAAATAGTTTGCTGACAACTTCCCCTGGCTGTTTCACTATGCAGATCTGAAACTAAATCCACAACAGATTTGTCCTTGATGCCAGGTGCAAAACAGTCACTTTATTTCACAACAAAGAGAATAATGTTCTTGCTATTGCTTGTGATGGCAATGAAAGACAAACAAATAATACAAATGAGCATTCTTCGGTAACAAATATCTGCTAAAAACATTAAAATGACACCAACAAACCTAATCGCCTGCAGACAATCCCCATCAAAATTATTTTCCCAAGAAGATTACAAACTACATTTTCCAGAAATTCAAACTGTTTACCAGTTTTCCTTTTAGCTGTGTAAAAGTAATTATTGTGAATGTGTATTGCGTTTTCTACCTTGGCTTTAACTGCAGATAGGATTACACCAGCAGTGCGTTTTACAGGTGTTTACAGAGCAGAGTTATAGACCTTCGTGTTATTGTATGTGTGTGTGTGCATGGCTGTGTGTCTGTGTGAAAAAAGACACACAAAGGACATTCTTAGAGATGTGCTGTTGGAGAAGAAGGGATTTACCGTCTAAAAATGGCCAAAGAGGAGCAGAGAGGAGGAGCAGGCGGGGTAAGGGAGAAGATATGGTAGAATGGATGGAGAGCAGGGACATTATACTCTGGTACTTATGGAGGATAGTGAAACTGTTATGTTATGCATATCTGCAAGTTTGCTTTTAATTTCCAAACAGCAAAAACATTATTTGGTATGCAAACCTTTATCTCTATCTCATAAACCCTCTGGTATATCACTAGTTTCACATATTTTTGGCCACTACAATAATCCAGGCTTATCACTCACTTTCTCGTCATTAAGAGTTATAGGTGACTCATATGGCTCTTTCTTATTTACAATTACAATTCTTACGTTTAGGGCTGAGCGATCTTGAAAAAAAATGTAGATGTTTTTTTATTACATATCTCGATTCTGATATTGAGACGATTTTATCTCAAACCAAGCTTCAAGCATGTGTTTAAATGTATTAGTTGAAGGTTAATGATCAGAAAAATTGAACTTGACTGGGTGACATTCTTGGTCGACTTTAGATATGGTACCAATCGATTAGTCGACAAAAAGAAAAGTTTCTAAATGATGTGACCAAACTTTTATTTAAAAAAAAAATCAGATAAGTTTGCAATGTGCTTTCAAAGTGATATAAATTTTGGTCAACTGAGAGCCCTTTTAGCCTTTTTACTGCAAATGTTACTCGATATTCCATTTTGGCATATCTTCAAGACAACAATCACAACATTATCTAAAATTCAATATATTGCACACCTCTACTTATGTATGGAGAAAGTGATCACATCACATTAGCTGAGCAAATGATTTGTAGATTCTTAATTGTAAGTAATAAAGTCATAATGATATAGATTCAGAGAAAAGTTTTTCCAAGTTGCCAGGGTTGTAAATTTGTTCCATTTGTATCACTTTTCTTTCTAAGGATGTGTTTGTTGTTTGTTAGGGTTAAGTTTGATTTGGTTTGAATCTGTTTTAGTGTGGAGAAAAATAAATAAATAAATAAAGGAATCTTACCTGAAGATTAAATATGACTGGAATAAGGTGCACATATGAGTAGGTGAGATTTCATTGCATATATTGCAAGTTGCATACATAAAACATTTGATTCAGTCTTTCTTTTTCCATTGTATTTTTTTTCTATTCCTTCACTGGGTTAACTTGAGTTGACAAGCTAGTCTATTTATCACAGTTGTCCAGATCAGTGGCTTTCAGCTAGTGTTTCGCGGAACACCAGATGTGCCGAGAAATATGGTAATATTTGATTTAAGAAATTGACATATGGATATAAATGAACAATTTATTTGTGTCATTTGTGCCAATTTAATTTACCAGTTTTTGTGTTCCTGCACCTATTTTCAAGTCAAATTTAGGACTTTTTAGATTATTTTTAAGACCTTTATATTTTAAATTCAAAATTTCAAGGACACCTAAGACAGAGAGATCTATTTACAAAGTGCTATGTCTCATTTTGTAAAATATTTTTTGCATTGCCTGGAGACTATTTGCACAAAATGTTCACAGTTTTATTGTATTTTTTTACTTTTTTTTTTGGTAATTTACTCTTTGGTGCATTTTTAAACAATTAAATAGATTCTAAGATCTTTTAAAGGGCCTGACTTTTTCCATCTAAATTTAGGAATTAGGAATAGCAGTGTAGTTGGTGTTCCACAGAAACGTTAAACCGTGAAAAGTGTGTCACAACTCAAAAAAGAAAACAAGTTACTGGATAAATACTAAATCAAATATATAATATGATTGAATGAACTTAGTCCACATGTGTTGCGAAATATATCGTGGAAGGGTGACACAGGAGAGTGCCACTGCCATCCAGTCACAACAGCGACATGCTAATATGGCACAGTTCAGGTTTAGTCCCAGTTTAGTCACAGTTTCATCCCAATTTCAGTAAAGTGTGAACACAAGTTTGCCATTTTTGAACTTCACTATCTATATAATCAGCCAAACACAACAGAAAATAAGCTGTCATCTTGTAAGTAAGATTTATCTATTTGGATGCATAGCAAACCATGAACCGATAGACCATTTATTTAAGGCAAGGTTGAAAAGGGGCATCCATTTTTCTCTTTACTCAGACAGCACAAGGTTTGGTCCGGACTATATGAAAGCCACAACAATCTCCGGGGCACAATGCTTCCACTCCACCCACTCTTCTTTTCTGAAGGAAAGAGAGAGAGAGAGCGGGAAGGAAAAAGAGAGAGGGAGAGAGAAAGATGAAGAACAGGAAGAGAGTGAAAAGAGGAGAAAAAATGTTGAGAAATAGAGGTGGGATCAGGGGCAGGGTAAAGAAAAGCTTGGAGATGACACAGCTGAGGAGGAAGAGGAGTGCGTCACATCTGCAGTGGAGAGGAACAGGCTGACAGCACATCACACGCACACAGAATGACAATCTACCATAGTCTATCAGGTGGCCTCTCTTTTAGATGCAAACAAAAAAAAGAATTGGGCTTAAGAGAAGAAATTAAGTTGAGAAAGTGGGTCATAATAAAAGCCTGAAGAAGATTTAGCTCTTGCCAGAAAATTCTGCTTTTGGATCAAAGTTACATTTTGGTTTCTACAAATACAGTATGTCATAAAACTAATTATGTTTTCTAAAGTTTGCGGAGACTTTGCAAATACTGGGGGAAAATATGATATGCCGGCTTGATCTTCCCAAAGGCAAACCACATTTATGTTTGTGCCAAGTTCATCATTTATACACAGACATGGGAAAACCTGACTTCAGTGCTCAGTTCTGGTGAAAATAATAATTAATTACTTAAATCTTAATTGTCATTGCAATTATTCAAGCAATTATTTGCATAGAGAGAGCACAGAGAACAACTGGCCCTTAAATGCAAAGAGTGACCAGCTAAATCAAAATGTCAGCACAAAGTATATCATAGTAATGGGTGTTAATGAAATTAACAAAGTTTCAGGAGCAGGACCACAGCCCTTTCGCACCAGGAAACCACGCCTCGCTCGTCTTCTTGGACACACCTCCAATTACCCAGAAGCCTCTACTTAAACCGCCCTTTCCTAACAACACGTCTTGTCTCAGATCTCTAGACCCCACCCTCCCACCCCACATCTAACTGTCCTCCTGCTGAAGACATCTCCATCTACAGGTGGGGGGGTCCTGAATCGGCTGAACGGATCGCTGAGACAGAGCCCCCACCCACAGTCTCCCCGATCCAGCCATCGATCAATCATCAATCAACAATCATCAATAATATATTAATTGCATTCTCTGATGTGGTGTGGTCCTTGCTAGTGAATAGACTGTTATGTTTACAATTGTAAAGAAAATGTTGGCCAGCTACTTTTTGATTCAAGAACATTTACAAACACACCTGTGAGCAATGGTTAATATTAACAATTTTACACAGTTTTGTGGTTGAGTACAGCAATAATCATAATTGAAATCAAAATGCAGGTTCTTCTGGGAGAACTCAGAGTCGCTTTCAGACCAGAGGAGTGACATCGTCCCTTCAATGTGTCCTGTGTCTTGCCCAAGGCTTTCTCCTGGTGGGACATGTCTGAGACACCACACCAGGGAGGCGTCCAGGAGGCATCTGGAACAGATTCAAGCCACCCCAGCTGGCTTCTTTCAACATGGACGAGCAGCGGCTCTACTCAGAGTTCCACCAGTATGACTGAGCTCCTCACCCTTTTTCTAAACATTATTTTGTCCTCTCAGTCATTACCCAAAGCTCATGATCATACAGTAGGTGAGGGTTGGAACAATTGACCGATAAATCGAGAGCTTGGCCTTTCGACTCAGTTTACCACAATGGTCCGATACAGTGACCTCATCACTGCTGAAGCTGCACCTGTCAAACACGCTCCATCCTTCTCTCATTTAAGACCCCAAGATACTTGAACTCCTCCACTTGAGGCAGGGACTCTCCCCCACCTGGAGAGGACAGAGTACCATTTTTTCAGTTGAGAACCAGGCCTTGGAGTTGATTTTTTTTTTTTTTTTTTATCATGATTATCTAAATAACAACTTTAGAATTATACAACAGTAAGGCATAAAAGACACATAATGTTTGTACATTTGTGGTTCTTTCAAAATATAATACATACACTATCTAGCTAGCTTCAATGACTGTTACCTGACGACGTTTAGCTATTCAAGCTATGCCCCGGAACAAAGTGTCAAAGCTTTTCTCAATTCAAAACTACCTTGTATGGCAGCACTGCTAGATATCCCTTATTCTGAAATGGATAGTGATGTCAAGTTTGTCTCACTTTTGCTTAACAGATTCCAGGTTAAACAACAATATTCTCCCCTCTTTAACTTTGCTTGCTACATTTTACTTTTGGTTTCCTTCGTCCTTGAAAAGTTACACTGTTGGTTAGTTTTACCTTCAGAGTGATTTCACAGCTGCTTTTGCCTCCTCTGCAGAGACCCTCGGCATGACACTGCGGTCGATAAACTATTACTGCACAATCAATGCAGGTAAAGGTCTTCCCTGATGTAACCGTGGCCCTGTCTGTTTATCTGCTCTAATGCAAATATACTGTAAAGGGATTAGAGCAAACCGCACATGTACAACTACAAGCAGGGCTCAAAGTGACTGCTAAACATGTTATTCTACATTCATTGAAATGCCTTGAAATCTGGATAATGAATTTAAGATGATTTTACTTGTTTCAAAATGTTCATGTTTTTTTTTTTTTATACATGTGGATTTATTTCAGGCAAAAAAATAAGGCAAATGTGGTAAGAAAATTCTTAATGTAATGTTTTGGTTTTTTTCTTTAATAGAAAAATGTTTTAATACAGTCAAAAATATGTTGAAATATTCTACATGACTAAAGATTTTATAGCGACTTTTTTTTTATTATTATTATTTTTTTTACATAGACTGTATAATCTGATATATAAAGTTTTTTAAGAAAGTGACATGTGGTAACTGTTTTGTTTTTATTTATTTTTTTTTTCAAATCATGCATAATGTTCCCTCACCCAACCGGCCCAATGGGTTACTTAGCAACCTGGAGGGTTTGATTGGCAGGTGAACAGGCCTATAGATAATGAGATATTATATGATATATAGACAACGTTTTTACTTTTTTTATGTGGAGTTTGCATGTTCTCCCCGTGTCTGCGTAGGTTTCAATTTCAATTCAATTCAATTTCAATTCACCTTTATTGTCATTGTCACAGGTACAACGAAATTTGTTTATGCATCCGTGGTGAATCCTTGTAAACATTCATACAAACATGCAGTCATTGTTGTGAGTTCAGTTCAATAATAGCTCTAGGTACAAAGCTGTTTTTGAGTCTGGATGTTCGCGCTTTAATGCACCTAAATCTGCGTCCAGACGGCAGCAGAGAGATGAACTGATGACACGGATGGGTCTGGTCCTCCAGGATGGTGTTAACTCTACGGAGGCACCGCAACCTGAAGATGTCCTCCAGAGGTGGCAGTGGCCTCCTGATGATCTTCTGTGAGGTGTTGACGACTCTTTGGAGGGATTTCCGATCTGCCTCTGAACAGTTAGCGTACCATGCTGCTAAGCAATATGTTAAAATACTTTCCACGCAGCAGTGATAAAAGGCTTCCAGCAGCTCTGCAGACAGATTGATGTTTCTTAATGTCCGAAGAAAATAGAGTCGTTGTTGCGCCTTCTTCACTATGGCAGTGGTGTTTAATGTCCATGTGAGGTCCTCAGAAATGTGAGTCCCCAGGAATTTAAAACTTGGGACTCGCTCTACTTCTTCTCCTCTTGGTACTCTGGTTTCCTCCTACAACTAAAAACATGTCCAATGTGCCTCCCCTCTCCCCTCCCCAGGACACAGATGGAAATTAGCTGTAAACTACAATCTGGTACAAGCATCTCTGCCATTGTGCTTAATGTAATTGTACATTGTCCTTAATAAACATTACCTTACTAGGCTCAACATGTCTACAGTTTAAATATTTGTATGATTCTTTTTCTGTTTACTATAAGTACAAGACTGTTACAATCTACACAACTGTTTTTGAGCAAAATTAACAGCAAACGTTTTTGCAAATCCTCCATACACCTTAAAGCCAGTCTCTCCCAAAATGAAGGTTGTGGGGTCGATATTGATGTATTTTACAAACATTAAACTGTATTTAATTATGTACAGTTAAAATAGAATGTCATAGTGAATTTTGATCAGATAATAACAATGGAACTCCTGTTTTAGTCAGACTGTGTACTGGTTTTCTAAATCTTTTTTGTACAAAGGTAAAATCAAGACAATGCAAAGTGGAGCTTTTTCAACAACTATTGCAAATAATAAATCAATAAAATCTCAAATCATATCAATGCCTCAAGGCACACTACAGAGAAGTTCTTTTGTTGAAATAAAAAAGTTTATTCATGAGCCACATGAGACATTGCACTGTTTTGTGCACTGTAATGGCAAATAGCACAAAATGAAGCATTTCTTTAATGGCGCCCTGTGGTTGGATTTGTTATTGTTAGTCCTATCTGGCAACGGATCATAAAACTCGTAGTAATTTTTTTTAGCATTCACAAGGTGTTCTTGTACGCTGCAGTGTTCAACAGTCTGCCAGGTTGGAAACAAGTTTAAAAGGAAAGTGCTAAATGTGTGTTTCCATTTCCACCTGAGTGAAGAAAAGGTTTTAAAGCGTACAAAGATTTTGCAGGCACCAGAGGAAAAACACAGAAATGAAACGTCAGGGGTTTTGTCAGGTAACTCAGAGGATATGTGTCTGATGTACTGTTTTATACAGTACAAAATGGTTATGCAAATTTGGGCATTTTATACATTTGTAAAATAAGACACTGATTCATATTTATCTTGGTAGTGATTCTCTGATGTTTTCCTTGATTGCATTGCTGCAAGTTCGTATTTCCAACCCCAACGGGTCTAAAAAGAGTGAATCAATAAGCTATTTATTGACCTTTATAAAATCAGGATAAACACGTATAATCTCTTTTTAGAGATTTAGAGGGGATTGCACATGTTTATGGCAGTAGGGAAACCTAGGGAAACCTACACTAACATGAGGAGAACATGCAAACTTCACATAGAAATCAGAGCCCATGCAGGACAAACAAATGGGAAGCTGTGCTGCGTAGCTTTGTGAACTATGTAATCTAAATAATTTCAAGTTAGGGCTAAAGCTTTATCAAATGTTTGCACTTTCTCTTTAATTCAGCTGAAGTTGATTGTAGCCTTTCAAGCAGATTGTTTTCCCTGGCTGATTGGTACTTTATGCAAAACTGTTATAGCTATTTTTGAATTGCACTAGACTAAAGCTAAAGACATAATTTCTTATCATCATTTGCACTGAATCTAATTATAATGCAACTTTGCTACAGCTGCTTTCTATTCTCATAATATTTTCTTTCAGTCTCAAGGACAGAAAACAAAGACATACAAACACAACTTTTACAGTTTAATTCAGGTCTCAACATCTGCAACCTGATCATATTTCTTCTGCAGTTAATAAAAGTAATAGTATTAGTTTTTATGGTTTTGCATGGAGCACTGTCTGACTTTTCCAAATATTCAAATCCAATACTTGACTCATTATTATTGTGACTGTGCTGCTGTGTTCAGGCTTAGATGCCATGGGGAGAGATGACTTTTTCACACTCACAACATGAAACATTAAAATGTTATTTACTGAGAAAATGACAATGCACAAATGGACTCCGTGGACTAACAGTCATTAACCCCCTTCTGAAATTAATTAACGAGGAGTGAAAGAAACAGATGACCCCTGCCCCCAGTGGAGCTGAGAGTGTCTTACTGAAGAGGATTCAGGCAGCAGGAACAAGCATTTGTGAGATTTTACAAGTCTGATTTATGAGATAAATTAAAACTTTAACCACTGTTTTTAGAAAACCATTCTGGACAGAATTCATGCATGAAATTGTCGGCTAATGCGCGAACAAATAAACTAATCACAGCACTGCTATTCTTAAAAGTGATTTTGTGCATGGACAGTGGAGATCCTCTTGCAGTATAATGCATTTTTTTTTTATAGTGGAGATGGATACATTTTAGTCCATAGCAATAACACCCTTATAGAAACACTCCAGCAAGCCCTACATACTGCAATTTATTTATTTCAAATGTGAGTATGAGTGTAAGGTTCTATACAATTATTTCAACTTGTTTTTTGTTGTTGTTGTTGTTGTTGTTGTGTGTGTGATGTAAAATGTAAAACAATAGATGTGGACATATGAGAATATGTGCCACTGTAGGTTTTACGTAGCCTAATATGCTTATTTATATAGATAGAACATATGAGTCCTGTATTTTAAAATGTGGTCCTTAGACAACTATGACTTAGATTTTTTCGGCCCCAGCTCCATCTGTTCTATTTGAGTTTAAAATCCCTGGTGTACCCATTTGTTATCCAATCATTTCATTTCGCTATATCCAAGCTTGAATCATGGTGGCAATCCTGAGGTGTTGCAGTCCAGTCCATGTCTCTCCAGTGTGTCCTGGGTCTTCCCCAAGGTCATTCGGTGGTACATCCCTGGAAAACCTCTGCAAACCGCCTAACCGCTCTACTCCAAGTTTCTTTCATGTGACTGAACTTCATAAGAAATCACCCAGATACCCCAAAAAGGAAAGTTATTTCAATCGCATCTATCTACAATTTGGACTTTTCGGTCCTTACCCAAAGCTCATGACCGTAGGTGAGATTTCAAACATAGACTGACCAGTAAATCTGTTCTTCACCACAACAGTTCGATACAGCAATCCACCTGTCAATCTCACTTTCCATGTTTTAGGGGACCCAGGTAGCATTTTTATCGTGAGCAAGTTTTTATCTATGACCAAAAAAAAAAAGACCAAAACATTATTTTATACTTATTGCTGCTAAGAAACCCTTTCTTGAAATGAATTTCTACTAATGCTTTTCATTTTACAATGACAGCACAAGGGAAATATTGACAGACAGTGACTGGCATTTAGACCTTACAGTAGAATATTAGCCTGTAATACTGTACTAGATTTACATGGCTGTGTGACACTGTGCATACATCAACTGGGTATTCTGGATAATCCTGCGAGTTTAAAGACACCTTTCAGCCTCAGGACTTTGATCACCCTTTTCCCTTTTCTTGCTCTCCTCGAGATTTGACAAGAGCTCCGGATTATAGAAGATGAGACAGAGAAGGAAAGAAGCGAGACAGGGAGAGAGAGAAAGAGAGAGAGAAGAGGAGGGGGGGGGGGGTGATCTATGATGTGAGGGGAAAGATAACATGGCCGATTGAGTAGAAAGAAGTACATAAAACAAGAAGTGGACCAGCAGGAGCATTGAGGAGCTGTCCATGGTGCTGAATGTGTCAATAAAGTCATTACCTTGAAGTCTTCACAATGTTGTTCTGATACTAACTGGTGAGGCTTCTCTTTTGTTCTTAAGTTGGACAGAAATTTCCCAACAGACCTTTTTCTTTGATCAAAACAATACCCAATATCAATCAAACATTAGAGCAATACTTGATATTGTGATTATTACAGTCAAGACTACACTTTGTATTGTTAGACTTTTTCTGTCTCAGCCTGAAACTTTTAAAGTAAGTATTACAATAATTACAGTTGAACTATATGCATTTATTTATTGGATTGTAGAATGTCTGCACCCTGAAAACTAGATAAGATTTAATGTTGCATGGTCACATATAAACAGAGACAAGGGAAGATTTAAAAACTTACGACTAAGTGGGTTAGGATTTACAGGTTACAAATGTATAATTCTGTTAAAAAAGATAGGGTATCCCATTCATATGGATCTATAGATCCATATGAATGGGATACAGTCAAACATGTTTATTAACTGATTAAAATGATTGCTGAAAACAAAATAATAATTATTCCTTGTTCCAAGGAGATCCAAGCAATCTACATTCTACTGCTGTACAGGCTCTTCTCAAATTATCTTTGGTGCTATAACAGTCCTTGAAATCAGACTTTGGACCTGCTACTGTAAAAAGTCATACTTGACAATATGAGTTCAAGATTTTCAGCTAGATGTTTAAGCTATAAGGCATGTCCTCCTATATTGCACATGACAGACTCACATATAGTATGAGTTTAATTACCATAAAGCTACAGAGATACAGTCAGCACCAGAGGCCATGCACACTAACGAACCTTCATGGGGGAAACATAACATGAACAGTGCATCTGAACAACAGCTTTACAACTCACTGCTCAACAACTACAACTGCAAATGAGGACTTAAGGAAATTTTGTGTCAAAGATACATACGGAGATATGGATATGAAAAAAAAAAGTGGTCAAACAGTTCAAATTTGTAACAGTGCTAACAGAAGCTGCGAGCTAAATGCTAATATGATGCTAGCATTGACTGAGATCATGGCTACAGAACTTTCTGTAACTCCACATATCCACAACTTCTATTTATCTATTTAGGAAAAGTCTTGAAAGAGGTAAAAAAAAAAAAGTTCTGTTTCCAATAGGATTTTGTGTATGGCTTTCCCCCACATCAGGCCACACCCCCAAATATAATGTGTTGCTGACTGTATCTATGATATCAGAACTATAGGTTACACATGACTTGGATACTGTGGGTTGGTGTTTGATTGTGTTTAATCTGATTTCTTACATTTTACAGTGTGTGTGCAGTGGATACGTGAGTGACAGTCTACAATATAACCCTTTTGGTAGGACGGCGCAGCTCTATTTTTGACACGGACACCCACATGCTCCAGGCTTCACATCGTTCCAGCTATACCCAGACATCAAAGCACATATAGGCTCCAAAAGGCCAGCTCTGCCTTTTTTGCTACATACTGGGTGTCTTTGATAAGGTTACCATTCGATTAGCTGTCCCTCTGATTCACTCTGTCACTCGCAGATATCCAGCCCACGTTTGAGGAACTGTACTCGGCTTTGACAAGACTGAAAATGAATCTCAAAGCGGAGGTCTTAAGAAGAGAGAAAGCTCTGTAGATTGTGACGCTTTAGACAAATATTCTGAAATGTCTTGCAACAGATGGGAACTGGTAAGACTCAGTGATAGGCTTCTTGGGTTTATTGTAATAAATCGCTTCATCAAGAATAAGTCACAATAACCATATGTCGCAGATTGTTTCTTGTCACAGGCATCCATCATGTTTGTTTTGCCTTTCTTCTTTCTCATGAATAAAAATGTAAAATAGAAACAGGGCAGAATGCAGATTTCTAAGGTTTACAAGGTCAGTGATATCAAATTATTCCTAGACCAGACAACCAAATGTTTACAGAGAGTATGCTGCTATGTTATGCTACTTATAGTTTAGATAAACATGTTTTAAGTCTGCAGAGTAGAGAAATACACAGAAAAAAGCTACTTGTGCCCCTGCATAATCCAAAATATATTTAGATTCACTACACAAGGAAAACCTGTAACTACAAAAAACAGGGACTTATTTTATCCCTCCTTTTATTTGAGTGTTGAGGTAAGATTTTGGTTGATCCGAGAAATTATATTGTGATGAGATTTTCAATCAATCAGTTAATCAATCATTTTATTTCAAGCTTGTTTGTCAGTATAATTTCCACTATTTTTATATTTCATCCTTCAAATTACACTACTATACAACAAGTGTTTTAAATTTGCCATATTCCCTTAAAAAGTAGCTCTTATTTTCTATGAAAAGATCCTTTGGGCTGATTTCTCAACTTATCACATTAGGCCAAACGACTAACTGAAACCTTAATGACCACTACAACTCTGGCAGAGCCATGTTCAAGCTCAGGAAAGTGGTTTATTGTTTAATTAAATGTAGGACTTTGTGGTAGACGGTGGCAAAAAAAAAAAAAAAGTTTCACTCCCACACGACCTGGTGAGAATGTTTCTCCTGTGTCTGGGTTGTTTCCTCAAGGCAATTGAGTTTCCCCACCAACTACTAGCGTGCAGGTTAACGCTTGGTGGTGATCGGAAATTGAGGTGTTTAGGCAACTAACTTCTGCTGAGGTGTCCTATAAAAATAAACCTCCACCTCCTTCTCCTCGTCGCTTGTTCATGCAATACCAGTTTTAATCTTTTAAGCTGAAAGTACCAAGTCATTTCAGGTTCTCTGACTTTAGATTTTCTGTTTTTGATAAGTTTCAGAAGCTTGAAAATGACCAGACTTAATCTGTAGCAGTAGTTAAAATATAACAGAAAAATATCAGTTTGGGTGCTGCAGGGGAAGGTTTTAAGATTATACACATACAGAAATTATATTTGTATTTCAAACTGAAAAACTTTGGTGCCAAAAGGGCATATAGTTAATCAGCACAGAAGTCACAATTAAAATTAAAGGGTATTCATCTTCATGTATGTATACTGTACTTACTGTGCATGTTGAAAATTGGTTCATTGAAAATGCTTCTTCTTCATCAACAAATCTCTCTTCCTGTTTTTTCTTGAGGCCTGAGCTGTAATGAGACATCTCAAAACCTTCAAACTAAATAATGTAAATAATCAAAAACATCTTGAAATAGCTGCTACATTACTCTTCATCACTTATGAAATAATTTTGTCCAAACCTCTCAATTTAAGATGAATACTGTGAATATTATTTTATATTTTGAAGAATAGTTCAAATGATGAGCCCTGATTGATAAAAATAGCATCATTATTAATTCCTTTACTCTCTGTGTATCTTGACAACCAACACTCGTGCCATGTGTGTAGCTTGTCATTTGGTGGCTACACGTTTAGTCTATCACTATTGTCTTTCTTTAATTATCTGTTGGTGTGATGTGCGAGCCCCCCTTCTGTGCAGTAATGAGACATATTGGTGGGACAGGGTTTGGGGAAGGTCGAGCTAAATTGAGGCGCAGAAGAAGAGAAGATGTGACTGAAATGACACGTTGAGATAAACACGTGTCAAATTAACCAATGTGTATCGTGCGCTAATGATTCCAGCTGAAGACAGAGGCCAGAGAGAGAGAGAATGGCAAAACAGTGAGGTTCATTCACCTTGTTCTTTTTCAGGCATGAAGCGGAAACATGGGAATTAAATGGGAATATGTTGTCAGAAATGCTCATTTATTTTGCTTGAGTTGAAAGCAAAGGTTAGGCCTGCCTCTTTGAAGACTGTGCAATGTCAATTTGTAAGATTATTCCACAACTGTAGCAGATGTTGTCAAAAGTATATGCAAATATGTTTCCCAATTCAAAGAACTGATACGACAGGCCCTCTTGCTGAATTTAGGTTGGGAACGTGAACATTTACAACAGTGCATATATTGATTTGTTTATTTAATATTGTCCTAGTGGCACTTGATGACAATGCCTTAAATATTTAACAGCAACAGTTTTTTTTTTTTTTTCACTGTTGATTGTGTCATGGCAGTCCACATTTCTTCTCTTGAAAATTTTGCTCTAAAGTTGCACATGCTCTCCAAAATAATTAGCAAGTGATGATGTCCCAAAATATTTGAGAGATCAGAACAAATTGCATTAGTTTAAATGCATCCTTCTTTCACAGAGGTTACCCAGTTAAAAAAAAAAAACAAAAAAAAAACAGTGTGCAGTGGCACAAGATCTTATTGTTTACAAACTACACCACTAACTGAACTTGGGTTGCCAGATCAAACACCACACACAGTCAAATGTCTGACAAACTGGACTAATGATAGACAGCAAGTGCTGGTCTTAATAGGTTTAAACCAACTGATTTAGGTGAAAACTAAGAACAGAAAACCAATTTTAATGAGACTCATGTGAAGTTCATTTGGCTCATTGATGCTTAAGGGCACTGTGTAAGATTGAGAGTGATTTAATGATCACATATAGTCCACAACATTTAAATCATATTTATTCTTTACAACATGAATACTTAAGAGAGCACTGTTAACCATCAATCAATTGTGATACTTTATACTTATTTGAATGTTTTATTACGGCGGAATGTGGATTATTGACGCTAGATGGCATCATGCTTAATAGCAAAATGCATGTGAAGGCTCCTTTGTTTGTTTTTCTTACAAGTGCCCTTTAAAGGATACCCGAAAAAAAAGCTGTGTGTTTGTTTTAAAGAGACCTTTTATGTAAAATCTATTTTCTGAGTTTTAAGCCATGTTACTAGTTTTCTCTCATCATTAGTTACCCAAGTTGTATTTAGAGTGATTCCTGCATGTTTGAGTAATCTTGAATTGTCCTGCAGCTGATGCTCCAGTGCTAAGAAAATCCCTGTCTGTATTTACTTCCAATTAGTCAGAAATAGATCCTGGGTAAAAAAATGTAGGGTTCAAAATTATCATGTATCACTTTCCAACAAACACAAAAATTGTAATTTTAAATCTGTGGCTTTTTAAAGGTCAATTTTAAAAGGCAGAGCTTATCTTTCTGTTTAAGCTGGAGTCAATGAACCTATTTGTTTTGCTAAGCTGTTTTAGATCATGTTTGTGTTTTATGATGAACCAATAGGTCTCCTGTAAAGACAACAAAACTTTTGAAATAAAACCTTGATTTCCAGGGGGACACAGAATGATCAAGTTCATAAAAATAATGATGAAACTTTTTTGTATCATCTTTTCTTTAAAGAAAGGCTGTATCTTATAATCTGCATTGTAAGATACAGCCATATTTCTAAAACACTGCACAAATTTGAGGTTGCCATGTCAAGTGTGCTTTAAAAATGAATAAAGCATCAATAATTTATGTTGGTCAAGCAAAACGTTTGCATGATCAATGCTTCTTGTCCAGTAAGTCTATAACCTCCATCCAAAGGTGAAGTAGTGACTTTAACTGTCCATTGTAAATCAATGTTCATAATAGCTCTGTGTTTTTTTAAAAGTGCCATTTGTTTAATTAGTTGTAACCTTCATGACATGTTATTTTCATGAATGTGTACCAACCCTGCAAGGACAAGCAGAATCAATACAGACATAAACATGATATAGTAACCCCAGACAATGTGATACAAACATATAATAATTCTGTCTTTGATTTAAAACATCATTCCATGGCCCAGTGATATTCAATACAGATGCAGCTAAAATATATATTGTTTAAAGGCACTGTTTTGAAATACAATGTGAATGCACCAATATAAATCACTTGATTCTTCTTGTGTCTGGGCAGGTTTCCTCCAGCACTCAGCTTCTCTCACCAACCCAAAACATGCTCATTAGATAGTAATGACTAGGGCTTTGGCGATATTGAAAACGATTATTTATTTTTTATTTTTTTTTTTTTGCATTTCTTGATTGTGATTTCAATGATATTAAAAAAGATCAAGAAGTTTAAATGAACTAGTTTAATGATCAGAAAAAAATGGGTTGTGGTTGACTAAAGACATTCTTGGTCGACTTTAGAGATGTGCTACCAACCTATGAGTCAAATAAAAGCTAAACTAGCAAATGTCTCAATGATGTAATCAAATATCTGAACCAAACTGCAAGACACAATCTCTGATGTTTGCATGCTAACTACCTACTCATAAAGAAAATGAAAATGTAAAAACATTTTGTGTAAGTGTGCTTTCTAACAAAAAGCTTGGTCAATGAGTGATCCCTTTGACTAAAATATCACTGTCTAACTGTATTTGAACATCTATCAGCCTCTTTTTTTTTTTATTTTTTTTTTTACTATAAACGATACACTCATATATTACATTTTTGCATATATTTTATACAACAATCAATATATTGCACACCTCTAATCCTGACCTAGAAGATCTAAATATGGATCCTAAAGTGCTGTGGAACTCATTGTTCCTGAGAGGATGCCTCAGAGATATTTAAGAGTGGGTCAAATGCTGAGGAACAGGGAAAATAAAGTCTGACTGTATGTTATTATGAAAACTGGCTTACACAACTTTTGGCCTTGTGACAAAATCACACTTTAAAACATGAACACAAGTTGTGGTTGTGTGCTCTCTATACCTTCATTCGGGTCACATTTGAATTAAAGGAAAAATATGCCCTTGTCCAAATCCTCATGAACAGACCTGGTAAGTTAGCGCTGTATCCATCATGTGCATGACAGATGTATTATTTACTGTGCAGAGTCCTGAGGTCCCTCGTTCGTGACCTGACAGCACTGACCAGTTGGGGAAGAGCCAGCCTCAGCTCATCTTGCGGTCTCGCGCCTCTTTAATTTCTCATCAGAGGTGGAGGCAGCAGCCGTGATGGGCCAGCTGCTCCTCTGCAGCCCAAACGCAGGTCCAGCTGACCAAAGGACTGTGTCTATAGCTCAGGTGAGGGCTGTTTGTCATCACAAAGAAGTTGGCAAGAGAAGCTACAAAAAAAGTTAAGTGCAAAAAGTTTAAAATAGATTGTTGCCTCACCAAACTTTCCTCAAAGGAAAATACCTTAAAATATGTTTTGCTCTAGAATAAATGCAGTATATTGTCCAGGTATCTAATTTATTGAATATTCAACACAGATAACAACAACAACAAACACAGAGATACTGCATAACAAAATGTCAAAAACGTACAAAGAGCACATTTCCACAGCTTTTTTGCATCAATATGTTAGCTAAATGGTAAAATAACAACTAATTTTGGTTGAAGGTTTAACAGGTAAGTTTAGACATCATCATCATCATGTTCCATCCTGTACAGGGTTGGATGCTGCAATTCGCCAGTCATCTCGATTCACAGCTCCTCTGACTGTGGCACTATAATTCAGTTCGGTCCATTGTCTGATGTTATCTGTCCAAATTAATCGTGGTCTTCCTCTGCCCCTCTTTACTGCTATACTTCTTCTAAAATGATTTTTTGCAAGCCATTGTAACAAATAAAGTGGCCAAAAAAGCTTAGTTTTTTTTCCTCAATATGATTGAGAAGATATTCAGATTCAATTCGTCTTCTGATTTTCATGTTGGTAACTTTGTCCATCCATGTGATTCCTATAGCTCCACATCTCAAATGCTTTCACGTTGGTCCATCATTTCATTAGAAATAGATCCATACAGTTACTATGTTGACCAAAAAAACAGTGCAACATTCTTATCCTGGTCTTTAAACAAATCAGAGGTCTTAGAAGTACTTTAAACATTTTGGAGAATGCTGTTTTAGCAATACATATCCTTCTCTTTATTTAAGTTTAGACATTAAGTGACTAAAATGGCTAAGTTTAGAACTGGGGCTTGTTAAAATTTACCCATAAGAAAATGACACCACATGGCTTCAACCAAAATGTGTGGTTCTTTTACGTTTTGGCTCTTTACATTTTAGCGTAAAAAAGGTGTGAAAACGTACGCTTGACTGGATATTGTTGTATACCTACGCATTCTCTGGAGAGCCTAGGCTGGAATATTAGTTTGCAGTTCTCCGTTTACAGATAATAATGAAAAACCCAGAAAGTACGCTTGTTTGTCGTTTTAGTCTTTGCAGTGAGCAAAACGTAAAAAAAAAAGAAGATATTTTTAGTGACTTTTTCAACATTTCTAAAAAGCCAGTTAGCTGAGCATAGGAAAAGATACAATCCAAATAAGAATGTTAAAGTACCTTAGAATAAGTCCGTATCACTGATAGTGGATGGAAGCAGAGAGAGTGGGCCAGACTGTTAACAGTGTGAGGATTTGGGCGGCTCAGACAGAGCAGGCTTACATTTGAACTATTGATTGAGGATTTGGAGCTAAAGTTTTATTCTTTCATGAGTTTGGATAAGGATCATGGAGGATGAGGTGAGGCTGGAAATATGCGTGGACCAGAATGTGGATTAAAAGTTACTGAAAGCATGACGTGGCTGGACTTTCTACAAAACAAAATCACCAGTCATTGTACATTCTACTCAAGCTAAACTATAATTTTTTAGTGTGGTTAATGAACAAAAAGATACTAACTTAAATACAAAAGTGATGAGGCAGGACACTTAAGATACATTTTCTGTTTTACAATTAAAGGAACTATGTTTGATTTTTTACAATGAGATAACTTAAAATCCTATTCTCCCTGTGGAAATTAGCCTGAAATGTCCTGCCTTTGTCTAATAACGTCCTGTTTGTTCACCAAACTCCAGTAAGTTCGTCTGTTGTTGTCGTTGGCATTGTGGATAACTGTCATTAGCATACAAGCACGTCTCGCTTCTAATAAAGAATAATAAAGAAGCAAAAATCGGGTATAGTACCTTTTACAAAATAACTTTTTACTTAATATGTGGGGGAAAAACAAAATGTCCCCTTTGGGCATTTGCTTCTCCCCAACTCCAGGAACTGATTTTGGCTTGTTTGGGCCTCATTTATCAATCCAGGTGCTAAATTACAAACATAAACTGAAAAAAATCCATAAGCTATAAACTATTGCACAGTAACTGCACAAAAAATTATATTTCAAAAAACATACATGCACCATCTCAAAGTTTCTTTTTTTAATCATTTGCAATAAGTTTTTCTCTAAGCATTGTTTACGCATGACCAAACGCTTGAAAAATGAAGCACTATATGTGTGTTATCATGGCAACAGCTGTAATATTCATAAAACATCAGTGAGTACTGCAAAAAAGCAGTGCATCAAGCTGACAGAGGGATAAAAACAGATATACACTTAAGAAACACACACATAAAGCTATTAAGTTAAGCCACAAACCATGTTCTTTTATCCTAAGCTATTTAAAGTGTGTATAACAGGTTAGATTACATTTTTAGTAAATCATATGATTAAGATTAAGATTTCACTAAATATTTGGCTTGTTTTTACCCAGGTTGGTGAAGTTCATTATTGTCTTTTGTCCAGTAAATGTGTGGAGGGGAATCCACAAATGTTACCTAGCAACCTCATTGTAAATCTGAATCAAAATCAACATAAATAAAACAGGAATGACAATGTGACAAACAATTATAACTAATAGCACTTTAATTGTGTCAAATGATGTTTGCAGTTTAGCGCTTTTTGATGACGCATGTGGAGAGATTCTGCTTTAGAACTTAAATTATTTCCAGTAATTCTGTACTTTTATTTTTATACTTAACTGCTGTAAAACTATGATAAATATTTACCACAAGAACTATCACGCCAAACTAAGTGAAAATAACCTGTCATGTGGACTTTAAATCCACAAACAACACCCAGTCCGTCTCTTTTAATCAAGTTTTAATAGAATTCAATGATGCCATAAGGTCAGAAGAGACTTTTTTCTGTTAATAACATTGTATATCACCATTAAATGATGGAAGGTGACTATCCATAAATTCTTTGTCACCTATTACAAGAAGAAGTGCATTCATTGAAATAACATTGGCCTGTAAAATGTTGTCATGTCACGAGAGCAGAACCTGTTGGGTGATGAGTGAATCTGCAATGTTCCGGTCTTAAGTTGGTGCTTTGTACATTTATTCAAGAGCCTATTATATTTTTGTAAGTGCAGTTAATATTTTTAGTGCTTTAAAACAGAGATAATACTTTTTACATGCACCACATTGATTTACATTGAATTCATTTGAAATTCCTGGCATGGTGCTGCGCTGGCAGTTTCCGAGCGATATAACAAAACAATGTGAGAATTGAGACCTGGTCATGGACAGTTATACATTCTCCAAAGCCCCTCCTTCTACAGTAGTTCTTATTCTAGTCAGCTCCGCTCTTACTGCAGTGGAGTGCCAATTATTATGGTAATGACTGAAACAGATATCAGATGGGCTTTCCTGCAATAAGCCTTTCATTTTTCACACAAATCATTTCTCCGTGTGTCAGATTCTACTGTGTATGTGTGTGTGTGTGTTTGGGTAGAAATGTGGCGAATTGAGTTTTCTCACCTTCCCCGGACAAATTAAACATTTATAGAGATCACACTTTGGCTTTTCTCATCAAAAAACCTATTCGTATGAACAGTTGGACCCAAACACAGAAATAAAGGAGGTTACAGAGTGGAATTGACAGCTGAAGATTCGTGCTGGTGTGGGTGGATGTCCAAGGTCAGAGCACTATAGATCTGACAAATATATATAGGGGATTCAACACAAAACTGATAATGACACAAGCATTCAGACTGTCCTTTGTGATTTTTATCTGTAAAATGGTCAGAGAAGTGCATTATACTGTTTGTAATAACTCAGTAATTATAACTATGAATGGTGTGTTGTGATCTGATAGCTGCAGCTCATCATTTCTCTGGTCGGAGTTTAAAGTTCTTCTTTATGGTTCTCTCTCCTCCAAACCAAAAAATATATGAAATATATAAATCAGAGGCATGGACTTGCAAGTCGTGACTAGGACATGAGTCAGACTTGAGTCACTATTTTGTTGACTTGATAACTGACTTGATAAAATGGACTAAAACTTAAAACATGAGTGACTGTTGACTTGTGACTTGAGACAACTTGAGGCATCTCCTCAAAAATAATTTGTGTAATTATTCATTAACAAACTAGAAGATGTCAATCCTCATCTTATAAGCAGGAAGTACAGTCGTCCAATCAGCAAGCAGGAGCAGAGCGGTATGTTGGCCAGAACCAACCAGAGTTGACATAGCAGACTGTATGCTTTTCTCCTCCTTTGTGTCAAATATTAACTTAGTGTCTTTTAATTTGCAAGTTTACGGCAACAATCACCTACACAGGTGTATGCTCTACTTCCTGGATGGCAAAATGACCAAAAAGCAGTGTTAGATCAAACTTACTAATGTTTACTAACTTATTTAACGAGCTAAGATTAGGATTTAAGATTAGAATAGAGATAGGGTTTGGACTAATTTGGTAGTTACTAAACCTTAATTAATGTTTTTATCTATTAAGTAATCATTTGTTCATGATGAATTGAGTAATTGTTAAGGTTTTATTACGGCTTTAAAAAGGGTGATTAAGGTGTAGTTATTATAAAGTGTTACTACTTTTCTGATCAGTGCAGTGATTGCTCTAAAAAAATGCTTTCTCTGCACATTTGATGTAGATTTTGTAAATTACTAATTGTCTGGAGAGTTTGTGAAAGATGTTTGCCTGAATAGTTTTGTTTTGCTGTAACAAAAACCACAAACATACACTCAAAGGCAACATGTAATTTGGTAAATGGAAGCTGAACATTTTTGTAACATCAAAGAAACACCAGAGTCAGAGGAAATATTTGTACTAAAAACATTGAAAATATCAGTAAAAGTACATGCCTGTTGCAAGTTCAAAGCAGTTTCTTGGTTTTCATCTCTTCTGATCATGAAGCCTTAAGGTGACAGTCATTAGAACATGAGCTCAGGTATGCTTTTCCTTTTGATTATACTGTCATTTTACACCAAAAGAAGCCGTCACTGAGAAAATAATGACGCAGCGCTGTGTTGTGTGTATGAAAATGTTTGAAAGTTCCTGTATTAGCCTCATTTGAACTGCTTCACTATCAGTGTTGCTGTTGCCAGATGTGAAAAGTTGAATTATCGTACAACAGCCTCAAAATTATTGTATTTTGCTAAGAAATTATCATACGCATCCAAATTGTTTTCTATTTCAGACCAGGGCAATTGGTATGAGTTAAACACCTTTTTAGACAATACTAAGTCATTCCTGACATTGTTTTTTAAATATGTTTAGTTGGGAGGATGAAATATTCACAGCAAGCTTTCTCCTCTTCACAGCCCAAATCAGTTTGATTTAAATTAGTATTAACCTCTTACCTCCCACCTTTTTTCAATATTTTTCAAATTTGTTTTCTCACAAAAATAAACTACTTTCTGTATATTTAGAAGAAAGGGTTATTTAGCTAAAGTCAAATCAGACATTCTAAGATGACTCTGGGCCTGTTTAAAGGCTCTGCTGATGAAGCAACACAGTCTCACAAGAAGGCGTACATATAGCACGACACAAAAATAGCGCATTTTTAGGACGATATCAGTCCTGTTTTGCGTACTTATGTTACGCCGGACATATAGACCCCTTGCATGTTAGTAAACATTGCGTCAAATTCTGGTGGGCGGAGCTTAGCCGGAGGCAAAAGACGACGTAGCCTCCATTTAAACCAGTGTAAACTAGCACGTTTTTGGAGGGATTTTTAAACACAAATGCAGAAAAAATGTCAAATTCTGTTCGGAACTGTCAGGATATATATCGTAACTTACTCTGTGGGACCTGACACAGACTTTAGTGAATTACTTCTGACGGATGGAAGCATTTTGTCTGAGCTCGTGTGGTTCGTCTTGGATCTGGATCTGCCCTTTCACGTAACTGAAGAGGTGATTTTTACATTTGTTTGAGGTTCGTTTTACTTTGCTAAACACAGTAGTGGCTAAAATGATGTCCTTTAACTGTTCATTCGCGTCTTGAAGCTAATGCTAAATATGCTAATGTGTGCACCTCCCATCATTATTAGTGCTTCAGAGGCACAACATTTAATAGTAATTATTTTAAGATTAATTTAGTCCAACAAAATTGGTTGCTTGTAGCTTTGAAAACCTGTTAGCTCTCGTCAAAGGCTTTGCTAAAGTAGAAAATAAGGGTCTTGTGTGTAAAAATTGAATGATTGACAACAGTACAGTTTTAGCTAGAATTCTAAATAAAACAGATCAGTTTGAACATCAAACTGCACCTACACGTCTGGGTAAGGTCAGGCTAACATTAGACACAAAAGTCCAAGTCACAGTTCACAACAAACGACATTTTTACCACGATAAAAACCTCGAACTTTTAGTGCGTCTGCTATGAGTTTTCGTCTTTTTTGCCTCCAGCTAGAGCTGTGACGTCACCGTGACGTGGCATGAAAAGGGTCTATGGGGATGGCTAGTGGCTACGTCACTTCCGTGGAAAACGTCACTTCCGTGTCCAAGTGATTCAAGCCAACTCGCGGTAAATATGGTACAGTGCTGCGTCCCTTGTTGTAAAAACCGAAACGACGTCAATAAAACTACGAGTTACTACCGTTTTCCTTTGGACGAAATCGAGAGGAGGAGATGGCTGAGTCGGATCTGTATAATCATGAAAAATAAATACTCCGCGTAGGCTAAAATGGCTTTCAGTGTAGACTAGCGCCAGCAGCTGGCTTCTTAGAAATCCTTACGAGATTGAAGATTTGCCCTACTAAATTCATTAAGAAAAGTCCAGTTATTCTTACGAGGTTAAAGTGACTATTTACAAGATTAATGTCCTTATTTCTGAATTTAAATTGGCTAAAATTAGCTACTTTAGCTGCTGTGAATCGGTGGTGCCATGCAGTGTTTTTTTTATACAAATGGGAATAATTTGTAACACTTTATTTATATTAAATGATTGTTTAAACTCCCAGGACAGTGTGTCATGTGTTGTCACTTGTGGGGGGATTCTGTTTTAGAACTCAGATTACTTCCTGTAATTTTCAACTTTAATTCGTCAGTTTCACACACAAGAACAAGTACTAGCATCACTTCCTGACCCTCAACACGTATCTGAGTGAAAACAACTTTGCTAGCTTACAAACTAACCCAGCTAAAAGACAGAATTGCTCCGTGTTGCGCTAGGTGGTGCTCATAGCAAATAACAAGGTAACGTGACGTCCTAACCTATATACTGTGCTTGTAATACAGTATATTGCCAAGTGTCGTCAGCTAATCATTGTAACTTACTCTGTCACTGCTAAGCAAACAATAATTAACATTAACAAAGTACAGTACAGTTAGCTTGATGGCTGACTCTAGCTCTTTACTCACCTCAAACTCGTAAACTTTATTTTTCATTGAAGCCTGTACTTTCCCTTTCAGACTTCCACCTGCCAGCACGCTAACATTTACAACTTCGTATGAATTGTAGGAGTTCAGACTGACTTTGGGAATGCTGCAAAATACGATGTCACCGTAAAAAATGTGACCGGTTCCTTGGCAACAGCCATTGCGTCTTCATTAGATGCGGCGGGTTTGGACACGGAAGTGGTGTCGTGACGTCACACTAGCCATCCCCATAGCACGATATGAAAAAGCGTAAAAATGACACGAGATTTCACAGCGTAAAAATGCCACGAGTTTTGGTTGAAGCCACGTGGAGATGTTTTCTTCAGGTGAAACGGTTAAGTTTAGGCAAAAAGTTACTAAAATGGTTAACATTAGGGTTGGGGCTTGGGGTAGGTTAAGATTAGATGTAGGATTTTGTTAATTTTCATTAATAAGAACATGTCTTAACAACCACCATTAAAATGAACGGGGACTGTGACGCGTACTATAATTACGCAAAAGAGCCTTAAACTCGTGCAAATCATACACAATTTACATGTTGCGTTATGTCGTGGTATATGTACGCTTTCTTGTGAGATCGGGCTGGATGAACAAATATACCTATAACTCTTGTGGAAAAAAATATATTACTAAGACTTCTTCATGTGCTTCATCTAATCTTTTTAACCCAATGTTAAGCCCCTAATACTTATCTTTAGTTAAATTACCTTCAGCTTTTGAAATAAAGTTGTCAAACCTAAATTTTGCTCAAACTACAGTTTTCTGACCACAGCTCGTGCCACCAGCTTTACTCTTGTTTATATTTATCAAAGAAAATCTAGGCAAAAAAAACAACTGGTTTCTTAGGAAGTTAAAATAACTTACTTTACTTTTAAAGCATCGATTCATTCATTCACAGAATACTGCTTAAGCAAGCCCAGTCTCAGGGGGAAAACATATACAACGAAACATCAAAAACGTTCAAAAAAGCACGTTTTCATGCTGTTTTTACTTATGAAAAGCCAAAACCTAAAATAGCCACGGGCGACATATTCTTTGGGTTTAATCAGTGTTTTATCATGAACAAAATGTAAATTACTTGTCTACATCTGTTATAGTTTATTACTAAATACACAGAAGAAATACAGTGGATCTCCTTTACGATATGAACTTCTTAAAGTCTTATTGTTCTCTATCTTTCTGTTTGGTGGTCAGCTCATTTTACAATAAGTTGTTGTAATTTCACAGTGAAAAGCACACACACATTTAATAACTGTAAAACATTATTGTTCAATTCTGACTACTGTGGTAACACACCAATTTATTGTTAATTATTTAAATTCACATTACTGTATATAAACACAAATGTAAAAAAACAAAACATCAATTTATTGTCAGATATTACATGCATATTGTGAATTGTTTACTGTTTCAAAGTCAATCAGCTCAGTCATTGGTGCATGCAGCTCAGTGTCTTAACTATAATGGAAAACATGATAAATACATATCAAACATGTTCGTTCTGAATGTGCCAAACAGCCCCAGAGTTCAAATCACATGTCATTCACGGGTCGGCTCTGGTGAGATGGGGGCGTTTGCAGATCAGTCACAGGAACATCTGGCCTTTTTCAAAGAGCACAGTTAGCTCCAGTCAAGCACAGCTCTGCGCATTAGCATATTCACCAGGATGTTTTCATTAGTGCTAAATGCCAGGGTCGTTCGGGTTCATGTCCCCGGCCCGAAGGAAGCATGTGAGGTTTATGTTCAGAGCAGAGAGCGAGGACTTCGTTTGGAGAAATATAACTGATGTTTTATAATGGTATTTATTTATATGTAAATCAGATTATAAGGATAGTAATGACAGTTTTCACAAGAGACAAGATATGAGATTGGGCCCATGAGATGAAATGTGCAACTCGCAATACAGTTCACAATTTTGACCTTAAAGTTTTAGAATTCATTTAATGTGATATTTTTGGTATCATTTTCTTGCTTTTTATTTTTATTTATTTATTTGGTTGTTTTGGAGCTCTGTGATGTGGGACTCACCAGCATGTGGCCTTATCCAAGCCATAAGCTATCTGACCAGCTTATTTCTTCTCTGCTTGTTGTCAACTTGCATGTCATGATCTTGTGTCCTTATCCCCATTTGCATCATATTATATAACTGTAATTGTTAAAAATACATATTAGTATATATTTCTAGTAACTGTGGAATTAGTAAGCAGTTTTAACAAACAAAGTCACGTCTGATAGTACGCTCCAGTTGTCCTCAGAGGTTGGAACGGAGACCTCAGAGTGTTGTGTGTTTCAGTGGTCAAGTCACCTAAAACTCAACACCAAAATGAAACAAAACTGTATGTTAAAAAGTTGCAGCACAGGAAAAACAGATATTTGACTGTTAATATTAAACAAATAACAATGCAAAAGTACAAATAATACAAGTAGCCTACTGCAAGTAAAACCACGGCTGCAATAAATACACAGATGCAAAAAATTGACTGCAGTGAAAAGACACAAAAATTACAAGGCTCCAACAATAATTAATAGAAATTATTAGATATTGAGCTTTAATTATTACAAAAAATGACAAAAGTAAAAAAATATATATTAACGAAACCTGAAACTTAAGATGCAATAAAAAAATGTGTGTGTGATTGTGTGTGTTTTGTTTTTGTGTGTTTTGTTTTTGGAAAAGTCCAAAAACATTGTTTTACAATGCTTTAATTGTTAAAATTCCCAAAACCTTGTTTTACAGTGTTTTTATTGGGGGAAAAAAACAAAAATCTTTTCATGTATTTCTGCTGTAGTACTCTTACTGCAAACACACAAAGTACAAAACCAGAAGCTTCAGAAGAGGCATAAACCTGCTCATAGAACAATCTATGAAAAAATCTTATTAAATCAAATAGGAAATGAAAAGTACTACAAAGCACTGCAAAAAAGGGGTAAGAAGCTCAATGTTGTGCATTTAATTATAGAAGATGTAAGAAGTTCAAATACAGTATGTCACTGGCCGAACGGTTTGATGGATCATTACAAACGGAACATCTTTGTTTATAAATTCTCTGCCCAATTTAACAGTTCAATTTGAAATGAGGTTGTGGCAGAGGCTGATCCTTTTGGGAGCCCACCAACCAATTCTACGAATTATCATCAGTCGAACCAATACAGCATTTGAGTTTACTTTTTTTCTTTATGATTTGTGTTACAAATTGACAGACAAAAATAAAATGATAGTTACAAAATTGTTAATACATTAAAAAAGATGATGTAAATCCTCTCATAAAAAGCGTGTAGAACCAAAAGATATCAAACTTATTTGACAAATACTCTTTGACATGGATTTGATTTTCTGCTTGGTTGAAAAAAAGGTTGGTACTCCAGGTTTAACAATGGATATGTCGTCTATACTTAAATGGAACATACAATATGTCATTTTGTTGTAGTTATTCGAACAGAACAAAGATTTTGGCAGTTTAATTTTAGCAGATCAGTGAACAGAATAAAATCATACATATTTTTACATGTTATCTTGCAAAACCTGCAATTTTTATGGAAATTGGTGCAACGAAGCAAATCCAACTGTCACCGTCAGTACAAGGAAAAAGAGCAGTTGTCATTTTAACAGTACAAATTGATTATTCCTGTCCATATACAGTATTAGCACTGTGCTTTCCTCCAGGCATAACATCATATGGCTCATGTACGTTGATAAAAAACAGTATTTCCTTTAATCATTACTGCTCAGCGTTACTCATCCAGAGCATGAAAAAACACCAGCCCCTCCCCCCTGTGCTGCTAACACAAGAATGACCTTCACAACCAACAAGACAGGAAAGGCAGAAGCGGAAAAAAAGGAGGATTTTAGAAAGATAAGCAATCATGCAGAGAATGAGAATCATGTTCTCATTCCGATGTTATAGTTTTGTTTGGGTGTTTTTTCCTCTCGCTCATTGTTCAAAGAAATAGATACTGCAGACGTTCTTTAAAGGTCCACAAAACAGACTGCTGCAGTGCCAAAACTTAGATTAATAAATGATTTCAACATTAGGATAGTTATCTTCACTATATAATGTATTTACTTGATAATTATGTTACTTTAACATTACTTGTTTCAGAGAGTTTCTGCCTTCTTTCAAAAATAGTGTTGGTACATCCTTGTACCCGTCCTGTTCAAATAACTCTACGAATTAAAGCAGGTTTTTACAATCAGCCTAGCATTTAATGTATTTATTTAAGTTAATTTATATGTTAGCATTTAGCATTGCATAACAAATATGCAAATTCATAGACCCTTGTCTATAAGAATAGACAAGGGTCTAGAGGAATTGTTATTGAAAGATGGAAGAATTTTGTCTTAGCTTATTTGGCTCATCAGAGGTTCTAAATCGATATTTTCACGTGGCTGAAGAAGTGATTTTTACATTTGTTTTAGATCAGTGTAACGTTGATAGACCCAGTAGTGGCTAAAATAGTCTTTTAACCATTCATTCATGTTTTTAAGCTAAGTTAGTAATGCTAAATATGCTAATATGAGCACATCTCATTAGTGCTTCAGAGCGATTAACTAGTAATCGACTGGGGTCGCTATTTTGGACATTTTGTCAAAGGCTAGGTTGTTGTAGCTCTGAAAATCTGTTAACCCTGGTCAAAGACTTTGCTGAAGCAGGAAATAAGGGTCTTGTGTACAAAAATAGAACGACTGACAACAGTACACTTTTAGCTAAAATTCTAAATAAAACAGAACAATTTAAACATCAAAGTGAACCTGCACGGCCGGGTAAGGTAAAGCAAACATTAGACACAAATGCCCGAGTTAAAAGTTCATAGCTAAACAGCATTTTAACCCCAATAAATCTTCAAACATTTAGTGCAATTTTTACGTAAAGAACAGATGAAACAAGATGGAACTATCTGCAGATATTAAGTCAACCAAAACTGCAACATGACTAACTAGCTCTGTTGAGAAGTGAAAAAGATCCCTGTAGGTGTTTAAGAGGAAAGATGAGTGAAGATGATGGCTTGAACACAATAACAGTTTTACAATAGGAGACAGGCCTGTGTGTGTGCTTTATTCTTGATTCAACACGTGCAGCAGTCGCCCGCAGCGCTGGATCAAAGTCTTCAGTCTTCAGGGCTTCACCTCTATTTCAAGCCCATACTATCTCCGAAGGTCAGTCCACAGGTGAGGAATGAGACGCAGACCAAATATACTCGTTCTGATCGGAGCAGAGCTGTCATGTTTTACTGTGACAGAAGGAGACAAGAGCAAATTAACCCTGCTTATGCATTTGACCTTCAGTTTAACCTTGTTTAGCTGTGTCTCACTGCAGTAAAGATGAACAAACAGCCCTGGAGGAGAGAGTAAAGACTTATGGTGGTATAGGCTTTGCTGTTAAAAAAATATCCTCTCAATTCTGTTTCATTTTAAAGTGGACATATTGTGTTTTATCCTTTAGTAGGGCAATAAACAATAGCATTTGTTCGTTGCAAAACACAAAATTGATCTAAAAAATTGTAGAAATTTAAACTGCTCCATTTACACCTTATTTAAACCTGCTGAACTGAAAATCCCCGCATTTAAAAAAAAATGGCTGCATGGCCTTTTTGAAAGTGGAAGATGAGTCTGAACTGTAGTAGTAATCACAAGTAACTATCGACCCTTTGCATGTGTTGTCACGCTCTTCGAAGGAACCCACTTCTCCAGGATGGAGGCTCTGTCCATTACAACTATGGAAACTTTGGTGAAAACCTGCTTGTTTACTTTCATCAATTTCAATTGTAAAATGGTTGTCTCTTGTGTGACTGGCTGCACTAACAGGCAAGGAGGTTGTAAGCCTAATGTAGCTTTTTATCGTTTGCCTTTTTATGAAGACAGAAGACGCCAGTGGGTGGCAGCGATAAATTGAAAAAACTGGAATATCTCTCTAAGTTGTCACAGTGAAGTCTTTATGCAAGGTAAGTCAATCCTAATGTGAAAAAAGTGGCTAGCACAAAAAAGTGGCTAGCTATGTGTGGCTAGCACAGCCAAGGTATTGAAAACTAAACTCTTGTATTGTGTAGCGGCTTCTTTGTACAAACCTTGGAGCCGCTAGGAGAGGGTCAGAGTGGGTCCTGGATTCGTAGCTTTGTGACGCGCTTAAACTATTGTTAACAAAGCTATACGCTGAGATCCAACATGCGTTTTATAGGTTTATTACAAACACAGAGCTATCAGCAGCGCAGCAAAGAGAAGAGTAAGAATGTGGAAAACAGAAAAGAATGTATATGGTGAACAGAACCAGCGGTCAACAAAAATTACGGCTACCCGCCCTGACACTCCTCATCTGTGTCCCAAGTAGTGCGCGCTTTTCACACACACACACACGTGCACGCGCCCCTGTCCCTGTGCGCCCCGCCCCTTCTACCGAGGACCAATCACTCGTACAGACACACAGTGCACCTTATTTCTGTCTCCTACACACCAGCCCCTAATTATTAAGTTCCACATAATAATTCACATTTCATTAACATAGGAGACATAGGAGAATAAGTGATCACCATAAAGACATTCCAATGCAATAGATGTAATAGATCATTAATAGTCCATGAATAGATGCACTTGCAACAATCCTCGGGTCGTCTTGATGACTAAATAGTCCAGAGTTTTTCAGATCAAAATGTCCAAAAGTTCAGAAGCAAAGTCCACAGAAAAGTCTAGAAGGTCAACAACGTTTTATGCAGCCTCCTCAGACTCCAGCAACAAGCAGACTTTGGAAATGGGCCTGTCCAAACAACTAGTTTTGGTCTTAATGCGAACTTGGCGGACAAACCCTTTGCGATCTGGATAGGTTTGCACTATACGTCCATAATCCATGAATTTCTGGGCGCAGTACTGTCCATTAACAGAATGAGATCCCCTACAACGAGGTTCCTCTGGACTCCAGTCCATCTCTGTTTCTCCTGTAACAATGGTAAGTACTCCTTTGTCCAACGCTTCCAGAAAAGATCAGATATGTACTGTACCTGTTTCCATCTCCTTTGTGTGTACAGTCAGAAGCTTGAAACTCTCCAGGGGGTAAAGAGGGCTGGCCTTTTAGCAGCAACAAATGGTTCGGTGTTAGTGCTTCCAGGTCATTTGGATCAGTAGAGGCTTTGGTGATAGGCCGGCTGTTAAGGATGGCTTCAACTTCACAGAGAACTGTGTGAAGGCCCTCTTCATCCAGATTTTGAACTTTGAGAGTGGAGTTCAGAACCTTCCTCACAGACCTGATCAGTCTCTCCCACGAACCTCCGTGATGTGATCCGGCAGGTGGATTAAATGACCACTTGATCCCTTTTGGAGCAACACCTCATGAACCTGTGCCTGGTTCCACTGCTCTATGGCCATTTTAAGCTCACGTTCCGCTCCCACAAAATTCGTTCCATTGTCAGAGCGCAATTCACGAACCTGTCCTCTTCTTGCAATAAAACGCCTCAGTGCATTTATGAAGGAATCAGTACTCAGTGAAGGTGCCACCTCAATGTGGATAGCTCTCAATGCAAGACATGTAAAAATGACACCATAACGTTTTACAGTACTTCTTCTACTTCTCACTTCAAAAGGTCCAAAATAGTCAACTCCAACTCTTGTAAATGGAGGCTCATCTGGCTTAAGTCTTTCTGTGGGCAAGTCTGCCATCTGCTGGTACACTGGAGCAGCATTGAGTCTCCTGCAAGTAGTGCATTTGGATAAAACGCTCCTTATAGCAGTGCTGACTCCTGTGATCCAATATTTCTCCCTGAGCTTGGATAGCATGTGGTTACGCCCACTATGTCCCACTTGTTGGTGAATACTTCTCAACAGCAGAGTAGAAATATGGAGATCTTTTGCCAGTATGATGGGATGCTTAGACTCAAGAGGTAATGAAGATTTACTTAACCGCCCGCCAACACGTAACATGCCATCCTCCAGTTTTGGAGACAGTTTGTACAGCCGACTATTTTTCTTGATGTTTTGGCTCTTTTCCAAACACAAAAACTCTTCTGGAAACCTTTTTCTTTGACAAAACTTAATTATTGTCATCTCAGCTTTATCAATGTTCTCCACTGTAAGAGCCCTCTGAACCAATTTCCTTTTGAACACAGACATTTCTTGATCCATATTTAAACGCAGTTGATTTTGAGTTGACAGTTCCTTTCTCCTTTTACTGCACAACCACAACCATTCCATATATTTCAACCACCACGCCACGGCCTTCTTCAGACGAAACCAAGAGGAATAATGATGAACCAGGTGAGTCGTGGGATCTTCTTCTGCTTGCACTGCATTCACTGTTACAATTTTTTTCAGCTCTGGATCATCTTGAGAGAGATGTTCCACTGACTCAGGGTTCTCAGGCCACTCAGTTACTGGCCGACGAATAAATGGTGGACCTGACGGCCACATCTCATTCTTGAGGAAAGCCTCCACTTTGACACCTCTGGATGCCGCATCTGCTGGATTCGACGCAGTGTCAACATACCTCCATTGCTCAGGTCGGGACGATTTAATATCTCTGACACTCGATTGGCCACAAATATCTTGAATCTAGATGTCTCATTTTTAATATACTTGAGCACAGATGCACTATCAGACCAGAACACAGAGTCTTGCAAAGACATGTGCAGCTCCTTCCTCCACAGGACGTCCATGCGACTGGCCATTGTTGCTGCAATGAGCTCCATTCTTGGTATGGTCACGGTCTTCAGAGGGGCCACCCGAGCTTTTCCCATAATGAAAGCACTGTGCCTTTGAAGAGATTCATTCTGCTGCAGTAAATATGTGACAGTACCGTAGCCCTCTTCACTTGCATCACAGAAATGGTGCAATTGAGCAGTAATAACATTTCCAAATTCTACAGGTTTCAAACACCTGCACATCTCAAACTTGTCCAGAAGGTGGAGCCCTTGCAGCCACTTCAACCACTCTGTAGAGACTGTTTCTGGAATTTGATCATCCCACCCAATTCTTCTCTTGCATAGGTCACGCAAAAGCTTCTTTGCTTTCAGAACAACTGGACTGAGCATTCCCAGGGGATCATATATAGAGCTCACGGTCGAAAGAATCCCTCTTCGGGTAAGTGGTCTGTTTTTCAGCACAATCTTGAACTTGAAAGTGTCTGACCTGATACACCACTCCACACCCAGCACACGCTCGATGGGCAGAAACTCTCTCTCCAAATCCCACTGCTTCACTCCTTTAGCTTTGCGAGCTTCAGGGATGCTATCCAGCACTGCTGTCCTGTTACTGAGCCACTTGGTTAAACAGAAACCTCCTTTGGCACAGAGTGACACAAGCTCGTGGCACAATGTCAGCGCTTCCTCTTCTGCTGCTACTGACACCAGACAGTCGTCTACATAAAAGCAATGGTGTATTTGTCCACAGTCTCATCTTTGAACTCATGCCCATAATCATCTGCACACTTCCTGAGTGCAAAATTGGCACAGCTCGGGGACGATGTGGCGCCAAAAAGATGCACCCTCATCCTGAACTCACATGATGGTTGAGTTAGGTCTCCTTGTGGCCACCAGAGAAATCTCAACAAGTCGGCATCTTCTGGGGGCACTCGCACTTGGTGGAACATGGATTCTATGTCACCCATAATGACCACAGGCTCCTTCCTGAACCGAGTGACCACTCCAATAAGTGAGCTAGTTAGATCAGGGCCCTGCAACAGCTGTTCATTCAGAGACTCTCCTTTGTAGCTGGCGCCGCAATCAAACACCACTCTAAGATTTCCTTTTGTAGGATGGCGGACCCCGTGGTGCGGAATATACCAAACCCTGCCATCTCTTCGTTCCAGCTCTTCAGCAGGGACCATTTCAGCATATCCTTTAACAAGGAGATTGTTAATAAAGGTGTTATACTCTTCATGAAACTGTTGATCTCTCTGCAGCCGGCTCTTCAGGTGGTGTAGGCGCTGTTCCACCACTTTCTTATTGTTGGGCATGATAACATCAGGATTTTTCAGAGGTAAGGAGATCTGGTAGTGACCATCAAGATGCTTAGTTGAATTTGTGACCAGATCCATGAACCTCAGATCCTCACGAGACAGACCAACTTCCTCCTCTACACCAGACTCGGGAAAGTCCATTTTAAACTGCTGCTGCCACATATCATCCAAATTCACAATGGACACTCTATTCACAGTTACTGGCTGCTCATGACTGACGGCCTCGCCACCGTTTCCTGTCAGTGGTCCGTTTACAGTCCAGCCCAGCTCTGTCCTTATTGCATAAGGTCCATTATTTTCACTCCTGATGACTTCCAGCGGTTCCATGGCTCTTGGGACATTAGTCCCAATCAGCAACTCAATCCCGGCTTCAATTTGTGGTAAAGAGAGGTGTCTTAAATATGGCCACTTAGACAGATCCTGGTTCGTTGGTATGTTTACTCTGTGCACTGGCATGGACTGTTGAGTATATGCTTTTGGTAAGTCCATGAAGGTGTCGTTCTCAAGCGCTGCAACCTCCAGCTCAGGCACAACGTAGCTGCTGACGACCTTTTCCTGCCCATCGTTCTTAGCAGAATATTTGCCTTCCTTCCAGTAAGATGGAGCCTGTGCATCAGCTTCTCCGTACAAAATACTGCGGTACTGCCCTGATCCAGGAAAGCATATGTGAGAATGACTTTACTGCCCTTCTTTGCTTTAACTTTCACTGGCACAATAGGGAGTTTGCAATCGTGTTCACCAGCCCCTGTAAGCCCACTGGAAACCAGAGTGTTGTCCACTGACACCTGCACAGGTCTCTCCGTCTGATCAGTACTTACATGCTGGTTTTATGTAGCACTGTAGGTGTTTACGACCACACTTTGCGCATAAACTCCTCTTCTGACAATATTTACTGACGTGACCTGAGCACAAACAGCTGAAACACACTCCCATTTTCTTCAGGAAGTCAATTTTGTCTTTGTGATCCATTTTTTCTAGCCGCGCACACACTTTCAGTTCATGACTCCCCGTGCAGCAGGGGCAACCTTTGTTAAGTGCGGGCTCAATGTGCTTGACTCCAGCTACGGGCTGAGAAGTTGTTGCCACAGAATTTATGGTGGTAGCAAAACTGGCTCCCTTATAGTTGGGATGTGTGTTTGACTTGGATTTGTTCATGTTTCTAGCTGGTGGAGCCGTGTCTTGAATGTTTCCGAAAACAGGATCAGTTAAAATTCTGACTTGTTTCTCCACGAAGTAGGTGATGTCTATGAACCTTGCTCTTCTGTTGTATTTTCTTGCAGGTCACAGGCGTGGCTCCTCCAGCGATCCCGTATTTTGTATGGCAGTTTTTTGACAATATCCAGCATATTAGCAGGTGTATCCATATCAGTTAAATATTGCATATTCTCCATAGCATTGCAACACCCTCGGAGGAAGAGACTGTACTCCTGAAGGGCCTTCACATCCTCATTTTTTATGGACGGCCATGACTGGGCTCTCTCCATGTATGCTGCTGCCACCTTCTGTTCATCACCATAGTGCTCCCTCAGTAGAGTCTTGGCTCTCTCAAATCCTTTGTCTGAGTCTAGGTGCTGACAGCTCCTGACAGATCCTTTGCCTGCCTGGTGGTGTACTGCTCGAGGAAATATAGTTTATCACTGCTGTTAGTTGTATTTCGTTCGACTCCATTTTCAAAAGCTTTAATGAAGGAATGATACTTAAGTGGGTTTCCATCAAAGATGGGGATTTCTCGCTTTGGAAGTGCAGAAAGGCATTGTTGTTGCATCAGAAGTGTAGTTATTTCATTTTGTTTTCTCATTATGTCCAACACACTGTCATTATGTAATCCTTCATCTTTATGTAAAATATTTCCATGCTGTGACAAGTTGATTTCATGTCCCGGAGGAGACGTTAAATAGCGCTGCAGTGCAAAAGAATGGGGCGTTGCATTATCAGGTAAGTTGACTTTAGATTTCACAGTTGGCTGTGTAATTTCATGTGGACTGTATTGTGTTTGACAGGTTGTGATGGGACAAATTCAGTGGCGTCAACGTTAAGCTTTAACTTTGAACGTGATTTTTCACAATATGAATTCATTCCATCCGATACTTTTGACTTTGATCTGGTACCAATGCTGCTTTGATTTTTTATGACGCTCAATCTTGCCATTTCCTCAGCCATTTCACTGTCCAATGCAAACTGTTCGCGCCTTTTACGCAGCTTTAACTCTTCCTCCTCCAATGCGTATTTTCCTTTAATATTTTTTGTTTCGCAGCCAAAACTGCCAAATTTGTCTCGCCTTTGAGCCGCGCAGATGCGCGTGAACCGAAGGAACATGTGAGCGTGATTTTTTGCTAACATTTGAGGCGCTGTCACCAGGGCCCACTGCGTCTTGCGCGCTCTGTGCGCCTTGTGCCAAAGACGCACGCAGAGAAACGTCATTAGGATCAGCAAGCACATGGTTTTCCTCCGCTGAGTTTTGCACAGAGTTGTTTAATTGAACATTTAGTTGCTCGGAATTATTATTTCAGTAGGCATTTCATTTGAGTTTCCACGTGTTTTTCCTTTTTCCACTCCTCCGCTTGTTCCTTAAATTTGTTGCTGTAGTCCATAATAGACGAAAACCACTCGTTTTGTTTTGGGATTTCATTTTCAGGTACAGAGGAAGTAGCTCTTTTGTAGCTCTGAAGCCTTTTTACACAGTGAATCCAGGTTGTCGAAAAGTAACTGCGTTTCAGACTCATTTTCTTTGGATTTTCTTTGCTCTTTTATGTGCGGAATAAGAGCTTTTATTTTATTCACAACGCTTTTGCGCTCATGTTGAAGCCGTTCGATTTTGTTTTCCATCGCTTTTGCAGTCAGTTTAATTTCTCGTTTTTCACTTTGCATTTCTTTTTATAGACACACCAGGAAAAAGCATTTATTTCACTCATTTTCATTGATTTTATTTTATATGCACAAATAAGCAGATTCCATCAAAACGCTTTCAAATTCATCAATAAACATTGCATTTAAAACTCATTGCAAGGTACAGCTTTATTCCAAACAATTCAACAATCATTTAGGCTTTCCAGACAACACCAACGCCACGTTTCATGCCACAGTTGGGCCGACATCAGCATCAAATAATTCCAGGAGATATTGCGCCACCATCACTTCATTACGCCGCATACATTCATTCATAAAACCATCCTCATTACGCACCAAATAGCGCAAACTTGTAGATGATTCAATCCACAAATAAACAGGTTAGGGCCTACCTGTCTCCAGGTGAATGAATGGCGTGGTGATTGTGGCACTAGCTGTAGCAGCTCCTTTGTTCTCCAGCTAATTTGAGTGAGACGACTTGGATCTTTGGCACTGGCTCGTGGCGTGGTGATTTTCAATGCCTTTTTTGTTGACTAAATTGTAGCGGCTTCTTTGTACAAACCTTGGAGCCGCTAGGAGAGGGTCAGAGTGGGTCCTGGATTCGTAGCTTTGTGACGCGCTTAAACTATTGTTAACAAAGCTATACGCTGAGATCCAACATGCGTTTTGTAGATTTATTACAAACACAGAGCTATCAGCAGCGCAGCAAAGAGAAGAGTAAGAATGTGGAAAACAGAAAAGAATGTATATGGTGAACAGAACCAGCGGTCAACAAAAATTACGGCTACCCGCCCTGACACTCCTCATCTGTGTCCCCAGGTAGTGCGCGCTTTTCACACACACACACACACGTGCACGCGCACCTGTCCCTGTGCGCCCCGCCCCTTCTACCAAGGACCAATCACTCGTGCAGACACACAGTGCACCTTATTTCTGTCTCCTACACAAGCGCTGATATCTGAATCTCGATTCAGATATTAGTTAAAACTTCTCAATTGTGATTACACTACAGCTATGTTGTGGATTTTCAACAAACTATTACAAGAAAGTGTGTGTGTATATATATATATTATATTTATAATATATATATATATACTGTATATTAGTTATACCACGACACAAATAGCGTATTATGAGCATGATTTCATACGTTTTTTGTTTCACTGTATATATAGTATATTGCACCGTATGAAAAAGCATATAGACATTTATTTCTATCTGTCTATATGCTGTGATATAGGCCTAGAGATTGGGTTATGATAAAAATATACATTTAAAGGAACTATACACTATTTTTTTAAACAATAGAATAACTTCAATTATCAATTTTCCCTTAGCACAGATGTTTGGTTGAAAATTAGACCGCACTCTCCTGTCTGGTAATGCCCCGTTTGTTCACCAAAATCTGCTTAAGTTTGTCTGTTGTTGTTGTTGTTGTTGTTGTTGTTGTTGTTGTTGTTGTTGTAGTTGTTAGGATTGTGGCTGCTAGCATAGTGGCACATCTCGCTCCTAACAGCTGTTAACCTGGCTCATGCCAGATGAATCTGTGTTGGGCTCCAACTTGAGTTCTTCTATGCATCTGGAACTTTACTCGCGGAAAGGGTTTGGGAAAGGGTGGGATGCCTTATCAAAAAACATCCAGCTGATTGGGTGTGCGGCCTACCTTGTTTGTGCTTAACCAATCACAGCAACGAATCATAATGGCGTATCCAATGTCCGTGTAGACTATACAAGTGTCACATACAGCTCTCTGCTCTGCTTTCAAAAAGAGAATACTCCATATTTCTGCAGAAACACCTTCATCCACAAAACAGACCAATTAGGTCTATTTTGGTGAGATTTATGATTCTTATGTCCAACAAATATGGCATATTTAAACTATTACTTAGCAACCACATGGAAGCATTTTGTTCCAGAACTCAAGTTACTTATTTATTTACTTTACTGCTTTAAAACTAAGAATAATATTTACCACGAATACATATTTACCAAGAACTATCACAACAAACTCAGTCAGAATAATTAAATGCAATAATCATCGAATGGGCTTTTAACCCATAAGAACCCGGACCCATAAATCCTTGAAGGAAAATTATGTGGGGCACAACACAGACTAAATGGAGCCCAAATAAGACATTTCTGACATTTTTTTAGAATTTCACCCCTAGTGTCAGAAATATGCAATGTTGCATATATGTCACACTGGGCGTAAATGGAGTCAAATGTAATAAAATATTATAATGGTATTTTTATTGAAAAATTATTCTTACAAAATACTGTCCTCATTTACCAAAAAATATACATGTTTTTCTCTCTGCAGCTTCCAGTAGGGTTGTAAAGAGTAAAAGTTGCCATCATTTGAAAACAAACCAGCCACAAAGTTATTTCTTACAAACGTACGAGTAGATCACACTAATGTGTCATGTTGTTTGCATTTCTTCCAAAAAATATTGTTACCAACAGTATTTTTCTGCAGATTTGCTTTATCTAACAATAAAACAAGGTTTAAAATGCCAAAAGAAAAGAGTAAGTAAGTAAGAATAGCCTCTTTATAGACAGATTAGGTCCATTATATGTCAGTTTACTGTTGATGTTGAATATATAATATGTGGTAATCTTTAACATAATGATGTATCAGATAATTGTGGAGCAGAACTCCTGCAGCTCAGCCCCAGGTTTCACCCAGTGACATCACAGTGTGAGTCAGAAACACCCAGGTCCCATCTGTCTGTCAAAAAGGGCACAAAATCTAGCTTTTTTGTATAAATTAGTTTGAATTTCAACAGTATATGACCTATAACAGTGCTATTATTAGTCAAAATTTGGTTTATTCCACTTTTTACCTTTAAAAATCATCTTCTGTCAATAAAACCCACCTAAGAAAACTTTCTAACTTAGTTTTAGTCATAAAACCTGATCCTGTTTGAGGTTAACGTTTGAAAATATACACATACCTACTAAGGACATGACAAAATGATTACAAAACATTACATTCTTCTGAATTTTACGTATAATGAGTTCCTTAGGTAAAATGTGACAGAATGAGCTAAAATATTCCACACCTAATATTTGATCCCTGATCAGTAATCAATAATGTGACATATGTGTAACATTGGGGTTTTCAAAGTCTAAAGTCCCGTTGTGACACATGTGTAACACCACTTTTCAATTGATCAGTTTTCTATCAAATTATTGATAAAATGTGTAAACATCAGGTTGTGTGTGATCAGACACTTCTTCTGTAACTGTCAGAACAAGAAAATAGTTTCACTTTATTTTGAACAAGAAAATATGAACTTTTACAAAAATGCTAATTAGGACACCTGTGCGAAGTTGAAAAACGGCCATTTTGGAAATGTCACTGTGTGAAAACAAAGTCCCATGACCAGGACCATGATGCATCAGGATGTTCATCAGGAGTCACTCTGGGAGTGTGTGAGGTCAAAACTGAGAATAAAATCATTTATAGGCCCTTCCAGATAGGCTGAAGTGGCTGTTACACCAGTGTCACGGTGGGTCCTTATGGGTTAATCACTCAGTTCTACATGTTGCTGTGTCACATCTGAAGTGTGGGACTACTCTCTCTCCCACAAATGTTTATCTAAGAGGAGGCTTCTGTTCCTGGATGGAGATCAGTCAGAACGATTCATTCGTTTGTGTCTCTGTCTCACATGAGCCGTTCTGGAGCTCGGCCAGGTTTGAAGCTCCAAGTCTGGTCTTTAGAAAACTGAGAAGAACGCATCTGCATTTGCATCTCTTTATCTGTCTCTGTCTTCCTAGGTTCTCTCTGTCTCTCTCTCTCTTCTCTCTCTCTCTCTCTCTCTCTCTCTCAGAATCCTCCAGAGTCAAACCTCTGGCTGTGGCTGATGGCGGAGCAGCAGAATGTGCTCTGGCTCCACATTAAGCATTCCTCTTCAAACGTTCCTCTCTGAATAGTTCTGTCACTCCAGTAAAAACATTCTAATCCAGGTCTCACACAGATCTGGCTCTGCTTCCAGAAACACAGCAGGAGGAGATCCCGGGATTGTGCCAAAAGACATGTCAGTCTGAAGTCAGGTGTTTGTAAATTATATGCCTATGTATACTGTATCTTATTAATATGAGTGGGGCCCGTTTTTGTTTAAAACGCCTGATTAAAATGATCTAAGATTCAAATTGAAACGGTTTTTTAAACTTCTTTGTGAAGCTGAGGCTCTGTGGTTTTAGATCTTCTTACCGACTCTAGTGAGAAGAAGCTCTGCACAAAAGAAAATCTAATTTTAATGTCTAAAAGAAGCAGTAGGTGCTTGGGGCTTCCCCTCATGAGGTTAAAGTATCTGTTTCATCTATTTATTCAGCAATGTTCTATCTATATCAAATAATGTCCTGTTTGTTCGCTAAACTCCATAAATTCATATACTGTATTTTAATTGTTAGCATGGTGGATAACTTTTTGTTAGTATGCTCCTAACAGCTGAGAAGAAAACTTAAAACACACTGTGATGAACAAGTCAGAAGTTAAGAATGCATTAAGTAAACAATGAACAAGAATGCAAGTAAGTAAACAAAACATATAAACTGAAGTAAGAAGTTTTAAAACAAATTAACCTGACTCACGCCATTTGAATAGGCAATATGTTGAAATTCAGTTTGAGTTCTTCCACAGTATTCATCTGAAACTTTACTTCCACCTTTGGGAAAAGGTGGGACTTTTAATGAAATACATCGGATTGGGTGAGCGGCCCGACCTTTTTTGTGCTTAACCAATCAGAGCAACAAATCATAATGGCGTATCCACCGTCCGTGTAGGCTACAACAAGTCTCTCACACGCCTCTGCTCTTCTTCTGAAAAGAAAAAACTTTGTATTTTTTTCCAAAACAAAGCACTGCTGCCATCTTTGTTTTGTTTAATTAAAGCTGTACTGCATGTTGTCATTGGTACCAACCCCTCTCAACCCCCCAGCAGCAATGTGATTGGTCGGACTCCAACAAATCGAGCTGCTGGAAGGTTGAATGGATTATCTTAAGTTTGTAAATTCACAAATATTGTGCGATAATGCATCTGGCTGGTCATGTTAAAATGATTCAGTTTGTTTGCAATGGAAAGACTGCTGCATTTTTCTAATTTTAACTTGGTGAATATAGCGATGGATAGCGGTAAATAGTCGTCATAGTTTTTACAGCAGTTAAGTTGAATAATAGACAAAGACAAACATATTAACAATATCAGCAGTACTTCCCCTTATAGGTCTTTATTTGTTTTTGTGTTTTTTAGCAGTAATAGACTAAATAACAGAACCATTAGTGAGGTTTTACAGAATCTATTTAAAACATGTTTTGTTGTTTGTAAAGGTTCAGTACTAATGCATGTGTTTGAGTGTTTGGACGTGATACTGAATGAGCTGATCTAAAAGGTCAAACAGTCCCATGTGTTTGCTCTGCTCTGAGACAGAAAACTGACTGTGAACCTTCTGTCACAAGAACATTTGAATCGCCAAATCACACTGTGTCCCGGGAACGATGGATGAATGAACGAGGACACAACAGCTTCACCGGAGCCCAACCGTTTCATAAAAATGATCATCCCGTCTCTGGTCCAATAGTGTCTCGTAGTATCTAACAAAAAAAAATAAAAAGAAAAAGAAAAGAAAAGGCATAGAGAGAACTGGATAAAGGAAGGAACGCACAACAACTTCACTGGTGCCCAATCATTTCATCAAAATGTTCATCTCTGGTCCAAAAGTGTCCTGTCCTGTTTCATCCAATAATGTGCAAGAACAGCGTTTCTTCTGTTTGAAAAGAAAAGATAGAAAGATGGGGAAGAGAGAGAAAGAAAAATAGAGAGAACAAAGAGAGGGGGAAGAGATAGATTGAGAGGAAGAGAGAAAGGAAGAAAACAGAGGGTGAAGAGAGACAGAGGCAGAGGGAGAGGGAAAGAGGAAGGAGAGAGAGAAAGATAGAGGGGGGAAGAAACAGAGGGAGAGAGAGAAAAAAGGAGAAGAAAGAAACAGAGAAGGGAAAGAGACAAAGAGAAAGAGGGGAGGAAAGATAGAGAGAGGAAAAGAAACAGAGAGGCAGAGAGAGACAGAGAGAGAGAGAGAGAAAGAGAGAAGAGACAGGGAGCGGGGAGAAAGATACAGAGGGGGAAAGAAACAGAGAAGGAAAAAAGACAAAGAGAGAGAGCGGGAGGAAAGAAACAGAGAGAGAGGGTAAAGAAAAATAGAAAAAACAGAGAGAAGAAAGAAACAGAGAGGGGAAAGAGATAGACAGAGAGAGAGGGAAAGAGGAAAGAGACAGAGAGAGGGGGGAAGATAGAGAAGGGGAAAGAAACGGAGAGGGAGAGAGAGAGAAAAGGAGAGGAAAGAAACAGAGAAGGGGGAAAGAGAGAGAAATTGAGGAGATAAACAGAGAGAGAGGGAAAAGAAAGATAGAAAAAGAGAGAAGAAAGAAAGAAACAGAGAGTAATGAGAGACAGAGCAAGAGAGAAAGGAAAAAACAGAGAGAGGGGAATAAGAGATAGAGTGAGAGAGAGGGAGAAGGAAACAAATAGGAGAACAGAGACAGAAGGGGAAAGAAAGAAAGAGGGAAAGAGATAGAGCGAAAGAGAAGAAAGAAACAGAGAGTAGGTAAAGGGAGATCGAGTGAGAGAAAGGGAAGGGGAGAAAGAAAGAGTGGGGAGAGGGAGGGGAAGAGGAAACAAACAGAGAGAGGGAAAGAAACAAGGGAAAGAGTGAGAGATAGAGAAGGAAGAGAGAAACAGATAGGAGAAAAAGAGCAAGAGAGGGAAAAGAAGAGGGAAAAGAGATAAAGTGAGAGAGAAAAAGAAGAAAGAAACAGAGAGAGGGTAATGTGAGAGACAGAGAAAAAGAGGAAAAAGGGAGCAAAAGTTATCTAATATTGGCCGTAGCCACACAGAGGTTCAACGATTTATATTTGATTTACTAACTTTAAGTTTGAAGTTTATCCTTGTCATTTGCAGTCGAAACAAAGACATTTAAACTCCACTTTGACCCTGACCTCAAGGGTGTCCAAACTTGTTCATCAAATAAACAACTAAATACAGTAAACACACAAGCGACCNAAAAATGCATTTTCATGATTTGGACATCTGTTTTTTGACTTCAGCTGCTGCGTAAAGCCACAGGAACGGCCTATGTGCTTGCGTTATTTGGTTTAAGATTGTTTTGAGGACAAATCACATATCTTTCTGTTAACCGCGAGGTATGTGTTTAGGCTTATAGGCCTATTATTTAATTGTATAATTGTGTTAGTCAAAGGAACGCCTACAACCTGCTATTAAATGGCACTTAGGTTTACAAAGAAATCAACGGGGAAATGTCCTGTTTAAATCTGTCTAAGGCGAGCAATTTGTGAATCAGGTTAAATTGAAAAAAAAATATATATATATACGTCAAGTCAATCAATCCTGATCATCAGAAAGAGTGAGTTTATTATTATGATGGAAAGAGTGTCTTGCGCGAAGCTTTCAGTCGGGCTTAAGCGGCAGTCGTGCTCTCCTATAGGCTACTGCTATGCACGCTGTCCATCGGGGTTATCAGACGTCTCACCTGCTGAGAGATCTTTTAAGCTATTATTCTTTCATCAAATATAATGGTTCAGACACACAGCCGATTTTCTTTGAGAAGCAAGCAGAGCCCCTTACTCTCTGCTGTGGAAAGGACGGCGCATTATGGACCTCGCTCCAACAACTGCTTGCGCGCACAGCACACGCGCCTCTCGGACAATGGGGGGTGAAACACTTTGAAGAATATACTTTTTCTATAAGCTGTTGGACAGGCTCTGATATTTGGCGCAACTAAGTCAACAAGGCACGAGGAGCTGCGGTGAGGAGAGCTTGCGAGTGCATCATGAGATAGGCTACTGGGAAAGTTATAGCCTAACTTAATATATTCAAAGCCAAATGTCTAAATCAAATCGAATTGGATCGACAAACGTAAGATGCAAACGATCTAATGCAGTCGCTCAATTTAGGCCTAATAATGCTGCATGTGGTGCGGTATATTTCCTCTTCGAAAAGGTGCTTTTTAGTTAAAGTTAAAATATACACACACCCACAAGCAAACAGATAAATAATTGCTAACTATCATGTAAAAGAATAAATAGCTTTTCGAAAAATAGGCCTATAGCCTTTAATTGATTTTAATTTGACTATTAAAGCTCCATTAATTAACCAAAGCTTAAATTATTTAGCTCATGAATTGCCTATTTTTAATACCCAATAGGCCTGGCTATAGTTACAGTGAAAATAGCCTATAGCCTAAATGTATTTAGGCCTACACTAGCAGTAAGCAGCCTATTCCAAAAAAACTAGCACAATAATAGGCTACACTTTAAATAGAATAAATCAAGAATAAATATAAAATGTTATTGGCTGTAATTCACGTTATAACCTTAAGTATTACTGAAAAATGCCCTTATAGACAACAAAAAAAGTCTTGTTGGCCTGCCTATATTTAATGCATCTCGCCGTGCCGCGCCGTTCCACTCTCCCTTGAACGCATCAGCTAGCTTCGGCTCAACCGTTAGCTTAAATTCGTCATAAAAACACTCAAATATCAATATAAATTCACTATGTCCGTCGTAATATTATTAATATTCACATCAAGGCTGAATCGAGGACTTAATCGGCATTGCATTTTATAACGGCTATCCTGGCGCATGCGCAAATTGACGCAGGGGGTCAGTTCTCTTCCGGGGGCCGATCTGCCTGTCACAGATGCGGCGGGTTTGGACACGGAAGTGGTGTCGTGACGTCACACTAGCCATCCCCATAGCACGATATGAAAAAGCGTAAAAATGACACGAGATTTCACAGCGTAAAAATGCCACGAGTTTTGGTTGAAGCCACGTGGAGATGTTTTCTTCAGGTGAAACGGTTAAGTTTAGGCAAAAAGTTACTAAAATGGTTAACATTAGGGTTGGGGCTTGGGTAGGTTAAGATTAGATGTAGGATTTTGTTAATTTTCATTAATAAGAACATGTCTTAACAACCACCATTAAAATGAACGGGGACTGTGACGCGTACTATAATTACGCAAAAGAGCCTTAAACTCGTGCAAATCATACACAATTTACATGTTGCGTTATGTCGTGTATATGTACGCTTTCTTGTGAGATCGGGCTGGATGAACAAATATACCTATAACTCTTGTGGAAAAAAATATATTACTAAGACTTCTTCATGTGCTTCATCTAATCTTTTTAACCCAATGTTAAGCCCCCTAATACTTATCTTTAGTTAAATTACCTTCAGCTTTTGAAATAAAGTTGTCAAACCTAAATTTTGCTCAAACTACAGTTTTTCTGACCACAGCTCGTGCCACCAGCTTTACTCTTGTTTATATTTATCAAAGAAAATCTAGGCAAAAAAAACAACTGGTTTCTTAGGAAGTTAAAATAACTTACTTTACTTTTAAGCATCGATTCATTCATTCACAGAATACTGCTTAAGCAAGCCCAGTCTCAGGGGGAAAACATATACAAACGAAACATCAAAAACGTTCAAAAAAGCACGTTTTCATGCTGTTTTTACTTATGAAAAGCCAAAACCTAAAATAGCCACGGGCGACATATTCTTTGGGTTTAATCAGTGTTTTATCATGAACAAAATGTAAATTACTTGTCTACATCTGTTATAGTTTATTACTAATACACAGAAGAAATACAGTGGATCTCCTTTACGATATGAACTTCTTAAAGTCTTATTGTTCTCTATCTTTCTGTTTGGTGGTCAGCTCATTTTACAATAAGTTGTTGTAATTTCACAGTGAAAAGCACACACACATTTAATAACTGTAAACATTATTGTTCAATTCTGACTACTGTGGCAACACACCAATTTATTGTTAATTATTTAAATTCACATTACTGTATATAAACACAAATGTAAAAAAAACAAAACATCAATTTATTGTCAGATATTACATGCATATTGTGAATTGTTTACTGATTCAAAGTCAATCAGCTCAGTCATTGGTGCATGCAGCTCAGTGGGCCTTAACTATAATGGAAACATGATAAATACCTATCAAACATGTTCGTTCTGAATGTGCCAAACAGCCCCAGAGTTCAAATCACATGTCATTCACGGGTCGGCTCTGGTGAGATGGGGGCGTTGCAGATCAGTCACAGGAACATCTGGCCTTTTCAAAGAGCACAGTTAGCTCCAGTCAAGCACAGCTCTGCGCATTAGCATATTCACCAGGATTGTTTTCATTAGTGCTAAATGCCAGGGTCGTTCGGGTTCATGTCCCGGCCCGAAGGAAGCATGTGAGGTTTATGTTCAGAGCAGAGAGCGAGGACTTCGTTTGGAGAAATATAAGTGATGTTTTATAATTGTATTTATTTGTATGTAACTCAGATTATAGGGATAGTAATGACAGTTTTCAAAAGAGACAAGAAATGAGATTGGGTCCATGAGAACAAGACAAGATGAAATGTGCAACTCGCAATACAGTTCACAATTTTGACCTTAAAGTTTTAGAATTCATTTTATGTGATATTTTTGATAACATTTTCTTGCACTGTTTTTATTTTTAATTTTTTTATTTGGTTGTTTTGGAGCTCTGTGATGTGGGACTCACCAGCATGTGGCCTTATCCAAGCCATAAGCTATCTGACCAGCTTATTTCTTTGTTGTCAACTTGCATCTCATGATCTTGTGTCCTTATCCCCATTTGCATCATATTATATACTGTAACTGTAATTATTAAAAATACATATTAGTATATATTTCTAGTAACTGTGGAATTAGTAAGCAGTTTTAACACACAAAGTCACGTCTGATAGTACGCTCTAGTTGTCCTCAGAGGTTGGAACGGAGACCTCAGAGTGTTGTGTGTTTCAGTGGTCAAGTCACCTAAACTCAACACCAAAATGAAACAAAACTGTATGTTAAAAAGTAGCAGCATTCAGGAAAAACAGATATTTGACTGTTAATATTAAACAAATAACAATGCAAAAGTACAAATAATACAAGTACCCTACTGCAAGTAAAACCATGGCTGCAATAAATACACAGATGCAAAAAATTGGCTGCAATGAAAAGACACAAAAATTACAAGGCTCCAACAATAATTAATAGAAATTATTAGATATTGAGCTTTAATTATTACAAAAAATGACAAAAGTAAAAAAATATATATTAACGAAACCTGAAACTTAAGATGCAATAAACAAATGTGTGTGTGATTGTGTGTGTTTTGTTTTTGTGTGTTTTGTTTTGGAAAAGTCCAAAAACATTGTTTTACAATGCTTTAATTGTTAAAATTCCCAAAACCTTGTTTTACAGTGTTTTTATTGGGGGAAAAAAAACAAAAATCTTTTCATGTATTTCTGCTGTAGTACTTTTACTGCAAACACACAAAGTACAAAACCAGAAGCTTCAGAAGAGGCATAAACCTGCTCATAGAACAATCTATGAAAAAATCTTATTAAATCAAATAGGAAATGAAAAGTACTACAAAGCACTGCAAAAAGGGGCAAGAAGCTCAATGTTGTGCATTTAATTATAGAAGATGTAAGAAGTTCAAATACAGTATGTCACTGGCCGAACGGTTTGATGGATCATTACAAACTGAACATCTTTGTTTATAAATTCTCTGCCCAATTTAACAGTTCAATTTGAAATGAGGTTGTGGCAGAGGCTGATCCTTTTGAGGGCCCACCAACCAATTCTACGAATTATCATCAGTCGAACCAATACAGCATTTGAGTTTACTTTTTTTCTTTATGATTTGTGTTACAAATTGACAGACAAAAATAAAATTATAGTTACAAAATTGTTAATACATTAAAAAAGATGATGTAAATCCTCTCATAAAAAGCGTGTAGAACCAAAAGATATCAAACTTATTTGACAAATACTCTTTGACATGGATTTGATTTTCTGCTTGGTTGAAAAAAAGGTTGGTACTCCAGGTTTAACAATGGATATGTCGTCTATACTTAATGGAACATACAGTGTGTCATTTTGTTGTAGTTATTCGAACAGAACAAAGATTTTGGCAGTTTAATTTTAGCAGATCAGTGAACAGAATAAAATCATACATATTTTTACATGTTATCTTGCAAAACCTGCAATTTTTATGGAAATTGGTGCAACGAAGCAAATCCAACTGTCACCGTCAGTACAAGGAAAAAGAGCAGTTGTCATTTTAACAGTACAAATTGATTATTCCTGTCCATATACAGTATTAGCACTGTGCTTTCCTCCAGGCATAACATCATATGGCTCATGTACGTTGATAAAAACAGTATTTCCTTTAATCATTACTGCTCAGCGTTACTCATCCAGAGCATGAAAAAAACCAGCCCTCCCCCCTGTGCTGCTAACACAAGAATGACCTTCACAACCAACAAGACAGGAAGGCAGAAGCGGAAAAAAAGGAGGATTTTAGAAAGATAAGCAATCATGCAGAGAATGAGAATCATGTTCTCATTCCGATGTGATAGTTTTGTTTTGGGTGTTTTTTCCTCTCGCTCATTGTTCAAAGAAATAGATACTGCAGACGTTCTTTAAAGGTCCACAAAACAGACTGCTGCAGTGCCAAAACTTAGATTAATAAATGATTTCAACATTAGGATAGTTATCTTCACTATATAATGTATTTACTTGATAATTATGTTACTTTAACATTACTTGTTTCAGAGAGTTTCTGCCTTCTTTCAAAAATAGTGTTGTACATCCTTGTACCCGTCCTGTTCAAATAACTCTACGAATTAAAGCAGGTTTTTACAATCAGCCTAGCATTTAATGTATTTATTTAAGTTAATTTATATGTTAGCATTTAGCATTGCAAAACAAATATGCAAATTCATAGACCCTTGTCTATAAGAATAGACAAGGGTCTAGAGGAATTGTTATTGAAAGATGGAAGAATTTTGTCTTAGCTTATTTGGCTCATCAGAGGTTCTAAATCGATATTTTCACGTGGCTGAAGAAGTTATTTTTACATTTGTTTAGATCAGTGTAACGTTGATAGACCCAGTAGTGGCTAAAATAGTCTTTTAACCATTCATTCATGTTTTTAAGCTAAGTTAGTAATGCTAAATATGCTAATATGAGCACATCTCATTAGTGCTTCAGAGGCGATTTACTAGTAATCGACTGGGGTTGCTATTTTGGACATTTTGTCAAAGGCTAGGTTGTTTGTAGCTCTGAAAATCTGTTAACCCTGGTCAAAGACTTTGCTGAAGCAGGAAATAAGGGTCTTGTGTACAAAAATAGAACGACTGACAACAGTACACTTCTAGCTAAAATTCTAAATAAAACAGAACAATTTAAACATCAAAGTGAACCTGCACGGCTGGGTAAGGTAAAGCAAACTTTAGACACAAATGCCCGAGTTAAAGTTTATTAATTCATTAAGTCAACCAAAACTGCAACATGACTAACTAGCTCTGTTGAGAAGTGAAAAAGATCCCTGTAGGTGTTTAAGAGGAAGATGAGTGAAGATGATGGCTGAACACAATAACAGTTTTACAATAGGAGACAGGCCTGTGTGTGTGCTTTATTCTTGATTCAACACGTGCAGCAGTCGCCCGCAGCGCTGGATCAAAGTCTTCAGTCTTCAGGGCTTCACCTCTATTTCAAGCCCATACTATCTCCGAAGGTCAGTCCACAGGTGAGGAATGAGACGCAGACCAAATATATCGTTCTGATCGGAGCAGAGCTGTCATGTTTTACTGTGACAGAAGGAGACAAGAGCAAATTAACCCTGCTTATGCATTTGACCTTCAGTTTAACCTTGTTTAGCTGTGTCTCACTGCAGTAAAGATGAACAAACAGCCCTGGAGGAGAGAGTAAAGACTTATGATGGTATAGGCTTTGCTGTTAAAAAAATATCCTCTCAATTCTGTTTCATTTTAAAGTGGACATATTGTGTTTTATCCTTTAGTAGGGCAATAAACAATAGCATTTGTTCGTTGCAAAACACAAAATTGATCTAAAAAATTGTAGAAATTTAAACTGCTCCATTTACACCTTATTTAAACCTGCTGAAAATCCCCGCAATTAAAAAAAAATGGCTGCATGACCTTTTTGAAAGTGGAAGATGAGTCTGAATTGTAGTAGTAATCACAAGTAACTATCGACCCTTTGCATGTGTTGTCACGCTCTTCGAAGGAACGCACTTCTCCAGGATGGAGGCTCTGTCCATTACAACTATGGAAACTTTGGTGAAAACCTGCTTGTTTACTTTCATCAATTTCAATTGTAAAATGGTTGTCTCGTGTGTGACTGGCTGCACTAACAGGCAAGGAGGTTGTAAGCCTAATGTAGCTTTTTATCGTTTGCCTTTTTATGAAGACAGAAGACGCCAGTGGGTGGCAGCGATAAATTGAAAAAACTGAAATATCTCTCAGTGAAGTCTTTATGCAAGGTAAGTCAATCCTAATGTGAAAAAAGTGACTGACATTAAAAAAAAAAAAAAGAATATCTGAAATAACCTGCATCAGGCTATGTGTGGCTAGCACAGCCAAGTTATTGAAAACTAAACTCTTGTATTGTTTAAATGCTGCTCCAGTGGAGGACAAAACATTGTTTACCACATAATTAATCACAAGGGGTAAAGTCAGGTAATCTTGTAAATTGTATTGAATTGGCAAACATAGCAGAAAGAAGAAGGTATGGATCAGCTAGCATTTATTAGTTTTTCCAAATGCATTGCTTTGTGTGTGCCTAAAAGTTGTCTTACTTCCCTGGACAACTGTACTGAACATGCACTAGAAATAGCTATGGTTTTCTTTACAAAAAAAATCAGAAAATCTGTGAGAATTTGTCAGTTTTGCGCTCCCTGTAATGTTGCTTTCATGCACTTCTGCCCGCTGTCTTGGTGCACCCACGTGATCATGTGACGTAGGTGCAAATGGTCAATAGACAAGTGGGTGGGGATAGGTAGTAGGTGAAAACACAAGGTTACTCAAACCTGAATAAATCAATCCTACTACTACTACTATGATCCAGCTGTGATGGGAAAAGACTGTTAAAACATTGTTAAAAAAAAAAAAAAAGTTGAGTTTATGTCCCCTTTAAACTGGGCACATACATGATAAAATGTGACTGAAGTGAATTGTGCAAAAATACAAAGTTTGTTAAAAATGAAACGTAATTGAAAAAAACATACAGAAATAACACCAGCTGTATTCAATAGAATCTTGGACTTTTTTGTGCCTGTTTTTCAAACTTACTGGCCTAATTTACCTGTTTCGTGAGCATAAAAAATCACTTTCCGCCGTTGATGGGTTGTACAAAATGAGCCAGTGACCAGCTTCAGGCAGCCCACAGTTTAATAACCATTAACTTTCACACTGACCATACATACCACACAACAACAAACTTCAGGGACGGCATTTCTAATTAGTACGTGCTATTATCACTTAGTAAATCAGGCCTTGGACTTTTGCTGTGTCTTAGCTGCTATCTCACTCTTTGGGCTCCAGTGTAATCTTCACCTCATTTGCATTTCAAAAATCGTATCTTGGTGAGTCATGCATCGCAGGCACTCTGGTGAGTTTGTCATTACTTGGTTATGAAAGCCACTCAGCCTGCCTATGTGCAAAGATCAGCTCCGGGCTTGTCTCAAGACATTTCCCATTTGTTCAACAGTTACACACTCAATCCCAGCAGTGCAAAAGGAAATGAATACAGCAGGATGTATGTGTGCGAGATATGTGCGAGTCAAGCGGTGCGCTGGGGGAAAATGGGTCATTGCATCTGCCTGCATGGTATATGAGTATGTTCAACTGCATGAAGCGAACATGTTTGGTGTCCATTTGTAATACGAATGCAACGACGGCGAGATCAGTGTGTTATCCATCTACTTACATACTGTAATGTTGTAATGTAAAGGAGATTAAAGTGCTCAGGGATGTACCACATCTCAGAGAATATTCACTTAACGTATCAAACCAATGGAGATTTTAAGATACATATTAAACTTTGTGTTCATTAAAACAGCAGTTTCACTCAGCCGTGATAAATGTATTTACACTAGTGACTCCAGCAATTTAACTTTTTTTTATTTTTAATCCAGTCTATAGAACCTAAAAGTCCTATAGGCCTACTCAATTTTTACTTCCTTAAAATGTAAACAGAAGTACTGCTTTTTAAACTTTTTGCTTCAGTCTACATGTGGTAAGTTTTGATTACTTACCAAATGCATTGTGGTCCTTTGAATTATTCACCAATGTCTAAGCTTTTGTCACAGCTGTTAGAAGTGATGCAAACAGCAGTTAGTGACAATGCTAACAAAAACAACAGAAGAACTTTGTAGATTTTAGTGAACAAACAGTACATTGTTAAATGTAGACAGGAGACTGCAGACTCATTCTCACCTGAATAGATACTAGATGAAGATATTTGTGCTGGAGGAAACTGATTTCATTTTTTTTCTTTTCTTATATATCGGGCTATGTCTTTTGAGTGGAGCTTGTTCTTATAACCAGAGTTACAAGTCACAAACTAAAAGTACAAATCTTTCACAAAGTGTCCAGACATCTTTAGTCAAACGTTTGATCTGCTGCAAAGCTGTTGCAAGTTAAGTAGTTGTTTTTAGGATTAGGGCCACAAATAGTGATTATTTGGTAATTGATTTGTTGGCCAAGTATTCTTACGATTTTAGTTGTTAAAAAGGCAAAAATGAGTTGAATACAAGATTTTTGCCAAATATGAGCTGAAGTTATGTCGTTTGAAGACGTCCTGGAGATGTAGATGTGAGGGTTGTCAAAAGTATTGGTAATTAACTCTAAAAGTTGAAATTACTCATTTGATACTCATTGATACTTCAAAAAATACCATTAACAGGACCAAATGTAACATTTTCAGAGAAGACATCAAAACCCTACATTTTTACACATTCTTTTTATAATTTCTCTTCAATTTGAAGCTTTTCTACAGAACATGGGATGTTTGAAACCTGCATAAAGACCAGTTAACGATTGTTCAATTACTAAATTCAGTTGCCGATGATCTAAATAATCGATTAGTTGCGACTTTAAGATGGAAGCTTTAATGTAGAATGCTTATAGACACACTGTTTTATGCAAAATGAACAAAGCCCAAGGCAGCAATGAAAAAAGAACAAACAGCATCTTATTTGCATAGTATTTACTAAGTTTGTTTTGCCTCATCTTTCTTATGTGAAAACAACTCCATCACTGACAGTCTAAAGACAATACAGAGACGGCAGTTTGGTTTCTCACTGGTACGACTAACTATTTCTAGTAGAGTGCTGACGCCCACTTGTTGGACATGATTTATCACAGTCATTAAGTTGGTGGATGGGCTCCTGATGCTGTGACCTTGCCTAAGCCTCTTGTACATTATCTAATCAAAGTGCTATGTAAACATCCAGTTTGGGGCTGTTTGATTAATTGGTCAGTTGTCTACTCCTGCACAGTATGGATCAGGAAATTATTTCACAAAACCTCTCTGTGGCATGATTCATGGAAAGGTCAAAGTAAGTGATAAATGATGAGTTGGAGAGGAAATTAAAGTGGTCATTTGAAAAGACGTCATGCAGATGGAATAATAAAGATCATCAGCGTCCATCTGTTTGTGAGGGCTGAGTGCCAATCAAGCTGACTTTAGAACAGCCAGTTTCCAGTGTGGTGAAAGATAATGTATAAAATCAATGTTTGGCAGAGAAGAGTGCCCAGAGTAACCATAAATCTGAAGGTCAAAAGCATATGTACTCTTGAGTGATAGTTTTATCGATTCTGCACAGTACATAACTCAACACACAACTCCATGTATCTTTGTTATTACGTACACTTTATTTTTAATAGTTATTTTACAACTATTTACCTGTATATGTAGCAGAAAACAAGGAGCTGCGTGGTATGCTATTTTAAAGGGACTAGATCTGGTTTTAGCTTCCTTAAAAATGTAAGCAAACAGAAATAATAACCAGTCTACATATTTTGCTCACTTGACTAATGTATTTTGAGCCACCAAACTGTTCACCAAGATGTGTTTTAAGGTTTTTTCACAGCTGTTAGGAGCGAGATGTGTTGTCCTCGGTGAAGTTGTTTGGATATTGGATATCTTAACAATAACATTTTACCGACACTCCAAGATACACAACAATGCATTATGTTTGGAATCATCATGTCTTGTGGCTCTTGGGAGTGAAAATGTAAAATATGCGATGATTTTAATTATTTTATTTTAGTCAAAAAATTACGAGCATAGTCTCTTTAATGCATGACATGCAGGTTTATAATGCCCCATTTGTTCACCAAAATCTACAAAGTTTGTCTGTTGTTGTTTGTTGTTTGTTTTGTTGTTGTTGTTGTTGTTGTTTTGGTTGTTGTTGTTGTTAGCATTGTGGCTGTGTTATTCTGTGGAGAACGTAGCTTCATGTTGTGTCTAAAAACTGTACAGTTCAAGTACTTTACTTCACGATGTAGAGCCAAAAACATACTGTGTAATTAGCCTAATCAAAAATAATTAATGTAAGTTAGTATTGGAATTCTCATGACCAAAGTTAATTTCATTTACACAGATTTCCATTTTTTTGCATACATAATGTTCTTGTCAGATTAGGCTACATAAAAGTAAAAGTATAAATGCAAGAAGCACAAGTATTTCAGGATCACTTTTCTTTTAACCTGCAATTCTCCAGAACACTGGCTAAATGGCAGAATTCAGAAGAATTGAGTATTTTGTCCTCAATAAGTGATTAGCAGATTCACTGTTTCTAGGCTGCAAGCTACTTTAGAATAAAAAAAATGGTCCTTCTTGAATTAAAGGACTTTACAAAGCAAAACACTTAAAAAATTAATCTTGGAAGAAACCATGAATTGCATTGAGATATAAAATGCTACAACAAGAAAAGACATCACAGAAAAGCTACAACAGCTAGCCATGATAAATATAACATAAAGCTTAATGGGTTACAGGGAACAAATGATCAAATCTTAGAAATAGATGCAACACCGCAAACTATTTCTTACCCAAGCTGATACTTAGACAAAATGTTCTGGTGCTAAACAAGTTTCAACAGGAACAGAAAGTGTACAGAATCAGTAAAGCATTTGTTTCTACCAGCCGTAGTGTAAGTAGTCGCACATTAGTGACTCATCGCTTGAACATATTGTTACCATGTTTGTGTTTCGGTGGCAGATTGCAGTTAAATGCCCCTTGCCAAACCTTCCACCTACAAGTTTCCAGTTTGTGCCTTGTGTGAGTGAGTACGGTAATTGTTGCTTGTCGTGTTTTTCAGTGTGAAGTGGAACTCTGCATGGGTTTCTCAGTCTCCGTTAATTATGGTGCCTATTTATTTTCCACAAAACACATGGAGGGTCTTCCTCAGCGCATGGACTACTTGACTTTGACTCCCACTCATGATAATCAACAAATAATTACTCAGCATGGTGTTTACAGGCGGCATGCTCTTATTGCATTGAATTAGTTATTTTTCTATTTCTATTCTATTTCTATTGTGGAATTTAAAAGCTTAGTTTTGTGGTCATGACCAGAACTCGGCATAAACCCAGCTTTAATAAAAGATACAGGAGTAATAGTAGTAATAAAAAGTTCATTCATAAAGATTCATCAGGTGTCAAATGTTTAGCAAAAAATTAAGGCTATGCAAACCAATAACAAAAATGGAAATCAGGAGCTTGTAACATATTGACAAATGTACTGTGAGTTCATAAAGTGCATATGACAGGTTTTATCATTTCTAATATTATCTTAATGTAAATTATTAAAACAGAGAAACATGATGAAAATGTTACAGCCTTGTGTATTTGAGGAGTTTTGGCCAATTTTATTACGTTGTTGCTAAGCAACTTCCTAAGGTAATGTCTATGAACACGAAGTGAAATTTCAATCTTGTGTTTAGTAAAATCTTAAAGGACAAATATTATGTATTTTTGTGTTGTTTTCTTTCTTTGACCTGCTCCAAAGTACCTCCACTTTGGAATCTCATGCACCAGAATTATAAAATAAATAAATCGGGTTGTGTGCGTTTCCTACATCAAGAATTGTGTTAGAGCTCTATCTACTGACTGATTCCAAAAAAACTTAACAAAGTATGCAATCAAACCAATCTTGCCTGACTCGAATTTAGTGTGAATGATTCAGAGATTAGGAAAAAAGAAACTACTATATTTGTTAACGCCACACTAGGATCATAATTAATGTACAAAATGTCCTAACATCATTCTAATAAGCAGTAATAATAATAATAAGCTTATTTGTAAGGGAGTGTTAGCTACCAGATATAAACATCCAATTAACCAATTACAATTATGCAAATGAGTAGCCTGTTAGTGTCCCACAAACTATAGAGCTACCAAAAAGGTTTTCAAAAGAACATACAGATTTTTTAATATTTGTCCACTATAAAAAAAAAATGAAAAAGAAAGTGTACAAAATGTGCAAATTTGGTCTTGGTCTGAACAAAAAAAAAAACAAAGTCAAATTGTACCCGCCCTGGATTTCTAATGGTGGTCTTGGTGAGAGAGAGAGGTGGATGTGACATGTTGCCGGCAGCTGAAGTGACAAATTTGTGGCGGGCATCTGTCTGCCACATGAGACAAACAACAACTGCCTCCTGCTGCCTCAGTGTGTGCGTGTGTGTATAAGAGGGTGACAGTCTGAATTTAGAGTCATGCTACAGGGCAGGACAGAGATATAGAACACACATGTGACAAATTAGCGAGAAGCAAAGATTAGTCATACTATGGAGAAAAATCTATGTACTAAGAGTGATATATTATCTATAAGTTAAGCCACGTTATAAAAACATAAAATGTATTTAGTTGTATATGGATTTGTTCACACATGTTTGAGTAAACCGCAATAAATTTCAATGTTCACCTCCTCTGTCACTTCTATGTGCTTTATTTTATTAAAATGCCTCATAACCTTTATCAGTGAATTGATTTTGGTGCTTGTTATGATCATATACCACGATAAAGTTCTGCTTTTAACAGGAAGTCGGATCTCTTAATATTTACATTTTTAATCAATATTACAGTTTATAATGAAGTAAATCTGAATTATTTCGTAGTTTGACGATAAATCCTAAATAAGCATTGTATACTTCCATAGATATCTGTGAGGTCTGCAACCCAGTATCAGATCTTTTGAACTGCATTTAAGATTTTTTTGTTTGAAAAATGGCAAAGAATCCGGTAACACTTTATATTAACTACATCTTGATTAGCCTTAATACACTCTCAATAAAGCATGAACAGTGGATTAATTCTTAATGAACAAATGAGAAGTTAATGAACAAAATAGGCTATTAAGGCTTAGTAACGACTTAATTACTACAAGCCCTGCCCCCTCAACCAAAATCCTAATCTTAGCTCCTTTATTATTAGCTATTGTTGTACTTTTTAACGTAATGTACTCTATGTTTTTACATTTTTATATGTTTGTTTTATTGTATTTTGGGTGTATTTTAAGTATATTTTTGTTTATGAAAAGTGTTAACAAATAAAATGTATTCAATTTATATATTATTGAGCAGTTACAAGCCGTAATAAACACTTCTATTCATTAAGTGATGATTTGTCCATTAATTTTAACTCTTTATTGATGCTTTAATAGGCTTTAGTAAGGCTAAATAAGTTATAATTAATATAAAGTGATACCAAGAATCCTTAGTACGCACAAAAACATCACCTTTTCTATTGCTGAGACTTCATAAGTTAAGCTATTATTTGATGAAGACACGATTTAAATGCCTATGCTATAACTGTCCTTTTCATTTAACTTAAAGTATTAGAGTGATTCATGCACATCTGAGTAATCTTTATTGTACAGTGAACAAGCTGCCTTGCTTCCATTGTATACTATAAAAAAAAAAGTATCACACACAAGAATTAGCAGCTAGTCACGCCTGCTCTGCGTCTGCGTGCATATGGAGCTTACATGGCAGACACTGTTCTCACTCGATGCTGCTGTCACCACCACATGAATAATGGAGGTGCTGGTGACACGACTCAGAGACACTTTTATTGAGCCGGGATGAAGAAGGTGTGTTTGTGTTTGTGTGGGTGTGTGTGTCTATGTGTGAAGTAATTGTGTTGACCTGTGATGTTGATGAGCAGACTGATCACCTCTGCTCCTTGGATTGAGGCAACATTGTCACTGCGACCTTCGGTTTTCTGTCAAATATACAGCTGTGTCACGAGGACGCATGAGGGGGAGTTAGTGAGAAATCCTCAAAGGAATACAATTAGTTTAAAATCTGTCAACATTTGCAAGTTTATCTTTTCAACAACAAAACAAACACATCTGATCAGTAAAGGGTTTAACTGTGTGATCTCTGCCCTTGTTTATGGAGCTCAACTGAAATGCCTAAATCAGTGAGGCTTCAGAAATAAAATGCACCTTCATGTTTTCCAAAGACTTTTGCAACTAATAGCACCAGTTATATAGCTCAATAAAGACCATGGTAAAGCATTTTTTTCATTTGCAATTGACGCAAGCTATAACTAGTGAGCTTAAGACACATGATTACAATTTACAAATAATTGCAAAATGTTTTGCTGAGTCAGATTTTTAGATTTGAAGTAGGGTTTGCACTTTATGTTCCATTAAAGCATGAATGACAAATTAATGCATGATTTTGGCTTAAATTAACTTAATTATACTATGAACCTTATTAAGTCTGAATCATTATTGTTTAACAACTGTTCATATGAATTATATCTTTGCTTTATGAAGAGTAAGGTGTTCTAAATGCTTACTTTCCAGACTGAACATATAGTAAATAGTAAATGGTCTATTTATATAGCACTTTTCTACCTTTCCAGGCACTCAAAGCGCTTTACAATGTAATATCCACTCATCCATGAAGGGATTTTTTTTTACTTTAGGACTGACTGAAGACAATTAATTTTTTTTTATGCAAAAGTGTTTCTATAATTTTAATAATTTAAAATAGTCAACTGCATTATATGAAACAATTATATACATTTATGCTAAAGAAAATAAAATCTAACTTTTCAAACTAACAAAAACCTACTTAGTAAATACAAAAAAGTAGAGAGTAGCATTCGACTCCTGATGAGAACTACAATTATTTTTTATTCAATTAAGACAATACTCATGGTCTCATTTTATTCACAGAGTGTTGCATTTATCATGTACTTTAAGTGGAAACACAAAGGTTACGAATTTATAACAAAAAGTTAGTTACCCCAACTTTTAAGTCTTATTTTACAGTAATAATATCAAGAAACAATGAAACAACCCACCTAAATCTGTTGCAGCTCATAATTCCAAAGCACATACTTTTGATGATATAAACTGATTTGTGAGTAGGTGGAAATGAAATTGCCTAAAATTAGCCTCACCTGATAAAAGCCCCCCCTCCTCACACAACAAGTTTAAGCCCAAAGTTTCCTGAAATGCCCCGTGGTTGGTATCATTAAGTGTCGTCTCGGGATGTGTGGGCGGAAGGATGCGTGACTCTTCAAGCAGATTTAGAGGTTCCCCAAAGACGCCCATAACACACACTGGAGCTGATGGAACAGGGCTGATCTTACTGCACACAAATAGACCATGGCTTGTGAGTCAGACCATTATCTGTACACCAATTAAACACCCATTAGAGGGATGTATATCAATGGAATTCATGCATTGATAAAAGACAGTTTCAACTTATTACTGTAATAAGCTGAATGTTCATTTACCATTGCGGCGGCAAGATTTGTCAGATTTGAAAGTCTGGTGTTTTGACTAGTTTATGGCAATTAGTATGACAACCTGAGTTCATTACAACATGTAGACAACACAACTTCAAATCAGTCTAAACACTTGTGCATAATAATACACTGTACTGCACTTAGAGCCTGCATAAAGGGGTATGTCAGTGTCTGTTCACACAAGCCCTGACGAAACTCTACATGTGCATATGACTGTATGCACCTTCTGCACTCATGTTCTTGTAGTATTTTTAAATGTGTGACTTTGTCTTCCTGCTTCATAATTGTCCCTGCCCTAATTATCATGTGATGGAAAGTGGTATACAAATACACTCGCCTTGCTTCACTTGCATATCTTCTTTTTTCGGCTGCTTCACCATTACTAAGTTCTTCCACAATCCGATGCCTGCCCGAACTTGGATGCCCCTAACATTGAGAACCTCGACCCCTACCTCTTCTCCCTTCAAGCCTCTGCCACTAGTTTCTGCATCCACCAACTTAAAGTTCTAATTGCATTAGGATACGCAACATTCCTGGTTACATCTATATGTGTACCTTTCCACCCATGGGAGTGCTGGATCTCTCCTTCACTGTGGTTCTCCGCAAGGTTTCCTGAGTTGTTGTTGTTTTGTTTTGTTTTGTTTTTTTTCTTGCTGAGAAGCAGGATTTAGGGGCAGGGAACAATTATCTATCTGCCTGTTTGTTGTTGAACAATCTGCCTCTGATTTACCAATGTTTCTGTTGGTATTAACCAAATGTTTCAATGTTTGATTTTCTGACGATTTTCTTTGCTAAATGAACAATCATGCGAAGTCCTCTGAGATAACTGCTGTTGTGATTTTGGGCTATACAAATAAAATAACTGAATTGAGTGACATGCCTCTTAAAGGATATTCCCAGACGTGGCCAGTTTGTCAGATCTGTCCGGTTGACCATGTCTGTTCCCTCTCGGTGATCCTGAGTCCCTTGTGTGAGCCGAACAAAAAGCTATCTTGTCACTGTTGATGGTCCGTGCACCTTACTCCTGATTACAAGAGCTTCTCATATCCATTTTTTGTATTGGCAAAAGTCCTACAGAGGAAATTGTCAAGTAAATGAACATTTAGTTTATTACAATTGTCTTATTACAAGAAAAAAGAAAGTTAAATTAAGAAGCTGACAGAATGAACTTAAAAAAAAGACAGTTTGAGAGACAAAAAGTGGTAATTCAACAAATAGTCTTCTAATTAATACAGTAATTGTGTGTTCTCAAAAACTCTTTTTTTAAAAATTAAGACTATAAGCAACTTTTTTTTTACAAACACTGAACTTTGAGTTTTTCACAAAGATGCAGCTAATTTATAAATTCTCTCTGACTTATCATAAAAGTATGTATACATACTTTTTTGCTTTTTTTTTATCTAGTTGGTGTGGCTGCTGTTCAGGTGCACTGAAATGTGCAAAGATCCTTTCCAATTTTACCCAATAATAATCTATAATACAAAGACAATCCTATAAGATTTCTTTCAGAAACCATTGGACAATAGAGCATCTGAATCTTGAGCTGTGCAGGTGACCAAAATCATGCAGTTAGTGTCATAAAAGATTTTTGAAAGCTAAAGCTAGATTGAAAGAGCTACTTCTTCCTTTCATGTTTAAAACTCAGGTACAACATGTTTAAAGTTGAATCATCTGAACTGAGGTGATTTATCTCATGCAGATTTTCAGAGTTTTCACTGTGCAGTTGTTTTGGTACATTTAGTTTTGTGTGGTAATGGCATTTGAGTGTCATCTCTGGAGTGGACTGCGTGTCTGGCCGGCCTGGACTCACTTATCTCCTCTTCTCACTCTCTCCTCTCTATTTTTATATAGCTCCAACTTTGCAGATGGCTCCATAAAACTCACTCAGGCTGAACCAGGGGCCAATGCAATAATGGCTTCATGAGAGGGAACGGCAAATGGGCACACGGGCAAAATGTATGCACCTCTCTCTGCTCCAGCGGCCGAAACACTGACCTGGGTCTAAATCATTAACGAGTCACACAAAAACTACTTCAATAGATGCTCAAAAATTACAGCTTTTCCACTGCGGGAAAAGTGAAATCTTTTCAAACAGTGCAATAAATTGTTCTCTTTCTTTAGAAAAACATCAAAAGTGAACATGTGTTACCTCACGAGCTTTTAGCTGACCTGAATTAACTGAACTGATTCAACCTTTTCTGAAATGTTTCTAAAGCATGTAAGGCCTTATATCACACTACCTTTATTTAGGTTATAGTATTATTTGTATATCAAAAACACATATTGAATGTGCCAAATCAAACATATTTTGGCTGAATTTGTCTCTAAACTTAAAAATTATCTTGTGATGTCACTAAATTGTAATCAAGTGCTCTATTGTAGTATAAGCTCTACACAATAGTTCAAATGAGACTAAAATATGTAATGACAATATAAGGTGACACACAGCAATTTGAACTTTTGGAAGTGTGCACAACGTAATTAAAGAAGGTGATCTAAACACTTGCACTTAAATTTAATATAATTCTGGCGTTTTGTGATGTCTGAATTTGGCTTGAAAAGATTTTTTTTTTTAACGGAATTCTTGAGTGACTGTTTGGACTGTGGACTGTCTCCAGCCTCTGCTCTTCATTCCCCTCATTAGTCCAGCTCTCTGTTAAACCCTCCACAAGGATTTGACATCAATTCTCATTTATTGCACTTTGAAGTCTGATTAATTCACAATTACAATGAGTACAAGACAGAAAGGGGAGGGGTGAAAAGGGCCAAGCTGGTGAGTGGGCGTGAGGACAGAGAGAGTCGAGAAGATTCGACAAAAGACTGGACTCGATCTGTTTTCAGATCAAGGTAATTACACAATGATTAATCTCAACTTACGTGTCTTTTTTAAACTTAAGCAGCAAGTAAAGTAATTTTCTCATCAATTTTTGAGAAAGTTAGGAGAAAGGGAACAACATTATGTTAGTAAACTTACTAGATGCAAATAGACGTATGTCAGGCCTGGACACATCTACTGTCTGTTTCTGGGTTTTTTTGATTGACTGTGATTCTCCTCGAGGGTCTAAAGACAGAGCACACTCTGGGACGATTACCCATGTGCTTGTTTTCTGTGAATGTGTTGACCAAATGACTTTACATTGTTTTGAGATTCTAAATGTCTTTTGGTTAAACAATTTTGCGCAGCTCTATTGTGATTATGGCATCTACAAAAATGCATTACATTTAACTGAACTGACTTGTTTATGCTGAAACAATTGATTTGCAATTAAAGCTATAAGCATTTTTCAGGCATAGCAGTAATACGAAGGTTGTTTGTCTAGGTTAGCACAAGATGGACTTTTTAGATTGGCAGAAAAGGCAGATAATTGAAACATGTTAGCAGAGATTTTTCCAGAGGATTAGGAAGTTTTCTGGTATTAAAATTTACCCTTTTCTAATTTTGAGTGATTTGGTCTGTGCAAATTGTAAGTACGTTTTCTGTTTGTTGGTTACAGTGGCGTTACATTTCATCTATGTTCCTCAGAATAGGATTTTCATATGACAAAAGTGGAAGTAGAGATTTAAATTTGTCCAACTACAGCGGTTTAACAAACCCTTGCCTTTGATGAGAAACAAACAAGAAGCATTTCATTATTAAATTCAGATGGTACACATTCTGATTATGTCTGAATGTGCTGATTATAAGACGTACTATTTGTTAGGAGAAGCAATAAATGAAATCTGACAGTCGGACTTTAATTTTTGCATCAGCTGTATAGAATATTTCTTCTTTTTAAAATACTGCAGTGCCATTTGAGTCCAGATCTGAGCGCATCTCACACCTCTGATTACAATACAATCAGTTGCTATGATTCAGTCTCAACATTTCTCATCAGAAGAGCCCCAGAAATAGCTTTGACAAAAGGAGGATTCTCAGTCTGAATACAAGAAGATATGACAGGAATAAAAGATGGAGCGGTGCCTTTGTGCAAAGCCATTTATTGAGTCCATCTATCATTACACAGAATAAGGTACAAAGAGGCTTTACTGGGCAGTCGGAGGGGCCAGTTCATACACAGGGATTAGGAGAGCGTAATGACAAAAGATATGAAGAAGGTCCATCTGAATATGCACAGTGATACAGACTAACCTTTTCAGTCCAGGCCAAGTCATTTAAATACACTGAAAACATATTGTAGAAGGATATCCACCTATAGAATGTAGATTAATTTGAATTTACATAAGTATTCAACTCGAAGGAGGGTGGTGAGGCAGACTGTACATCACAAAGTTGTCTCAAACGACACTATCCATTGCACACTAATGTTTGAATGCTTTAATAACTCTCTATTATTGAGTCCATCCATCACTTGTAACACCACTTGTGTTAAATTTCATTATTATCTGTCAATTATTCACATTCATGTGCTTTAATCTGTTAGATAAAAAGAGTTTTAGCAGAAGTTCTGTATGTAAATTTCTCATAATTTTTCCAAACTGGCTATCTTTAGCGCTATTCACACAGAATTAGTTTGATTAGTGTTAAATAGGAGCATCTGTAAGAAGAAAGGACCAGTAATGGCGGGTAACGTGTCTTATTGGGCACTTGGGTGGGGGATTTGGAAGATGCTTGACAAAAGCAGAACTTGTAATGCTGTTTTAATCTTATATGCTGCCAGTCTCTGACTGACACTAGGGGCGCGGCCGTTTTTTGAGCTAGTAAAAGTTATCGGTGCCGTGTTACCAAGTTGTGCCTCGGAGGTGGTGGCATCCCTTCTTTCACCTGTTTTTGATAGTTTTTTTGTGTTAGTGTGCGTCCATGAGACAGGTGGGTGTTTTTGCTATATTATTATAGGGGGATTGATGTGAAAATCAGAGTGCTAAAGTTTGTTCCTAAGTTTTGAGGTGTTTTTTACCTGTATTAGCTCCAAGGCTAGGCTAAATGCTAAGCTAATTTACGTTTTTGCTAAGTTATTTGTTTTCTGGCATATTTGTGTTATTTATGCCTTTGTGATCATGCATCATTTAGTCTTTTATGTAAGTCGTGGCTTTGTGAGTGCAGTTTGGAGGAATATTATTTGTTAACAGCCATATGTGTAGCTGCTTAGTAGTGGAGGCTTTGGCCTATACCCTTGGTCCTGTGCTTGTTACGGGCTTATTATGTTCAAGTGGACCAATGTTAAAATTGTATATAGCCTTATACTTTCTGTTATAGCTCATATTTATGCATATTATTATATCATTGTATTATATTGTTTATTGCTTAAGTATACATATTTTTGTGATTTAATTTTATAATAGCCTGATGTATGTTGATTTGATTTTATATGATTCTAATGTAATTTCCATTTGTTTTATTCACAGAACCACACACACTCATATACACTCCAAGCTTCAATAAAGAAAGTAAAAGTCATCCATCCCAGTCTTTGCATTCTGACCGATGCACACTCCGCGACCACACTTCTATTGAACCAGCCAGCAGTTAGTCAGTCCTTCATAACAAGCTAAATAGCCTACAAAATGAATACAACAACTTTTACTCCAATCATCACGATCCATTAGTCTGGATTCAAATACGGCCCTCAGGGAAAAGGATGTATTGTGTCAGTATGATGCTGACCTTTGTCCCTGTTGTTTTTTGTCAGATTTTGGAGAGCTCCCAGTCCCTCCTGAGCGTGCTGAAGCAGGAGGCGGGAAACCTGAGCAAAGCCACAGAACCTCGCCGTAAGGACCGCTGATGTTTCCCCCAGGCCCCAGCGCACAAGGACTGCACAAGTTTATTTATGATGTACTTAGCTGTTTTAATACACGCTTGTGTATAATGTTTGTTATAAATGACTCTTTACATTCCAAATAAGATGGTTTAATAAAAACTTTTCTAAAACATTTTGTTGTTGCAGAAAAATCAATGCTTTCTGTGCCGCTTTTATCAAATGCTGAAAAAAAGAGAGAATAGTATTGAGCCTGCATAAAGTTATGTGTGGAACCAAGTCTGTGTTTAGCAAGTCTCACGTCTTCGGTCTCAAGTCCAAGTCAAGTCCCAAGTCAAGTCTCAAATCAACCAGAGTCAAGTCCCAAGTCAACAAGAGGCAAGTCAAGTCGAGTCCCAAATCAACCAGACTCCAGTCCAAGTCAACCAGAGGCAAGTCCAAGTCAAGTCCCAAATCAACCAGACTCCAGTCCAAGTCAACCAGAGGCAAGTTCAAGTCAATATGCATTTCTACAATTTAACAGATTTTTATAAATTATTTCATTTAAAACACATATTTGATCACAACAAAATAAGTGAGGGGACATGTTAAGAGTTTGTTTATTTTTGAGGAGAAGCATCAAGTCATCTCAGGTCATAGAGCTCCAAGTCAAGTCCCAAGTCTGTCCATTTTATTAAGTCAAGTCTCAAGTCCACACCTGTGGCTTACACAATCATGACACAGATGATTTTGTTTCACAGAGAAATATATTTAGTTATTAAAAATGTTCAGTTATGATCTTGTGAAGCTTGACAATGTTTTTTTTTTTTTTTTTTAAATACAGGAATACAAATTAGTTCTATCAAAATAGTGTTTGGTAAGTTACTGTAAAATTGTAATACTAATAATAATAGTTACAGGAATAAAATTGTAATACATTTTTATTACAAGGCTAAAGTCTCAAAAATGTTTGAGTTTGAGCTAATCACACATTTAAGACATTGTGCAATACATTTACACTTGATTATTGATTGATTGATTGGTTGATTGATTAATAGAAATTAGGGATGGGACAATTCACTAAAGTCACGATTCGATTCAGTTTTCGATATTGCAGCCACAATTTTTGATTTTCTTCGATTTTGTGTGTTATCAACATTTGAACAGTAATATTTAATGTCCATCGTTAGAGGTCCGTCCACCCATCAGTTGTTTTTGCAACATAATAATGCACATTCAGTTAGGTTTTGCACAAGTTTATGGTTTGTTTCTTCAAACATCATGACTATTAATGTATTGTGTGAATTATACAACTACAGAGTGTGTTTCTAAGTCTGTGGCTACATCAGCAAAACTGATCTATTCTGACCTTTCGATTCGATTGCTGCAAACTTCGATCGATTTTCGAAGTTTTCGACCGATTTTCCATCCCTTTTAAATAGGTTAAATAGTGAGGTAGAAAATGTGTTTGGAACAAAGAAACTTGGATTAACCACAGACGTTCACTAAATATTATAAACCAGTGTGTTTTTTTAAACTGATCAGATCCTGGTTTAAAGACATTTACCCTGATATTTTACATTTGTATCTTTAAATACCATATTTTTTGGATTATAAACTACTACTTTACTTCACAAGCTTTGAACCTACACTTACACAACGATGTGGCTAAAATCTAGATTCACATAAACAAAAGTCTTTAATGTTTTACAAGGCATAGACTGAAATGTTGACACCACCATTTAACTTTTACATGCCTCAATTTTTGACATATTTCTTATACATCCATACATTTTAAGATAACACAATCATAGCTGCCAAAAAAACAAAATCCCAAACAGCAGTATTTCCATTTGTTCAAGTCTATTTATTCAGTCTTCATTTGTACACATTTTGACATCACTTATTTTTTATTTGCCCCAAATCATTGACAACATTTTTTTTTTTTTTTTTACAGTAAGCACATCTGCTGCGATGTAGATTTACAGAAGAGTGAGAGAGAGAGGAGGACTGCTGTGAGTGATGGAACGTCCCACTGTGCGTGCAGGTCAGTGAAGGCACCAGCCAGACCGACAACAAACTACGCTTGGCTGGGACGATTCTAGACCAACCGAGCACCAACAAAGCAAGTTAATTATAGTTTTTACAGTTCTCGTTGTAGGGTTGGGCCATGTCACAATGTTAGTGGTAACTTTTTAGGCAAAAGAATTTAAAAAAAGCCCAACAGGAAGTCATACAAGTCAGAGTTTTAATCTTTAATTTTGAGTTTTTGTTGTAAACATTCTATACATTAAACTTTCTCCCAGCTCTTGAATGAGATAAAACTACTGAGGTATTACAATGACTGGAGACAGAGGCAGCAAAATTCTAACTGAAAATAATCTATAAACAAGATCACATAATTCATAAATTAAAGGGAGTCATTCAACATATAATTAATTATACTTATTAGTTTTAATAAGAGAACACTGTTTTATGTCATTTTTACTCTGAATTGTGAATACAAACATTCAGCCTAAAAACACTGCACTGGGCAGAATTTAATGCAGAATTAAAGTATATTTGTGTCATTACATTACATGGACACAACCATTAACTATAACTTTGTTTATGTTTATGTTGCAGCTATTCAAAAAATGTTTATCGGCTAAAATTAAAAGTATGTTTTTCAATCTGTTTTCGTATTTATTTGGTTGAACAGAGCTTTAGTCAATGTACAAGTAGAAAAAGTTAAATTATCAAAGTATTTAAGAGAAAATGTAATTTAAAAGTTCAGCTTCCTATTACAGTAGTTTGTATCAGATCTTGAAGTGATAACAGAAACAGAAAGTCTAATCAGATGACATCACACTAGGGAGACAAGAACAGTTTTCCAACACATTTGTATGAACCCTAAATATAAATATGACATAATGATATAAAAATGTCTGTCCTGGGGTTTTTATGTCTCAAGTAGTATTAACCTATTACATTAAAGGTGGGGTAGCTAACTTTTTTAGTTGTACATTAGTAAACTTTGTGCTTTCAACTAAAAGTATATGGTGAATACAGCACTTTGTGAAAAATTAGACTTCTGAGTGCTGTCTGAGCTGAATAATAAACAATTNTGGGTTTTGGGTGCTTGGTGTAGGTGTGCGGATATACGGCACGAAGTCAAGGAGTCTGCGGTTCTTAGACAGGGTGTGGGGGAAGTCGGACGTCTCGTTAATATGTGTAGCGAATTTTTAATCAATATTTAGACTAGTTTATTAGATGAAGTAAATCTGAATTATTTCGTAGTTTGACGATAAATCCCTAAATAAGCTTGTATACTTCCATAGATATGTGTGAGGTCTGCAACCCAGTATAGATCTTTTGACTGCATTTAAGATTTTTTTGTTTGAAAATGGCAAAGAATCGGTAACACTTTATATTAACTACATCTTGATTAGCCTTAATACACTCTCAATAAAGCATGAACATGAATTAATTCTTAATGAACAAATGAGAAGTTAATGAACAAAATAGGGCTATTAAGGCTTAGTAACGACTTAATTACTACAAAGCCCTGCCCCTCAACCAAAATCCTAATCTTAGCTCCTTTATTATTAGCTATTGTTGTACTTTTTAACGTAATTACTCTATGTTTTTACATTTTTATATGTTTGTTTTTATTGTATTTTGGGTGTATTTTAAGTATATTTTTGTTTATGAAAAGTGCTTAACAAATAAAATGTATTCAATTTATATTTATTGAGCAGTTACAAGCCGTAATAAACACTTCTATTCATTAAGTGATGATTTGTCCATTAATTGTTAACTCTTTATTGATGCTTTAATAGGCTTTAGTAGGCTAAATAAGTTATAATTAATATAAAGTGATACCAAGAATCCTTAGTACGCACAAAAACATCACCTTTTCTATTGCTGAGACTTCATAAGTTAAGCTATTATTTGATGAAGACACGATTTAAATGCCTATGCTATAACTGTCCTTTTCATTTAACTTCTTGAAATAGTATTAGAGTGATTCATGCACATCTGAGTAATCTTTATTGTACAGTGAACAAGCTGCCTTGCTTCCATTGTATACTATAAAAAAAAAAAGTATCACACACAAGAATTAGCAGCTAGTCACGCCTGCTCTGCGTCTGCGTGCATATGGAGCTTACATGGCAGACACTGTTCTCACTCGATGCTGCTGTCACCACCACATGAATAATGGAGGTGCTGGTGACACGACTCAGAGACACTTTTATTGAGCCGAGATGAAGAAGGTGTGTTTGTGTTTGTGTGGGTGTGTGTGTCTATGTGTGAAGTAATTGTGTTGACCTGTGATGTTGATGAGCAGACTGATCACCTCTGCTCCTTGGATTGAGGCAACATTGTCACTGCGACCTTCGGTTTCTGTCAAATATACAGCTGTGTCACGAGGACGCAATGAGGGGAGTTAGTGAGAAATCCTCAAAGGAATACAATTAGTTTAAAATCTGTCAACATTTGCAAGTTTATCTTTTCAACAACAAAACAAACACATCTGATCAGTAAAGGGATTTAACTGTGTGATCTCTGCCCTTGTTTATGGAGCTCAACTGAAATGCCTAAATCAGTGAGGCTTCAGAAATAAAATGCACCTTCATGTTTTCCAAAGACTTTTGCAACTAATAGCACCAGTTATATAGCTCAATAAAGACCATGGTAAAGCATTTTTTCATTTGCAATTGACGCAAGCTATAACTAGTGAGCTTAAGACACATGATTACAATTTACAAATAATTGCAAAATGTTTTGCTGAGTCAGATTTTTAGATTTGAAGTAGGGTTTGCACTTTATGTTCCATTAAAGCATGAATGACAAATTAATGCATGATTTTGGCTTAAATTAACTTAATTATACTATGAACCTTATTAAGTCTGAATCATTATTGTTTAACAACTGTTCATATGAATTATATCTTTGCTTTATGAAGAGTAAGGTGTTCTAAATGCTTACTTTCCAGACTGAACATATAGTAAATAGTAAATGGTCTATTTATATAGCACTTTTCTACCTTTCCAGGCACTCAAAGCGCTTTACAATGTAATATCCACTCATCCATGAAGGGATTTTTTTTTACTTTAGGACTGACTGAAGACAATTAAATTTTTTTTATGCAAAAGTGTTTCTATAATTTTAATAATTTAAAATAGTCAACTGCATTATATGAAACAATTATATACATTTATGCTAAAGAAAATAAAATCTAACTTTTCAAACTAACAAAAACCTACTTAGTAAATACAAAAAAAGTAGAGAGTAGCATTCGACTCCTGATGAGAACTACAATTATTTTTTATTCAATTAAGACAATACTCATTGGTCTCATTTTATTCACAGAGTGTTGCATTTATCATGTACTTTAAGTGGAACACACAAAGGTTACGAATTTATTACTAAAAAGTTAGTTACCCCAACTTTTAAGTCTTATTTTACAGTAATAATATCAAGAAAACAATGAAACAACCCACCTAAATCTGTCTGCAGCTCATAATTCCAAAGCACATACTTTTGATGATATAAACTGATTTGTGAGTAGGTGGAAATGAAATTGCCTAAAATTAGCCTCACCTGATAAAAGCCCCCCCTCCTCACACAACAAGTTTAAGCCCAAAGTTTCCTGAAATGCCCCGTGGTTGGTATCATTAAGTGTCGTCTCGGGATGTGTGGGCGGAAGGATGCGTGACTCTTCAAGCAGATTTAGAGGTTCCCCAAAGACACCCATAACACACACTGGAGCTGATGGAACAGGGCTGATCTTACTGCACACAAATAGACCATGGCTTGTGAGTCAGACCATTATCTGTACACCAATTAAAACGCCCATTAGAGGGATGTATATCAATGGAATTCATGCATTGATAAAAGACAGTTTCAACCTTATTACTGTAATAAGCTGAATGTTCATTTACCATTGCGGCGGCAAGATTTGTCAGATTTGAAAGTCTGGTGTTTTGACTAGTTTATGGCAATTAGTATGACAACCTGAGTTCATTACAACATGTAGACAACACAACTTCAAATCAGTCTAAAACACTTGTGCATAATAATACACTGTACTGCACTTAGAGCCTGCATAAAGGGGTATGTCAGTGTCTGTTCACACAAGCCCTGACGAAACTCTACATGTGCATATGACTGTATGCACCTTCTGCACTCATGTTCTTGTAGTATTTTTAAATGTGTGACTTTGTCTTCCTGCTTCATAATTGTCCCTGCCCTAATTATCATGTGATGGAAAGTGGTATACAAATACACTCGCCTTGCCTTCACTTGCATATCTTCTTTTTTCGGCTGCTTCACCATTACTAAGTTCATCCACAATCCGATGCCTGCCCTGAACCTTGGATGCCCCCTAACATTGAGAACCTCGACCCTTCTCACTTCACCTCTGCCACTAGTTTCTGCATCCACCAACTTAAAGTTCTAATTGCATTAGGATACGCAACATTCCTGGTTACATCTATATGTGTGCCTTTCCACCCATGGGAGTGCTGGATCTCTCCTTCACTGTGGTTCTCCGCAAGGTTTCCTGAGTTGTTGTTGTTTTGTTTTGTTTTGTTTTTTTTCTTGCTGAGAAGCAGGATTTAGGGGCAGGGAACAATTATCTATCTGCCTGTTGTTGTTGAACAATCTGCCTCTGATTTACCAATGTTTCTGTTGGTATTAACCAAATGTTTCAATGTTTGATTTTCTGACGATTTTCTTTGCTAAATGAACAATCATGCGAAGTCCTCTGAGATAACTGCTGTTGTGATTTTGGGCTATACAAATAAAATGAACTGAATTGAGTGACATGCCTCTTAAAGGATATTCCCAGACGTGGCCAGTTTGTCAGATCTGTCCGGTTGACCATGTCTGTTCCCTCTCGGTGATCCTGAGTCCCTTGTGTGAGCCGAAGAAAAAGCTATCTTGTCACTGTTGATGGTCTGTGCACCTTACTCCTGATTACAAGAGCTTCTCATATCCATTTTTTGTATTGGCAAAAGTCCTACAGAGGAAATTGTCAAGTAAATGAACATTTAGTTTATTACAATTGTCTTATTACAAGAAAAAAGAAAGTTAAATTAAGAAGCTGACAGAATGAACTTAAAAAAAAAGACAGTTTGAGAGATAAAAAGTGGTAATTCAACAAATAGTCTTCTAATTAATACAGTAATTGTGTGTTCTCAAAAACTCACTTTTTTTAAAAATTAAGACTATAAGCAACTTTTTTTTTTACAAACACTGAACTTTGAGTTTTTCACAAAGATGCAGCTAATTTATAAATTCTCTCTGACTTATCATAAAAGTATGTATACGTACTTTTTTGCTTTTTTTTTATCTAGTTGGTGTGGCTGCTGTTCAGGTGCACTGAAATGTGCAAAGATCCTTTCCAATTTTACCCAATAATAATCTATAATACAAAGACAATCCTATAAGATTTCTTTCAGAAACCAATTGGACAATACAGCATCTGAATCTTGAGCTGTGCAGGTGACCAAAATCATGCAGTTAGTGTCACAAAGATTTTTGAAAGCTAAAGCTAGATTTAAAGAGCTACTTCTTCCTTTCATGTTTAAAACTCAGGTACAACATGTTTAAAGTTGAATCATCTGAACTGAGGTGATTTATCTCATGCAGATTTTCAGAGTTTTCACTGTGCAGTTGTTTTGGTACATTTAGTTTTGTGTGGTAATGGCATTTGAGTGTCATCTCTGGAGTGGACCGCGTGTCTGGCCGGCCTGGACTCACTTATCTCCTCTTCTCACTCTCTCCTCTCTATTTTTATATAGCTCCAACTTTGCAGATGGCTCCATAAAACTCACTCAGGCTGAACCAGGGGCCAATGCAATAATGGCTTCATGAGAGGGAACGGCAAATGGGCACACGGGCAAAATGTATGCACCTCTCTCTGCTCCAGCGGCCGAAACACTGACCTGGGTCTAAATCATTAACGAGTCACACAAAAACTACTTCAATAGATGCTCAAAAATTACAGCTTTTCCACTGCGGGAAAAGTGAAATCTTTTCAAACAGTGCAATAAATTGTTCTCTTTCTTTAGAAAAACATCAAAAGTGAACATGTTTTACCTCACGAGCTTTTAGCTGACCTGAATTATACTGAACTGATTCAGCCTTCTCTGAAATGTTTCTAAAGCATGTAAGGCCTTATATCACACTACCTTTTATTTAGGTTATAGTGTTATTTGTATATCAAAAACTCACACATATTGAATGTGCAAATCAAACATATTTTGGCTGAATTTGTCTCTAAAATTAAAAATTATCTTGTGATGTCACTAAATTGTAATCAAGTGCTCTATTGTAGTATACAGCTCTACACAAGTAGTTCAAATGAGACTAAAATATGTAATGACAATATAAGGTGACACACAGCAATTTGAACTTTTGGAAGTGTGCACAACGTAATTAAAGAAGGTGATCTAAACACTTGCACTTAAATTTAATATAATTCTGGCGTTTTGTGATGTCTGAATTTGGCTTGAAAAGATAAAAAAAAAAACGGAATTCTTGAGTGACTGTTTGGACTGTGGACTGTCTCCAGCCTCTGCTCTTCATTCCCCTCATTAGTCCAGCTCTCTGTTAAACCCTCCACAAGGATTTGACATCAATTCTCATTTATTGCACTTTGAAGTCTGATTAATTCACAATTACAATGAGTACAAGACAGAAAGGGGAGGGGTGAAAAGGGCCAAGCTGGTGAGTGGGCGTGAGGACAGAGAGAGTCGAGAAGATTCGACAAAAGACTGGACTCGATCTGTTTTCAGATCAAGGTAATTTACACAATGATTAATCTCAACTTTATACGCCTTAACGTGTCTTTTTTAAACTTAAGCAGCAAGTAAAGTAATTTTCTCATCAATTTTTGAGAAAGTTAGGAGAAAGGGAACAACATTATGTTAGTAAACTTACTAGATGCAAATAGACGTATGTCAGGCCTGGACACATCTACTGCCTGTTTCTGGGGTTTTTTGATTGACTGTGATTCTCCTCGAGGGTCTAAAGACAGAGCACACTCTGGGACGAGTACCCATGTGCTTGTTTTCTGTGAATGTGTTGACCAATGAGTGTTACATTGTTTGAGATTCTAAATGTCTTGTGGTTAAACCAATTTTGCGCAGCTCTATTGTGATTATGGCATCTACAAAAATGCATTACATTTAACTGAACTGACTTGTTTATGCTGAAACAATTGATTTGCAATTAAAGCTATAAGCATTTGCAGGCATAGCAGTAATACGAAGGTTGTTTGTCTAGGTTTGCATAATATGGACTTTTTTAGATTGGCAAAAAGGCAGATAATTGAAACATGTTAGCAGAGATTTTTCCCAGAGGATTAGGAAGTTTTCTGGTATTAAAAATGTACCCTTTTCTAATTTTGAGTGATTTGTCCGTGCAAATTGTAAATACGTTTTATATTTGTTGGTTACAGTGGCGTTACATTTCATCTATGTTCCTCAGAATATGATTTTCATATGACAAAAGTGGAAGTAGAGATTTAAGTTTGTCCAACTACAGCTGTTTAACAAACCCTTGCATTCAAAGTTATTATTTTCAGACAGCAACTTCAAACTGGAGTGAACAACCCAAGCACAGCCAATCAGAGCTCTGCCTTTGATGAGAAACAAACAGAAGTATTTCATTATTAAATTCAGATAATGCACATTCTGATTATGTCTGAAAGTGCTGATTATAAGACGTACTATTTGTTAGGAGAAGCAATAAATGAAATCGGGCAGTCGGACTTTAATTTTTGCATCAGCTGTATAGAATATTTCTTCTTTTTAAAATACTGCAGTGCCATTTGAGTCCAGATCTGAGCGCATCTCACACCTCTGATTACAATACAATCAGTTGCTATGATTCAGTCTCAACATTTCTCATCAGAAGAGCCCCAGAAATAGCTTTGACAAAAGGAGGATTCTCAGTCTGAATACAAGAAGATATGACAGGAATAAAAGATGGAGCGGTGCCTTTGTGCAAAGCCATTTATTGAGTCCATCTATCATTACACAGAATAAGGTACAAAGAGGCTTTACTGGGCAGTCGGAGGGGCCAGTTCATACACAGGGATTAGGAGAGCGTAATGACAAAAGATATGAAGAAGGTCCATCTGAATATGCACAGTGATACAGACTAACCTTTTCAGTCCAGGCCAAGTCATTTAAATACACTGAAAACATATTGTAGAAGGATATCCACCTATAGAATGTAGATTAATTTGAATTTACATAAGTATTCAACTCGAAGGAGGGTGGTGAGGCAGACTGTACATCACAAAGTTGTCTCAAACGACACTATCCATTGCACACTAATGTTTGAATGCTTTAATAACTCTCTATTATTGAGTCCATCCATCACTTGTAACACCACTTGTGTTAAATTTCATTATTATCTGTCAATTATTCACATTCATGTGCTTTAATCTGTTAGATAAAAAGAGTTTTAGCAGAAGTTCTGTATGTAAATTTCTCATAATTTTTCCAAACTGGCTATCTTTAGCGCTATTCACACAGAATTAGTTTGATTAGTGTTAAATAGGAGCATCTGTAAGAAGAAAGGACCAGTAATGTCAGTAAAGTACTTGTTTCTATGCACTTTATTTGGAAGATGCTGGTAACACATTGAAATATGACAATAACCTTTTCATTTATAGAAAGTCAAAATTTGGGGGCGAAAAGTAAAGACTTTTTTTTACAAACATGTATCCCTTGTAAGAAGGGTTTATGTAGTAAGTAATGCAGTTACTCAAACATTTTTGTCAATTCCTGAAGTTTCAAAAAATTATTTTGAGTATTATTACAGATCGTGTGGTTATGCAAGCTTTAAAACGTTTCATTAGATGATTTTTAGAGCCTGTCAGGAAATTTAATGGGAAATAATCTACTTCAAAGTCTCTGTTTTGGGCATAATCTTTTCTTTAGTTAACCAAACACAAATTGGCACAATATCGTTACTTTCAGCATTGAGGGCTTTCTTTATTGTCTGTCAGATGTCAGACAATCATTTATTCAGTACAGTAGTGTACTATTAATTAATTAGGGATGCACCAATCCCACTTTTTCAGTTCCAATACTGATTTCAATAATGTGGAGTCTATCGATACCAAATATCAACCAATACCAGTGTAGGAACTGAAAATATCTTTTCAATTGTCAAAACACACTCAACTTGTTTGGAATATGGTCATATAGTGCTATGCAACTTTTATTTATTGTGCAAATAACAACTTAACAACTAGATGTGAGATGTTCTGGATCAGTATCAGCCAGAAAATAATTTATAATTTTCAAATAAAGGGACAAGGCGCAGGATATCAGCTGAACTAATATCATGAGACTTTTGCTCGATCCAGTAACATTTCATAGACCGGCATCTACATTCAAACCCGGTATCAGATTGCATCAGTACAGTTAAGTATATATCTCTGACCTTGGTAGACCTACAAGCCTGAGTATCAAGTCTGTTTCCATCCCAGGACAGTGTCGTAGGTCTTTCCAGTGAAGCGATGCTGCACAGGCGCGAATCCTGCGGCCGTGAGCAGGGCTGTGTACTGGGCAGCTGTCCTCTCACGCCCCTCCGTCTGCACCAGCATGTTCAGAGAGTAGAGCTGAGCCGTCAGGGGTCCCGAACTGTCTTCAAAGAGCAGAGCCTCCACCAGCAACACAGCACCACCTACAGAACACAGCAGTAGCTCATCTCACAGATCTGACTTGTTGCTTTGCCTCTTGTTTCCATGGAGATTGGGTTAAGTTTAAAACCGTACCATTGAATGTTTTAGATAAGGCATTGAATTAACTATGAAGAGGTGGCATATCTTTAAGTGATACTTTTTTATTCAAGTATAAGATTCATAGGTATGGTAAGTTGTAAACTAAAATCAATCAAACTGTTCTTGTTCTTTTTCAAATTTAAAACTTTTAAGTTTTGCATTACTGTATTGTGATTGTGGTTAGGGCTGGGCAATATGGCAAAAAATTAACGACATTTATCACGATTCTTGTAGACCGTTTATTTTCCTAATGTCTTTGAGGTAAATACAATTCAATAGCTTAAATTTAGCTGTCAAAATCTGACCAGTGTTGCCAGATTTTCAGAGAGAAAAAAGCAAACTCATCCCTTCAATAAATTTTTTTTAAATATAATTGATTAATTAGAACATTGTGTGTTGTTGCAAAACTAGTACATGTGCTTTTCTGACATTAATAGCAACTTTTACAATGAAAACATGCAAAGAAAAGTCAAGTTTTCGTCATATAAATTGATATATTTTCATAAATCAAACCTGAAAAGTTGCAAAAATTCATTCCCTTTATGAACTGAAAACACAGTCCAAATAAGAAACAAGCCCAAAGGCGCTGTAAAGACTTGGATTGGCAACTCTGAGACTAAAAGTAATAGGTTGGTCTATGTATTTGAACAGACAGATGCATCAATCAGAGAAAAGGGAAATCACGATATGACGATTTCACCAAAAAAGCCAATTGTCACAAGATGAGCTCACAATTAGATTTTTATCACAATATTGCCCAGCCCTAATTGTGGTATTATTATTTAGCCATTAACAGGTCAAACACAACAGACCATTCACAAGAAAAACAGTGAGTAAGTAACACGAAATCTATATTTAAAAGTCAGTGTGTGGTTCATTCAAAGCCATCTGGTGTTAACATCTTCAACATGTTATAAAGTATGTTTTTTGCTGTTTTTTTTTTGGTAAGTTTCACATTTAGACTTTCTCGTGAATAGTTTTATTCCCAAACACACACAGATGTCTTGGAAACTGATCTTGTGAATCACTGCTTGTGTCTTTGATCGGAGTCAGATGGACAGATTTTCGAGGTTGAGTTGCATTGTGGGATACAATCTGCTCTGTCATTTCAAGCAGCAGAAACCCATATTTTCCTCCTTTTTCACACATAGATCGGCACAGACCTGGATTACAGGCCTGGTGCACTCGAGACAGGAGCTCCACGCAGCACTGGTCCGTCCAGTCATGGAGGATCCGGGCCAGGATGTAGAGATCTGCTTTGGGTAGGGGGTCTTTGAAGAAATCACCTGTGAACATCAACACATAGTTTACTATTTATACACACTTTTATTTACTGGTATTTTTTATTCAAGACTTGTTTCTGAATCTGTTTTGATAAATATGTTTAGTTCTAGTGTATTTTTGTTTCTGACGTTTTCAGCCCAGTCTCCGGTAAGTAAAATAACCATAATTTTGGGTGGAGGTGGCATAAACGTACCATTTTTGTACAAAAAAGAAAGTTTCAAAAATGCTCATGGAAATCTTATATCTAGTAAAGTCTGATGGTGCTCTTTGGTGATTTGGGAACACAAAGTCACAAAAAAGGGGGCAAACCCAAGGCACCTTTCATACCATAAAAGTTTAAAAAAGACTTTATTAATCTGGGCTATTTCATTGTTAAAATTCCATCAGGGTATCTTACCCTGAAGAAGGCTGTTGTGAGCCGCAACGCGTGGGAAAGAGACCAGCACATGCTTTCAAACAAATAATATTTTAACAATGAAATAGTCCAGATTAATAAAGGCTTTTTGAACTTTCTTGTACCCATTTTAGCCTAAACTTACAAGTTAAACTCAAAGAAAATGTCGCCACTTGGCTTCAAACTAAATTTGTGCTTTTGTATGTTTTCTCTAGAGACTACGTTGGACTTTTTGTGCAAGTAAGTGTTTTCTTTTTCTTGTTTTTTTTTAATCATCCATTGAGAAACAATTGATTTGCAGCAGTGATAAATGTGCTCATCATGTATTTCATTTTTGTTGTCTTTATCTGTGTTTGTGCTTTTTTTAATATCCATAAAACGTGTCTCAAGAAATGTAAAGTAAAAACACTTTTATCAACTTTTATCAAACAAATAACAACATTTGGCAACATTTTCTGTTTTTTTGATTACTTGTAAATTTTTTTCCCTTTTTTGAGTGTAGCTTTGATGTTTTTTTTACAGTGAAAACGTCTGCATCTCCCCCAATTGACCGTATTATCTTGGAAAACGGTCCCCTCCTGCTTGTTTTCTTGAAGAAGTTGTTTTATTAGCAGAAGGTTACACAGTGCCACTTTAAACACAGTTTTAGTGTGATAGTTGTGTATGCCTATACCACAATATACTACTACAAAGCAAAAAGACTTGTTTTATATATCACAAAGGGTTAATACCAACTATATAAATACAACACTGTTACATCAATAACCCTTTTACAAAAATGTATTTACTTATTTCATTATTGTGTTTTATAGCCAAACCTGATTACTACTCGGGTTATGTCTATGTCAATTCAATTACTCATGAAATCGATGAGAGCAGCAGGTCTGTAGATGCTTTCTGCCATTTAACTGTAATGCGTAGAGGTTGTAAAAAGCATCATGTTCCTGTGTGTAATTTGGCTTGGTCTTATCTGGCCCGACAGCGCAGCCTCCCATTATCAGCCTATGACAGAAATGGGTAAATAAACAAGCCTATATGGATCCAGCGAAAAGAACAGCAGTGGATTACAAATGGAGAACAAAACACAGGTGGATATTCAGCTTATGCCAGCCACTGTCACCTGTGCAGCAGCATTGGAGTGTTTTAAAAAGAAGCATTGTGTCATTTTGAGACTAAAGACAGCTGAAAGACAGTAAACAAGGCCGGGGTAATGCTGACTGAAAATGGCATGCATCAGAGCTCAGCAACATAACAGGGTCAAGCAAAGGCCAGGTAATTGGAGTTGTTTTCATCTTTATATAGGTCGTTGTGCTGTAATGGGAAGTAATGATCCTTTTGCAGAAACAAAGGCAGTTGGTTGCTTTCATTCAATCCAATCAAATTATTTACATGGATAATTTCATTTTGTTGCTTACACCAAATTATGGTACACTTTACTGTCCCAGGAGGGAAATTTGTTTTCTGTGTTTGACTCATGTAAAGAGCTACATCCAGTCCAAAAGAATCAATGGATTGACAGAGATAAGATTTCTGCTGTCAATAAGCAACAGGGTTTCAAAAGTCAAAGGAAAATGTCAGTCATATTAATCTAGCAATAATTTAATTTTGTTTGGCTTAGATTTTCAATAAAATCTTGTTAAAGTTGTGATAATCAGTTGATGTATTTTTCATATTTTCATGGCCTTCAACAAAAAATTATAAAACACAATTTTTTCTAAAAAACTGGCCTTCTTAAAGGTGTGTTTCAAAGAGAAGACACGCACATCTGAGTCTAAACTGGCGTGCCAGACCAAATAATCTGCTAAAGGTGTGGTAACTGATTTTCCCACTGCAAACACAAAATAGATTTTAAATCTCACAACTTCCTCTAATAAATTCTTCAACTCATGGTTATATCAAATTATGTATTCATTTTGGTTGCAATTATGGCTTATAAACTTTTTTTTACAAACAAAAAGTGAAACTGGAGAGGACCACCCAAGCTCAGCCAATCAGAGAGCTATCATTAGTTTACCCAAAGATGTATTTGGATAGATTCCTGCATGTTTCAGTAATTATTGTATTGTATTGTGTCAGAAAACCTGTCTTCACCTACCACCTATCCCCTCCCACATGTTTGATTTTACTTGTGATTAATCAAAATTTCAGATTGAGAGTAAAATATGTTGGGTTCAAAATTGTTTTGTAATCACTTCCCAAAATAACAAAAAATCTATTTAAAGTCTGTGTCTTATTAGTTAGATTTTACAATGAAGAGGCGAGGTTTTCCAGTTCTGCAGTTTTGAAGAGGAAGTCAATGGCCCTGTTTCTATTTCTAAGCTTCTATAGATAGTTTTTTGTGTTTTTAATGAACAAAATGTCAATTATTATTATTCTTGCTGAATTTACAGAAAAATTACAATAGGTCTACTTGCCTGTAGAATGTTATAAAGTCAGTCACATGAATAGCACCTGTTGAGGGCCTAGTCATAAAATCTACTAATCAGTTCTTATTTTAGTGTGCGTTTTACATACATACATTATTTTGTCTTTTTTTGCACAATTGTCCTTGTTAAACTTGCACAGAAAGAAATCAGATTACTCTCATGCGATGCTACTGTTTACGTGACATTTCAAACATGCGATAACTCCTGAAATCCGATTATGATCACGTTTCTGTTTAGCATATAAGCGTAGCCAGTGTTGTGTATGTATGTGAGGAAATTCACATCATGTTTGGCAGCCTAATAAGCTTCTGCATTCAACAGGTGATGTACTCAATGTGTGGAATAAATGCATGAATAAGCTTGGCCTGTAGCGTCTGTGTCTACATTAGCACATTGTCGATTCCAGGTGACTGACAATGCCTTCAAACTTCACTTTTACACCTCGATTATTAACACTCTACCTTCATGGAAACCTATCCTGCTGTGGGCACCGGTGACAAAGTGTTCCCTTGACGTGTGCACCACCTTGGGGAGGTCAAAGATCGTCACAGTGCATTGTGGGTAAACGGACGTGCAGTGCTTGGCTAATGCGCCGCTGCAGCCTGGAGGGGCAAAAACACGCAGAGGAAAGGATTACTTACAGTGTAGTTAGTGCACAATGAATACTGATCAGCTTCATTATTTAATCCAGGGCGCCACTGACAGAGATCCAGTCATACTAAGAGGAGAAAACACATTATACAAAACTAAAGAGGAGAAAATGCAATGAACAAAACTAACTAACTAATGTAAACTTTTACAGCCATATTTACTTCTGCTACTTTTATATATATACACAATCGCAACCCCCAACATAACCACCATAAACATTCACAATCCCCAAACAAAAAAGTAGGTTACCCAGAAAGTGATAATCTTGTTTTAGTTTATGTTTGATTTTGAAGACATTTCTCTTGGTCTACATCTTACTGTTTAGGTGTCAGCCCTTGTTTTAATAATACCAGTGTAAAATTTCACATCATCAGAGCAGCCCCAGAAATCATTTCACAACACACATAGGGGTTTTGACTCCTAGGTTGAGAATCACTGCTTTAAGTAACATTTCTACCACCTGCTTGTCTCCATATTTTCACTTGCCTAGAATTCTCCACTGTAGGGCTTTAGTTGACCTTCTTGATGGACATTTCTTGTCGATAGTTTAGTCAACCAAAAAGGTGCAAAGGCAAAAGTTCATAAAAGTAATAGGCATCTCTTGATCTCACCATGTATTGGGCCCAAACTGCACTTGAAACAAACAAAACTTCACTTGAGTTTATCCAGACACAACATAATTTACAGAAGAGAAGTATAAAACCATAGATTTACTTGAAAAAAGACTTGCTCTCAAACCCTCAGCTAAGTCACTAATATTAGTTTTATATACTGGTAAATTCTCATGATAAACTAACAAAATATACACCATCAGCTGATTAATAAAAATAAAGATCTACAGCTCTATAGTTACTTTTAGGCTTTTAGGCTTTCATCCCTTGCCTGATAGTACCATAAATATGCAAATAATGGACAAAATTTAAAAAAATGAATGACATCAAAATATATGAATGTATTTAATTTGAGTAACTACCTCAAATTCTTTTTAATTGAAGCTTTAAAAATACCAACTAATGATTTATCTGCATGACTTGATTTAATTGTGTGCTCTCTCTGGGAATTTGCTTCATCTAACATTTATGCTAATGCACATTTTTAATTGAAGTGGATTTTGAGTGACACTAACCCACTTCATTCATAAATATTCACGCTGCTTTCCAGGAGTCTAACCAAACACACACATCCACAGTTTGAATCCATTAGACCTGGTCATGAATGTGATTTATAACTGTTGTTGTTTTTATGCACAACACTTGCTGCCTCCTGGAGGATCCCATACTGTGCGACAGAGGTCAAAGCTGTGATTTGAGCTAAAAAAGTACAACACAGGAACAAGCCACACACAAACACTTTACAGAGGCGCAGCTTAATGTGAAAAATGACACCCTCTTCTTGATACTTTGGCAGCATTATTATCATTGCTCATGCTTCATAAAGTCTGAATTTAAAAGAGCAGATGGAAGAAAGTGACAGATAATAGGAGCAGCAGCAGCAGAGTGTTTGGACTGATAGGGAAGCACTGAGGTGGAATCAGGGAGCACACACATGTACAGACTGTTGAATAATGAACGCAGGGGGCTCTTACGGCTGACAATGTTCTGTCTTACCCTGAAGTCTTGCTCACACTCACATGCACATATAAGTTATTGGGACAGATGATAAGCAGCAGGTGACACAGGAACAGCAGATGCTGCAGAAGCCCATATGGGACAACCACTCACCCCTTCACACCCTTCACACACCGGCCAGGCACACATTATTTTGGAAACCCACAGAGATGCATAAAGATGAGCACGTGCTCACCTGACAGACATCCCTGTGCCTCCCCCAGAGCCTGAAGCCACGTGTGAGAAAAGAGAGAACTGCAGGGGTTTAATGGCTTCACAGCGCCCTCCTGTGGTGAGCAGCAGTGTCACACTGCAGGTGAAAACTATGGACAGACTTCAGTTCAGGTGAAGATGAAACCAACCAATTCCACTGTTATGTGACTGATCATTATCTGTTTTCCATTTATTTGAGCCAAGGCCCACTGTTTATTTTGAATTCATTCAGTTATCTTTTGAAAGCATTTTTATCAAACGGATGCACAAAAGCACTAGAGATGTTACTTGTTTGAAAAGTGTTTCAGCTGAGATCACATGAGCCCACTTGATGTCTCTAAAGACTGTAACCTGTTATTTTAACTGATATTTGGTTAAAGGACACATTTAGTTTTTCAAACACATGAGAAAGTATAAAGAGAGATTATGGCAAAACAAAGGAAAAAATGAACTTAAAGTTTGTCATATTTCTGATAGTATCTGACAAACAATAAAAGTTGTTCTAACTCTTGCTGTGTGTTCGATCCCATTATCTGGTGAGAAGCTGAGTTGAACCAACTGTTTTGACAGACCTGCTGGATACTGAAGTCAATCTCAGTGGGACAGATCAAATCCAACCACAGACACAGACTCAAAAACACTCACATTGGTGTCTTCAAATACTCGGCTTGTTTTAGACTGTGACAATTTCCTAATTAAGACGAATAATATATAACACTGAGTTGTAAACACACTAAAACTTTGGATATTACACTGTATTTCAGAGCAAACCCCAAATACTGTATAAATGTGAATCCACTAGTAGAAATGTTCATAAGCATTATTGTCCATGTGCTATAAGCAAAGTGCAATGGTGACTTTTAAGGACTTTCATTGACTAAGAATGTCAGTGTAATGTTTTTTGCATGTCCGATGTGTGTGTGGCTTCACCAGCTGTCTCTGATTAACCCAGTCGTATGTTTCATAAATGTTAATGGGAGTGAACTCAGGGTCACATTAAAATGAGACAAGCAATGACAAACAGAAGCCACTTACCTCCCAGGTCACAGATGACCTTAAAAGGTGAGAGGTCAAAGGCCGTCACCACGTCTCTGCCGCAGATGTTCCAAATGGAGTTCATTAACTGCATGAACTTGACCATCTCCTCATCAGACCTGCCCACAACACTGAGTCAGACAGACTGCTTCAAAATACTGCTGCCATTGCAAAATAAAGTTTTCATGTATGTAAATGTAAATGTTTTTTTTTTTTTTTTAATTTATGTAGTCCTGGAAGAGGGGAAAGAGAGGTGGAGGTGGATAGAGTTCAACATCTGTAAGATAAGGTATTTGTACAATGGCAATGAACATAAGCATGTAGGACAGAAAGAGAGACAGAGGGAACTTAAAACACACACAAAATAATAATAGTTATTGACTATTATTATTATTGATTATTGATATTGACAAAGTGTAAAATGTGAATGCTGGGTGGAACTGGTGACTTTCAGTTAATAAGGATCAGCACTAATCTACTGTATGTGTCGTGCAAACTCAGATATTAGTCTTTACCCTGGAAATTGACTGATTTGAAATTGTTAAACAGAATGTAATATGTGACAATTTAGTAGTCAGATAAGACAAACTGTCTTTACAAACTTTAACACCCAAAACATCTGAAACAACACTGAGCCATGGGTTCTTCTAGAGGGGGTCTGCAACCTGCAACTCAAGAGCCACATGCAGCTCTTTAAAGACATCAGTGCAGCTCTTTGAGAATGAGGAACTAGACTAGACAACAATTAAACAAGATTTTATTCTATTTACAATCTATTTCTATTCAATTTACAGTATATTTATCAATTGTTTAGTTGTGTACACTGTTTTTTTAATAATTTCTAAATGAATTAACAGCCATGCCTGGAGTTTGTTCACCTCTCTTTCTCTCAAAAAAGTGTATTACATAATGAAAAGAAGTGCTGAGTGAAACAAACTTGCCATCAAAATAATTTTTTTTTAATTGACACAATGTTTTATTTTGTAAAAAAAAATGTGTAAACTTACTTTGTTGGTTTGTTTTTGTTTTTGTTTTTATTAAATACAAGTGTGGTTCTTACTAACTTTGATTTGGTTTGAATTGGGCAAATGTGTCTCTTTGTTGTTGAAGGTTGCATACCCTTGTATTGTGAAGTCTCTGAGTCTCCAAAAACACGTATGAATGTCCCATATTTATTAATATTCAAGACGGAAAAGTAAAAAGCCCCCAATACAGTACTTGAGTAAAAATACTTACTTAACACTTTAGTCCATCTTTTTGAACAGATTAAATTATGGTATTTACAGAACATCACACAGCCCCAGTGCTCCAAACCAGAGTCTGTGGCAGAGAGACTTAGAGTGTGCATCACTGCTGTGAAATGATGAGATGATGTTTGGGCCTAACCACGCTCTGTCAACATCAATCTCCACTGTTTATGAATCATGAAAGCAAATAGGCCTTAAACAACAGCAGCGTTTTGCATTGTAATGGTCTGAGAGGGCGGACACTCAAGGACATAACTGGAAAAACAAAGGCAAAGTTTCACAAGCTTCTATTTTCCTCTAATCTGTTTGATCCAATATTTATTTTGTTACAGAAATATCTTCACTATAAAGTAAGAAACTAGTAAAGAACATACAGTTTGCTATTTTGGTGTAATTGACCGTAAACACATTTTTTTGAGTTGTTAATCCTGTTCTGACATGTTTTCCGTATTAAAAACACATCTTTGAGATCTTCTGCACCCAAACTGGTTTGGAGAATTTCTGCAGCATTAGCATATCAGGCAAAATGATAATATTTCCCCAGTGTAATTCCTTTGCAGACAGTAGATGGAGCTCTAAATCAATTCAGTGCACTTTTTAATTTCTAATACATTAGAAGCCAAGGCAAAGGTTCGGGAACATGCCTAATTAACTGCAAAATACATCATATATGGCCTTTGTGTTATAATCAACCTTTGAAATTATAACTGGCCAATGTGTTTTCCAATCAGTCACATCCTGGGATTTAAATGCATATTAAATATAATCTAAGACAGTGGTTCCCAAAGAGGGCGTCGGGACCCCTCGGGGGTCGCGAAGCAAAATCTAGGGGTCGCAGATCATTTCAAGATGTAACTACCCAATTAAGACTTGGTATTTAATCTGTTCTTTTTAACTGGAAGGATCATGTTTAACTGAAGTTTGATTAATAAACTACAGAATAAATGCACTTTAACACAAATTTATTTTTTTCCAACTTGAAATGATTACAAACATCTATTTGATTCTGCTGTTGGGGATCGCGAGTTAGTTACATGGTTTTTTGGAGGTCCCAGTCTTAAAGGTTGGGAGCCCCTGATTTAAGACAGTGTTTCTCAAACTGTGGTGCATGTACCACTGGTAGTATTTTTGCCTCTGGTGACACTTGAAGTCATCTGCAGTTTTATATTTGCTTCATCTAGACACATATCGCTTCATGTTTTGGTCCTCTTTTGGGCTACACATGTTTAGTTGGCTTACTCTTATTTTGGACATAATTTAGTCTAATTTTAAACAATTTTTCACTCTAATTTATTGAAGGCTGAGATTTGATCTATTGGTACTTGGTGTGAAAACATGAAAACCACTTATCTAAGATTTTAAAAATGTGAATTCTGAATTGCAGTATCCAATCACATTTTCCATCTATTTGAGAAAAGTGACACTTAATTTTAGCTCAATATATCTTATCTGGCTTTAAATATCTACAAGTCAAGCATCCTGGCAAAAAAAAAAAAAAAATTCTCTCACTATAAATCCATCTGACTTTCCAGCGATCATCTTTTACAGCTGCAGTGACTCATCCTTTGTCACTTTTTGCCTCTCCAAATCATTCTGGAGTGTGGGATCTGGAGACTTTAAATTATTCAGGTGCGACACAAGGCAGGCTAAACGCCGAGGAGTAAATAGTGCTGTGAGTCATGCTTTTGAATGGTTCTTCCTGCCGCTCCGAGAGGTTGTTCCCCACTTGGATAATGTAGCCTCAGTATTCAGCGGGGAAATGAGCGGCGGTAAACAAGCCCCACTCCACATTAAATCAACTGAGCACAGGTGCTGAGGCTCCTCATTCTCAATCAATTAAAGCTGAATTGCGAATTAATTTGAGTGAGAGAGGAACTGTTGAGCTTGTGTGTGTATGAGCGGCACTGTAAACTGAATACAGGAGTAGCAAGAATAACTCTGCATAAGTGCGTTTTAAATTAAAGTTATTAGACTGTTTATGCAATCATGAATAGAGTTTTGCTCGAACAATAAAACGACAAGCTATTCAGTTTAATCATTTGTCCAAGAGTGATCAATGGTGGAAAAGAGTTTGTCATCTGAATCAATCATTTAACCAGACAGCCTCCATCGGGCTGAAAATGGCTGTTGGATGAAAGTTGAAACATCTCAATCTTCTAAAACCTGTTCCATTTGACATCCTTTGAAACTTACCACAATGTAAACTGTTGAATCGTGTCAAAAGGCATTTTTCAGCTGTGCTTTGGATCAGCCAGGACAAGGCAAGAATGTAATTATAAAAGGAATGATGCCAAAAAAAAGTAGGCGCAATCCGGTTCTCCTCATAATATTTCAAATTGCGGTGTGGAGTTTGCATGTTCTTGCTGTATTTACATAAACATTTTCAGGGACTAGTGGATTTCCCTATGAACAGCTACAACTACCACTCCCAATCTGACTTAAAATGTTTTGGGATTTCAGGATAACTTTTTATTTCAGTTAAAATGGCTTATCTGTTGGCTTATGTGTCTCCAGATTTAAAAAGTCAACATATTCAAATATTGCCTTTAGTCATAACCTAATGGTGATGTATTTGTTATGACAAAATCATTGGGCATGATGGTCGAGTTGTTCATAATATAATTTAGTGCTTTGCTCAAGACGGTCATCCAATCAGACAGACAGAATGAGTCTCACATTGGGCTGTAAATATCCAGTTGGTTTAAACTGTAATAATCTAAACCCAGCGTCTGCATCATGAATCAGTGAGGCAATTCTGGAGGTTCTAAGCTGAACACAAGGCACAATATGTTTTAATAATTGCAAAGATACTGTAAGTATATGTGTTTAATTCATATCTAGGTTAAGACAACTCAGGTGGACTATAGTGCTTATTTAAAGGACAAATATGATGCATTATTGTCATTATTGTCTTTTACACATTTTCTTAAAGTTGAGGTAACTAACATTTTTAGTTGTAAATATGTAAGCTTTGTACTTTCTACTAAAAATATATTATGATAAATGCAGCACTTTGTGAAAGAATTAGACCACTGAGTATGGTCTGAGTTGAATAATAAAGAATTTTTTAGTTTTTTTCAGGAGATGAAAATAGCATTCTGATTGGCTGAGCTTGGGTGGTCCTCTCTAGTTTCACTTTATAGTTTGTAAAAAGTGTTTTAAGCCCAAATAACAATGTGCCGAAGGATTAATGAGAAAAAGTTGTCAGATTTAATTTAAAATCTTAATTGTGTTTGTAAAAAATACTTACCCCACCTTTAATTACATTTATGTTAACCTTTTGTTTTGTGTATTAGAATAAAAAAAAAAGCATTTTAAAGCATATTTAACAGTCGTGTTTTTTTCCTTTCCAGAAAGTGAGTTGAGCTCCTTGTACTGGCTACAGAGGAAAATAAATAAGTAAAATCTAATTAAACTTTTGTGAAATTCAGAAAAGTGTTTTCTGATGCTCAGAGAAGAAAGAAAAGCATCTCACAGACAGAAATACAGCTGTGTTTTTGAAAATCCCAAAATGTATTAATATGTGTTAGTGTAAGTTTGAATAAGAAAAGTAAAAATTGTATGCAGTTGAAATGCTAATTGTTCTGCATGAAGGGTAACTTTCACAAATTGTGATAACACTGAAAACGAGTTGTTCAGCTGTAATACATTGTCCTTCATCTTATGTTCTCTCTTACACTAACACTATTTTATACTTTACATTGGACGTTACATAAAGGACAAGACGAGAGGACACTTTCTCGCCTCATTTCCCTCTTGTTTGGGCCCTGACAGATTTTCGACAGCGCTCCACACTACGCTGCCTCGGGCCGGCGCGATCAAAACCTATTAGCAAACAATGTGTGAAACTCCTTCAGCCATGTGACCCCTAAAATGTGCTGACCGGCCAATCGTTGGAGCAGAAAGTGTAGCCATTAGTTTCTATAAACAAACAAGACCTCAAGGACAATAGTCTTTTGACATTGCTGTGTCACGTCTCCTGCCTTTTAATGAAACACAGGAGGCATTTTTAGGAACGAAAATAAAAAGTGTTACTACAGAGCGACAGATAAAGTGTGGATCTGAATGGGTAATTATCATGTGTGTGAAAAGTTAATGTCTTACCTGTACAAAGCTTGAAACAGATCTTTGGAGGTGACACCAAATGCTTTTTCATACTGGTTTCTTCCTTCTCTGAAAATTAAAGGAACATGTTATACTATCAGGCCAAGTCCCTGGCCTCATTCATAAAACTTCAAAAGGATTTCTTACTAAAAGTGTACAAACTAAACATACATTTTCACAAACTTGCTGCTTGTCTCTGAGCTCAGATGTGCTTTTTCTTAAAATTCAGGACTATTCAAATATGAAACACAAAAGACTACAAAAGTCAAATATTTATCCACTGTACATTGTCATTTGCTAACTAAACTAAACCTAATGTGGATTGGGCAGACACTGACTGGGTCTGAACAAAAATGAACCCAGATTCAAGTCTAAACCAGGACCAAACAATGTCTAAAACTAAATTAAACAAAGACTAAGTCAGACATATCAGGTCTAATGTAGTGCTAACCTAAACTAAACAAGTAAATATGAAAAAATATATTTTCTAATTAGGGATGCACTGATTCGATACTGGAATAGGATATCGGTGCCGATCCAGGAAATTTTGCTGAATTGGGTATTAGCTCCATGATACCATTCAGCCGATATCCTTGTTGTGCATTTAACTGGACATAATGAGACTAATTTACAGCCTGGTGATGATCCAGAATGTCTTATAATATTAGGCATTATATTTAGATTAAGTTATTAAGCAGTGACTTGTACTATAAATAACAGTTACAAAGCACAATATGACCTAATGTATTGTTTTTTATAAGAAAAAAAAAGCAATTTCAGTCTTTACACTTGTATCAGTTGATATCGGGTATCGACAGACAGTTAAAGCCAAAATGTAGTGATCGAAACAGCTGGATGGGTGAATCCCTATTTCTAATGTTTAGAAGATCGGTTGCGGACCACATTTAACTGGTTGGAGGGCCTGATGTGAGCACCGGGCCTTATTTTAAATAGCCCCGATTTAGAGTTTTAGGACCAGACCCCCCATTTCCTCATCAAATTGATCACAAGAATTTTAAATGTCAAATTTTGTGAAAAATCCAACATCTAGACACACATTATTATTTTGTATTTCAAACTTAAAAATGAGACCTTTGAAGAGCTGATTGGCTCTTCAGAGAGTGGTAAGCCTCCTTTATGTTTGTGTACACAAAACCTTTTCTAAAGCTGTGCTATATCCATGCATGTGAAAATTTGTGATGTGTCAAAAGCTTTGTGGCAGTGAGAGATATGTTAGAAAAGTTGAAAGAGAGTATTACACAAGGTTTAATAAGTGACATTGCTTAACTTGCACAAATTATGAAACCCTTGATTTATAAAGTGACAACCCAGTTCACAGCTAGAATGTATATTTTTAAAGTTATTTCAGTCCAACAAAAACATGCATAGTAATATAAATGCTAAATATTTTTAGTGTAATGCTGTGAAACATTTTAGGTGGGTTGTTGAAATAAAATCTATAAACTTAGAAACCTAAAACATTAACTCGGAGAATATAATCTGACATCTCTGCATTATTGCATGCACCTGCTGGTTCAAAGTTGAGTCTGGAATTTTCCCACTGAAACTTGTCATTTTGGTGCAGTTAGGAAAGGATTACCGTAATTTCTGGGATATAAGCCACTACTTTTTTCATGAGCTTTGAACTATATTCAGGTGCGCTTAATAGGGCAGAAATGACAGTAGTTTGGCTGTTCTTTTGCAGTCAAAGGAAGTAAACTGCAGAAATGAGAATCTGGAATCTAGAAACAAAGAGCATGGAATGACTTGGTACAGAATTGATATTTTGGTGGTTAAAGAGTAAACTTATTTATGGTGACTAGAAGGTGCCACACCAAACTCCAGAAAAGTTACAGCACCTCGCATTTGCAAAGTAAGATTCATGCATAACTATTTGACACTTAATCCTGTGACTTTGGTGTAAAAATGAAAGATTTTGTAAGCGGTGAGTGAGTTGCAGACTTCACACCTGGAGGCCAAAATCTGTCCTCTTCCACCTCAAAAGCACTTCCTCTCTTCTTTCTTATCCCTGCGTGCATTATTAACCTTGGCCTGTTTTGTAGTGCCCTGTTTATTTATTTCCTGTTTTTAGCTCGTCGAGTCTGTCAAGCCCTTGCATCACATTGTGTCCCAATTAAACAAAAGGAAACGTCTCTTCTGTGTCCGTCACTTGGGGCGGCACAATGCAATTCACCTGGGACACACCAAAGGAGCTTTAAAGATCATTATTTATAAAAGGGGCTTTTTAAAACCAACACTGAAGTTGAGGCTGAATTTCAGTTTCAAGCCAGAATGGCCTGAACAGGACACAACCTTCAATGAAATGCCTACGTTTGAATAAAAATAATGTTCTGCCTTTTATGTATCCATGTTTAGATGCAGCTACATCTCTAGAGCAATCAAATATTTTGATGTGCAATACACAAAATAAGTGAAGCACAGAAGAAGTTACAGCAATTTTTTTATATATTGTTATGTTTATATATATTATGAAAAAATATGAGTTAGAGAACAGGGCATTGTCTAATGGTGTGTTCCAGGCAACTGCAAACTGGGATATTTTCCTGTGAAAAATTCCCAGTTCAAAGCGTTCTAGCTGAATGAACTCATATGTAAACATTATGGCTAATGCTAACCTAAACAAATGGCTAAACAAATGTAGTGTTAATAACCTGGGCAATCTCAATACTTTTTTGACATATCTCGACAATATCTAAACAATAATCTGTCAATTGAACATAAATGTGTTAAAATGTGTCTTCAAATGTATTTGTTGAGGTGTAACTATCAGACAAATGCGAAATATTTGTCAAACTAAGTACATAAGCGCAGCAATCTAATTACAGTTTATACCCTAATTTTCCTGTTTTACAAAGCACTTAGAATTTTTTATTGCTTTTATTGCTTACTATACACATAAACTTGTCTTGTATATTAGAAGGTTTACTTCCTGCATTTTCATGTTTCCTTTTGTAGCATTTTTTGTATTACATAATGTACATGATATTCACTTTTTGCATATCTTCAAAACAACATTCACATTATTTGAAATTCGATTTATTGTACACCTCTACCTGTAACCAATGTGTACATGTACATGTGTAAACTCCTCAGATTCACTTTTTGTGGTGATTGTTGATCTCTATGTGAAGTATGACTTTCTCAACCAGGTCCTAGTTCATAAGTGGTATTTACCAGTTCAAGTGGCGTTCCAGTGTATCTTTACAAGTGGGAGTTGGCAAATATCCTAGTTCCCACTTGCCTGGAATGCACCATATTGTTTCAGTATGTATTGTGTAATTTCTATATCTATCAGCATTAAACAAAAACTGACATAAAGTTCGACATTTTCTTTGTCAGCGTAACTGAAATTATCTGTTCACAATAACTTCATAAAGAGGAGGTTTTTAATCAAACCCAAAGACGTGATTGTTGTCTTTTTAAATAGCTTTAAGCAATAAAATGATCATAAAGTTTGTGGAGCTGATTTTCATTTTGAATCATTAAATTGAAGAATATAAACACATGCTGTTTTTTTGTCTAAATTCCAAGAGAAAAAACAAACACTGAAAGAGACCTGATGGCGTCGGTGAGGTAGTGCCAGCACAAGTAGATGGTTTTGGAACTGTATTGAATGGAGTGATACAGAGACACTGGACTTGAGCGCGTCAGGTAAACTCGGGCCTCCTCTGTGTTACTGTACAGCACTGAGAAAGAAACAAGAAAAACAGAGATTTAATTGTACTGTATGTGATGAATTCAACTATAAGGCACACAAATAGGTAAATGTTGGCCTGGTAGGATTTTTCCTCCTTCCATTAAGTGATCATATATCAGTTACTGTTAGGGTAATTATCTCATTGTGCTCATCCAGACCAAAGATCCTCTCCCGTCAAAGAACAAAAGTGGTCCACTAACTACTCTAAAGACATCTTCTTCAAAAACATGTTTACTATCATTGAGTAAAATGTTTATCTTCTTTACTTAATCTTCAGGTCAGATAAAATCACAACATGTCTGAGCAGAATGATTTTAATCCACTGAGAAACAGGGAGTAGCTCTTTCCGTTACAGAAATCTCACGCTCACTTCACTGAACAAGTGCTACTAGATATTTTAGGAAGTCCAGGGTAAGTACTTTAAATGCTTTAAATATTAACGTTTCCTTGAAGCATCTCCAAAATGTGAACAGAATGGGAAAAATCTGCTCAACAGCAGTGGCAAGCAAAACAAGTGCTTGTTACTTTTGTAGCCAATAGTGTTAAAAATATAATTTGTAATAGGCCTTTTAAAGTTGTGTCACTTTGGGTAGAGCAGCCAAAAACTAAAGTTACCTCTAAATACTTTTGCTCACGTAACAGTTCCAAGTATTGATCCATGTGATTTGAAAACGCCAAACTTAGACACATTCATTCTTGCCTTTTCAAATGAAAAATAAATACATAAACTCAAAAATGCCAAATCACAAAATTAAATCTATAACCTTCTTCAATTTTCATACTGGCAACATACATGTTTGTCATGTAAATTTTCTTCAATTACTGTTGTGGTACACTGTGTAGCCTTTTCACTCAAATAAACTTGAATAAATGCATGTTCTTGTCATTTCGATTTCTTTATTACTTAAAAACAATAATAAAAACCTGTGTTTTACTTTGAGAGGGCTCGCATAACTACAAAATCGATTTTTTTTTTTGGCCTGGAGGAGGGCTACTCTGGCACATTTTCATAGAAAAGTTATTATTAAGCGATATACTTTTTTTTAAAGTACTGCATAAATCATTCTCATCCTTAATCAGAATGTCCCAAAGTATAGTTTTAATTTTCTTCTTTTACAAAACTGTGTAGCTACTTTCCACCTCCAGAAAGTTACACAGTGCACCTTTAAGCCAGAGGGGTTTTGGGGGCGTGGTCTGTTCTTAAACAATAATTTTGTTTGGCTCTTCCATAAAATAACTTATTTTTTTCCAGTGTCCAAGTGTACCTTCCACCACAATATACCTGTAGTCGGCTATCTCAAGTGTGAGTTAAAGTATGCGGCTAAAAATGTCAACATCAAACATGAAAGTACAAATTCTCAAAAATCTTACTCAATGGTTAGGGTTAGGATTAGGTTAACTCTTACACGTGTAACTGAGAAAATGTAGTTCCAACCAACTCTGGTCACTTCCAAAGAAGAAAAATACCAATAACTTGCTGATTGACTTTTTAGCGTGAGCAGCAGCAGCACTGACCCTGTTCATTTGTCCGGTGCGCTGTGAGCAGCTCGAGCCCGGTGCAGGCCGCCAACAGTCTGTCCATCCCGTCCACACTGGTCCTCAGCGCGGCAGAGAGCTCTTCTGCCGTCAAGGGGCGCTGCGCCTCGTGTAGTGCGTCAAACACTCCCAACTCACAGGCCGTGAACACTGTCTGAGAGGAAAACGCAGAAATATTCAGGGGAAGAGAACCATAGTGTTTGAGAATAGTTCTACCACAGATCCAGTCAGAGCAGAGACATTCGGGACATATATTTGTACTTTGTATTCTGCAAGTAGCCTATTAATTTATAACGAATAATCTCATGTCATGGAACCAAAAAGTGCATAACCAATCACAATTTTAGCTCTGGACATAAGCATCACTTAAAATAAACCTACTGTAGGCCTAATTTTTTTCATTTTTTAGACAAAAAATGAAGAGTTCCTGCCTTTTCTTCTAATTTGTAATAGGCTATGCGCTACTGTATTGAGATGTATGTATTCAGTGTGTGTAATGATTTATGTTTGTGTCTGACTACCAATAAATAAGTTCCACTAAAATCTGGAGATGAAACAATATTTAGACTTTGCTCTGTGTTGATGAAGTCCAATTTAACCTGTGGACCAAAAAGTCACAACCTTGTATTTTACCTTAGAGATGAGGAATCCTTCCATGTACTGCAGTATTTTACTGGGATATGGCTCCACTGCCTGTGCTTCTTCAGATTCTCTCTTTTGGTCTTCAGCCATTGCCCCGTTCTTCATCAAAATCCCAAATGCTTCACCTCTGTCTGTGGAGCATTTATGATAGAGAAAGACCAAGGCAAACCTCTGCAAAACTAGTCAACCCCAAACCAGTGCACACCCCTTTAAAACAGTGAGAGTAGCAGTGGGCTAAGCAGATTACAGTCAGATATCCCAGATTAGGTCAGGGGCTCAGACGGCACCACACAAAGAAACAATATGGCCTCAGTTCTGCCTTGTTCATTATCAGTCACACTTGGTTGGAGGTTTTGGGTCGGTGTGTTTCCACAAAAGAAATGCTACTGTGGCAAAAAAGAAGAAAGAAAAAATGGGGTTGACTCAACAAGTGACTGAAAGTTTGGAGAAGGCTGTGGAATTTGCAGTGACAGTGCACAATGGACTTGCTTCGTTATTTATAAATGTACCTACGCTTCGTTTTGATGGCATCTCTTTACTGACTGTCATCTTAACTAGGAAAGTAAATGAATATAAGTAAAAAACAGTGTTCCTGCAGAAATAGAGAGGCCACAAAACAAACAAATTAAAACCCATTTGCGAGTAATGATCTACAGTATTTCATAATGCTAAAGAATTAACAAAAAAGAAAATAATTTATACAGCAACCAAGCATTCCACCTACTCCTTCAACCAAATAACTGTGTTATATATATTAGTATTTCTTGACCGGAAAAGCTGTGGTAGTGTGAAATAGATTGGGAAATAGATTGGGAAAAAAAGACCTGTGCAAACATTTTAAGACCAACAAAGGCAAATGGTAGACTTTTTAATGGCCTAAATTTCAAACTTTCCTATTTAAAACTACCTAAGATGCTGCAGAAACCCTCAAAAAAGTATTTGTATTTGAAATCTCAAGGGACATTTATTGGTTTTAAAAATTTAATAAAATCTAAAGGGATACACATTGCTCAAACAGAAGTAAAAGCAAAATGTGATTTTCCAGAACCAGTTTTATTCAACAGACTTCACAGATGCTGAACATGCAACAACTTCCAAAAAGCCAATTATAAAGCAAGAAGTTTGTTTTTTGTTTTTTTTGGACAACCACAAGGCATTTTCAGTCACAACACGAAGGTGCATAATGTATCCTATGGTCAATGGATTGGTCTGATTTTGCCTCAGCTCAATACATTTAATTTATAGCACTGTGATTAAACTTCAGGATTGACAATTCTCTTTGAAGAAAACAAAGACTGTAGCTAGTTGTGACTTTCATTTCTACTTACTGATTCATAGTTCATATATGTTCAATACCGTTTTATTTGCATCTGCTGTTTCGGTTTCAAACTATAACGCAAACATTGTCAAAAGAGAGCAGCCTAAAACTTACATAAAGACCATAAAAGTAAACATAAAACTAATCCAACAAAGGTTCACCACTGATAACACATGGCATCCTTTGTTCGTCGTCTCTTCTTTTGACATTCAAGCTTGAGTGCGACATGTTTTTGAAAGCACCATTTATTTACCAGTCTTATCATACTGTCTATCTCTTGTTTGAATAGCTCCTGCCCTGCTGCGCCTCCTGTATCCACCGTGGGAGGAGTTTCGAGACCTGCTCCTGCTGTATCCATGACGACTTCGCCTGTGGCCCCTCCCACCGCTACTGCTCCTGCTCCTGTCCCGACTGGAGCTGCTGCTGCTGTGCTGTCGCTCCTGCCCCTCCTCCCTGTGTAGCTGCTACCTCGTCTCCTCCTCCTGCTGCTGCTGCCACGACGACTGGAGCTCCGCCTCCTGCTGCTGCTGCCGTGGTGACTGGGATCTCTCCTCTGCTGCTGCTACTGCTCCTGCCGTGGCGACTGACACTTCCTCTCCTTCGGCTTCCTCGATTATAAGGGCTTGAACTTCTGCATGGATGCGAAGTGACTTTTTCATTTTCTTTGCTAAATTTACTCCTCGTTACGTCTTTGTTGTGATCTCCGCCCCTTCCCGGCTTTTCTTAACGTCCACGTTTTGCACCACAACTGATTTCTCTGGCTTTAATCCATTAACCCTACTTAGGACTCCCATTATTAAATCATCAGCTCCACTTGTCTCCTGTCCAGCTTGCTCCTGAGTATCTGGAGACTTTTTCCCGCTACTTTTCTTGAGCAGGTTACACAGCAGTTTCTCCCTCAGCTCCTTCTCTCTGCGCTGAAGCTCGAGGGCTCGCTCCTTCTCCACCTCCACCCGGTGAAGCTCCTCCTCCTGTCTTCGTCTGCAGGCCTCCAGCTGCTGCAGTCGGGCCAGCTCCTCTCTCTGTTTGGCCTCCTCTCGTCTCCTCAGCTCCTCGTGAGCCGCCCGCTCACGCTCCTGCTGCTGTTGCCTCTGAGCCTGAGACAAAAAGTCAAAAAAGATTTATGAACAAAATGAGAAGAGTAGCATTAAAAAGAATGCCTCAAAATGTCCAGTATATACAAATGCAGAAACAATTTACAGACAATTTGTATATTTTACTGACAGAACAAAATGATTGCAATATATTTATACTTTGGAAATGGTGACTGTATAAATAAGGCATATTAAGACACTCAAGTACATTTTAAAGATAAAGTTTACATCCAAGAAACCCCTAGTGCAAATCTGTAGCTAAAGCCAAAACTACGGCCTCTAATATGACGCGCTATTGACTGTGTCTGTCTATAAGTAACAGTTTAGTAAGTGCCTCCCGTGTCAATCTGGTGCTCATGCTGAACCAGGAATTCAAATTTTAAAAAACTAGAAAAGATTAATAAGTTCATACACAAATAGAATGGTGAGTTTCTTGGCTAAAATCTCTTCTTTGTGAATGTAGTTAGTAACTAATTAGGCTGTAAGTGCAGAATGGAAGCAAGGTCCCTGTCAGTTAGCACCATGTGGCCTCTGTCTATAGAAGTGACCATCTGAGAGAGCGAATGGATGATAAATGTAGTGCTCTGACAACTTTAAAAATATAAAGCTTTTCTAGCAGAATATAGAACTAAAGCATTCTAAGCACATTGTGTTCAAGCAACAGCTACCATTTCCTGTTTCTGGAACTCAAATGAGTGTGGCTCCAGGCAGTAGTTTTTGTTTGACCAAGTCAATAAAACATGTCCTGTCCAAGCCAGATAATCATGTAGGGTTTGACAGTAACGACACATTATGATAGTGAGTGTCATTTGCCACCAATCTTCTGCAGCCCTTTGAAAATCAATCATCGAGCGATTAGACGGGCCATGCAATTTGCATAATTGTTCACAAATGATAGCACCATCTGTTTACGCAGCCACCTGCCCAGGCAAAAAGGCTCTTTCTAATGTGGCACACGTCGCTGTTTGGACAGAATGCAGTCTGTTGTGTCTTCATCAGAGCTGCCTGTGTTATTATGATGTCTTTATGAGTTTCAGCTTGATTTATCATTGTACCTTTGCTCTGGACAGCAGTTCAGCATCAGACGAATGGACTCCAGGTTCCTCTGAGCGAGCAGCAGCCTCCTCTCCTCCATCGCGATCTTCATCTGGAGTTTCTTCTGCTCCTCCTCCTGTTGTTTCTTCACCTTCTTTAGGTTCTTTCGCTCCTCTCTCTCCTTCAGCTTCTGCTCACGCTTGCGCAGTCCTCTCCTCTTTTCTTCTCTCCTTCTCCTCTTCCTCCTGCTCTTTCTGCTTTCTAAAAACAAAATTACAGGGAGGATGAAGGAACTCAAAATGTTGTTGGTGAAATTTGTTGCTTTGTTTTTGTATTCTTGTTAAAGCTTGTGTAGATACATTGTTGAAAAATATGACTACGTAATTTCGAGACAAAGTTTTGAACAAGTGAAGCCTACTGTGTACTTGTACTTTTTTTGTTTTAAATCTAGTTGGTGTGGGTAATGTTCAGGTGTACATATTGCAAAAATTACGGTAATGTCACTCTACCTCTCTTCTTCTTTACGCCGCTCCTCTTCTTCTTTCTCTTTACGTTTCTGCTCTTCCCTTTGTTTCTCCAGCTCCTGTAACTTCTGTCTTTCCATATTTCTCTTCTTTATTGCTGTATCACTCAGATGCTTGCTAGTGTCAAAGGTCACCTAAAAATAAAATAAAAACACACATTTATTTATTTTCTGACTGGAGCCTAACCCAGTGACTTTATGCCTTCAGCAGAGAAACACCGTTGGGACCAGTGACCAACTCAACGCAGATAGACACTCATTCACGTCTCTCATTCGTTTATTTCACTACTAGGGAAATTTACAATGGTTGCCCAACCTGACCTACACATGTAATCTTTTTGGAGTTAGATGGAAAGCTGAAGTACCCAGAGAGAAACCCCACGCTAACACGAGAGAGAACATGCAACCTCCCACCCAGAGATATAATATATGGTCTGACCCCCACAATCTCCTTTGTTGGGAATCCAGAGCTCTAAACCACTCTGATCACAGTTGGTATGTATTAAGCAGTTATAGGCGTAAGCGAGAAGCAACATTCCTATCACATCAGGTCCTGAAAACTTGTTCTGTATTGTAGTACTGCATATTTATTAGTAAAGTAAGTAAAACAACAACTAAAAATTGTGCTATTTGTCAAATGTCCAAAAATGAATGAATGTACTGGCAAAATACAATATGTAGTTGCAAATTGCCCTTAGTAATGTAACAAAACAATACAATTTATAGAGCTATGATACAATAAAACCCACAAAACTGCTAAGTCACTATAGTAAATACATTTACATAATCATCACAAACCAGTTTTCACACCATGCCCTTTTAATAGACATTTTTACACCACTTATGAATGAATGCAAAGTTTATTGTCCCGTCAGCATCAGTTTAATTCTAAAGTGGAAAATGAATGAATCATAGGAATTCCCTGTTGGTTTAGAATCAACATGAGTCTCGTCTGATTTCATTAACAGCTCAAATGAGAAGTGTCAGGATTAGAAGGCACCCTGTGTTTTTATCTCGGAAACAATGACGATGCAGATTTAATTCATTACACTAAGAGCTCCTAAGTCTGCTGGGTCAGGCTGTCTCATTGTGGCAACATGATGAAACAGTCATATTATTTGTAGGAGATATGCAGTAAATAGGTGAGTGTAAGGTAATATAAATCATAATAATAGTACCTTTATGTTGCAGGCCACAGCTTTGCCATCTTCTCCCTTCAGCATCAGTTTCATGCTCGTAGTGTATCCATAGCTTTTGTGAAACCACCGTATTCTACAAACTGAACATATGCCTCAAAGTTCAAGTGCCCACCAAAACTAAAAGTGTTGAAGTTTTTATCCATCATTTCCTCTCTGTAAGGGTCCAGCATAGGGATGTCCACTTTTCTTATCTACACACAAAAAGATCATCTTTGTTATTTATTTATATTTAGATACTTTTTTATGTATTATCTGTGACTTTGCAAGATATAAAGATGTGGTTTACCTTTCCAAAAGTCTCAAACACAGCTATAAGCACCTCCTCAGAGGGTCTGTCGGGGTACTGGCTGTCCTTCTGGCTGAACCAGCGGCAGGGTAGACCCTCCAGGTGGATGGTGTCAGGTCTCTCTCCCGGCAGAGTCTCATTCATGTCTTTGGCGTCACGGAAAAACGAGTCCCAGTCGTGACGTGTTGGACAGTCCACTTTGTTTTCCACAGCACGAACCTACGGACACAAAGATGTAGTTTTTGCAAGAATTACTCATATACAGCTAAACTATTGATTCCTTCTAACATGCTGCTCTGTAGATAAACATAGTCATACCTACTGAAGACACTTTACTTGATGATTACTGTTTATTTATTCTGTTCATATTCAAATGCTGCACTGTTCATAATCATAACCACAGTATAAGGCTATAATATACTTTGCTGTGGTCAGCAAACTTACTGGACTTGAGAGTTTTTAGTTTAGTGTGAATAGTGTTAAACAGTGTGCCATATATCTGACATTTTTTTCGTTTGTTTTGTTTTGTTTTTTTGCATTTTCTTTTCAGAGATGAATAAGAATATCAGTTATAAGCAAAACAAAAACAAAAAAAACTACTGCAACTGACTCACAGATATTATCACTCAATACAAAATAAATCAATCAGATAAGAGGTTTAGTTCAAGTCTGAAGAAACTGTAGATAATTCAGATTTTAAAAATCCTAAGATAAGAAAAAAATAACTAAATCTCTGTAGACAAGTGACACAACATACGTTTTGACATGCACTTCTGAGTTCTATTTCTTACATTCTGAAACATCGGCCCCTGTATTGATTTGAAAGACTGACAGTGACTTTTACCTTTAAAACATCTGTAAATCCACTGAGTTTGATGGTCTTCCCGTCTAGACGAGTGAGAAGGTTCTTCACTACAGTCTTGTTCTCAACTTCTCCTTCAAACCGTATAAAGTCCATGGTGCTCTTGGAAATGCGAAGGACAGAGAACTGCTCCGGGGCGACCATAGACTTCACTCGCTCCATCACCTCCCAGTTGGAGATGCTCTTGCCTGGCAGCTTGAGTTGGGGCAGCGCAACACTGATGGTCATTTTGGCGATAGGTTTGAGGTAAAGGTTGTACTCGGCTGATAGGCACACGGCCTCTGAAGTGTCGTGGACTATTGTGGTGGCCATTGTAAGAGAGCACAATAGCTTTGGAGAAATCAAAAGAACAAATATTAGAAAATGTAATTTACTGTGTCATGACAAAATTGTTTTTACAGTAAAGTTCAGACAAGATTGTAGATACATCTTGCAGCTAAGCATACTTACTGGACAAGAATGAATCAATTTTAATAAAGCAAAATAACAGCTATTTTTATTCAATATAACAACAATTATTTATGTTGAGAACGTTCATTTTGTCTTCTTAAAGTAGATAGTTAAGTTTTCTTCTATATCAGACAAATATAGATATAGAAGAAAACTTAAACTATAACAATTATTTTAACTTGAGAGACAAAAAATGTGGCAGCTGATGGAAAAAAATAAAGATTTTAGTTGAGTGTTTTTCAATAAGACACTTAAGGAAAGTTTAGGGGATGCTAAAAAGAAACATACACAGTTTTGGACAACCAAAAGAACATTCTGTCCTGTCTAGAGGAGTACAAGTAATCTGTAGACTATTAAAAGTAACTGTACTTAGCAAAAAGACAATTTAAAAGGTATATTTAATATACAGTCAGCCAATTAATGGATTTAATGAGTATCATTAAGAAACAACTATGAATACGATAATCAACAAATGTTAGCTTAACGAAAGATTTATGCCATCGTTATTTCCTCCAAATCTATATACAACACCGCTGTACAGGTAGTACACCACTACAATAAATCAATCAAGAATGCTAAGCGTTGATTAAAATACAAATTAAACTGTAAAGCTAACATTAGCATTGTGGCTAAGTACGTTAGCTGTTGATGTGTTCACGAGGGCCCTGTCAAGCTCCGTAAACAATGTACCTGTTTAGAATTTGGACAAAATTCACTCACCTCGCATTAGTAGCACTTGAAAAAAACTTTAATATAACATCTGCTGACAGGTGGCGTTTGATTTAGAAAGAAAACATCGCAGCATTAGCTTCTGTCGTTTTGGAGGAAGCGCACTTTGACCTTTGAGAGGAGTTGTAAACAGCGCCATCATGTGGAGAAACGCAAACCTTCTCCAGGCCCACATTTGTTACTGTAGCCAGGGATAGAAAATATCTAAGCTCTCTCTCTGAGGCTCTAGCTTGTGTAATTTAATGCATTTGCTCTTAAAATTTACATCAAGTGCACCTAAAGACAAGCTCTGGCTTTTCAAATCTAAATTGCTATAATAATTTCTACATTAATCATAAATTGAATAGGCTACATACATTATGGCTACAGTCTTGAGTTCCAATCCACAGGTTGAGAAATGTCTGCTTTCATTGAGAGCAGAGAGTATGTAAATAAATTTAATAAGTTGTAGAAATTTGATATAACCTATAATTAATTTAGAAAAAAGACAACTTAAAAGATTGTACACAACCAATTTATCTTGTTCCGGGGTTTCTGTGCCTGTAGCCTAAGTCTTTCTATTTTGAATCAGTGTTTTATTGCCTGCCACAGGGAACGTGCTACATGCTTGTGTGAAAGGCAACAGTGAATGGATTGGACACACAGATAAATGTCCAGTGGAGGCCCCGGGCAGGAAAGTTGGCACAGTTTCCCTGAAAAGATGGCAGAGGAATTTACATAATAGGCATTGCTCTCTCCCTTTGAATGTAGGTCAGAATAGCCTGCACAGTCAGATTCTGTCCTGATGATCAGCCATCCAAAACATCCGTGCTTCAGGCTATGGTTGAATGGCCTAAACAGGAAGAGAGTCCTAATAGGCACGCATACCTGTAAAAATCCAACACTTGATTTCCTATTTTTTGTTTTGTTTTTACAATTTTTCTTTCTTTCTTTCTTTCTTTCTTTTTTCTTCTTTTTTCTTTCTTTCTTTTCTTTTTTTCTTTCTTTTTTTAATACAGCAAACATTTTTGATTATAAAGATTCCACAGTAATAGGTACATAGTTGCTCAAAAAGGTATTTAATTATTTGCAGTGTTTTATTAATTTGTTTTATGAATAATTTTTTCATTCAATGTTTTTTCATGTTTATATGAAAACTCAAAGTACGATTATAGCCTATTTATTTTGACAACTGGTATGGCTGATTTTTCTTGTTTTAATCAGACAGATTATTACCATCTTTTAAATGCTGCAGTGGAGCAAACTTGTAAAGTACATAGACAGAAAGATTTCAAAAATGCATACATACAATACACAACCCTAGTCTAAACATATACAGTATAGCTGTTGCTCAGTGTAATCCGAAGCCTCCTGAGGTGGTCCCTCAGCGGCAGGTGCAGAGTGAAGACAGTCAATAACCACAGAGGAGAGAGAAGTGGACAGCTTGTGGACAGGAAACTGTGGATAAAGTCTGAACATAAGCCCAAAGCCGCTCAGGACAGGGGGCACAGTGACATCAATTATTCAACTCTATCAGACCGGGACAATCTGCTGGTTCAGCAGGAAGAGCATCTAAAAGAAAGTTTCATTTAGATGACAGCATTCAACAGCATCACTTTCTCAAACTCTGGTACCAGCATAGATGGTTCATAGCAAAAGTTTTCAAATCTATTCATGTTTTTGTTATGCTTTGGGAGTTTATCATTTAGAACTGCCGCGTCCATGGTTTACCCTCACTTAAACATGTTTTGAGTTCTGTTTTAAGCTTGATACAACTGGTGAGACAAATCCTTTCATAAGTATTGCTTAGAGTGAAAAGTTTGAGAACCACTCATTTAGACAAAGTTGAACACAACCGAAGAGTACAATATAAAAAAAAAACATGGAAAATCTACCCCAGGCCTATATTTGACGTTTGACGTTGCAAATACAAGCTTCAATAATCAAATAACTCTTTATTTGTTGTTGCACATTGAAAACCAGAGCCAAGTATAATGGGAACCAGATTGTACAACATTGTCTGAATACATAACATTGCAATATTTCAAAATCTATACTTTTTGTACTAAATACTGTATGTTTACTAATTGCTCTATTGAAAAAAAGAAACTTCAGAATCTATTGTCCACAAATACCAGGCAAAAACAAGCAAACAATTAAACAATATTGCTTTATTCACATTTGGGAATGATGACAAGTCATATAAGTGGCTCAGGTTTCACACAACACATAAACTTTATAGACACAATTTATGAAAAATGAAAAACATTGCACAACAGTTAAGACATTCCCTATTCATGCTCTTTACAGTGATTATGTTCTGTACAAATTTACACCAAAGTAGCCCCACAGTTTGTGCTACCAAATGCAAGAGGTACATTCATTCAGATTTAGGATTCAGTAGGAAGTCATTGAGGTTCACATATATTGGGAATGCAGTCAGAAATGAAATATATTATTACAGTAATCATGAGCTAATGATTGTATACATGCAGGAGCAATACACAAGGACAGTAAAGCGTTTTGCACCATACAATAAAAACACGTAGGAAGTATCTAAAGTAGCTTATTTGTGTGTTAAATCGGTGTCAAAGTGCTACAATGTCAGGTAATTATGGTTAGTTCCTATTCAAAACACTGCAGTTTTCAACCATGTGTTAGAAACTGTTTTAATAGCACCCAGTCAGTTCCTTCTCTCACTCTGATTGTGAGGAAACAATGATTTAGATCGCTAACTTTGAGTCAATTCTATGTTCTAGCTTTCCTTTCTCTCCTTATCTGCTTTAGTAGGCAAGGGAAGGAAATGATGGAGCAAAAACAATAGAGCCAAATTTAATAATAACTCTAATATTTGTCTCCTATTGTGAATTTTGTTGCCACTACAGTTAGGGCTGTGCGATATTGACAAAAACGAATATCTCGATTATTTTTTGGCATGTTTCAAAAATGACATTCAAGCCATAAATTTGTTAGTCCAACATAAATGTGCAAAAACAACCCTAAATATTCCAATGAGCCTAAAACTGATTGACTGACTTAGTGTTTATTGTGATTTCTACTTTTTGACTTTCTTAATATAAAAAAATGTAGCCCTAATTTTAAGAACAGGTTATTTTTTTAAATGAGTTGAAGTCAGTGTTTATTTTTCTTATTTCATGTAAAACAAGACTTTATGCTTTAGCACTCTTAGTTCAAAACCTAAAATACTCCTCATTCTAAGAACATTTTCACTTTTCTTTTTTAGTTAAGTTGGTCATTTTTTTCAGTTTGTATAAAAATCAAACAAATATTTACCAAATTGCAGAGTGCGGTAATCTTTTATTATATTATAGTTTTGATGTTTTGTGAAGTGCTCTGAATTACTTATTGTACTAATTCTGATAGGAATACAGTATAAACTGGTTGCTTCTACAGTATTAGAAAGTTGACAGCATCATTTATTTAACTTTTAGTAGAAATGTGTTCTTTTGTTGCTTGTTTGCATGATATACTGTACTCGATATTCAATTTTTGCATATTAGAAACAACATTCACGATATTATCTAAAATCCGATATATTGCACAGCTCTAACTACAGTGATAAAAAGTCTGTCTTATTGATGACTGTGCCTTGCTGTCATTTTCTCATTGTGTCTCTTTTGTGACTGGGACTTTCTCACCCATTTTCTGCACAGGAACGGAGAAATCGAGGACAAGAGGAGGCGAGAGAGAATTGAGACCGCAGCAGGGGCAAGAGAATGGATTCACATGGTTCTCATTCTAACCAACAAACTGTGTCTTTTGAAATATACATGCAATATGATTAATCAGTCTCATATCATATTTTACCACAAATACCTGTGGAGTATAAGCTGTATTTGCTGTACAATATGACAATGACTGATTTATTTATTTTACAAAGGCAGTATCATATTCCAACATGGTTTTAAAGTATTAAATTATAGGTCCAAAGCTCCTAAATAGGCGTGCATGACAACCTTAATCCCAAAGTGACTCAGTGCAAATGTAAAAATGTTTTTTATATTATAATCGTCCATGTTTTTGTTAGTAAAAATGTGCTACATAATAATAATAAAAAAGGAATTTAAACAGATGTAGTAATTCTAGCACCATCGAACAATTGTTAAAACAAAACTATGTTAAAATTTTTCTTAGAAAAGCAAATCAGTTTAGTGAAATAACTAAGGCTAACTTACATCTACAACTTAACTTATAACTAATTTTCTAATGTTATTGTTTGTAAAGTACAAACCATTCCACTAGTAAATCTGTTCAAATAAATAAATAATTTGAGTTTAAATTATAAATAAAGATAGTGATTTGATGATAAATTTGTGCTTTTGAAGTGATGATGAAACTGCATTAAGAACATAAATACTGTAATTCAGAATGTTACACTAGGATCTTAGTCAAAAGAAACATGTCCTTGGCAGTCTGACTTCAGCTAAAGTGTACCTGGTTATTTTTGCATAAATTCTTTTAACGGACTGAAGTGTCAGTGTTTACTGACTTTTGTGAAAAAAAAAAAAACACAACAAAACTGTTACTGAGAGTTAAAGCTGGGGAAGCTGATTTTAAAGTTTGTATTTAAATCAACCCAACATGTCCCTAGCCTTTGGCACATCATAATTGTCTGTATACATTTTGGGAGTGTACACAATTTTAGAATAGCTTTTTTTGGGACAGAAAAATTAAAGAGGTGACCGTTAAGTGTAGCTAATTATCTCTCTTTGGGAAATTCACTCTGTCTACTTTGATTATTAAGCGTATGACTTTCTTCTGATACGACAGTTGTATGCTATAAGCTCGTACCTGACAGTTTCGGCGGCAGGACTTTTGCTTTGTCAGAGCCAGAGGTAACATGGATTTTGTGATGTGTCTCTTATAAGATGTTCTGAGATGTGGCCTCGCCTGCTGGTCTCTGGAGAAATAAATCCTATGTGTAAGCTAAGACGATGATAGGACTGGGGGATCTGGGAAAAAATATAATCACAATTTTATTTCTCATATTAATCGATCTTGATTTTTGATTCAATTTTGTTTAACCTTTTAAAAACAAATGAATGTCACCATTTAAGAACATAAACAAAACAAAAACTTTTAATATGTCCCATTTATTAGATTTTTTTCAATATTCTGCCTTAAAGTTTGACTTTTGCTTCAAACTACGCATTTTTACTGACAAAGGACTGGTTTTCAATTAAATTTCAATTCAAAGAATTGACGATTCTATTCAATTTCATTTGATTTGATCTCTCGATTTTTTGATTAATGGCCCAGCCCTAGTTGGTGGTCTGTGTGTCCTGTTTCCTGATCTCAATAGCCTCCCATATCCATCTTTTGTGTCATATAAGAGACCCTTTACAACATCCTGCCTCCGAAACTGCAGTATGAGTTAATAGCTTATAGCGATTTTATGATTGATAAAAGTTAAAATACTTGCAGATAATTTCATCACAAAATGCTGCTTTTACAAAATACTATGAGTGAAAAAATAAATGTACTTTTTTATGAGAGCAAAAATGAAGCCCCCCAGCTTTAAACTACAGGTTTAAAATTGTGTTGCTGTGTCCTGTTACCCGAACAGATTTGACAGTGGTCGCGTTCGAAGTGGGCTTTTTGGCAGCTCTTCCCTTTTCCCACGTCCCCGGAGTCCCTGAAGGAGGCGCTGTGTATAATCTGTGCTCTGTGTCGCCCCCTGTGAAGTCGAGCGTTTAACCGACTCAAAGATGACTTCCTCTGAATTCCTCCTTTACTCTTCCCAGTCCCGTCCTCTCCGGCCTCCGATGATGAGTTTAGGAGACGAAGCGGGTTGAGGTTGCCTTGGAGCACTTTGGGGAATCTCCAGCGCCCCCCTGTGGAGCCGCTGTTGGTGTTTTCGCCGTCGGACTCGGTGCCAGGTGAAGTGACCACGCCCTCCTCGTGCAGCCCGGCGACCAGTGGAGGAGGCAGGTACTGGATGGCTCGCCTCCCACTGTAATCCCTCACTTCTGGATCGGCCTCCCAATCAGACAACAACACACGCACAACCTGTAAAGGGTAAGAAAATCCAAATAATTGCCATTATCAGTGAGTTTAATACATACATTTGGATTGTGCTTCAACAAAAGGTAATACAATTGCTGTTTATGATTGAATAGAATAGTCGAAAAAAGTCTTTGGCTAGGGTGACCAGACGTCCCTATTTACCTGGGACCCTATTTACCTGGGACCCTATTTTGAACCCTGAGTCCCACATCCCACCAAATCCACTTGTTTGTCCCAGTTTTACTCAAGGCATGTCCCAGTTCTCCTGAATTTTGACCAGTCTGACACTTGTGACAGTGAAGAAAGCAATATATTGCAATTTCTTTTGTCAAAATAGAGAAAACTGTGCTTGAAAATTACTAAAAGATGAGAAGAAATGCACCAATTTGCAGTGACAGAAGTGTCCGTGAGCCATGAAATGACTAAGTGCATAAGAATATACTTATAGACCACTATTATGTTCATTACCCTTCGCAAAAACTTGAGTGTGTCCCAGTTTTTAATTTAGAAAATATGGTCATCCTGTTATTGGCTCATCACCACATAACATCAACACAAGACAACATAAATAAAAACAGTAAAAAAGTACATTTTAAAACATAACAAAAAGGGAGAAAGATAAAATATCACAATTTAGCAGTTATTCACGATTATGATAGATTTCATTCTCATTCAAACATGTCACTTTTCCTCAAGTTTGTGACTAATTTAATTAAATAAAAAATTCTTAAGAAAATTAATGTTAATATGACAAAAACTTTAGTTTTAATTTGGATTGAATAAAAAAATACTGCCATAAAACTGCCATAGTCATTAGTTTTTTTGTTCTTACAATTATATTATGACTTGAATAATCACAATTATCGATTAACCTGATAATCTTGACATCCCTAATAAAAAAGAAGAATTGTAAGTAGGTTGGGAAAAAATATCTTTCTATATTTTTGTACTATATTGGTAAATAGTAATTATTGTTTAGACATGTTCTGTTCTTTTCAAACCAAGTAAACTCTATCAAGATTACATAAGTATTAAAGCATCAAGTTTGGGTAATACATACAGTATTTTCCTTCTCTAAATTGGAATCCATTCATTGTAATATTGTAATGTGGTAATAGGTGTAGTAATGTTGATACCATTGTATTGCAGAAAATACAATGTAGAAAAAGGAATTGCAGAAGTTGAGTTTTGTTAGTATAAAACCAGTAGTAGTTGCAGCTGAATACACATAACACATCTATTACTGCTACTAAAATGTTCTTTTTGTGAGCAACCCCAATAATTACAAACATTATGGCATCTTTGAAATTAAGTACTTTAAGTGACAAAAAAACAGATTACCTGCTCTTCACTGCTCATAAATAATTACAGTGTATTACTAACTCGAGCTGAAGCAGACGGCGGATGATCAAGCTATGATCCACTGTCTCATTGTAACACTTGATCCCTGCTTATTCTCCCATTACCCACCTGTATGTGCCCGTGCATGGCCGCCAGGTGCAGAGGCGTGTATCCAGCGCTCGATCTCACATTCACATTCACCGAAACACTGTTGTCTTTAGCGAAGGTTAGCAGCTGCGATATTAGCTCATCCTTGCCCTGTTTAGCGGCCCAGTGGAGACAGGTAAAGCCGGTCACAAAGTCCTTCTTGGACACTAGACTGGGCTCCACGGCTAGCAGCGGCTGGAGGCTCTCCCAAAGACCGTCAGAAGCACACAGCATCCACTCATGCTCCAGGGGGTCGAGGGCCACCGAAGTGCAGTCTTCGTCTGTGTTTGAGGACAGGATGGAAGTGGAGTCGCCTTCGCTCTTCATCGAGTCGCGTAGACGAGAGCCGCGGTTGATAAGAGACCTGCGCACCTGGACAAGAAGATAAGGCATCATAAGGAGATTAAAATATCTTCATTGACTGACTGCTGCTGAAAGCTATTCATAGGTTTAAGCTATATGCAATACTTAAAGGACAGCTCATTCAGATAAAATAATAATGTGTTTTTAGTTGTGAATCACTTATTGGTTGAGTTCTTCTGACTCTATATATTCTACAGCCAATAATATTTATATAGATGCAGAACAGCTAAAATGAATATTGTTGATATGTATTTTAGTAATACAGAAAGTGAGTGGGTCTAGTCACCCATAGAAATTATCAGATTGAAATGTGTGAATTGACATTTAGATATTTCACAACAAAGTACAATCTGTTATTAATACGAAATACTGTCTCTTGCTTACCATTTGATCTATGACATTCCAGAACATGAACACACCTTATTTTTCATCATTCTGAATGTCTTGAAAGAGTACTAGTATTTTTTCCCACTGAAAGTTTATGTACTTGACGACTAGGTCAAATATCTCCAAATTGGCAGCTCTTTGTCTGTTGTAGTCTGTACTCTGCCTGCATCTATATAAATTGTGGCAAGGAATAAAAAATAACAGAAGCAAATAACACTTGAAGATAATGCCTGCCAGCAAATACAGTATTTTCAACAAATGAGCTACTTCAAGTTTGAACATGACAGTGTAGTGGATTAGCATATAATAGATGACTAATTATTAAATTAACTATTAATAAATATTAATAAGACTGATAAGAACTTCATAAAAGCGGCACTAAAAACAAAGCCAGACCAGCTGTACAGAGATCAAAGCATATCATAAACTGCTGACCAGCAGTCAATTCTAAACTGGAACAAGCGTTTACCAATAAATGTGACCTTAAATATAAGCAAGATATAGAGTATATCAGATGTTAAAGTCTCTGTGGTCTTGTGACTTTCACAAGTTGCCTTGAGGCATCTAAATCTAAAACAACTAACAAAACAACTTGAAAACGGCTACATAACTAGAGTCTATACAACCTTCAGTGATGTGCCTGTCTGCTTATAGTAAGACCGCTATTTATATAGAGAAGTATACTGTATGTCTCAAATGTATTTAAAACATCTCTTTATCTGTGCCTGTACCTGTGGAGAGCTGTTCATCATGAGCTCTATGAAGTTCCTGCGGCTCCCTTTAGGCGTGTGTATGTCCCCGATGGTCTCCAGGCCCTCTAGAGTGCTGTCCTCGGATAAACAGCTGGTGAGAATGGCGCGCTGGGAGCCTTTGGAAACTCTGCGCAGGGCCCTCAGCTGCTGACTGTGGGCACCTGCCGCATGCACCTGCTCCAGGTCGGATGTGCCGATCACAGGGGCCGACTCCCGCCTCCTCCTGTCCCTCAGCCTCACCTCCCCAACCCCGCCTCCAGAGGTAGGGGTGCCATGTCTGTGGTTTTGGGTTTGGGATGGAGTGGTGGGCTGCTTGTTGCCATTGGATTCTTTGTCGTTGTCGAGGGTGTCTGCAGGTGGAGTGGACGCCTCTATAGAAAACAAGCACAACACCAGCTTAACTCCATCTTCATGCATCTTTAGGATTGTAAAGGAATCTTAAAGATGGGATAGCTGATTTTAACACTGCAAAAACAATTTAGGACTTAACTCTGACAACTTTCTCTTATAAATCCTTCCACACATGGTTTATATCAACATGTATTCATTTTGGTTGCAATTATGGTGAATAAACGTCTTTTTACAAACAACAGAGTGAAATTGGAAAGGACCACCCAATCTCAGCCAATCAGAGCACTGCATTCTGCTCTTGATTAGAACAAAAAATTCTTTATTCTTCAGTTCAGACAGTACATAGTGAACTCATTTTCTTCACAAAGTGCTGCTTTTATCATACTTTTTTTTACTAATTGATGATTAAAAAGTTAATAATGAGACAATAAAAGTTGATAAATACTGATCATTTGCTTTTATCAGAATGTTTTCTTTTTCTTTATATTTTAGACTGGTTGTAAGACTATGCTTGTATAGGCTGAACAATAAACAAAAATGTTTATTGTAACTGGCAAGATGAATTATGAAACCGTCAAACTTAGATTTTAATGGGGTTTCTATGGGTTCTTAAAAAAGAAGTTGAAACTTTGTGTGGATTCTATAATAAATGCAACTTCTCCAAGAACAACAAATTTATAATCAGCTAGATTTCAGTTCTGCCAGATTTTTATTCGCAGAAAATTGTCAGAAGGGAGAGAATTTTTGGGTCACCACCAGTGTATCCATGGATAAACTAGAGGTCTGTGAGAAAAAGGTTAGGAAACGTTGACATTGAGTATCATGAATGTCTAGTTACATTGCCAGAGGGCTTTATATGTAGGGCAGCAAAATACAGGCTACTCAACAATAATCTAATTCATAGTGCAATGTAATAATAGTGCATTGTAATAACCAAACAGTATAAGCCACAATAAAACAGGCTTAGAGACTTAAATCTACATTTTGGGTTATTTTGAAGGTTTAAATTGTGATATATTTAGGCTATTTTGTTTACTATACTTTGTGGTTCATTTGCTAGGCCTCTAACAACTAGGAAGAGTCACATTTTAGGATTGCTTTATAGAGAGCAGGTTAAACAGTGTAATCACAGTCTGACTCACCTGTTTGCTGTTTGTTGTCAGGGTTGCCATTGACAAAGTGAATATTCCCATTGCATTCTGAATGGGTCTGGGCGTGCGCATCCGAGCTTGAACGCATCACCTCCTCGTCGCTGTTGTTTTCCTTGTTTAGACACACCATTTTATCCCCGTCTTCCACTTCTTTCACGTACCCCACGGTGTCCACAAAACGCCTGACCATTGCGCGCCTCTCCTCGTGTTCATTCTCAGCACAATCCGATAGGAAATGATCGATCAGCTCCATCCACTGGACCCTCCCTCCTCGGTTCTTGAGGTACTCCCGCACGGTTTGCTCTGTGCATCGGGATGTCATGCTGTTTAATGGAGGGGAAAATGCCAAACGTCAAACAAAGACGCGTCAAAATATCGTTGTTTTCACGTAGCTGCCATTCCCCCTCGTTTTGGTGACGGCATGACAGCATCTTCATCCTCTTCGGCCTCCCTCCTCCTGCTGCTCTCCTCCTCTGTGGGAAAGACCAGTGTTATGTGCAGGCGCAGTGGCTGCCGGTAGACGCCGCTAGAAACCACAAACATACCGAGGTGACACGTTTTATTATTATAATTTTTGTAATTATGCAGCCTATATTTTTCTTTGTGATGGCCTATATGTGTTCAACTAATTAGGCTAAAAAAAAAACGAAGAACAGAAATAGATGGTGGGGTTTTGAAGGTTATAAAATAGAAATATGAAAAAATAAAACAAAAAAGAAAAAAATAATATAAGTAAATAAAATATGTAAAACTATAACAATGAGCATGAAAAAAGTAGCCTTAATTTGTTTGTACATAAATAAATAAATGCAGAAAGTTTTTTTTTTCTTTTAATGAATGTATTTATTAATGTGATCTTTTCAAGTATTTTCATTAAAATTCAAACCGCTTTATTATTATTATTATTTTTCCTGTATTTATTTTAAATATTAGACATTTCTACATTTATGTTTGTATTTTTTTTATATTTAAGTTATTTTTTAATCCTTCATAGGTTATCATGTGTATTATAAGAAGAAACATTGCAACCAAATACTTATATTTTTATATTTTTATCAACCAGACTACTTTTTACAGATTTTTTTAAAGCGCATATTTTAGAATTGTTTGGACCGTACCATTACAATGTGAAAAGGGGGCACTTCAGAAAGTAGGTCGATAAGAATTTCTTTATAAAGAACTATCTGATTGTAACACTCAACATTTTTTAAATATACATTATTTTCTTTCACCTGCTATGAACATTATTGCCAAAGCTTAAAAATGACCTTAAGTAAAATACGACATATTTCTCTTTTGAGTAGAATGGTACAGTCTGTCCAGTTGTCGACGGTCACAGTGGGGCGGTCTGAGAGGATTTTCCAAAGAAAGCTTTTTCACTTTGTTTTAGGTTGATTTTGTTTTGTTTTTTTCATTCACTGTTACAGATACATAAACTATGGCTTCCTCAGATGTCGCTCGCCAACCGGTATGTGCTTATATTCAGTGATTACAGAGTTATTATCACACCATTCATGGTATTCCAGGGAGTGCCCAATGCTAATGTTAGGTTAGCTGCAGCTAGCTGAAATAGTTTTGTGTTTCGAATACTTTATATCTAAAATATGATTATTGCTACTCTTTTGATTACAAATTATCACACATTATAAGAGAAAAGTAATTTTTCTATTTTCCTAATAAGATCTAAGACGATTTCTTTATTTTTACAAAGCAAAGAACTTCCTCTACATTTTTTTAATTTGCTTACTAGTTGTATTTACTCATAATATGTGAGTACGGTAGCTTAGTTGCTTTGTACGTAGTTATACAATAATCATGATTGTCCCATTTATTTGCATAAGTTAAAAATGAATGACGTTTATTTGAAGTACTCACATTTCTTTATTCCAGCTCCCATCAAGCTTCTGAAACTACATTGAACATTAGCATTTAATAGCCTGTCCTTATCACTGTTTTATTATGTCTGTGTCATTATGTTTTCTAATTAGCAACACCATCAAATCTTTTGCACTTTAGCCCAGAGAATATGAATCCTCTGCTGCTTGAATCTTACCTACATTAGCCCCTTTTGGCATAAAGTTTCTCATTCAGAAAATAAATCAAAACCATTTCTGACTGTTACCATGAAAGTTAAAATGAAATTACATACATTTTGCAATGCCACTACTTATGTAAATGTGTATATATTCTCTTCCATTTTGTTAATGGTAGAGTAACTGCAAACACAATTTATATTTTAAATCTGACTACTTCTTTTCTTTAATCCTTTGGCACATGGCCAATATTGACATATATTTTTTTTTGGTTGCAAACATGGCTTATAAAGGCCTTTTTACAAACAACAAACGGAAACTGGAGAGCAACGTGATTAGAACTAAAATAGTTTATTATTCTATTCAGACAGTAGTCAATGGTCTCTTTTTTCTTTCTTTTTTTATTTACAAAGTGCTGCATTTGTCATTTACCTTTTAGCGGAAAACACAATTGTTTGCTAATTTACAACTAAAAGAAGTTAGTTACCCCTACTTTAGGTTCTATATGATAAAAAAAATTATAATAATAAGCAAATCTCAACAATTTTTGTTGAGATTTATTAATTTTTTCTGGTGAGGAGTCCACCACTTGCTTGTCTTCATTAAGATGTTATTACTTTACCTCGGCTGTTGCATATGAATGTCATTAATTATTGACTGTCGTACTACATGTCTTAAAGTCAAAATGTACTTTTGTAAGCACTGAGCATAACTTATATACTGTTCAAACCTATAAAATTATTTTAAAATCTGTGATATTAACCATGTCCTGTGATTTGTTTTAGGATAAGAACATTCGTCCCCTGAATCTGGCTGGCCATGTCGGCTTTGACAGTCTCCCTGATCAGCTGGTCAACAAGTCCATCTGCCAAGGCTTCTGTTTCAACATCCTTTGCATTGGTACAGCTTTATCTCACAAACACGTCATTAGTTAAGTGTTGTTTTTTACTTGAATTAATTGATTATTTTATTAATGCAGGTGAGACTGGCATTGGAAAATCAACTTTGATGGACACTCTTTTTAACACAAACTTTGAGAACTTTGAGTCGTCACACTTTGAGCCTCAGGTGAAGCTCCGCGCCCAAACCTACGACCTGCAGGAGAGCAACGTGCGCCTGCGCCTCACTGTGGTCAATACGGTGGGCTTTGGGGACCAGATGAACAAACAGGAGAGGTTAGAATGTGTTTGTTTTTATTTATAATACTAAGTATACAATAAAAGCTCTGATTTTTTATGTCAATTTTTAAGAACTGTTTCCCAAGAAAAGTTACATACAATTTTGATTTGAGTTATTGCCATGATTGGTATATTAATTATGCTGTATATATACAATGTTTAAAAACTCACTAAAACACTGATTGATTCAAGTCAGCTTCATACTTGAAAGAAGAATTTATTTCTTGTTTTTTCTAAGCAAGTAATACCCAATGTACAAATGTATATAGTTAGTAAGTAAGTACTTTTTTTATTTTTATAGCACCTTTCAAAAATAAAATTTACAGTTAAAACATGAGAAGGTGCTTTACGAGAGATTGAGTCAAATTACAAACAAAAGATCTGAGGACCTAGGCTGCAGGCTACCTATAGGGGCCGCCTCAGGTTCTTCTGGAAGAGAAAATGAAATACAGCTACAGCATTAGCATACAAACAGAACTAACAATGTTCAACAGATGTAAAACAAAACATGTGCTTTATATTATGTTTATAATAAAGTGAATTGTATTTTTGTTTGTGTGTTACAGTTACCAGCCGGTGGTGGACTACATCGACAGACAGTTTGAGAGTTATTTGCAGGAAGAGCTGAAGATCAAACGTTCGCTGCACAACTACCACGACTCACGTGTCCATGCCTGCCTTTACTTCATCTCCCCCTCAGGCCACTCACTTAAATCTTTGGACCTGGTCACTATGAAGAAACTGGACAGCAAGGTACATTTCAGAAGTGTGTGAGCCAATAGGTTAGTTTTTTTGCTGATAAAAAATGTCTATTATTATTGTTATTTTTGAAAACTCAAGTTAGCTGTTTATTTTCTCATTCTTGCTTAATACAAACAGTGGTGCGCCAACAAATAAACAACTCCTGCCTAGTCGTTACTCAAAGTCAACCAGAGCAAGCACTGCCAAAAACTTCTTAACAGAAAAAAATAGATTAAAATATTTTTCATCTAAAAGCCTTAAAGAGTCAATTACAAGAATAATCATTAGTGACAGCCCATAAAAATAGATTTTTAAATAGTCTGTCCATGTTCAAAAGTTCCTGGTTTAGGCTCCTCTCTGGCTGTCTCATCTCTTGTTGTTTTAATGGTTAGTCCAGCCCCTCCCAGATGTTTTTTCTCTTTCCTTCTGTCTCTTTCACCCTATTACTGCCCTACCACTTCCTCTCTTTCCCTCTCCCTTCCTCTCTCTGTATTTCCCTCTCCCTTCCTCTCTCTCTCTCTCTTTTGCTCTCTATCACTCTCACTGCTTCCCTCCCTCTGTCTTGTCACCTTTCCCAGTCTCTCTCTCTTTCTCTCTCTCTCTCTTACCCTCTCCCTCACCTTCTGTCTGTCTCTCTCCTCTCTGGCTCCCACTCACTCACTCACTCCCTTCTTTGTCCCTCCTTTCCTTCTCACCTTCTTTTCTTTTCCCTCCCTTTCTCTCTTTCTCTCTCTCTTTCTATTTCGCTCCCTCTCTTTCTCACTCCTTCTTTTGCCCCCCTTTCTCACTCTCTCTTCCTCTCCCTCTGTCCAGCCCCCCCCTCTCTCTCTCTTTCTTTCTCTCTCTCTCTTTCTTTCTCTTTCTCCCTCTCAGCGGTCACAGACTTTCCCAGGCTCTGTGTGTAGCCACTTGTGTCCATTGGTGCCGCTGTGATTTCAGTGTAACTCAGGATTTGCGTTTGAAAGGAGCAGAAAAAACAGTGGAATGCCGTAATCACTTCGCGCATACACTTTACCGTAGTTGTCCCTTTGTTTCACTTTACCGTTAAGCTCAATGTGCTGCCTTGACAGAAAAAACACCCATTTTCTCAGTTAGATTTAGTGCGGTGCTTTTTGTATGTTGTACGCCTGTGGCTGGATGTGTGGTCTCTGTAAAGGAACTCCACGAGTGACAAGGGCCCATTCCAGCGCTGTCTTTGGCATGACGAGATGGCAGACACTGAGCAGGAATGTGGCGGTGAATGCCAGAAATAACATGGCTGCAGATTGTGGAGATTTAGAGCAGTTAATTTAGAAACAAAAACTATAATTAGATCAGAGTTGTACTGAAGCTGCTGTTGTACTGTGCTTGGTGGATGTTTGAAGGTTATGTTCAAGTTTCTTTAAAATTATGCAAACAAAAACAGTTATATTGTGGTTATTTTTTAATAAGATCCAGTCATTTTGAAATATCGATTATCAACGTGTTACTTTTTACTAGTGCTGTCAAGCGATTAAAAAAAAATTGAGAGATTAAATAATTATGATCTGTAATTAATTAATCTAATTAATCTATTTTTAATCTCAACAAAACAATGCTGAGAAAAACACTCAACTTTGGTGTTTTTGTTGTGTTTTTATCCAATTTAATTAATTACATTATTGTTGCAGATGGGAAATATTAATATATTGCAAAAAATGAAGATTTTTTTTGTTGCTATCTTCTCCTCGTGGAGTTTTTGAACATAAAATTCCCGTCCCTCAGGTCAAAGATCATGTGCAGACTTTCTTCAAGTCAAGTTGAACAACCCTTATGTCCATTTTGCAACTCGCAAATGGAAACCATGAAGTTAAAATTTTCAAAATAGATTAATGCGATAAAAAAAATTTACTTGATTATTTTGTCTGTAATTAATTCATCTCAATTAATGCACTAATTTGACACCCCTACTTTTTACATTATTTTCTTCAACCAACCTTCTGTCAGTAAAAACATGTTGTGGAGTTAAATGTAAACTTTGAACCATTAAATTAGTCATTTTGTGTTAAATAAGAGAAACTTAATACCTGTCTTTTATGCTCTGTTTAGTCCTTGTTGCATCAATACTAAAATTTCAATCTTTTATTTTGATAGTTAATATAGAATTGATTTTTGACATCTACTTCGATACCACAGTCATTGTAAAATGCAATTTTGTTTAGACAATATTTTATACAATAGACATTTGGATCACCAAATAAGTGTACTTTTTATTCTGGTTCTTACTAACTAAAGATGTTCAGGAATGGTGACATGTGATTATTATTACTATCTCAAATCAGTACTACTTTTAATAGTAGTTTAGGTATCAATTGTTATTTTTGATGCATAATGCTAATCAAGTCAATCAATCCACTGTAATTTCTGGCCTATTGAGCGCACCTGAATATAAGCCGCACCCACTAGATTTAAGTAAGAAAAATGATAAAGTGCATATATAGGCCACACTTGTTAATAGTAAGTCTATGAGAATCTATATTTTGCTGCATTGCCTTATAAGCCGCATAGTTCAAAGCTCATGAAAAAGTAGCGGCTTATAATCCAGAAATTACGGCAATCTAAATTTGTTATCACCCAGTCCTAGGTTTTACATAGTAGTCTAAATTGTATAATTTATGACACCTAATTCCTAAGTGTTACTTGGCAAACCCAATATATTATTCTGTTCACATCATTATTCCAGGAGCTAATTAAAAGGAGGCCCCGTTTTAGACAATTTATTTGCTGAGAGGTTTAGTGGTGTTGACCAAAGCTGTGATTGTCTTTGGTCACAGTGAAGTGTCATGAAGCGTTCAATTAGCTTCTCCTCTTATTGACTCCCAATCATCACTGCTTGTTCTCTTTTAAGATATTTATGATTAGATGAAAGCATTTTATTTCAGAACTGGTAAGCAAGATTTGTTAAGGTTTAAAAACAAAGATTCTATGTTTAAAAGTTTTATCACTCAGACTGAAGTTAGCTGCCAAGAAAAAATACAAGCCAACTATTTTAAAAGTTTAGATAAAAAGAGTTATTTGGCGTCAAGACAGACATCTGACATAATGATGTAAAATGGGATCTTTCAAAGCATGCAGCTATAAAAACACTGATAAGGTTTTGTCCCTGAAAAAGAATACAATTGTAAGTTATTGTTCTACTTACAATACAACTTATACCTTACATTTTGAGTCTATTGTGTTTGTGCAGGTGAACATCATCCCGGTTATTGCCAAAGCGGACACCATCAGTAAGAGCGAGCTTCACAAGTTCAAGATCAAAATAATGAGTGAACTTGTTAGCAACGGCGTCCAGATCTACCAGTTCCCCATCGACGACGAGACTGTGGCCAAAGTCAACACCTCAATGAATGTAAGTTATAGTATATACAGTAGTTCTTAATGTGTTGTTGTTGTTGTTGCTGTTTCTGTTGCTTTCTTGCTTTGTTTTTACACTTTGGCATAGATGCATTTGTTTGGGTTCAGCTGAAGCCGTTGTGTTGCATTTTAGGGTCATTTGCCATTCGCTGTAGTGGGAAGTACAGAGGAAGTAATGGTTGGAAATAAAATGGTGAAGGCCCGTCAGTATCCTTGGGGTATTGTGCAAGGTAAGTGTAAAACTGCAGTTATTTGTAATGTAAGCTGGTGTAATAATGTGAGCACTATTGATAATTATTAGATATGAAGCCCTGAAAAAATAGTAAGTAGCTAAGCAAATCACTGTACATTTAAATATTAAAATATATATATGAAGGAATCCTAATGAAAAAATATCGTGTCACTACTAAAAATTTTAGTATTCACCCATCTCCGCACTGCCCACTTTTCTTGGTAGTGCACATTTCCAGTTGAACTGTGGGTAGCCTAACTTACATGAGCCAGAATCAAACTTGTTGTAATGATCACATACAGTACATATACACATGCTTTAAAACCGTATATTCTGTAGAATTCAGTCTCTGGATTTTAGTGAATATGTTAGCTACCTTAACAGAGCTAAACAGCAAAAACAAAGCAATGTTAAGTAAGCTTTAGATGGACAGTATGATCTTGTTGGTAATATGTTTTTGTGTATTGCTTGACCCAGTTGAGAATGAGAGTCACTGTGACTTCATGAAGCTGAGGGAGATGTTGATCTGTGTGAACATGGAGGATCTGAGGGAGCAGACTCACACGAGACACTACGAGCTCTACAGACGCTGCAAACTGGAGGAGATGGGCTTTAAGGACACGGACCCCGAGTGCAAACCTGTCAGGTGCTTCATCTTTTCTTCTATTTACTTATTTTAACTTGTTTGACTATTTATCTTTTGCACCTGATAAAATGTGTTTCTTGGTGGTTGTTGTTGTTGTTGTTGTTCTAACTTGTTTCAAGAGGCTTTTGTTCAGAAATCAAAGTTTTCTGTTGTCACAGCAACAGCACCGAACTATCTGCTGTCTAAGCTATTGGCAGTTGAATATTTTGGGAATGTTTACTGTTGCACAACCAATAATTCACTCATCCAATAAACTGAAAAAATGTCATTTAAAGATTCAAAGGAATGAGTTGAACAATTTGAGTTCCCAAAGTCGGTATCAATGAGAAATGTGACAAAAGCAAGAAAGTTTTTCTGCTTTTCTAACACTGTTTACCTGATTTTTTTTTTTTTTTGTAGTTTAAACTGTTTTCACCCTAATACCTTTACAATATACTGTACTTATTCTGTACTAGCGCAAAACAATTTAATCTTTAATCTTAATCTTCATTAGTACTTTTAGTAGAGCACAATTTTTACACCAAGTAATTCAAAGGAAGGCACGAAAAAACAAACAAACAAACAAGCCAATAAAAAACATAAAATTATTAACCACCTAGATCTGAACATTTCCTGATGTGAGGCCTGATGTTAGTTGCATAAAACCAAAACCCTAAGCAACTGCCACTGCTTAGTATTATTTCTTACGACTATAAGTTAAAACCTTCTGTTTGTGTGAGGCACTGATTCAAGTCAATAAATGTGTTTTCATGTGTGTTCAGTTTGCAGGAAACGTACGAGGCAAAGCGGCAGGAGTTCCTGTTGGAGCTGCAGAGGCGAGAGGACGAGATGAGACAGATGTTTGTGCAGAGGGTGAAGGAGAAGGAGGCGGAGCTTAAAGACGCAGAGAGAGAGGTAACACACGGACATACAGTTTAATTAATGGGTATTATGTATTTCGAGTGAACAGTAGAAGTGCTTTCAAAACTGAATTTTAGCAAACTTTTAAATAAGCAGTACCAAGGCTACTGGAAAAATAACAACAAACTTTAATTACGTTTCAATTAGACTTCATTTATTAAAGGTTGTGAACCCTCAAAAGCATATTTCTATTTTGATTGAGTCGTTAGAAATAACAAGCAATTACAAAACTGGCACAAAAGTTTAAAGGCTATTTTATTTTAATTTCATTTCATTTATTTTTTGCTGAAAAATTCATTCATATTAAAATGACAATGACAATTTTTTCTTTATTTATTTTGCGTGTAGATTGTTATTGTAAATATAATTTGTAGTTACACCAAAAAATGCCTTTTAGAAAGAAAGGCTGAACAAAAAAAGCATTATCATACATTTTTATTTATTTTTTCCAATCAGAATGGTTTTGTCTAGTATGCTTGCTAGATATTTTCTTGGTGTGATAATTTACCATCCAGGAAGTAAAACTATAACCTTAAATATGCCTTAACTAGCTAAATCTAGTAAAATTATCCTAAAACTAATGGTCAAGCCTGTTATAAGCACTTTAAGTTGTGGTAATTTCTCATGTCTGTGTTTTAGCTCCAGAGTCGTTTTGAGCAGCTGAAGCGTCTCCATGCCGACGAGAAGGCTGTGCTGGAGGACAAGAAGAAGGCTCTGGAGGAGGACCAGGTCTCGTTCAGTAAAAGACGCGCCGCAGCTCAGCTCCTGCAGGGACAGAGCCTCACGGCCAATGGCAAGAAGGACAAGGACCGCAAGAAGTAAGACAATTGTACTTTAAACTAATGACACTGACATTACATGGGCTTTAAGAGTCACTTACATGTTCTGAGCTTGTGGAAAATCAATATAATGTATTCTTGTTTGAAATCTACTAGTAATAATACACACTTAAAGACAGTTGCTGTATTTGGATACTAAATACCGCCATCTGGTGGTGAAGTAATTGCAAGATTTGATTTTCATTCTGCATCAGTTACTATATATACTGTATATAATAATTTATATAATTAAATAAATAAATATTTAAAAAAGCTGAAATACTTTCTTGGTTAAATATCTTTTAATGCATTTATTTGTTCAGATTTATTTAAGAGAATGACACAGCTCCAGACTGAATGTCACTGAATTTTATGAACAGACTTGTCGAAGTTTAAGTCAGATGTTTTTACTATTTAAATGTTGTATATATTTTTGGAGGGTCTGTCACATGCTTGTTTCCATAGAGATCAGTTTGCTTTGCCTGGAATGTTCCACATTGCAACGTTTAGCACATAGCCTATATTTTTATACAGATGCTTTTCATAGTCAAAAACATTCATTTTCCACAGATCCGACCTGTCTCCATGGAGACAGTAAAGTTCAGTCCATGATCTGTGGAACTTTCTAGTCAAAACAAACATTTATATTGCATATTTGTGTTTTCCTAAAATATTAAAACTAGTTTATTATTGTTTATTTCCAAGTATTTAGTATAGTAACCTTTCCCATGACTTTTACTCACTGGGAAAAATTTAAACAACTGAATCAAACTAAACTCAGCATTTATTTATTTTTGTTTCAGCTCTGGCTTTATGTAAAGACCGTGGACCTGCAGCGAACTTCAGCGACTGTTTCCATCTACACCAAGCAGTGACTTTTTTTACTTTATTTTTGCGCCAAAGTTACCCACATGGACACCTCCTCCTCCTTTGTGTTATTTGTCTTTTACTTTGTGGGTTTTACATGTTTTAATATTGTGTATTTATCCTTTCTTTTTATATATAGTTTATCTTTTATTTTTTGTATACCTCCTTTTACTTTTATTTACAAAGAGAGACAGCTTAGCAAACTCTCTGCCTCAACACTACATAAACATTTTCACTATTAAAAAGGGACCTGCTATATTAGACTACAAAAGGCATTACTTTCAAGAGATTATTATTATCACTATTGCTTTAACATAGTTTTGTAATTTCAATAGACTACGGGATTATACTACATTTTGCGTATTGAATTATTTCTTTTTGTTGCCAATAAAAGGAAACTTGATTGTTTTCAGAGGGACTGGTAAATCTAAAAAAAAAAAAGTTATAGAGGTTATGCAGTGACATTATTTTATTCAAAAAATTTCCTCAAATTTTCACTGTAAAGAAATATTAATACAAAAAATCTTTATTTGTAAAGCAGAAATTACCTTCATGCGACAAAACGTAAACTGAAAATAGTTTTTCTGTTGCCATGGAAACTGCTTGCTTGTTAATGGCATTTGTAGATTTAGGACATTTCTAACTGCATAACAAATAATTTTCTCATCAAACAGACTCAAAAACGTCTTATTTAGGTAGAGAATTGTAGTAAGTTCAACTGTGTACGATCCCGAAGTCTGTTTCAGTGCACAATGTGAGAAAAGATAGTTATTTATTTTTTCTCACACTGTTTACTTGATTTTCTGTATCTACATTTCAGGTACAAACTTAGTATTCAGCAGAAATTATATTTATTATCAGGCTGTAGTTGCTTTATCCTATTTTAGTTCAAGCTCTGACCATAGAAAATGTTCTTCATTAACTCTCCTGCATTTTTTCTTTCACTGTTAACATTTAGGTTGCTGTGTTATTAACTGCATAACCTCTATAATATTGAGGCTTTGGCTTTGTTTTAGGTACATGTTACACATTATATTTATACAAATGTTTACTCAATTATACACTGCCAACATTAAGAAAACATTGTCGTATTTTACTGTATTTTGCCATTTTTATATTAACTATTGAGTGTTTTACATAATGGTATGATAGTATTTTTCTGCACAACCAAAAACACTACTTTGACTAAAGTGCAACTCAAAACACAGCCCAGTTTTCCAACACTAGATTTGTTAGTGCCTTATTGTTATTATGCCCACTCGTCGATGCAGTGGATTTGACCTGTGCCTCATGTTACACCTGTGTTTAAATAATAGCAGTGTTATCTTGGGAGTGTTTTTTATTTCTAAATAAATCATGTATTTTTGACAAGAGAGTTGTGCTTTTTATAGTCTGTTGTATGATTTGGATTGAACTGAGCTCAGCCAAAAGTAATATTCAGCAAAACACAGTAAACATGATTATATTTAAGATTTTATTTTGATGACATTTATGATTGTTTTCTGTCCATCAAATATGACGTATGTGGAGGTAATTCTACAACATTAGCCTAGAAAAACAAATATGGGCCACAAAAATGACACAACAGTTAGAATTTGATAAAAGGATATGTCTTGTAACACTTATGATTGTGGCCCATTCGATTCTTGTAATTTTCAACTTTTATTTGTCAATTTCTTCATCAATTGCAACTTTACTTTTTAAAACTATGACAAATTTTTCCACAAGGACTAATACACCAAACTATGTCACAATTAGAAAAATGTGCTAATCTGTGATGGACTGTGAAATCTGTTAAACCCAATGTTATGTTCTTAATGCCTTAAAATTTAAGTTGCCTAAATATTATTTATATTTTTGTTAATGTAATCAGATTTTGAATTTGTAGCTAAAGTAAATTGCACTTGAGACTAGGGCTCAACAAGTTAATGATTAATGACAAGTAATTTATTATCCCAATGATCATTAACTAATTTAATAATCACATTATTATTTAGGCTTAGTGTACAATAGCTCCAAAACCTATTAAGTGGTGAGAGAAGAGGTTTTAAGAATCAGACAAAAGTTAGCCTAATTAGTTCCAACTGATACTATGCTTTTTTTTTTAATGTCCTGTTCATAGAAAAAAAAGTTGTTCTCTTATTAGTTTACATTTACTGTATATTTGGATTGACTGATGCATATTTGAGTAATCTTGTTTTCTCCTGCAGCTATCCCCACAAACTTGTCTACACATAAATACACATAAACAAATACATAGGTCTTGAACAGAATTAAAGCAAATTGTTTGGTTTTCACATGAAGTTTCTCGGGACCATAAAACCACAGACAAAGGACTAGTTTGAAAATGGAAAGAAAAAAGTTAGTGCTTAAATGCAATATGGCTGACTTGTTTTGATCTTCATTTAATCAGAGCAGTTATTTATCAGTTAAATTGGTTTTGTTTTAATGATGTTGTGGAGAAGCAAAACCAAAAAAAAACCTAAATGTTTTGGTTGCTTGTTTCTATAGTGCACTGAACATTTTTCCTCATTTCAATCAATCATTTTTAATTTTGTGAACATCTGGGTTTAGTGTATGAAGATTGCAGTGTATTTGTGATTACCATTTCCTCAGCTCCTTTCAGCAACAGTTGTGTAAGTCTAATGTGTTGCTATATTTAACCACCGCTCACAGAGGGACCACCTTACTCGGGCCGTTTGGAGGTCAAGTGTGGTGTAACGTCGCCCCCTTCATGGTTTGGCTTCCTTTCAACCGACTGAGAGCTGGAACACGCACTCAGACAGACAGTTAGACAGGTGGATACAGAGGAGAGGGAGGGGAGCGTTTTGTGGAGGTGATGGGCTCCCTGAGGCGCCTTGATGCACCTGGCTGCTCAGCTTCAACAGGCCGTCCCGAGGTGAATCTCTGTGCCAGTCTGACATGTTTTAGCTCCTCAATGGGAGCTGCACATTCTGGTCAAAGACTCTCTAGCATTTCTTTTCTAGCAGAGGTAAACAGTCAATCATCCTGTTGTTGGTAAATTACTACAACTATACCAACTATAGTTATTTATAGAGCCTTTAAAAACAACACAGCTGCCTAGAGAACTGCACAGGTTCAATGCATATACCACAGCAAAACATATGGCAAACATAAATCATAATTGTAACACTTTATAAGGAAGGACAGATACAAATCATTCACAAATGTAAGTAAACTAACAAAGAACATTACATGATCATTACTAAATGATTAAAAAGTATTTACCAATAATGAACAAGTATCCATTTGCATGAAAATAATCAATTTAAACAAATGTTAATTAATCATCATTAAAAGATTAAATAACATTTACTAATAGATCAATCACAAACTGATCATTATCTTGGCTTTATCTACAAAGCAAACTAGTGTAAATGAAGTAATTGGCAAAACATAACCATTTACTAATCACAAACTATTATTTTTCTAATTGTGACTTGAGTTTGATGTGATAATCTTTGTGGTAAATGTTTATCATAGTTTTACCCCGTTGCAATTAATCATTTTGCAAATAAATGTGCAAAATTACAGGAAGTAATCAGAGTTCTAAATCAGAATCCCTCTACACATGTCCTCAAAACAATCATTTAAGTGTTAAAAAATATTATCATTTGCCAAATTATAACTTCTGTGTCATTTATGTGGATTTTGGACCACATTTACAATGCATCTGTTAGCTAACAGTAATGTGTTCCCCTTTGCATATTTCATATTTGCTGGACTAAATACAGCCACAAACCTCATAAAATTTGCCAATTTATGTGAAAACCAGCAAAATGTTTGGTGAAACCTTAAATATAGTCATGTTCACTGTGTTTACTGAAAAATGTGTCTAACCTGTGGTACGCACTTTAACTCACAATTGATCTATTCATCTTTCACAAATGTCAAATCAATGGAACTTGTACAACACATTTATAAACCATTTTCCAGTCTCTCTTAAGTGCTGACCATTTAGGTTTTAAAAAAAATTATTCTGGTATCAGTACTTTTATGTATATATTGATATTTGTATGGCATCATGCATATCAATGAAGGTGCATTGTATTTTATTTTATTTATTTTTTGCAACGCATGTCAGTGGGTACAGTCAATGCTGCAGCTTTCTTTTCTCATAAAGGCTTGGCAATTTCACGCTGAGTCTCAACTAGTTCTGTCTCAATAGTTTGGATCCTCACTTCCAAAAAAAAATTTTTTTTAGGATCATTCTTAATCTCGGGACATCATGAATAAAATCTTTGCTCATGTGTTTATATATGTTAAGTTAGAGAAAGAAAGTTGTTTACAAATGTATTTCCATAACTTAACACATAATAACATATGAGCAAAGATATTTTCTATATAATAACTATTTGTTTGGGATTAAGGATAGCAATTTAGTAATCACTAAGCTTGAATAAATCTTTATAATCTAATGTTCTTAGAGAAACAGCAGGACTGTATTTTCTTTATATTCTCTGCACATTGTCTTTACATTGAGGATACACGGTGTCCTCCTTTTGCCTTGTGTCCTTGTCCTGTGTGAAGTCACTCTAAATGCAAATGGAGCAGATGAGTGGAGACAGAGGCAGCTGCTGGAGATGAGACTGTTGTTTAGGACCGTCCTGCTGCATCACCAATTACACACCTCACACTGTGTAAAGTCTAATCAGACACACAGGGACGACTACAGCGAGGTACACTGGGAGTAATGACGGACTAAACGTAAAGATGGTTCTCAGTGAGTTTTAAAATGTTAAACTACCTTTGATCCAAGCACTGCCACTCTAACAGTATCGTAATACAGTAATGCACATCACAAGATATTTATTTGCATCTCGCAATAGAATAAACATTGTTCTGTTAGCGACAATATCTAGATTAACCTTTAAAGCACCAAAGTAACAGTTCTGCACCAAGTCACTCCAGGCTTCTATCGCCAGACTCCAGGTTCAGTATCATAGAACATTCTGCACTTAATTTGTACTCTACATCTTGTATAAAATATCAGTTTTTATTCTCCATGCAGGTTAAAGTTTTCAGTCAAAGATTTACTGGATTGAATTTCAATAACCATCCCACCTTATTTAAAGTGAAGCTCATCCCCTAAACTTCTCCCTCAAACACATTTCAGGCACAACAAATTTCTGAAATCCATTGGGAAAAGATAAAAGGAGGGGCTCAGAATACAGCAGCAGTGTGATTGGTTTGACAGAGGTGTGTGCTCAGTTTTGAGTGACCAATACATGCTGATGTCACATTGTCTAGAAATGACATACCTTTGCAGGAGATACAGCGGTTTGTGACTATTTTGACCCAAAATTGCACCAAAAAAAACAATAACACTTTGATTCAACCACTGTTGGTGCAACCATTCTATTGTTGGAATCAGTACAGTATAATAGAGCTAATAGTGGGTACATTGCCAGGTGTTATGTTAATCATTTCATAAAGCAGGGACTATCGGACTGAAATCAGAAAGATTCTGATTAGATCAGTTTGGAAATTCCACATTACAGCAGAGTATTTAAGCGGCGATTCTTGCAGCTCCGTTAGTGATTTTGTTTTTCATTAGATTTTTTTGAAATTCCAGCCATTTTTAGTTTTAGCTTGGAAGAAAATGTTGAAAAGCAACTGTTGCCATAAAATTGTTTTTTTTTGTTTGTGTGTGGTAAACCTCCAGAATTTTTTAATGACACTATTTTCAGTATTTATCATGTCAAAATCTCACCAGAGCTGGGTACTGTGTCAAAACACAAAAAGAATTTTCAACTGAACTCATGTTAAATCAATGGAGATTTTAAAATGACAATATGGCAATTAGCGTTAATTAAAACTGACACTATTGATATAGATACATTTACCAGTATTGACCCAGCTGTTTATCAGAATGTTTTTGTGGCACACTTGCTGCAAACATGGCAGATCCTCATGTTAACAGATGTTTTTTCACATTGAATCCTGAACTTTACTAGTTTACCATTAGGACAACTGAAAATTTTACTGATGTGACAGCTAAACTTTTGGCTACTTAACAGTAAAACTATTCAACATAATTCTGTGGCAATAAGGATAAAAAATACACAGTAAATGTTTAAAACAAAGGCATTTATTGCGAAAAATGCACTTGACATGAAAAAAACAATCAAATCAACCACGGCTCATCAGTACAAGACGATGTTTCATGATCACATGGTAGAAAGAGCATGACTTCAGCGGCACAAAAGGCCTATAAATAATCTGAACAATATAGAATTATTATATACTTTAGACTTTTTCAGCTTCCCTTTCACAGCCAAACCCCGTCCAGTCCCTGTGCAGGAGCAAAGTTCACAGCACATGTTCATAAATCATTATGTATGTAAAAAGCTACAGAGGCTCCGCCCACTTGCCCCCCTCTCTCACATTCACTCACACTAACACTCACACACACGTCAGTATCCATAGGACCAAATATAACATCTAATTCAAGATGGTAAAGGTTCGGGCTTCCTGGAGGGAACACAGATTTAAAGAAACAACATTTGGATTATTTTGGTTTCCTTTTTAAGGTTACATCTAAAGCAGTGGTTCCTGAAGTTGGTATGTACCTCTACTGTCTGTTAAAAAAGAGTCAAGCTGTTGTGTAGTCCTACTTAGAGCTTTTTAGATTGATGAGTTCACATTTGCATAAAGACCATTTAAATTACACTAAACTAGAGCTAAAACAATACCTAAACATGGATAAGGCTAGAGCTAAATCGGCAGCAAATGAAGTTTCATCAGAATTGGTTAAAAATACTTCCTTCTTCTTTCTTATCAGTGACAATCAAAGAAAAAGATAGAGGTATTTTAACTAATTCGAATGCATCCTCTTTCCGAATCAAAGGGGATGCACAAACTATGTTGGAATCAAAACAAACAAGACTGAAAAACAGGGTTTTGTAGAATCAAATTGTCTGTAGTACAAAACAATTTTAGCATAAGGTCAATGAAGTTAGATTTTGTTCTTAATGACAAACAGCTAAAGAGCTCCTGTTTCTTGTGTGTTCTAAGCTGTGGGTTTGACAGAAGGAGCTTTTAAATTTATACAATGGGCCTAAACAAGGCCTGACAGCCATCGGACAAGTGATCAATGTAGATATTTATTTGCTAGGCTATAAAATTAGTATACATTTTGATCTATACCATAATAAGTAACCATAATGGAGTCTCTTTAAATCTGACACCTCACTAGTACAATGTCATGTCCTGTTTTTGAAAATGCAACAACACATGTCAAAGTGACCGGAACATTGTTGAGAAGCAGTATTTACAACCAGGAAGCCGAGACCAGTGACAAGCATTTTAACATCACCAAGGAAACGGAAAAACAAAATGTCCAATCGGCGCTTCAAGTTCATTTACATAAAGTGATCACTGTGCCACCGCGGTTATAGTTCCTGATGTTGTAAACTTCCTCACAGCATAGACCTCCAAATCAAAGAGAGACATTTTCAAACACTGTTCAAAATACAAAGCAATACAAGAAATCCTGCCAGGGTTTGAAAACTGAGTTGTGATCTGCTGGTTTGTGCCTAAAGTCTGACAGAACAACATTAAAGACACATTATAGCAAAGTCGCTTTGACCAGGACGTACTCATCAGTAAACAGAGTGTTGGCTTTTGTAGGCACTAGAGTCCGACTGACGCTTTCAAAGGCAAGTGAGTCATACATCCATTGTTAGGTTCAGAAATGTGAAGTAGTCATTCAGTTTGAAAAAAAAAAAGTTGTCAAGAAAATAGGGCTGCACAATGTACTGTACATGTCAAAATTATTGATATAAAAGATAACCAAGCTTATTACAGTAAAAGTAAAGTTGTCCATCTGACATTTTTAATTTTTGTGGGAGATTTCTACAAATTTAACCAATATGAAGATAAAGAATTGCTACTTGAAAACATCAATAACAAAATATTCTTTTCTTCTCATTAAAACATTCTTTCGATGTTACGGGTGTAATTGTTTTTTGCTTTGTCAGAGTGATCAAACCTGACAATTAGTTCAATTATTGATTAGTTTTGGTTGAGCAAGTAACTTTTTGGATCCTTAGTTGATGGCCTTGATTTAGTCTGTAATAATCAAATTCAGGCAAGTGCATATTACATATTGTACAGCTCTAAAGTACACATATAAATTCAGGTGAGTTTTTATCTGTCATGAGGTTTAAACTGTGGATAAACTGTGGATAACTGTCGTTGTGCCCTTGGTGTTTAGTTGTGTTGGGAAAGGTGTTGGCACAGTTGTGTCATTTTTCCCCAGAGCAAGTATGGCTCAAAGGTGCACTGTCACTTTTTCTGGAGAGTTCACCACCTGCTTGTCTCCATGGAGATGTTACTGCTTTGCCATTAAAGTTCTATAGTGAGGTATTAAACCAAAATACACCAAATATCTATTTAGCATTCAATGAGGTCAAGATTTTGTTGCCAAAAACTGTATTTTAATCTAATTGTGATGGTTTTGTGTTTCCAAAGTATAATAAACTTTTTATGAATTAAATGTGAGCAATATTTCACAAATACTGATTTATACTATGTGTCTCGCATCTTAAAAATTAATTCATGTAATCCATGATGAATAAGAAATACACACTGTAACTTTTTCTGAAGGAAAGTTCATCGGCTGGAGATTACTTTTCCTAGACATTTTCCCAGTAAACTCAAGCGACTAATCTGCTTCTCACAGTAGATATTATCAGAATAAAACAGTAAAATTGGATGATTTATAAGTTACCATAGTATTCATCTTATTCCACCCATGTACTTTCAGTTTAGCTGCAATTAGCTTGTAGAATTCAGTCGCTGGGTTTATTTTAACTCTCGTAATATCGGTTTGAGGTTGCCCTACAAACAGACAAACATCAACAGAGCTAAACAGTGTGCTCTCAAGAAAAGTGGGCGGGGCAGAATAAGCTGAATAGATAGGTTTTAAGATACCAGTCAAAAGTTCTAGCATCTCCATGGAAACACAGTCACACAGTCCACCTTTAAGAAAACATGAAATAAAATAAAAAGAACTACATTTCACAATCAGTCAGTCTAGCCCTAGTCAGCTAATGTGTTTTGGTTGTTCAGATGTGCAGGATTACCCATGATGCACTGCAGGGAGATGAGCTTGATTAATCCTGCTGTTCTCTCTAATCGTGTGTGAGCATTTACTGTGTCCAGCCGCTGTCTGCTTTTGTTCCTTCATAGATTCGACACGTTTTGAACAGATTTCCAAAGAGACACAAATCTCTTGAGCTTTTAATACCATCAGAGCAGTCTTTTGCTTTCAGTTCAAGGTAAACACTCAAAGGCAGGACGGACACAAGACTGCCTCTGTCACTGATCTTTATAATAAACTACACTTGTATAAGGAGCATTTTGAAGCATGAACAAAGACTTCAGTTATAAGAAATAGCTTAAGAAGAATGATAAAGGCAATCTGAAATAAATTCTACTTGAGGATTCTAACTTGTAACAGTGTTCTCTTGTCATTAGTCATTGATCTGCTATGCTTGAATAGTCTTGTATTGTCCAACAGCCAATGCTCGAGATCTCAGAAAAAAATGTTTTCACCTACACCCGCCCATTTGTTTGTATTTATGTGGAATTACTCAAAAATGTGAAGGGATTCAAATTGTAGCCACACATGGACAGATACTTTATTCATCCCCCTTAGAAGCAATTCCATCAGTTCTGCAGTTTTGAATAGAAAGTCAATGAATCTGTCAGTCATTTGTTAAATTTTCTGCTTTTGTGGAGCTGAGCTGTCTCATTAGCGCAATCTAACACAATTAGTTATTCACTGATCCGATACTGGGATCGAATATTGCGCTGAACTATGAATTTTGCTGACCTGAGTGTCATTAGATCGGTTCAGCCGATGTCCTGGCTGTGCCTTTAATTGGACATAAGACTTCTTTACAGGCTGAGGTTGATTCAGAACAGCTCATAATATTTGAAAATGTATTTACATAAATATGTTAAGTTGTCACTTCCGCAATAAATGACAGTTATATGTTAACACCATATGACCAATTTTTTATAAGACAAAAGCTACTAACTGCCTATAGTTTTATCGGCTGATATTAGGTGTCGGTAGATACTAGAACAAAATCAGAATTGAAAAAACTGGTTCTGTGCATGCACAACTTGTTTTCTAGCTTCCAACCCCTCGACTAAAGATGTATTACATTTTTTTCCCTCATAAATGGTAAAATTGCATTCCCCCTCATATGGCATACAAGCAGAACTTTTTTTAAAATCATTTTAAACATGTTATCTTTTAAAATTTATAAAAAGCTAGCTATAAGAGTCTTTATAGGAGTCTGATTGGCTGTGCAGAGGGTGGTCAGTTTGTACCTGTTCTAAAACTGTTCTAGAGTAAAGAAAAAAAAACATTAATGTGAAAGCGTTTGTGAAAGTGAAGGATAAGTCAGAAAGATTTAAATAACTTTTACCATAATTTGAAATGAACACCAACTTTAAGCAGTTGTTACAAAGCCTTTATCATTGCTGATACACAATTGTTCTGAACCATGTCTTTGTTTATGCTTCATTAAGACTAATTATGGTGTAGTTATTATAAAGTGGTACCTTTTTGCCACTTACATCAGCTAAAATTGACCATCTTAACATGAAAAACATGGTAACCTTTTTATCAAAGTCCATTTTGGGTGGAACAAAGTAGAATCTCCAACAACATAGCATTTGTTAGATTGCTTTCAAGGTTTACTTTATAAAAACAGGCAGATGGTCATAAAGTTTTGCCCTTTTGTGCTGAAGTGACACTTATTTGTCCAATTTCTCTGTGCTTTTCTTCTGAAATGTGTGTTTTGTTTTAGCATCAGTCTCCTAGTCTTATTGATAATATTTATGTATATATTAAGGCTGTAGTATTTCCCAAAATGTCGGTCTGTACGTGTGAGGACAGAAAGTTATTTGACAGCTTAAACTTATTCTGACTGGGAAGTATCTAAAACAGCTTTGATGTAAATGTTCCAAACTTGACAAGCCTTACACAGAGAACATTAATTGCTGGAGATGAGGGATACATGTTGTGCCAAGATCTTCAAAAAGTCATGAAATTGTATAAACAGCGTACCAAATCTTAGACAAAAAACACAAATACTTTGAAACTAGACGTACAGCAAAAAATTGGCAATTCTTTTCAAAGTGCCTTGTTGTATAAAACGTTTGGCGCAACTTTCACTGTCTTGGGACATTAGGTAGGCTTGTTTGTGAAATGGTCATATTTAAATAAAGTTATCAAAAAAACAGAACATAAATTACTGCAAAACACCTAGCCAAATCGACATAGAAAACATAATGCTACATGCACTATTATTACTTATTTAAAAATTGTAAACTTAACATGGCGATGTGCTTACATGAGTTAAAATTCCTTTCATTTTTTTTTTTCATATCAACAATAAAGCACCCATATTCAAGTTGTGAGGTCTCGGTCCGAAGTTTTTGTGCTAGGTTTTGCTGGTGGATAGATGTCTCAGAGGAGAGTTAATAGGCAGCCTGCGTCTCTCTCTGTGCTTCTCAGTAGTCTCACACACAGTCTAAGAAATGCCCTCTGACCTGTGACCTTTGACCCCAGCGCTGTCTGCAGGTAAACGATCTCGAAGCTGCTGTGCTCAGTGTGGGAGGGTCGGTTCAGGACAGGACCAGTGCCTCTGTCTATGGATCAGAACTGGTTTCAACAATTCTATTTGGTCATTTTTGTTACGACTTGCCACCAACTTTATTGAAACTGGAATGCAACTCAAGGGTTGTTTTATTTGATTTGTCTTGTTGCTAAGAGAACATTTGTAGTAATATGCAGTGTGGTGTATCTGTAATAAAAAAAATGTAATTTGTAAATTAAAAAAGTAGGCCGCTTAAATGGTATGATCAAATGATTAGTTTTTAACCAAAAGACAGTTACTTTTTAAAGTAAAGACATTTTTGTTGTTGTTAGGCTAAAGACAGTTTGCTACTATTGTCATTTTTAAGATTTCATTGTTTTATTAATCAAATGTATTTATTATTTTCTTAATTTCAGACTTATTTTTATTTTTAGTCTATTACAGCCTCACACAACCACTCAGTGGTGACTTAATTATTGTTTTCATGTGTAGGTAACGTTCTTGATTTGTTTCTGATACTTTACACATTTTATTTTTCATTGTGTTTTATTTGCTTTTTTTCACAGCTGCCCAATGTGAAGTAATTTGGGCAGCTTGTGCAGTTGTAAGCATTTTTATAATGAAATTAATTTGTATGTCTTACTACTGTTGTTTCATTGTGTGTTTTTATTGATTTTAATGGATTGCAGTACTTAATTTGCTTTAAATGTTACGGTGCAATATAAACGAGTTTAGGTACTAACAGAAATACCAAATTGAAAATGTGTAAAATGTTTTCTTTTCATATCAAAGTACAATGCTATTAACAGCTGACCATCTAGCCTTACGGTCATTTTAAAATGTGAATTTGCAATTATTATTTTTTTTCTTATTGTTAATTCTGGGTGGTCATGTGCAACATTTTGAGGATTTTCCCCATACAGAATATAGAATATTATGTTTTACCAACCATCTCAATTACTTCTCATTCTGAACCTCATAGTAGTTTGAAAGATAGATTTTTTTTGTTTTTAATTATTCTCAGTTAATAGCAATGGAGCTAGATTTTTATCACTGTGAAGCACAAGGCTAGCAACGTGGTTCATTTAGTTTAACTCCACAAAAGTAACCAAGGAAGAGTAAAACTGTTGAAACTTAATGGTCCAGCAGCAGAATCACTTCTTTGTTAAGGCCAGCTAGCTGCACTTTGCTCGATGCCATTTGCAGAAACCAGCCCTGATCCCGCTTGTGCACTGGTCTAACAATGTCCTCTGAGTGACTCATTGTCCGCGCTGTTCACTTCAGAAGCTCTCCACAAAGCTGCCAGGAAACAGCCCCGTCTGCCCGTTCCTCTGCAGAGTGCCTTTGTACCAGCCATCCTCGCGCTTCTTATGCACAAAAACCACATCTCCCTCCCTCAGCTCGATCTCCGCCTCGCTCTGGGGAGGGTACGGCACCACCACGCGATACCTGCCAAAACACAGGGAAAACAAAGGATCTTTTACAAAATGAAAGGTAAAGTGGGAACAACATGGAGCCTTTTTAAAAAACTAATGTGTCTGAAAAGATGAAATATATTTAAAAGGTATTACATTTGTCCTTAGTGAAGATTACATACTAATTCTAAATTTTGTCGCAATAGGTTAAACATTCACATAAAAGTTGGCATTATAACCCTAACCTACCCTACAAGAGTCTCTCCAGATATGAATTATTATAAAGCAATAGGGACATAGAGCTTCTGGTTCATAATATTTAATTACTGTCAAAAAGTTTATGGGCGTACCTTTTTTTTTAGAATGGTATTGTATTGTAACTTATAAATGATATATGTAGTTCTTCAATGATAATGAGTAAAACTTTTTGAGTTTTTTTTTCTATTTTCACATCAGTGAATTTCAACTGTAGTTTCTGATAACAAAATATTGTGGTCATACTAAGAGTTTAAGGGCCTGATTTATCAAGCATTTGCTCATGTGCAAAAACAGGTCGGGGGAGCAAAACCTTGGCAGAGATGACATTTTTCTCTCTCACACACACTTAAGATACAGAAGTTGAGGTGGTTCATATCGGTTTGATTAGTATGTTGTATGTGCATCTTCCATTTTGAAAGTTTGTGTAAATGCTCATAAATAACACATGATTATTATTATTTTTTTTTTTTTCATTTTGCAGCCGCAATTCAGCACCTGGTTTGATAAATCAGGCTCTTAAGAGACCTGGCAAAATGTCTAAAGTTCAGATTGGCAAGTTTACATTTCAAGCAATTTGTCAAGTGCTTATTGACAATCAACAAAATTCTGTCGTATCTCTAAAACAACTGTCTGCTTTGCACCCACCTTTCTCGGGACAGAGGTTTAGGCTCCGGCCGCAGCACCATCAGAGCGTGGCCGGCACGCGTTGCCGGGGCGACCTAGGGAAGTTTGTATCCAGGGACCCGGACTTCCTGTGCAGCGGCTCCAAACCAATGGCCCCGTTGTCACTTTCGATCGGACAGGAGCCCGCCCTGCCCTGCCAGAACATTTTATCGTGAGAATAATTTTGACAAGGAATGGGCAAATCAGTTTTATGCAAAAGAATGTGATAAATTATAAAGCATTTTAACAGTTCAGATTCAGTTTTCAGCTAACTTATTTTATGTGACTGTCTTTGTATCAACCCTGCCGTGTTCCAGCTTTTAATTTCAAGATACTGGAGCATTTTTACAGGAGCACTTTTGTCCAGATAACCCCCCAAACATTTGAGACAAAAAACTTGATCATAATAGTTTTTGTTGTTTGTAAAAAACAACAGCTGGAGTAAAAAAGATCAATATTTCATTAACTAGTCCTGATATTCCCACCTGTGAGGCCATGGGACAGGAGCCTGAACGCGGGTGGTAGTGGTAAGGGTGTGGGTGGGAGGGGTCTGTTGCCACGGCGCCCAGCGAGGGGGCATGGGTCGGCGGTGACGAGGGAGGGGAGCGAGGTTTCTTCTTAGCTGCTGCTCCGGACAGAGCTTTAGCAAACCGCCAGCTTTTCTCTCTTTCTGCAGACAAACAGGGAAACAAAAACTACATTACATTGAGATACATTGATTTAAATAACTATTTACTATTTTTATGAAAAAACATCCAAAATCTTGACAATATTGAGCATTACACATAGATCTTAATTAGTAGAAACTTTTACTTCTAGCAGACAATGTGTAAAGATGTGTGAAGTTTAATAAATGTACATTGAGATAGTGACTAAAATATCAACCCAATATGGAACAAGAAAGGGTACGATTTTGCCTTCATGCCTCATTAATTGAAATATCCTGTGGCGGTGCTTTAATCTGCTGAAACATAACAAACGTGTTTTGCTTCTTGTCACGCTCTCGGGCCGAACACTCCACCGATCAATACTCATCTCACTTTTTATTGATGCCTGAAGGTTTGGATCCACCGCTTCATAGATAGTGTTGTCATCACCACTGCAGGAAACACTACAATCTACAAAATCTAAAATGAACTATTGCTATTAAGTATGGTTTTGTTTTCCTATTGTCGGAAGCTAGTCATTTACTAAGTAATAAGTTCCCAGCAGTTTGCCTGTTTTCCTATGAATAACTTTTTACTGGTTCTTTTCCATGAAATTTTGTCAATTTGGGGTTCTATGAGTGACTCAAGACAATTCAGATGTGTGTGTTTTTTTGTGTGTCTGTTTTCACCTGGTTTTCTATTATGACTCTACCCATTATCTATCTGTATTCGTGGCTGTATGCAGATGAGATTCATGAGGTCTGAACTCAGTACATTGTAAGATTGACAATTTTTGAAACACTAACATTATTCTATTCACTTTATTCTGGTCACCCAATTTTTTTAGCTGCAGACTTCCTGTTTAATGCAGTTTGCCTAAATTATTAACATAGACATATTTTATTTTGTATCTATTTGAGATTGCTCAAGATAAGTTAACACCTTAAGAGCTGAACAGGAAGTACAATGCCAGAAAAAGTAAGCAGAGCAGCATTAGGTGAATACTATTTTATCTTTAAAAGAAACATACTGCATGCGTTTGTATTTTAATCTGATTTATGACTGAAAAAAGAATACTCGAGTGAAATAAGTTGGCCATTTTCCTATAGTTTTACCCTAAGAACATGGCAAAATTGAATGTGCTCATCATAAAAATGATCCAGATTGTATGAAAAATATGATTTCTTTTCATATTTCCTAGATAAAATTTTTCAACACCATGCTTCAGTGGCCAAATAATGACAAATAGAAAAATGTTTGAACATACTATGCTCAGCCAATTTGGATCCAAGTATTTTCAAAATCCTGCATACGGTTCTGTCTGTATTACACGTAAAAAATACATTTACTTGAACAATATACAATGTGAACAAAACCTATTACTACAATGTAAAACAGACACTTTCCAACTAGTATTTATTTTACTCGCAAATTTAGCTGTCTTAACTTTCTGCTTATGCTACCAACAAAGTAATCCTGCAAAACAGACCAGTGCCAGCCCAAACTTTAAACTAATGCAGAAACCTTGACTTGAGTATTTTCTTATGTTTCCTTGGACATTCACAAGGACACTTCACACTCTGTCCTCAGTCTCTCTTCTCGTCTCTGACCTGTTGTTCTGCTGCCAGCTGTTGCCTCAAACAGCTCTGTATCCAGCTGTTACATGACTCCAGTAACATTGACATGGATTCTAGATAAACTCCTCTTCTTTACAACTGAGCAGGATGCTAATTTAAAGCTACTGCCCTCCAGCAAATCAATGTTACAACTACATCAGGGTGAGTAAACAGCCACAGTTCAGCTCTGAAGCTTACATCAAACATTATGGTAATGTCTGAGGCACACAGGGTGAAACTTGTTATGTGATGTGGTTTCATAGTTTGACTAAATTAATTCAAATCAAACAGTGTAGTCACATATTTACAACCTATGCATTTGTGACTGTGTGAGTAGTATAAGAGAGGGGCTTCAGGCATTGTATGAGTATCTTGTCCCAATCAAGTGTGACTGGCTGCAGATTGTCGACTAAAGGGGGGTTTGTTGTCGCACCAGCAAAAGCTTGTAAAATAATAGTAAAGCTTCAACAAGTTAATCCATGAATCACAACTAATCGATTACTGAAATCAATCGATTACTGAAATTAATTTAATAATCGAATAATTGTTAACTCGTCTTTATACCAGTGTTGTCACAATTGTAACTCGTTATTATATTTCAAACTCGACAATCGATTAAAAAATGCTTTCTGTTTGGTCAAAATTTTGGTGGGGAAAAATTAACATTTTCAATGCAGTATTTTTGGTGTTTTAGTTATTTATGTTTAGTTCTAGTTGTTCTATCTTTGTAGTAGATCATTTTAAAATGCCAAATTGTGCTCTTTTTTCAAATTGTGTTTATTACTAATACTTGCTCAAATGAGAATCTAAATTTTCGACCATCCTACTTTTATATGGGTTTCAAAACATGAGCCGAGAAAAGCCTCTGACAATGATGATGATGGTGTAATTTTAGTGTTTTGATACTAACAATTGTTTGCCTGTAAATCTGCACTTTTAGAACATTCTTAAGCAACACTACCTTAGGTCAAAACTTGCAAAATCTTGTATTCTAGTGACTTTGACTTACTAAGCAACTAATTGATTACTCCTCTAATAATGTGAAACACTAATAAGAACAACCAAATTTAGTACAACAATAATGTACCTTTGAGATGCTAAAAAAGAAATATTCTATCGCAATACTTAAAATACAACGCCCTGTTAGGCTGTAGGTTTGATTGTTGCATTGATCAATTTGTCATGATTGTTTCTTTGAAAAAAGTGGTATATTGTTTAACATAGAATATATGATTTGTGCATTTCAAAGATTATTGCTACACCATTAATAGTAGTGTAACATGTGCTAAGCTTTAACCAGCTAACCTCCAAAGCAAAAAGAGAAAACTGATTTATTTCTCTCAAACTGACTACACTGAGCTGCACTACTCACTCAATATGAATTTATACCTTTAATCATGTGAGTTTTGATCGTCTGTTCGTTTACAACACTGGAATACTGCGGTGCTGCTTAAAGATTCGATGAAGGTCAAGTAAAAAGAGAAACATTAAGGATTCATAGTTTATTGACCGGTCTGATAGAGGGAGGTGGGCTGAGAAAAGTGCTGTGCAAAGCAGGACAGACTATAAAACCACTGCGTACAGGCACACACAATGAAAAGATCAGAACAAGGCCCATAAGACTCCTTTGTCACTTTAAACAATGTTCTTGATGTATATCTTTGGAAGTTTTAAAGACAGTAAGAAGATAAAAAGGCAAACTAATACAATAGGCACATGAAGCAAAGTCGAACAAAATGATTAGTGCTTAAATGAAAGAAAAAAGAATTGTCACAGAGAAAGCACAGGTGCTACCTTTCTTTACATCTACAGACTTAAACAGACTTAAGCCTCCTCAGTAGTACAAGTGTGATTTGGAAAAAGGCAAAAATGGGATCAACATAAGTAACCACCAGAGGGCAGTGTGCATCAAGGTATCCCTACAAAAGAGAGTGACGTGATTATTCCTACGAGACTGAGATTATTCTACAAGTGCACAAGGACACACTTTGGTTAATATGAAATGGAACGGTTATTAGAAAGAATTGGAGGATTGCTTCATAGTTTATTGCATAATGTTGCATAATCCACATTTGCCTTTCAGTGTCGAATTACTTGTACAACTTCTATATTACTTTCTACACTTTGGTTGAGACTTTGGTAAGTCACAGGTGCACTGAATCAATTTTTCAAGTTGTTAAACTTCTTGAAATTTGACAGAATTTTTTACCCACTGACATTTGAATGCAGATAGATCGACAAGCATGATTTGCATTGACTCGACAACTATCTTTAAGTATTCAACTTTGGAATATGTACAAAGTGTTGTGACCCTTTTGGTTGGATCATTGTCTAAAAACGTAGAGTTCAAAGTATCAATGATAATGCAGTCACAAATGAAAGAAAGCTATCAAAAAAAAAGTCTTTATTAAATTATTTCATCTTAAGGTCATGGCTGCTGAGTAAAGCACAACGCAGAAATTATCTGTTTAGGTATATTAATTTTGTATTGTTATATTGGCCTTTAAGCATGATTATGAGAGCCTATACATTGGCATTTTATGTTTTAGAACAAAAACGACAAAAGTTTTTATATCACTTGTTATCCATGATTGGAACTGAACTTTGGCTCCAACTTCTGACAGCAGAATTAGGTGAGATAAACATATTGTACAATAGCTTGCCCTCATATTGCGAATGCACTGGAAGCATGCAGATCTGCTGAGAGTAACTTGATAGAAAAAATGCTCAGAAAGATTCTGACGATGATATTTATGCACTTAAACACAGTCCAAAGGTGAAAAAATCTGGATTCCTCAAACTAAAATTCCAGCAATCCATCTTTTGAATAACTGACTTGAATCTAGCCAAGGTACAGCCACATTGTCCTAGATACTATTTTCCAGCTAAATATATATATTTTTAAAATATATTGGCATATGGATTAAAAACAGGGCTCATCCTATACAGGGATTATCGGTTGACGTTACTTTCCGTTCAACTGTGCATGCCCCCTGCAGAAAGAAACGTCCATCTAGTTGGCTGGGGAAACTTTTTTGATTAAAACATCAAAATTGACCGAGAGCTAGCTGTTTTGGATCAGGTATGAACCTGTCTGACGGACGTCTGGCTCTTGAAGCTTGACACCGGGCTCACACTGCCTCCAGATGCAGATCCAGATGCAGATGCGGATTCGTCTGGGTCCGGTTGTCACTCACACTGCCTCCAGAATATGCATGCGTATGTACGGACTCTGCTGGCCTCGCGAGACCACGAGTTCACGGGGATTCACGCTCAACTTGGGAGTTTCAGGGAGTTTACGCGATCTCTGGCACATGGATATGTAAACAAGGAACACTTGCGCCGTGTTTTGGGCTTATTTCACGTCACTTCATTTTCTGTTGGATTTTTCGACGCATAATGGGTAAGTACGGGACGTTTATTTGCCTCCTGTGTGTTCAATAGTCGTGTATATGTCGAGCATTTTGCTGTATTTGTTGTAGTAGCAGAAACGTAATGTTTTTACTTTGAAAACCACCGGATTCACTTCACCCACGAGCGCTTGGTTTCCTGTTTGTCGTGTCTTGTTTTCACAACTTCACCAAAAAGGGCTCCGGAGCGCTCCGGCAGTCCGGAAAAATTTCAATGAAACGGAAACGATTCGGACGTACGGAGCAGAGCCGCGCGGCTCGCCGGACCGGACGGATCGCGGTGTGAGAGCCTCTCATTACTTTTCAAGAAACGGAAAGCCTCCGTACGCCGGACCGGAGTACGGACTGGATCCAGTGTGAGACCGGGGTGAGACTGTTTTTCTCGATGTTTTTTCACACTTGTCACTATTGTGTATAGGTCAAAGCATCAAATTTCAATCACAAATGTTGATTTAGCAGCATAACTTTTGTTTTCGCACAGTCATAATCTCTTGTAGTTAGCTGTCAACAGCACTGGCTCGTCTTGTTGCTAAAGCTTTTGTCAATAAGCTGCAACACCTTCTGCATTCCGGGTGCGCGCAGATCTACTGTGTTGATAAACAAATAATCCCTTTATATGATATTACACATCTGGAAAATTCAGAAGACTCGACTCTGGGATAAAGAACTTTCTAAACAAGATTTATAAAACTAGCTTGAATAAAACTCTGTCTTTAGTGAGGGAACAACATTAGAACATGATTTAATCCTGAAAGTAAATTTTGTGTAGGATACAGAAAGACCACCAACTTGAATGCAGTCAAAACACTCATTTAACATCTACATACAAAAAGCTAGCCTACACATGGCCTTGAGTTCTATTATCCAGCATATTTTAGAGTTTATCTCTTGTCTGCGGTCCACAGTTGATAGTGATTTTGTTTGGCAGTTGCAGCTTGTTGTGTGAAAAGTTCTTGGAGACGCTCGACAAACATGTCCATTGTGGAATGTGTTTGCAAAGCTGGCTTACAGACAGTGTGACCCAGAATTCACTGGAGATTATTCCAACTATGTAAAAGCAGTTTTCTGAGCAGTTTTATCATGGTCATGCTTTGTAACATGGATTCAGTCTGCAAAGCTTTTTAACACAACAGATAACAGATCATAGCGCCAGAAATAGGGGCTGTCTAATCAGTGTTTGGATTTTTGGGTTGCTTGTTGATTTGCCTGCTGATTTCAGTCATTCTGTATTTTTGTATGTCCTTGAGCATCATAACTCAATCTTGATTTTTGTAGAAACCTGACGGGATCAGAGAGACCAAAGTAATAATTTTGACGGTTTTGTGAAGTGGTTAAAAGGTACAACGCTAGGTCTGCAAGAATCAAGGCTATAAAATCACATTTTGAAAAGTTAATCTTCACTATACAGGCTAAATGATAAAGGAAAAACTTTACCTAGCAAAACAAAGACATTATTAAATCATGTGAATTTGATATTGTTTTTATCACTAATCCACTTCACTAAATATTCTGTTTCTAGAAGGTCAGTCATAATTTTCAATATTTATTTGATGAAAGCAGACCTGTTATGTTTCTGTCTACTACAATTTTTTTCTATGACACCTATAGATCATAGGGCCAGATTTATCAAGCATGTGCTCATGTGCAAAACAGGTTAGGGGAGCAAAACCTTGGCAGAGACGACATTTTTCTCTCACACACACTAAAGATGCAGAATTTGAGGTGGTTCATATCTGTTTTGTTTAGTTTGTTGTATGTGCATCTTCCAGTATTAAAGTTTGTGTAACATACTTATAAATAATACACCTGGCTTGATAAATCAGGCCCACAATGTACAATTTTTGCACATTTAAATTGCAATCTTGAGTTCATACAATTAATTACTTACTTTACATTAAAACCTGCAACATAGTTTTGATCCTGCCTAATTATCTTATGTTAGAGCCGCATTTTATGATAACAACCAACAGCATACATGTTTTTGTACTAAAACAGCCCTGCTATGATGCAAATTCATAAAAAAAAAATGTAATTAAATATTAAAAAAGCAGAAGATTAGTGAAATGGGACATAATTTGAGTAATGATGTTGTATGTAGGAGAATAAAGATTACTAAAACATGCATGAATCACTCTAAGCTCAGAGATTGAATAAGAAGGAGAAACATGTTACATAAAAGTTGCGTTTGCATAATTGGTTTCTTTTATAAGTGTATTGAAAAAGGCAAAACGTACAACAGAAATAATAATTTGGTTGACTGCTAAAACAACAATTAACTGCAGCGTTATAAAAAGCATTTAGCCCGAATCTGTAAGATTACACCAGAAAATCAAGCCATAGACATTGTATATTTAAATTTGTGAAGCAGGACCAATCCAGTCAAAATCTTGCTTTTACTAAAAGTAATATAATAGGCATTGGTTATATAAAAGGAAAGTAAGCAGTGTTCATATAAATAGCTTCATTACAACATAAGACAAAAATGTGATACCAAGGCAGTGTGTCTAAAAATCTGAACTGGTTTGATTGTTTGAGTGGGCCGCTGCTGCTTCATAGTCAATGAGCTGTTTGTCATTTAGCCACGTACTTAGATTAGCTGTCCCACACACCGCAGCCAACACAACAACAAACGAAGCAGAGACAGATGCCATCTTTTACTGTCAGCAGCACCATCTTCAGCTGAGAGAAACCCATAGAGACAGAGATACGTCACACCAAACCCTGTCATATGGAGGAAGGGAGGAATCTGTGCTAGCAAGGCGTCAGCACACTTCCCTTTCACCTGCCGTGGTGCAAGAGGCAATTAGAGTGGTTCTGACACAGACAGAATTAGATTATGGTCTGCTATGCCACTTATTTTACCCATGGTTATGCAGCAGGAAAGGTCAAATATTTAGTTAGTTAAATACGCATTTTCTTGTATCTACATTGGAGTTCGCGCAGGCATTGGTATTAATTAGTTGATCCAATTAGACGCACACCAACCACACAAATTCTTTCAGTCGCTGTGCTTTAATGGACAGCGATACCAGAGAGTTTCTTTGTCCCTGTAAAAAAATGTGGGACTTACTTTTTTTTAAGATATATTTCACCAAGACTGGCATGTAGACTTCTTTTTTTGTCTGAACATTTGTAAATTAAATGATCGTAGGCTGCAAAAAGTGGGCTAGATCTCCATTTATAATGGTACCTACTCAGATCCACAAAGCTATGAGTTTGCAGTAAATACGCATGTCTCACTTAAAGATTATAAGATTTTTTTTGTCAAAGAAAGTCTTAAAAGCTCTTTTTGTTCGCCATCCAAACACCATTCTTCCAAACATCCAAACTCATTGACTCCCACCCAAAAATTTAGTTTATAATGTTGTGTACATGCTTGTCTGTTCAGTATATTGTATGTGCATTTAAATGTTCTGAATGTTAATTGTAAATTATGTTGCAACTTTTAATAAAGGAAGAAAAAAAGAAAAGGTCTTGATTAAAAATACAAACTGTGCTCACTAAATTATCGCTCTTAAGCCAATATACAGTTACTAAGCAACGTCAACACTTTTTTATGCTTAAATAATTTCAAGCTTATATATAATTAAATATTTTAAATACAAGATGGTGCGTGCAGGCAACAGTAACCCAGCTGGTAAGGTATTTTTAGTCCAAAAATACACAGTTAAATTGAAAAATTCTGACACTAAATTGTCATTGATTCTACGGTTTCAACATGTTAATCAATTAAAAACAACTCTTTTTTTTTATTTATGCTTTAAAACATGCCTCGAACTGAGAAAAGTCTCAGATTGAACAGCAATGCCATGAAAGTTTAGGTAATTTACAACATTACATATCTACAACTTGAAAATACTTCAAGCACTGAAGGCTCAAACTTAGACAAAATAGATTACCAAAAAAATTGTTAGTTGTAGCCTACCTAGTGTATACCTAAGAATGTTTTTGATGCCATAATAATAAATAATTAAATAATGTAATGGATGTCATTTTTAACTCAACTAGTTCTCATACTTGATTCTGTTCAGTAAAAGGTCAAAATCTGTCCTATTTATCTATGTAATTGTTTTCATTATAGATGCTTATTCAGATCACTATCAAGTTCCGGTAATTTAAAATATTGATTAGTTTCTGAATATTGATTTACGGAGAACCTTTTAACTACAATACTTGTCTCCCTCTTATTCACCTTATTCTGCCCCACCCCACTTTTCCTTGGCTGCGTATTTCTTGGTCATTTTTACCTAATTTTGGAGATCCGGCTAAGTCAGCGAACCGCCCCTGGCAAACAATACAGCAGAACAAATTCACTGACAGGTATAAGGTGACTTAACAGAGGGAAACAGGAAGGGCACTGCCTAGAAAATTGTCTGGAGCAGAATAAGGTGAATAGTTTGTGTTAATTCAATGTGTTTATAGTGGAAAACAACAGGGATAGGAACATGTAGCCTACTCTTTCATTCAGACCAGCAGAAACACACAGTACCCCTCTATCTTTTTGCACCTTGAAAGACCAGTATTTGACTTTCCAGGTACTAACAGATCAAAGGTTAGACAACAGAATATCAGACCTAAAATATGAGCTCCTAAATCGCAATTAAAATGAGCTATAACCATGAACACGTTAGACCAACCTTTTCTGTTTTGGGTGCGAGTCCTCCTTGTATGGTCACGTGGGAGGGTCCCGGTGATGGCGGCTGCACCGGGCTGGCGGGTTCACTGTGGAGGAGGGCAGCTGAGACGTTGGGAGGGGTGAGGCAGGAGAGAGGAGACGACAGGGTGAGCAGAGGTCTAGAGGCGGGTGAGGACAGAGGCGAGGGACCCAGACTAGGACCAGGAGACACCATGGAGAGGGGGCGGCCGGACTGACGGGACGGAGAGCAGCTCTGAGGGCGCAGGGGGGAGATGGCTACGGAGGGGCGCTCTGGACTACCCGCTGGAGGACTGTGCACTGAAACACAAAAACAGAGTACAAGGGATTATAAGGCACAAGGTAAAAATACAAGTTCATTTATTTTCAGATAACTGTTAAGCTTAGTAGCTAACCCATTTTGTTTTCAGTCTTGTTTGTTGAAAAGGTATACGACAAATGTAAGTAAATTACAATAAACAAAAGACTATCGTCAGTAACACTGAAGTCTTAAACACAATAATGATGCAGAAAGATTCTATTTATGAAAAAAAACACTGAAACACTGTTTCTGATGTATTTTAAGCACAAACAAATAGCTGACTAATCATAAATGAGAATAAGCTGTGAGTCTGAACCATCCCAGACTGTTACAACTATATTCTTATCATTATGGTGCGTTTCAGGCAACAGGAAATTGGGATATCTCCTAATTTCCACTGTAAAAATCCACTGGAACACCACTCAAACTGGTAAATACTACTTGCAAACTGGGACCAGCTTGAGGAAGTCCCACTTCACATAAGAGATCAATAATCACCAAATCACCACAAAAAGTGAATCTGTGGGTTTAACAGCCACAAAAACTATGTAAACATTGGTTACAGGTTATTTACCGTTATTTTTGTTTAGCCTAAAGATTAGCATTAGCCCTAATGTTTACATACGAGTGGATTTAGTTGGAACGCTTTGAACTGGGAACTGGTCTTTTATACTGGGAAAACTCCAGTTCCTAGTTTCCTGGAACTTTTTTATCATGTGATGGACAAAATGGAAGAACATGGTAAAAACTCAACTGACTCTGACCACACAGAGATTAAAGAGGTTTAAAATGACATTTAACAATACAAACGTGTTGTTTTATCTTATTCATTAAATACTGACTATTGTGTAAATTAGACAAGAAGTCCTGGTTCACATTGTGGTTTCTATAGTAACCAATAAGTGATTATATATCACTAAAATTGCCAAACAAAAAATACAGGCAGACAAGATTTGTCTCCCCCAAATGTTATAATATGATTATCTTTAGTAAAATTATTACTTTCACCTGTCATATGAAATATTCAGCATTTAATAAAACTTCAATTACTTTATTAGCGTATAGCCACTGAACAGAGAAATTATAGGTCTGAGTCAAGTCTCAGTGAAGTGACAAGAACAAGGATCTTGGTGTGTGAGAGGTTTTGCCCTTTAACTTCGACCACTGTGTCCCACCTCAGGACCAGAGGGGAAGGTGTGAACTCTCAGGTGAGTCACCAGAAAAGCGTGACAGGAGAACAAGAACTGGAGTTATAGCCTACTTAAAACACAACTGTAAAATCTTCCGTAGAAATCAAATAATCAATTACACACCGTGTTTAAGGCTAAAACTAATATTAAATGAAGGCTAATCTTACTGATTTAAATATAACTGCAAATTAACTGTACATATAAGGACAAAAAATTATCAAAGAACTCTTGTTTCTGAGGTGAGCCAAGTTAATATGCAAATGAAATCAGCGAACGGCTGAGAAATGAAAACTCTGTAGCAGTGAATCTAAAGACACCATGTGCTCAAATTATGCAGTAGAAAATGTCTGGTACACACAGCTTCATACAACTAGCTCAAATTCCACACTTCATGTACCAAAAAGGATGTAAGGTATGTAAGGGTTTCATATAAAGTTGTATGCCAATATCAAAACTTGACACTATTCTGCTTTCTCCTGCTTGTCTTCATCAAAATGTTTTTTTGCTTTGCCGTCCACGTCATGACAGTAAACATAAATCTCTATGGAAACAAGCAATGTCAGCCACTAGGCCAAGTTATACGTCAGATCTGCAGTGCTAAAAGTTGGAATTCATGTGTTTAAATTGAGGTTAAGGTACACTTTATATCAAATAAACCAAACATAGTTGAAGCTTTATACTGTAATTTGAAAGTGGACATCTTATGCCAATGCAATAACATACTGTACAAGCACTAATTTTGCTACAACAGTCTTTCCTCATCATTAGTTTAGACAAAGTAGATTTTGATTGATTCACGCATGTTTGAGTAACTCTGTGTTGTCCTGCAGCAAGCATTTCAGTTCTGGTTTGTTGATTTAAAACACGGTACAGTGCCTGAAAATGTCCCGCCAGCACCCGTAGTTTCTTCTTCCATGATTCAAAAAGCTCATTATTAGCAATTTGTACCAATACATCTACTTTTCGGCACTAAAATCACTTTTTAGAATATCGTACCGTTTTTTTCTACTCATTACAACTGCGGCTCGTTGTAAAATTCTGTGCAGGTCTGCTTTGGTGTGTTGGCTTGGCTATAAGTCCTGATTTACCTACCACCTATCCCCACCCACTTATACGGTATGTGCTTAAAGTTAATTTATTCAAGAAAATTTATATTCCACAAAACCAAGTAAAGTAGTCCACTGTTTAAAGGTTATTTGATCAATTCAGCATCATTAGTATTAAATCTATGGCTCTATTTTTATATCTAACCATTCTTAATCAATAAGGTGGTTTTCCATGAACATTACCCACTGAACATTGTACTTTAATATTCTCTAATAAAAAGCAAATGTCCGTGTTTATTGCAACACTCAGGAACAATGAAGACAAGCATATATTTGACCTCTCCACGAAGTTCATCACAAAGTTTCCCTTGAAGTGAATTTACAAAACCTAATCTCAATAAATACATAAAGAAAAAGTTTCAAATGTAATTATAAGTAAACTCCTAAATAAAAAAACTGAAATGGCTGACGTACAAAAAGAGACAAATCTCACAAGAATGTCACCATCTCGGCGTGGCATTTAGACTTCCTCAAGCACTCAACACGCTAATAAAGTGTGAAATAGCAAAAGTATCGTGTTTCCTCATTCCCATTGGCGCATAATCTTTTTTATTAGAAACACCAACAAACAGCCACCACACAAGTCTAAACTAACCCCCAAAGAAACTCAAACTTACTGTCCTCCACTTGGCATGCTTTTCGGAGCCTTTAATCCTCACAGTACAGACAGAACATGTGAGGATAAAAGCGCACTCCCACATGTGCACTTGGAGAACTCTTTCACTCTATACACACAACATTACAGCCACCTGCTTCACTCTGGTCCAGGAGAAATCCCACGGAGACGCTTGTGGTCATGAGACAACAAGCACCAAACGCCAAAACTATGCGCATACTTGATTTTGTAATGGGATCCAGATGCATGTGCGTGTGTGTATTTGTGTGAGAACGGGAGAGAAAGGGAAAAAGGTCGTCGGCGGCTCTGTCATTACGCCTCCATAAAACAAAATGGCAGTGATGTCATTCAGCTTGTGCGTCTCTGTGGGTCTGTGGTAAGGCACATTTGTACTAGAGCTGCGACTCTCAAGCTTTTCACACCGAGTAATACCACGGAAAATACAGCATTGGGTTTGAAAAGTGCAGTTTTTAAATAGTTTTATAATATTAGCCTGAAGACTAAAGCTCTGAACTGTTACAAGGAGACTGGAATAAATCTGCACAGATAAAACAGCATGAAAACATTGTTTAACTAAGTCTAACCATGAAAAAGCTTTGTCTAAACCACGGCTATTCAACTGAATTAAGTAAGATTCTTTGGTGAACAGTGACCTTTGGCCTGGAGCGGCCATTAATTCTGTTTGAAGTAGCTCAAATAACTACTGCTGAATTAGATTTTTAAGGAAAAACAAATTACAAGAAACATATTAAACTAGAACTTGAAGACAAGATATCAACCCAGAATTAAACTAGTAAGAACACATTTTGTAATCTTTGGAAGATGAGTTGTGGTCTGAATTCTACTGGTTGGAGGACCTGATCTGACCCCCAGCTCAACCTAGGATCGGAACCTACATTGAGGTTCTCAAAGATTCTTGGTAAATGGTCTCTATTTATATAGCACTTTTCCATCTTTCTAGACACTCAAAACACTTTACAATCAAGGATCCACTTACACAGACACTGAGGCAATGTGGGTTAGGTGTCTTGCCCAAGGACACAAGTTACTACAGTCCACTTTTGTCGTCTTACAGTGGTACCTGATGTTCCAGCGGTCTCCCATCCAAGTAGTAACCAAGCCCTAACTTACTTAGCTTCTGAGATTTGACAAGATCAGGCTTTGACAAACAGAAAAAAATAAACCCAAACTAGACTCCTTGAATTAAAATGAAACAACGCCATGTTAAATGCTTAAGGTTAATCCAGTTCAAGTCAGCAAATTTCTAACACTGGAACTAATGCAGAGATGCTACACTATGAATGTAAGTTATTCAACCTCATATGAGTTGTCTGTCATGTGGAGCTTATTGCAGTAAGAAAGTGAAGGTCATTTGATGGCCCTAAGTGAAGTTTAGGTTCAAGATCCACTTAGACTCCTATTGGGTTTTATTCCTTGTTCTGGTGGTTATAAGATACAGTATATCTGCTTTGTCTTGGCAAATACGGGCTCTTGTTCTACATGTGTACTAGTGTAAGTCTTGATTCTGATCTGGCTTTACTACAGTTTTTAGTAGCAGAGCTAAACTGTTGAGTTGTTTTTATTTCACTCACACTTGATTAGTTTATTTTTCATGTTGAGATTCCCACTGTGAGTTTTTGTGGATTTTTGTTGTAACTTGCTGTTAAAAATTGTGGTGTGGTTTTGTAGTCCGACCCTTGGATTAAAGCCCTCCTGGCCCCCTGGAAAGTCTAATTGTCAGTCTAAGCAGTAAGGTATCACGCATACATCACAAAGTTTAATCAAAAACAAAGATTCAAGTTGATTTAACTTATTGCCTTTATGCCTTTAAAACTTAAGCCAGATCTAAGGAATGGCCTATATAAATGTAACAAAGTCTTATAATATACTGTATATATATATAAAAAAAAATCTATATGGTTACTTCGCATATGAACAGCTGGAACAAATAGTTGTAAATCTGTGCAAATTTTCATCCAAACTATTACAAAATCTAACAACAGTATACATGCTAAACTAAACAAGCATTACTACAACTAACCAGGTACGAACTGGATTAAGTCTGTACTAGAGCATCTGTGTTTTTCTTGGCAGTTGTGCTTCTTTAGCCCTGAGAAAAACCTTCAATGTTACGAAACTCCGAAAAGGGGGAGTAAAAAAGCAGAGAAATGGGTGCTGTGGAGATGAATAGGCCCTGAGTGGAGAACAAGGTTGATATGATCTAGGTCTAGCAGACACAAGAGAAGTGAGTGTGTGTGTTTAGAGAGAGAGGGAGAGAGAGAGAGAGGAAGAAGAAGAAAAGCAGGCACAAGTTGTACTACAACATAAACAGTGCAAATGTTGTGACTGTGGCTGATAAAGTTTGATATGAACTTGCAGACAGGATAAGTATAGGGACTGAAACAATTTCGGAGCGAAGGAAAATAAATAAATATAATCAGAGAGGGAGGGGTGCCTGAGGGGGGCCGGCCCTGGGGGGCACGTGCAGTTTGCCCTGTGGTATGGCTGGGAGGGAGTCCTGGGGGTGATGGTGGTCCGGGTCGCTCTCTGGGTCTGGTGGTCGTCCCTTGTGGCTCCTCAGACGTGTCCCTGGTGGCTTTCGTTTGGGTTCTCTCGCTGCCTTTTTGAGTTCTCTTGCTCATGGGCGGGCGGGTGGATGGATGCCGGGGCGAGTGTGGTCTCCTTAGCCGAGGTAGCAAATAATAAACAAAGACTAAACAGGATTCTGGAACAATGACATAATAAAAAGGCTGTACAACACAAACATACACAAAACACACAAGTCACACACACACTCATACACTCAGATCATGGACCAGAGGGAGGAAGGGGGGAAAGAGAAGGGTGCCCTGTCTAGGCTACCCCATGTACATGGGACACAGCCTTGGTATATAGATAGATGAACTTGCACAACTAAGCTACAGTTTTAAGCGATATTGTACATTGCATTGGTAAAAGAAAAGTCATTGTATTTTACGCCTGTTGAATCTATTGTTTTCAATGAATCAGCCAAAAATCAATACTTCTTTCTTTCTACAGTCTTTGTAATGTTAGTTCTTGGTTTCAGGTTAAAGTAAAATGTATGTACAAGCCTATTGTATTGTATGGCAATATTTTGACTGGATGTTTCAGGCACATTCAAGGTTTTCAACAAAAAAATATCAACTTTAAAAGATAAAGTCTTACACTGTGATTCAGTCATAAGAATTAAGGATGTAACAATAACCAAAATAGTATATCATATTCTGCTTTATTTACATTTGTTGTTTTGTTGAAGAAAACATAAGAATGACTTAAACTTAACTTAATAAAATGACTAAGACTTGGGACTCAACTTGGCCTTGAAGTCTTGTGACAACCTAATGCTTCTCTTCAAAGAATAAAGCTGCCTCCTCACTTGAGACATTTTAATAGGTTAATTTATAACAAATCATGGAAATTGTAGAAATACAACATTTATTCTGTAATTTGATATGAAGAGTTGATAAGACTTGAAACTAAAATCTGATGACTTGGACTTGACTTGGATATCTTCAAAACAATCTTTATTATCTTCCATCTAGATTAAACTTCATCTTAAGATTCAATAGAGCAACTTCACACATCACAGGTATATAATCTATGCACGTACATCATCATATGGGTATTTTTGTATAAATTTAGCTCCTTAGCCTAAATAATTGTCTTTGTTTTGTGGGGCGTTGTATTTAGATTCATGCTGTGTTGGAGAAGTGACAGACACATCACCGGGAGCTAATGTTGTTTCTTTTCTCTCTCTTTTTTGCCATTTTTTAGCATTCTCCAGAGACACATAAACAATCATCTGTCCCTCAGGTTGGATCTATTTGTGATGCAGCGCCTTTTGACAGCTGCTTGTCATTCACACAGGTATCACTGCAAGTTCACCATTCACATATTGTGTTTTGGTTATAGATGCTTATAGTTATAGTGTCTATTTTCTATTCTAAAATGTAAGGACATCTAATAAAAGTTTGAATTAATAACAAAGTACTAATGAAATGTCGCATCTGGTATCAGACATGTAGTGGTTCCCAAATACTACCCAATTTTAGGTTTATAAATACATTTCATAGTGGAATATTTTGTCACTTTTGTATTTAGTTGTGTATTCCTAAAATCTCTGACCACAAATAAAAAAAAAAAATCAGATAATATTAAATGTTATCTTTTAAAGTCTGAACTCATTCCAGGTAGCCCCTGGTAAGTCCTCACGTAACCCTGGAGGGAAACAATTCACACAGGAGGAAGTGCCCTTTATTCATTGTTTATCCTTACCATTGTCTGCACATATTCCACAATGTTGCATTAATCTTTCCTCCCTGGAGACAAATAGTTATCACCACTCTCTATGAGACACACTCTAACGATGGAAGTAACCAATTATTTTAGAGGTCAACTAGTCAATGATCAATGGTCATTTAAACAAATTAAAGTCAAGATCAGAGATTCAGTAAGGCTGTCACTAGTGATTATTTTAGTAGTCGCCAAACAAAAATTGAGATTTTTGGAAAAACATTTTTAGTCAAATAAATATTTTGTCTTCTAGACAGAGAATATGAAAAAAATGAAAAAACAATTATTATTACTAACATTTCACACTGATTTTGACATTTTCAGTTAATACTATTGCTGCTAGGTTATTTTTTGTTAAGAAAAATGATATTTGCATGTGATTTAGAGCAACCTTTTTGACCTCAAGGCCCAAATTTTCATATGTAAAGTAACCTGGGGTCTAATCTCGTATTAAATGTATTGTATTTTACTGATTGTGGGGCCCTTAAGGAGGTGCTCGTGGTCCTACTTTGGGCCCCTGCCCTATGGTTAAGAATCACTGATTTAGAATCTGTTGCCATTATTTTTAAAGTTGATTTAATGACTATTGATTATTTGATTAATTGTTGCAGCCCTACTAAGTCTAATTGTCATTGAAATCTCTTCTTTTTCTCTTCGTTGTAAGAGTATACAGTTTTTCTATGCTATGAGATTGCTTAAAAGTATTTTTTATACTTGCTGTAACCAGGTAAATAAGAGTATATGTAAATATCAATAGAACTTCAAAATGAATAAATTGCTCTTGTGTCTTAAGTCATAGGAGGAGGTCTGGACTATGAAAAGTTACAGTTATTTTTGCATAATGTGTTTTGATTTTAAAAAAGCTCTAGTGCATACAATATTTCTACATTTGGGCCTCAAACCTTTACAATCTGAATGTTTAATGCCACTTGACTGTGCATCTAAAAATAGGAGTAAAAATGCTTAGATGTTGAATCCTTTGTATCAGTCCTGTAGCGCAGCTATGAGAGTATAGATTTCTGCTTACCCAGCTGCATGGAGGTGCGCTGGTTAACCGTGTGCTGGCCGGACCGGAGGCAGTTCTTGAGCTGGGCGGCTGCACTTTGAGGCGATGAGGCAGGACTGGTGTGGTTTACAGAGTTTATGAGAGGTGTGGACGGTCGTGACGAGGAGGAGGGGCCGGGGGACGAGGGGTCAGACACTTTACTGCTGCTGCTGCCTCCCACTGGGCTGGACAGACAGCTCCGAGAGGAACCCACTCCAAACGGGGCCCTGGAGACAGAGACAGAAGTGATACTGCTGGGTTAAAGAGGATATAACGATGATCTAAAGAGATCAGATAAAATGTTGATTGTTAACAGGAAACACAGTTGCTTTTTTAACTCAACTCTAGGCAAACACATGTGTTTAAATAACAGTTTCCACACAACAGAATATTAATTTAGGCTGCCATTGTTGTTTTTAATTTGGTGTAATTACTACTAATTATTACGGTTTAAAGTGTGTTAGACAGGTTAGACTACATTTTTAGTAAAACATGATAAACAAGTTGGTTGTTTTGGTGTAGTTCATTATCGTCTAGGGCTGGGCAATATCGTGATAAAACTGAATCGTGAGCTCATCTCTGTGAAAATCTGCTTTTTTCATGAAATCGTCATATTGTGATTTCCCCACAATCTTTTTTCAAAGTCTCTATGAAGGTTGTGTTTTTTTGGCCTGTACAATCAAGTCATAAAAGATGTGCATTTTAGCATTTTTCAAGTTTGATTTACAAAAAGATATAACAATCATGACTAAAACATGGATTCTTAGCATATTTACATGCTTCATGTTAGAAAAACTGTTAAAATATAACAACATCATTAAAAACTGTTTAGAGGCAACACACAATGTTCAAATTAATGGAATATTTTTAAAGCTTTTTATTGAAGGGTTGAGGTTGCTTGTTTTGGGACTTTTCAAAAGCTTGGTCACTTGTTTCCCTATGAAAATCTGGCAACAAGACAGCCTTTGACTGCTGGATTTAGCCTGTGACAAGTAAGAACTTTCTGAAAAATCAGATACAAATGTTACCTAGCAACCACATTGTAAATCTGGACCAAAATCAACATAATTAACACTGGAGTAACAATGTGACTAATTATTAAATATAATAAATATTTACCACAAGGAGTATCATACCAAACTAAGTCAAAATAAGAAAAATGCTATAATCTGTCATATGGGCTTTAAGTCAAATGAGCTACATGAAGCTGTAGTATCATGTATTACTTTTTTTTTTTTTTTTTTTTTTTTTTAACTTTGTGTCATTTTGAGGTCAACTAGATATTCAAATTATTCTTATATCCTTCTTGTCCTTTTGTAAGTTATATTAAATATGTGTAAAGGTCATCTAGGCTTTAATGCACTCAAATAGTCTTACATCACATACCAGTGTGTCCAGACACTGAGGAAGAGGAGGATTAAGTGTCTTGCCTATAGACACAACTACAGTATTCATCTGAGGGAGCTGGCAGTGGGTTTCAGTTCAAAATGAGCTACAGATGTTTGTCTGAAGTCTGAAGAATAAAGTAATTTAAACAGGGGTCCTAGAATGAAATGTAAGACTTTTAAGACATTAGATATCAAAGTTTTAAATCACATGCACGTTTAAAAACATTACTTTAGTAAAAATACATGAATATCTTTAAAGAATAGTGATTAGTTAGAATAGCATTAGTTATATTGTTGTCCACTTTTATTTAACTACGAAATGTGAGTCAAAGGGGAGGAAAAAGGGGAGGAGACAATTGTACATGTTTTTAGCACCAGAAGGAAACATAAGTAGAGACAGAAAGAAAGTAGAATGTCCACATCTAAAAGCCCTGTCCTGCCCGGGAGTCAAACCAAGGACATTCTTGCTACCTATCTATATTGCTTGCATGATTTTTTTGTTTTTTTTCCTTTAAAAAAACCTATTGGGTTTTTTCCTGTGTATTCTAAAACACAAAACTGATCTAAAACAGCTTGGAAATAGAAACAGATCCATTGACTTCCTGGTCAAAACTGCAGAATTATTACAAAACTCACTGCAAAACTTAACTTTTAATAAGCAGGAAATTTAGAACAGCAAATTTTGGAGCAGAGAAATGTGACGAAACAAGAATTTTGAATCCATATGTTGTACCTGGAATCTGATTGTTTTGACTAATCGCAAGTATAAACAGAGAAATGGGCGGCTATGGGTGGTACGTGACAACAGGGATTTTCTGAGCACTAGACCATCAGGTGCAGACAATACAAGGTTACTCAAACATGCACAAATCATTTTACTTACAAGCTTGGGTAAACTAATGCTGAGAGAACCCTGTTATAACATGGTTAAGGTGTTAGGTGTGTTAGGTGAGAACAACAATTTTGTGAGCGCTTGAGCATAAGCTACAGGACATTACAAGATTAATTAATCAAAATACAACTTTAAGAACACAAATGATGAAAGACGTCTGCTGCAATATGGTTAAAAACTCAGAAAATTGATGTTAGTTGTAATTTTATACAGTGCAAACTCACTCCTTTAGCTGCATTACACCTGGTCGCCTACACCACTCACACCTCATGTCAGTGTGAATGATTCCTGTGATGTTATCTGAAGTGTGGATCAGCTCCTACTGTAACATACATGAAGCAGACGCACTCATGTTTCAACCAGAGACTGCTGAACGAACAGAACACAGCACGGCCATATTGACTCGCTGGCATTCACAGTCTTATGGCTTCCTATCGACTTCCCATCACACACACAGGGAGTTATGGCCCTCACTGTGAATGGGAGCATCCAACAGCAAGACACAGCGCACAGACAATGCTCATTCACTTGTACTGCTGCTGTGAGTAATAGGAAAACTAATAGGAAACTTGAGTTGAATCAATTTTAAGTAGGTCTAAAGGAGGAGACAAATGCAGAGTTGAAATGCTGGGTTAAAATGGTTTGTCTTGGTTCAGATACTCCCACATTTATAAGGCCATAAGCAGCACGAGTTTTAGAGAGCTTTTGACATGAAGGGCGACACACAAAATAAACAAGAGCAGGTTAGCAACAGAGCAGAGATTTTCTAAAAGTAAGTGAACAAAATTATCACCATGTTTCACACCAAGGACAGACTCAGAGCAGAGTGTGAAAGAGGAACATTTATTAGGATTTTTATTACGCAACACTTACAGGTGCACTGCATATCTTTTCTGGTGAAGGGTACGCCATCTGCTTGTCTCAATGGAGTTTGATTGCTCCACATGAGGAAATTAAAACAAATCCCATTATTATTTAGCTAACTATGTTCAAATATACCTTTGAAATATGGATTTTTTTTTTCTCTAAGCAGAGTCACTTTCTTCACCTGGATTTCAGTCTATTTATCAAGTAGATATATAGAGTATAGATATCTAGAATATCTACCTGCAGTTCTGACTTTTTTAAAGAGAATTTGGCTAAAATAGGAAAATTAAATGGCCAACAGGGTAGAGTAAATGTTCTTAATATTCAAAATGTATAAAAATAATTCTTAAATTAGTCAAAGGTTCTGAAAATAACACTGGATGTACACTGGCTACAAGGCGGGTTCGGTTCGGGACACGTGCAGGTTTCTTGCCTGTTACACTAGATGCGGTCAACTGCGTTCCGGTTTTGTCTAAAGCTACGCGAATTCAGGTAAATTCACGCGAGAATGCTCGTTTATTAAATTGAAAGCCGCACCAGACCGCTGCGGTCTCTGGGAAAAATAGACTTCATGTGGATTTTTTATGCAGACCCGCGCAGCTCCCGCTCTTGCATCCGCTCTCCTCAGAGGTCAGTGTACATGGGCGCATTGGTTTTAAGCACTTTCTAAGTTCTGTGGGTCCCAAACCCGCATCGCACTCAGTGTACATCCAGGGTATGGTTAAAATTCTAGAATCAAGCCATTTTAACTTGTCTTGAAATTAATTTCTTGCAGGAGGACCTTGTAAAAAATGCTAAACTTTGAAATAGAATACGTGCATTGTAGAAAATTATATATACTTATTGAATGTTTTGGGCTGGTTTGTAAAATATTTTACATGCTGTCACAATGTCACTCACAAGTCACTATTCACTGCCTGATGTTAAAGTGTTTGTTCATAAAATTCAATACAAATGAACTGAACAGAAAGTGAAACTTTTTTAAATAAAAACAAGCCAACTGACGTTCTTTGCACAGTGAATTGACAATACAATTAAACCGATTTACTGCCTAGTATCTGGGTTTAAAGATCATTTGGGAACCACTGGTCTGAACCTCATCAAAAATGTACCAATCGGAATAATATATAACTTTTAAATCAATTCAAACACATTTTTTCAGTTTTGAGTTTACAGCAGAGAAGACGGACATAAGGAAGAAAATAACCTTCAAAAAGTACATATTTCATAGTTTAAATACTTTTCTATTTACTTCTGTACACAATAACTTCAAAAACATTTGAAACTACACATTCTGCCAGCTGAATGGCTTGCATGCTTGTTCTGATTGGTGTGGATTTTGGCAAAGTCCTGGGCTATTACTAATACTGAGCTATTTCCTGATTCCCAAGGCAGGAGAGCGCTAAGAGAGGAGGGAAGCAAGGAAAGGAGGAGACATAGGAGGAAGGAGAGGAAGAAGGATGCTTGTAGGAAAGAAGAGTTAGAGATGAAAGAGAGGCATAGGTAGAAAAGACAGAAGGAAAGAAAGTAAAGAGAGAAAGTAAAGACAGAAGATGCAGTTGAAAGAAAGATAGTAGCTGGCTGATATAAAAAATGGTATGATTTCTTCACCTTATAATGTATAGCCACAATTTTTGATTTAATGTTATATGATAAAGAAGGGGTTCCCAAGCCTACCCTACCTGAACCAACAACTTGTCATATTAAATAATCAAAATTATAACTAACAAGCATTTATTTCAAACCAATTAAAACAATTGATATATTTTTGAGCATACTGTATCTACATGTTCCAGTCATATATTGGAACTTTTAGCTACAATAATCGCATTAATAACATCTTTTATAATTTGATCCTCTCTTTAGACAAAACTTAGGGGAGACCCACTGCAATCTCAGGGTGATTTGAAGCACACAAATATGAATGAAGGTACATCATGTAACTTTTTTGCCAAAAAATACACAAAAACTGAAGCACTGACCAAAAACATTACAAAAATATGTATTCACTGCTTGCATTGGCCTCAAACTGACTCTTTTGTGTCCTTGAGCAAGGCCCGATCTTGCTTGTTACCATGGAAATCTTGTTCCTTTAACTATAGTATTCCACAGTATGGGGTAAAAATTAGGTATATTGAAGAGGCTTGCCCCCAAACCACTATTTCAGCCTTATATTTCAATGTTATTATGCATTTGAACTTGTTTCCCAAGAAAGTTACAGTGTCATTTGAAGAATATAAACAAGTCAGTGTCAGTTCAAACAAACCAGCAAAAATTCTGAACTCTGATCCTAACCAAACGCAATTACTGTCAGAGGATCGGCTGTAGACTTCTGGAAAGGCGCAAAATCATCACTGGCAATTAGAAATGACAAGACGATAGACGTTAATTGAGGTGAACATAGAAGTGAGGACATATATAGAACGAGAGACTGAAACAAAGGAAGAACAAAGGAGGAGGAAATGAAAGAAGAAAAACAGAAGCGAGGAGACAAGACAAAGGAAAAGGAGGGAAGGAGACATAATAGGAAGGGAGTGAGACACAGGAGGGTGGGCTGTGGAGAGCAAGCTTGCGTAAAATAACAAATTGCATTTCATTTGATTAGTTGCCCATCCGTTTTCTCTATGTCTGACTCTGCAGCCGGTTGCATAAGGACTGAATGTGAAACAGCCATTGATATCCTTTGGAGGGGGACACCTGCTGTTTTCAAGTTTCATCTCCTCCATTCGTTTTCTATTTCCTCTTTCACACTCTCTCTTTCTTCTTTTCTCACCATCTCTGTCTTTCTCACTTTGAACTGCAACTTCTACCTGCTCCGAATTCCCCAGTCGATCATTCAGCCTCATTAACCCCCACCATCTCTGTCTGAGCCACTTCCTTCATCCTATTATATTTAATATCTTTTTACTTTCCCTCTCCTAATCCATTTTTTGTATCATACCTCGCACCCTCACTGCGCCACGGAGCAGAATACAGATGAGGCGAGATGGCTGTGCAAATGTTTTTACGCATGCAGCAATAATGATGGTAATTAAATTTCCAAATATCATTCCCGCACACCATTTTGAGTCTTAATGGTTTTCAATAGTAGTATATAAAAGTAATGATGGAATGGAATTGTTGGTGCTATTGTGTATTGGAGGAGATTATTATTATTATTATTATTATTGGACTGCAATAAAATGAGAATATAAAAATATATATTTTATGTATGGTTTTAGATGGAGCAAATATAACATAGCATGATATACTACAACTTTAGTCTGTTTTTTCTAAGAACTAAAGGCAATCCAGTAAAGCAAGGCAATTTGGCTTAAAATCTGCATAATGATATAAAACAAACAAAAAAAAACCTTTGTGATCTCAATGAGGGATGGAAAATCAATCAAAAACTATCGAAGTTTGCAACAATCGAATCGAAAGCCCAGAATTGATCAGTTCTGTTCATGCAGTCACTGACTTGCACACACCACACACACACTCTATAATTGTATAATACAAACAATAATACAATAATAGCCACAATGTTTAAAGAAACAAAGTGTGAACTTGTGCCAGACCTGACTGAATATCTGAATCTTTAAATATGGAGACTAAATATGACTGTTTGCAGTTCAAATGTTGATAAAAATACAAGTTCTGACTCACAAACAACAGCGGCTATGTTTTAAACATACTTTAGTATGGTTTGTTTTGTGTCTTAGGGTAAAAAAGTTAATATAGATAGACTAACAAAATCAAAAATTGTGGCTGCAAAATCGAAGTGAATCGTCCCATCCCTAAAACAATACAAAGAGCAATTGCACATGAGCAAAAGCTTGAGAAATTGTCTCATAATGTAGGAAGGACAAAACACCACTGACATGCTGAGTTCAATAGGGATTTACCAAGTGTCACATGATTTAGCACAGAGTTAGATTAAAAACACAGAGCGGCATAAATTGAAACAACAGCAATGAAATTAATGCGAATTACGCTCGACTTGTAAACACCAAGAGAGTGAACCAGTCATCAGATGCTGGCTGTTGTAAAGATCCTTGCACATGATTTTGAAAGCTGCTTACGATGTACGATTTGACAAAAAAATGTTGCAGTGACCCACAGACATGACGAGTTACATGACTTGTTACTTGAGCCACACCTTTCCAAACTCACAGAGAGGCACATCGATCAAAACTCTTTAGTGCAGATGGCTTAAGGCTAGAAGTAAGTTGTTTAAATTACAGTTCATCTTTTTTCTTTCATTATTAGTTTTTCAGCCTCAACAGAGTCTCCATAGTAAGTCTTATTAGACAGATGACCTACCGTATATGTCTTACTATATATTCTTAATTCAAAACTAAATATTTAGCGTTTAACTCCCAGTTGTTGAAGTGGAATCAGTGCATTGTATTTTGGACTACAAGAAAGATGTATCCACTAAGGCCTGTTTTGTTCTAGGGCACTCGGGAGGGGAGCATTTGTTACCCGCGGTGAAAAGCTGCTGATAAAAACACATTATTTTGTTCCTTGTGATGACCAGAGGTGAAATCAGTGGGACAGTGGTGCAGGGAGGCGAGTGCTCGGAGAAACTGGAAGAATACATAACAACAAGAACAATAGAGACATCGCTGTCAGCAGAGTGTTTTTAGTGCACCGCAGCATGACAACAGTGGAATCACATATATTTGCAAGTATTATAGCACTTCTGCCTTCACTTTTTCAGTAAATAAGTTGAGAAAATTACACAGAGAATAGCGACAAAGCGTAGATAGATTTTATGTGCCGAGCTTATAATACAGAGAAGGTCATGACTGTGGTGAAATTATTGCCTGTTCTAAATGCATTCAAAGTAAGGTGAATTAAGGTGCACTCACGCTCAATAGTATGAGCTCGAGTGGACTTTTTCAGGGAGAGTAGTGCACGTAATGGGAAAGTTTCAGAGCACAAAGAGTGTTATCACAAAGATCAAGCTGAGCTGAACATGTTCTCCATAGACCGTCTGAAAGGCTATGTCACACACAAGAATGTTTAAAATTCAGGAATAGAAGCAAAATCAAGTGGACTATAAAATATATTTTTAAGGATTAACTGACAAAAGATGTAAATGCTAATGGTTTTATGTGATTAGAACAGAGAGAGAAGCAGTAATCGAAAAAAGTGCCAGTGTGGAAATGTCGGTTAATAGCCTTAGCTTCACAAAAATAGAATTTGTGGTAAAGTCTGTCATAAAGACGAGTTAAAATGGCTTGATTTTAGAATTTAGGACCTAAACTCCTTTACTTGTTTTAACCTTTACTTCTTACTATAATTCCTTTAAAGTAAGAAGAAGTAAGATCCTTTAATTGAACAACATTTTTCTACTATACATTAGCGATAAAATCTTGTCCTGCTAAAATGACTCAAATCGACAAGAAATTTCTGATTCAAAAACATTGTAAGCAAAGCAAGTTATCTTTTTTCTTTTCTTTTTTTTTGTGGTGGACTGTGTAAGATTTTTTGTTTTGCAGTCACCTTTTAGATATGTTATTGCTTTGCCTACATTGCTTTTGCTTACAGTGTGTTTTTAAACTTAAGAGATCTTCATGGAGACAAGCATGTGGCACTACCAGACCAAGCTAAAAGTCAGATCTGTGGAGGGGCGTGCCTGTTCACTATAATCAAGGGTAAAGTCTCTCTCAATAGGTACACAGTGCACCATTAAGAAAACAAATGTGGTATATAACATGGCTAATACTGTAATGTCTGTGGCAAATATATATATATATATTTTAAAATTTGAGTCTTAGTACAGAATGTTCATTACACTTTCCGATGTTAAATAATTCAGTTAAATCCATTATGTGTGAATCCATTAACTCAAATCGGACATTTTTTGAGGCACAGCTGGCAACACCTCAAGGCAAACTAGTTGAAAATCATGGAGCTCTGTACCAAGATTGTGCTTTAATTAAGAAAATCTGGATTTGTTCGTTTTGCTGGGTAAATTCTTGCACATATGTTGGGCCCAAACGATCAAGTGTTAGTATGTGGTGAGCTCATTAAGGTTGAGAAACACTGGTCTAGCTTGTACATATACTGTGTAAAACTGATTTTCGATATATATATGTTACTATAGAATGCCTGGATTATCAACTTTGCCTGTAACATATATATATATTTTTTACATCTAACAATACCATGAATGAGCCATAGCATCACTTTCATTCCAGATGTAAGCATATACTTTGCAGGGCTTAGTCGGGGATCACAATTTGGCTTAAATCCAGTGCTAAAAGTATCAATAGCAGCCCGGGGGAAATAAGGCCACTAATCAGTAATTTGGATACCACTGAGGTGAGCTGCAAAACGTAGACTGCACTTGGCACAAAGCAACAATGCACCAAATTAATGTGATAAGAACACATACAGTATAGCTACGCTTTTTAATGAAAAAAAAAAAAAAAAAAAAGTTGAAGAATAATTCATGCTAAATACTTAGTTCAAATCTGAATGTAAATAAGATTTGACATTAAATTTATAAACTAAAAATCAAAGACATAAGCATTTGTTTGAAACTAGAATTGGTTGAGGAGTTCTGAGTTTACACCACAAATACACCACAATAGCTCTGTGCAGTTGGCTTGTTTTCGTTCAAAATAGTACATCCTGTACATACAACTATTTCCTGTTCAATTCATTTCTATGCATGAGGTTTTCACTACATCAGTTTAAAACAAATAAATACTCTTTAGGTCACACAGTTGTGGTGAATGTTACAGAAAACATTTCACCAGAGACACTTGTTTGTGTTTAAAAAGAAACGTGACTGTGTCTAAATGCTAATGCTAACAGGAAATGATCGTATTTACAGAAGTTAGCTATTTGAACATACTCAAGTCAACTGAAGTTCTGTGCACAGAGCCAATAGGACAGTGGTTCTCAGAGTTTTTACACCAGGGGTCTCAAACTGAAATGGAACCGGGCCATAAATGAACGAAGTCAGAGTTGGTCAAGGGTCACATTTTAAGATATAGGCCTGACCTTGCATACAAAATTACATTTTAAGACAAGTTTAAGTTGCTTTCTAGAATTTAAACCTAATTTCAAGCATTTTGACTCACCTAACCTTGATTATTGTAGAGACATAGATTATTTTCCTTGTTCCGAAGTGTTTCAAACTGATTTTAAGACATTGCTTCTTATTTCAAGCCAAATTACAGTATTTGCTAATGGATTAAGAAAACTGTTCTAACCCATTGGTAAATGTTTGTTCTTATTTTAAGACAAATTCTCTTATAACCAGTTAAAAATATCTTGAAACCTGTGAAATATTCTACATCACATAAGCAATTAAAGCGTATCTAGTTAAAACAGCTCAAACTGGATTACAATTCTGATTCCAAGTCATTTTAAGCCAGTCTAATATAGTTTTTGCAATGTAAGGAAAAACTAATTCTCTGCAAATAGGACTACAGACCATAAGTTATCCCATGAAAGACAATATTGATATTCACAGGTAAGTGTAGCTAAATCGGAAAAAAAAAGCTTGAGTGACAACGGCATTTGTAGCATCCTGATTTGTCTGCGCTGGAATGAGACTCTGTGACACTGTGGCTGCGCTCTGGCGGCCTTAGTGATATTGATGATAACTGATGGAAGGAAAATAGCCTTAGGTCTCCTCAATAGTTAGGGCCAGTGCAATTGCGCCTCATATCTGTCTACGTGTCAAAAACAAAACCTGTTTGTCTGACTTGATAAGAGCCGCATCCAATGAAATAAAACCAACTGTGTCTCGTACTTGTGACAAATGGAACCACTTTGCGCTTTTATTCTATAGAAATATGTGTGGTGAATGTTTACTATTGCTGTTGAAAATGTCAGGTGTGGTAATTGTTTGCATTCTTCTTTTCTATCATAACTATCACTGAACTTCTACTGCATTTCCATTGGTCATCCTGTGGCACCAAGTATCAACCAAGAATACATAGTTTATGATGACTAAGCTACAATTCAATGATAAAACCAGTTTTGAGAGTCTTTCAACTTCAGATAAAGCCAGAAATGGCTCATAGAAAAAAAATCAAAGGCTTGAGTGCAGACTCAATACAAAGGAGCCACAAATCAACACAGCTCCAGCTGATTGGACAATCTCCAATGGAATGGGAACATGTCATCTGAGACTATAGGCGAGGCCTAGTCTCATGCAGAAATGGAGCACTAGACTCTGGGCCTCTGATCAAATCTTTTTTGAACTCAATCGGTTTCGTAAGCAAAGAGCACAAGATCCATAAGCCAAAACTCAGAATTCAGCTTCAACTCAAGATGGAAAGACAAAGATTTCTCTGATTGAACACGAAAGCAAACAAGCAACGGATATTTTGCAACTTCAACCACAGTCTACAGCACGACGTCCGGTGCGAAGCCCAGCCCCGCCATGTGCATGCAGCGAAGCGCATCTTTCCACAGCGTGACACTACAGAGACAAAGGACATCTGCCATCTTGAACTGGTCGTATGAAATAAACTGTCACATTTGGCTGGTAGACCAGTTAATGCAATAGATTTAGATAAACAGTCTAGACTTTATTGTGCATTTTAGGAAATTATCTGCATACTTATTTAAACACTGTATGTCATTTTCTGGTCAATAATCTTCATAAACACAATTATTTTGGTTAAGTGCAATAATTTTCAGAATGGAGTCCTGGAAATGTGAAAAGATCTTACAACCTCAGATTAGACTAATTAATTAATTAATCAATAAATGTTAATTAATTAAATATTGGTATTAGAATCAACTTTTTTCACTTGGTGAGTGGTGCCCGAATAATCAATCTCTATTATGATTTATTTATCAAATTACTACATATTTGGTGCTTCCGTTGTGAGGCAATGCAAATATTGTAGTAATAAACAAATCATACACTATTTAGATCTACATTTTGTGTGGTGAATGATTAAAAGCAATTTACTGTAGAAAAAGGTAATTAGTATTATTTGAAAATTATAATAAAGAAAAAAAACATAAACAAATAAATGCAAGGTAAATGATCTCAAGGTTGGAGATAATTTTTTTGTAAAAACATTTTTTTAGATTGTAACATATTCTTTTCAAATGAACTGTCTTTTCTCTTCATTCAATCTTCACTGAATGCTAAGCCGGCAAAAAACAACAAAAAATAAATACTGTAATTTCTGCCCTATTGAGCGCACCTGAAATAAGCCGCACCCACTAGATTTAAGTAAGAAAAGTCTATGAGAATCTATATTTTTGCTGCATTGCCTTATAAGCCGCATATTCAAAACTAAATAAAAAAATAAATAAAAACAAGTGATTAACTTATTAGCTTTATTTATTTTCAACCCTGCATATATTAACCTAGGGTCATGTGACTGGAGTCTATCCCAGTGACTTTGGGCCTTAGTTGGGCAACACCCTAGACCAGTGGTTCTCAAAGTGGGGTCCAGACCCCTTGATCCTGGGCCATATGTTGGTGGTTCCCCAAAAATCTCTGATGACATTGAATTTTACATTTTTAGACCAGACAGATGTATTTGATAGACACGTTACCAATAAATAAAGGAATTAGGAGAATTTATATTTCATTTACAGTTTGATAAAAAGCATGAGTTTAACATCTTACTTTTACTATAACATCACTGTGTCAAACAATAGGCGGTCTTTGAAATATTTTCATACCCCTAAGGGGTCCCTGGCCTCAAAATGTTTGAGTACCCCGGCCCTAGACAGGGGCCAGCTCATCACAGGTTCAACACATAGGAACAGACAGACAATCAATCACTCTTTCATTCATTCACTAAGGAATTTACAGTGATGCCAACTGATCTATTTATACAAAGAACCCACTGTAACACGAGGAGAACATGCAAACCACCTTAAACTCACACATACTCATACATATACACAGTTTTTTTTAATGGTTTTATGCTTTTGTTTTTTTTTTAATGTATGGAAACCAGATGTCCAACCACTCTGCAACCGTGCACCCTCCAACATAGATATCCCCCCACCACAAACAAACCTATTTCTCCTTTTGATGCCTTTTCATTTTATTCATTTGTTTTTATCCTGTTGCCTGGACCTCCTTCTCCTCACCTGGACACTGGCGTCACGTAGTTCCCTGGAAACACTCCCGAAGCGGCCGTTCGAAGCGAGGTGCCTTTGAACCAGCCATCTTGACACTTTTCTGTGACGCGATACATTTCTCCTTTTCTCAGCTCCAGCTCGTCTGCCTTCTGGGGCTTGTAGGCGTAGAGGGCCAGGTATCTGAAGGGAGAAAGAGCAGTCAAAATACTTCTATCTGTGTGATAAATATTTATAAAGCAGCATTTTTCTACATTTTTACCAGGGAAAAATATGAAAGTGGTCTTGTTTGGAGTGTACAGTGCTGAGGATCAAAGGATGAAAGCTCCATAGTGTTGATGCTACAGCAGTTCTTTTAGTACGCTCTCCAATATTTTGATGTACAACATGTTTGTAAAGGCAAAGATAAGAGCTGTCAGTATACAGCCCTCTGACAAAGTGATTCATCTTCATATAAATTAGGCCGAGACTCGTGAATACAAACAAACAAAAATGTTACATTTAAAGGTATCAATCATTGAGTTTTGGGATGATTTTTCGACAAACAATGAGTAGGCACGGAGAGTTTATTTACAATTATGTGCATATAGTCGTATATATGTCTATACTTTTGATGTATTTGAATTATTAGCATTGTAAAATGACATTATTTTGAAAACCACTTGACCAGTGCTTGCTTGGTTTCCTGTTTGGAAACCAAGCAAGCGCTGGTTTTCACAAAAAAGGGATCAGGAGAGCTCTGGAATATGTTTCTTCCAACGAAAGGATCCAGACAACTGGATGGATGCAGTGTGACACCTCTTGTTGCTTTCAAAATGGAGCCTTCGGTGGACTGGAGCCCAGACTGGAACTTGGACTGGATGCAGCATGAGTACGAAGTTAGATGGTAAAGTTTAGTGTGTTCAGGAGGCGCTGGGTTTGTGGAAGAAACTTGTTTTTTTTTTTTTTTTACAATGCCCTATAAAACTGTATGGATTCAAGTCAGTTAAATATAATAAAAAAAAAAAAAAATGGTTGTGCCTATTGTCTTATTTATACAGAGACACTGTGATGCAAGTATGACATCTTTTACACAACCCATTAGTGATACTGATACTAGGAAATGCAAGTACTTTTAGCTTTAAAAATACAGCCATGACCAACACAAAGAGTGCTTTCTATAAGGGACCACTTCAGACATCAAATCAGCCGTAGCTCAGAAATGCCTTGTATACTGCCAGTGTGGCAGTTTATTTTCCAGCTCTATCTTTGAATCTAAAAATAGAAAGAAAGTTAGTTGTTTCTCTGGAGAGCATTTCTAGGTAAAATGATGATTTCATGTACAATTTTCTATGACTAACTGTCACTGTCTGCTAAGCCACAGACTGAAAGTAATATATGATGGCCACATGGGTATGTGCAACAGGGCCTCAGGTGGAAGTCGAATTGTCTTGTCTTAACTGGAAATGGTAATATGATCCAAACTCTGAACAGTGCATACTATTGTTGTGTTCTTGGGCAAGACAGCCCCTCCATTCTGCATGTCTCACTATGAATGAGGTGTGTACAAGTTATTGGGTATCCTGAAAGACGCTGTGGCAAAAAGCACTAAAAAATTCTATGTGGAAAAAGCATAAACTATAATTTTTTTTTAAATGTATTTCCACTGTTCGAACTATGACTATCGCAGACTGGAAAGACCCACAGCAGACAGTCTTGGAGAAGCTCTAGAAAACCTGTCACAACAGCACATTTTGACATTTTTGAAGTGTGATACAGTACAACAGAAAGCGTGACAACAATCTATGACAAAATCAGACTGCTGTATACTGTCTGAATCAAATAAAACATATTTTATTTTTGACTGATAGCTAAAAGCAGGACTCTGGTTGGATGTGTTTGGGTGGTTCACACCAATTTCACTTTGCCGTCTGTAAAAAGATATTCTTAAGCCGCAATTGGAAAAAATGAATGAATGTTGATATTTGTGAGAGTTTGGAAGTAGTTGGACCTACTCCAAATTCAGAGAAGACTTTGACCCAAGATGAAGGCCAGTGATTCCCAAAGTAGGCACTATAGGGTATCGCCAAGCAAAATCTGGCGGTCGATGTTTTCAAGATGTCATTTTACAAATATTACTCTGTATTGAATCATTAATTTACATTGAACATGTTGTAGTGAATTTCACTCAATAAATGCAAAAAACTACAATAATAACTACGAATAAAAGGCCTATTTTGATCAGATTTACAACTTGAAATCATTACAATGTCTGTTTCATTTTGTGGTGGGGGTTGTGAGTCGCTGGCATGTTTGTTGTCGCAATCTGAAAACTTTAGGAACTCCTAATGCAAATACTGACTTTCTTCAGGTTACTTCAACTGCTATGAATGCTATGTATAAAATGTCTACACAGTATTTGCAGTTTTCGGTCATATTGATTGCCAGTAGCTACAGGGGACATAATCCCAATAACACCTTTATGCAAAATCCCAAATCACATCACACAATGAACCATTATAACCAGTGAAAAATGACAATCACATACTGAGAAAATTGCTGTATTTTATTCAAAATGTGGTCTGGGATTTCCTGTTTCTGCTGCAATCATAGCTGAGACGTCAAGTGATTTTTCTTCGAGCAACCAACGCTGCCACACGAAGATGAATGTTTTTTTCTTTCTTTCTCAAACGCTATGGTTTGGTATGAAGTCGTGCCTAATCAATATGTCCCCATTTCCCAGCCAAGTTCTGATAGATGAAGCATTTAGCATCTTAACCTAGGAGGAAAGTGAGCAGCGAGCACTATGTTTAGTATTTCAAGCGTGTTAACATATAGATGAGTTTTCTCTCCACATGTCGTTTTGGAGACACGTGTAGTTTATGTGCTGCTGCTGCTACCCGGCTCTGACAGAGGGGCCGATAAGACCACAGTGTAAACAAGCCCTATATATGCCTCACTCTCTCTCTTTCTCTCTCGCACGCTCTCCACTCCTCTCTCTCTCCCCGTTGCCTTGGTAACAGATGCGGGGACCATCCTCCGTCTCCCCATGGCAACAGAAACAGTTGCCAGGTCAAGATGGAATCGTCCGACCTCATCATGAAGACAGAACCCGCTCAGGACATGTGCTGGTATTCACTGTGTGTTTACGGGAGGGGGGCTTTAATTTGATGTTATGAAAACTGACAATGTGGCTGTTTTTGTCTCATATCCTGAGTCAAGGCATCGTTAGAATAAACAGTCTTACAACCAAGATTTTGAGCAAGTTAAGATGTTACTTTCAGTCTATCTTAGTGGTTGATCCTCCACTAGAAAAGTTAGCCAAGTTTAAAAAGTGTCTTCACTGTGACCTGTTCCAGCCTGTTTATGAAATCCAAAGCAGACTATGAAATGTATTAGCTTCCAAGTGATCAGCTTCTCTTCAGTCACTTCTAAACAAGATGACTTGATAAGAGAAGTGCTGACTCGGGCGAAAATAAGAAAACAAACACTGATATAATCTTGTGATAAAATGCCACATTTCCAGTGAATGGTAACTTTATGTTAGCCGACATGTTTAGCAAAACAAAGCTAGCAAAAGACACAAAATTTTGGCCTTTTGCTGACAATACATTTTGCGTTAAATATTTTCAGAACTCAATGCTTATCTAAAAAGATGATACAAGCAGTGTAGAGATGCAGAAAATGTTCATGCTAAAGTGTCATCTCTAAGTCTTGAGAAATTCTGCTTGTTAGCTTGAACAATTCATTGGCACTACAGATAATCAGTTGGTTCAAGTCAAGACTGGAACTGATCTATGCATATATGGCTTGAAGGAAACAACACAGTCATATGTGAAAAAAACTCCTCTATGATCATGGGCTTTATTGACGCCTCCAAGCGTTTGACCGAGTGATCATCATAAACTTTTGGAAATAAAACAACGAGGTGTACCTGACTGTATCATACGGATTTGTCTATTGTACTCTAACCAGAAATGCAGTCAAATGCGAAATCCATTCTGAATCTTTGTTCATAATGATCGCAGTGACCTGTTGTCTACCCCTTTTAACCTGACATGAAACTGTCCCATAAACTGAATTGACTGTAAAACAGGTTGTATGATTGCAGCACTGATTAATCACTTCATGTATCCGATGATTTGGCCATTGTCTCTCCGAGTATGCAGGATTTAAACAGCTGCTGAACATTTGCTCAGAGTATACTTAAACATGACATATATATAACGCCAAAAAGAGTGTTGCTTATATGTCGACCAAAGCGGATAAAGATCTCTGTTTCCCTGACTTTTACTTGTCCAAGCAAACACTTAGTGTCTGTAACAAAACAAAGTACTTGGACACTTCATCACAGACCATTTCTGTGACGATGACGATATATAGCGACAGTGTCGGATACTTTATGCCAGGCAACATCTTGGTCAGAAAATTCACATGTGCTCAGACAGAGTAAAAATAACCTGTTCAGAACATACTGCACACTCTGTATACAGCTCACTGTGGTGCAAGTATAAAAAGTCACACTCCAGAAGCTCAAAGTAGCTTATAATGATGCATTCAGAATGCTGCTGAAAAAGCCAGGTCAGTAGTGCGAGTTCCTCTTCTGCCAGGCTGGAGTCAATAGTTTTCAGGCTCTTTGAGAAAACTAATGTACAAGTTCATAGGTCGCCTAAATGACTCTGAGAACTCTGTGGTGGCAGTGCTGGTGAACCCAGTGTGTAGTGCTGTGCGATACAGTCGTCAATGTGGACGCATTGGTACAGCTGTCTTTATAATTTTTGTTGTTTTTTATTGTTGTGTTTGTATGTCATGTGCGTTCTTTATGGACCTTGAGTCTGGAATAAATAAATGATGATGATGATATCTTGTTCTAGTTTTAGCCACTTTGTCAAAACTTGTAATTACTGAACATTTATTTGAGATGAGACATGGTTTAACTTGTGCTTTACAACTGTTAATTGCTCAGAAATGTGTTTTGTTTTTGTTCAGAATTATTTATTTATGTATTTTGTTATATTGTTATAGCGCATGTGAAATTTTCAACATCAAGAGACTTTAAACAGAAATACAAAGATTGAAACAGTACATAAAATAAACATGAAATGTAATTCATTAAACATGGTCATGTGTACAGCTCTGTTGTGATTACAGCCCAGTTTCTGACATCTATTACAGTTTTTTTTTTTCAACTCTCTGTAATTTTAGTACTGCAGGGAGAGAATCCACAGTCTGGATCCAATGGAGGAGAAACTGGACTGTCCAAAAGATGTTCTAAACTTTGGAAGTACACAGTCTCCACTCACAGAGGCTCTGTGTTAGGTCTGAATGAGCCCTGACATGTAACAGCCAAATCACAAAACAGTGGGAACACATGATTTGTTAAACATCTAAAACACAATTTTAGACTCAAACACATATATCAATAATTTCTTCTAATTAAAGTGCAAATTACAAAAAAACAAACGACTCTGTTATAAACTAAAATGTTTTTTATTCGTCACATCCTGTCTCAGTGGATCTTCCTGAGCCCATCCTACTGTTTCAGTCTTTGGCCTTCATCAGGAGGACAAAACTAAAACACAAACTATTTTAAAACTTGTGACCCCCTGTCCCAGAGGCAAAAAGTTACCCTAGTATTTGCAAAAAAACAAAAAACAAACACACCATCACCTTGAAAATAATATTTTGGCTGTTCTCTAGATTAATTAGGAGGTAAATTATAGAACAGTCTTGCTCAGCGCTGGCACTGCTCAGGCCATCTGGAAGTGGCTTGTAAGGTTTGGTTTTCAACAGGATGTAATTCACTTTGTTTATGAATCAGGTGGGCTTGATCTGTTTAAGACAGTGGCCATCTTGTTAAGTCAATACAACATTTGAGCCAGCATCTTAATTAAACTTGTTGCACAGATGCTTGCAAGACTAACATACCTGCAGTCAACCATTCAAATCACAATTTTTTATACTCTGGAAGCCGAAAATGTAGATGTTATTTGTGTGAGGAGGCTGATCTACTCACATGTTGAGAGGTAGCTGCACCTTGGCATGGGCCAGCAGCTCAGAGGTAATGGACGCCACTTTGGGGGGCACCATTACCCCTGCCGAAGAGGGGAGGGTCCTGGGGGGGACGAATCCTACACAAGAAACAAGCAAACAAATGAGATGTTAGGAGTTAATTAGATATAAAATATGTGAAGACTTGTGGATTTATTGAGATGTTGTTTGCACAGTGGCTGTTTATGGGTCTTCTGGGACCTTTATGTCATTATTATGCAGTGTTTGATGCAGTTGTTTCATACGACAATAAATTATAAAGCTGAATGTAGATATTCTTTTCAATACAAAAATAATAGAGAACAAAGTGTTCGTTTTGTACTGTTTTTTAATGTGTGCTTCATTTAAGTGTGAGAGAGCAAAGCATTTACCGCTAAATATAAATGCAGCTGGTTGATGTTTACACGCAATCTTTTTTAAAAAGTTAAATGATTTTGTTCAAATGAAACTGACAGTAGCTGAAATAGTAAGTAAACACAAGTAAATAAATCCAGTGACCAGAGTATATTCAGGCTCCTGTGTTTACAGCATGTGCTCACAGTCAAATCAATGAATCAATCAGGCTGATGTGTTGGAGGCTCTGAGATGTGCACGTATTTGAACAGGTGCGCCTGCATCTCGGCTGCTCCACGCTTCGGAAAATCAAATGTGTGAAATCCTTTTTTAAGATCAGAACATTTGGATTCTGGTATTTTTCTATTAATTTTCAGATGTGCCTCTGTTTTTTTAAAAGATTATATATCGAACCATCAAAAGTAGCTTAACAAGCTTTGTATGCCAACGTTTTTAGTCTTACATCTCTTATTTCTGGATTACCGTGAACTTGGATGTTTTTAAACATAAAACTAAATCAAATATATGATTTTTTTTTTTCAGGCTTATTTATTGTAATTGTTGTTTTGTGAAAAGGTTGGTACACCCCCTCTGTCTGCCTCTCACTCTCCCGTGATTTGTTTTGTCACAATTTATTTCTTGTTTCAACACTTTTTGGGTTTGACAAGAACAAACAATTTTTTCTGTGAAATTGCGAATTAAAACATGGCTTTTCATAAATAATATTACTGCTTTAATGCAGATTTAAGGGAATTACATTAAGTCAGGAGTTGATTACATAATGTCTAAAATATTTATATTTCAGTAATCCTGGGTCAATATTCATGAAACAAAAAGTGACAGAATGACAAAACTCCCCTTAAAAAGAATAAATATGATAACTAAGTAGAAAATAACAAAAAATAGCTATGGTGGAACACATGACAAAACACCAGAATTAAGTTGAAAAATCACTATTGAATGATTGAATGTTTTTTCAATATCGTCCCATTCCTATTTTCTACTAAATTTTAATGGGAAAACAAAAAGTTCTTGTTAATAATCATGATTACTTGAATAATCAATTTTTGTCAATGTAGTTTCCCCATTGTGAGACTGCGACACAAATCAGGGCTATCTTATCTTGTAGCAATAATCATAATTGAAATGGAAATTTGATTGAACAGTCCTACAGTCTTTACAATATTTAAAAACCTCACATTGCACTCTTAGAGCTCGATTTTGCCCTTTGTCTTAGCCGGTCTTAGCCTTGGTCTTAATTATTCCTCTGTTGGCCACTAGTGGCTCTCTCCAAGCTCTATACACTGTCAGTGTAGAAGGTGTGGCTCCAGCCAGATGTGAGGGTACAGTTTTGTTCATTGAACCTGACACATGCTCACACCTGTGACAAGTGAGCAGCTGTGTTAGGATCACAGGCAAAAGAGAACTGTAGCAGCAGCTTCAGTTTGGAAAAAAACTATAATAATAGAAGTCAGCAGGCTTTATGTAAAAGAAAAGACACATTTTTAGACAAGTTGTTAAAGTCTGTCAAGTAAATAGACTTTCACCAAATAGATTTCTATTATTATAGTTTTTTCACCAAATAGTTTTCTATTATTACACTTTTTTTCCAAACTGAAGCTGCTGCTACAGTTCACTTTTGCCTGTGATCACTGATCACTTGTCACAGGTTCAATGAAAAAAACTGTACCCCGACATCTGGCTGGAGCCACACCTTCTACACTGACAGTGTATAGAGCTTGGAGAGAGCCACTAGTGGCCAACAGATGAATAATTAAGACCATCCGCTAAGACCGGCTAAGACAAAAGGGCAAAATCGGGGTGTTAAACTTAAACATGAGTTCACCTGAATGCGTGCAGCTGCTCTTGGATCTGAGGAGCTGATGAGGACCGGGTTGGAGATCTCCATACTGTGTCTGTTGTTGAGTTGTGCTGCTCTCTGAGTGACTGACAGGGCCGTAAACGAATGCCTCTTCTTGGCGTTTTTCTTGCCCTCTCCTCGTCTTGGGCCGGAGCCGTTCCCATTGGACGGAGAGGCGCAGGGGGAGGGGCCAGAGGAACAGGAACCCAGCGTGGAGGGCTCAGAGCTAGGACCAGGGGCGTTTGTCGTCGTGGGTTTGTCGATCTCCATGAGCTGTTTGGCTGTTTCATTGAGCTGCAAAAAAGACAAAAACACAGCTAAATTATGCATGCATTTTTAAATATTTTACACCAACTTATACTCGTAACTTTTTGCTTAAATCTTGAGTTGAACCCAAAGATTTGAGATTCCTATATAGCTATAACAACTATGTTTAAAGCACACTAAAAACAAAAATGTATGTATTTCAATCAAGTAGTTTTGTTCACAAATCTCTGTTAGTGAGGACCTCTTCGCCGAGATAATCCATCCAACCTCACAAGTGTGGCATATCAAGATGCTGATTAGAAATGATAAATATTACACAGGTGTACTCGAGGCAAGTCACAATATAAGGACAATGGGAAATGTTCAGTTTTCTAGTAAGTATTTTTGAATAAACCTCTAAGTTTATTATTTAGCATCTTAAATCTGAGTCACTTTAACATTGGGCTGTGTCATTACACAATATATAGAACTACAGAACACTTTTGACCACTGAAAGTGCTTTTTTTGCAATACTTTGTGCTACTCAAACATTGCCCGACCAACCAGCCCTTGCTGAAATCGGAGCGCCGGAGTTCAGTTTCGAGGGTGGGCTTTTCAAGCGCTGAGTCAACCAAACACAGAAAACTTGGAAATTCCACCAAAACAGGGACACGCTAAATCGGATGTTATTGTAAATATGTAGCAAGAGAATTTACACACACATGCACCATGTTTAAACTTAGTCAAAGATGGCAAAGTGGAGCTGTAACTAAACCAATGATTGCAGTTAAGCATGTACGACAAGTTAGACTATTGTTTTCAGTAAATTATAGTGAATATCATTATATTTAGGATTTCACTAAACATTTTTGCTTGTTTTTGCTTGTCACACAATTGTGCCTATTTTGATGAGGTTTATAAACGTCTTTTGTCCAGGACACAGGAAAGAGATAATTCCACAACTGCTACCTAGCAACCACATTGTGATATGAGCCAAAAAAGTTATTTTGACAGTTTTGCTTGAAGTTTGCTTAATTTCCCCAAAACTGTGTCAGTTGTGTGTAAATTGTCTTTACTTCACAGTTTATTGCTGTAAAACTTTGATAAATACTTACTACAAAGTCAAAACTAGAAAAATGTGATAATCTGTCATATGGGTTTAAGTGTTAGAGAACATTTAAATAGTCAAAACAGTGCTTTTTACAACAAACATTTTTTCTTTCCTGTGTTGTGTGTGATTTCTGAGTTTCTGAGCCGGCAGCATTACAATCATCACTTACAGCAGCTCGTCTGTGGAGACTCACTGTTTACTACTTTCTCCTGTCAGGCTCTAACACACAAACAACCCAAAGGTGAAGAGCAGCGCCAAGAATGCTATTTTTCTCTGCTTGTAATAGAGGAAACTTATTATTGCAGGAGGTGTGCAATGTATCCGATTCATACTATCACAGACACTATTGCTCCTTAAAAAATCATGTTGAATTGTAAATTCGGATGTTGCTTTAATATTTAACACAGCAAGTTGTACTACTCTATTTTTAATGCAGAGATGTAATGGCCCAGTCTGTGCAAGGGTTTGTGACAAAATATTATGGCTACGTGATGGGAAAAATGCTGCAAAATCATATTACTACTGGTTTTCGAGGCTGATTTTGGTTTGATCACAACTTGTGCAGTGTGTTTTTTCTATATGCTTTTGAGAGTTCATGCATCACTGTGATTGGTTAAATCCACCTGTCACACAATCAATGACTTACAGCAGGGCAACTTAATATTCAACTTAATAACATAATATGTGATACATTTTGCCAAATTGTAGGTTTGTACAGAAAAAAACACAGTACTAAATCTGTTTAAGAAATAACTACTGTTAGAGCCTCTGCTACATTTGTATTGCTTTACAAAATTTCCAAACTAGCACTTAGCCAAAGGTGAACCAAAGCTAGTCAGCATTAGGCCAAAACCAAGTCATTTCCAAAGCAGAGTTACATCAAAACTAATTGAACCAAATCATATCTAAAGTAAACCCAGAAGAAATCTTGGAAACAAGAAACATATTTGCAATATTTGAAAGATGGGTTGAGGGCCAGATCAGATTTCTGGATGGCCAATTTTGCACCCGGGCCTTAAGTTGAATAGGCCTGCCTTAAAAGAACTGGAAGAATTTATAATTAAAAGACTTTTTGATTTGACAGAAATGCATTAAATCCCAATAAGAAAATCTTACCTATAAAAAAAAGCAGATTGTCTCCGGATCAATGACAATTCCATTATTTCTTACTATGTAATAAATTTCATGGTACTGTTTTACATACTGATTTTTACCCAGCGACACAGTGGTGCAGTGGTTAGCGCTCTGGCCTCATAACAAGAAGGTCCTGGGTTTGACTCCGGGCCGCCCGGGGCCTTTCTATGTGGAGTTTGCATGTTCTCCCCGTGTCTGCGTAGGTTTCCTCCTACCGCTAAAAACATGTCCATTAAATCCTCCCCTGACCCTTCCCCAGGGCTTCCCTGCAAAAGAGATTGTGAATCTCAGTGGGACTTCCCTGGTTAAATAAACGTCAATTAAATTAAATTAAATTAAATTATTGAGCAGTTTTCGACTACTGTAAAAGTCAATTATAACCTACTATAATTTACTAAAGTAAATTTAACATTAGCATACCGTCTTTACTGTATTTTTAAAGTAGTGTCCTTTTTTCTTTATTTTTACTGTCCTTTTTACAGTAGTTTTTACTGTAGTTACAGTAACTTACTGTAGTTGCAATAACTTACTGTAAAAGCAGTTTTATAGTAAAATACTGTAGAAATGGCAGAAATCTTTTATTGTGTACTTTATTGCAATGTTACTAGCCCTAACGATGGCTTTTTCATTAGTGTTTACTGAGAATATTCAAGACAAACTAAGGTCTATACGCGGACCAGGCTAAGCTTATGTCAGATTGACAGTATATAAAGGGATATGGATGTTCTGAAATGTTGTCCATTCGTGCAACTACATCTATTTTTCATTGTCTAAAAAGTCACAAAAACATTGCTATCGCTGCAAACTTGATCCACTCTGAGCTGTTTTTGATGATTACAGTGTTATGGACTTCTATAAGCTCCTCTCTGTGGTATTTTCAGTGGATTTTCAGCGATGTCATGTTTATCAGAGAGAAGTATCTGCAGGGGATTTAAGAGCTCAGTGCCGCCCCTGTTCGGCTTACTCAGATGTGCACCGGGAGACAACAGAGGACAATGATGAGTCACACGGAAAAACTTAAAGGTGAGCTATGTAACTTTACTGCTGTAAGCTAAGAATATTCCACACTATGGCACTGCACAGTTTTATCTCCATAGAGAACAGGCAAGTGTCACTACCAGGCAGCTACAATTGAGTTTTAATAGTTTTTGCAAAGGACCTGTATTCCACTATTTTAAATATATGTTTTAATTTTTTCAAACTTTTTATGTTTTGACTGTTTTACTCAGTTGATATACACAATTTTTCTCAATTAAAATTGCAAACACTCTCAGCCACTTTATAATGACATTCATTGGTAAATCATGTACTTTTAAGCTGTACTTCACTCTTCGTTGTCCTTCAAATGCTAAAGCTACAGCTATTATTTAACCTCATTTAAACATAGTCACCACTTGAAGCAGCAGAAGCTATTGGAGATCTTTTCGTAACGATTGCAACAGAACAAAAGATCAGACTAAACGATTTGCTAAAAAGACAAGAACTAGGCTAAGTGATAGTGTCTTCTAAATTAAAGGAATTCAACTGAGGCTAAAATTGCTGTTCATTTTAAAACAATCGCTTATCGCTTGTAGACGTTGACCTTGTAATTACTCAAATTTTCGTGAACGAAACAATGCAATTCCTAAAAGCCCAGACACACACAATGAAACTGAAAAATGGAAAAACAGCAGAAAATTCCAGGTTAAGCTAAAACCCAGCTAACACAAGTTAGTACATCTTAGAAAAAAATGTTTAAAGAAAATTACAGATGGCTTGTTGTAGAAAAGTAAGACGAAAAGTTTCAATCCTTTGTCTTTTCTCCACAGCTGGTAAAACAGACAGTGACGCTGGTGCATGGTAATGTGACTGTGACATTTTTGAGCAGAACTCTTGGACATCTGTGCTGCTAAAATGTAAAAATGCAGCCTCCACACTTTGCCTTGTACTGAAGAAAGTCTTAATTTAGGTTACTGCCAGATCGTGAGCTCTGGTGGAACAGCTTAGGTAAGTGTCTAATAGGCAAGATTAGAAAAGGGTAATTTGTAAAGAGTATTTTGAGGAACAAGGTTATGGTAATGGATATTGGTTAGGAAGTGTTTCAGATTGGAGTTTAAGTTTGAATCAGCAACAGGGACTTTAATAAACAAAATTAACATCTATAGCATTATCTCATCTTATTAAAATACACATAAACAAATTAACAATAAAAAAAAAAAAGCAAGTATCGAAACAGAAGATAACTAATGACTATGGAAATCACATCGCTTCCATCCCTCTGGATAATTCTCCCTCTACAACAATAATAACAACATCAATCATTTGGCCCATTGCAAAATGTTTTGGCTTGTTTTCATTTCTTTGACTATAACGACAAATCTTTCCTGTTAGAAACAATGTATTAATCGGAGTTTGGAACTTAACCCTATTTCAAATGAAGGAAACAGTCCATCTGTGTTGTTTCTATGATTGTTTTGCTTGAACTTGGGACTGAGCTTGAAAGAAAGACTGAGAATTCGCGATCCAGTCATGTCAAATTGTCAATTAGATGTGCATTTTGAATGGAGAGCTCCACAATCTTTTGTATCTTCTGCAAATCTTCTGCAAAAACATGAGTTTGGAGCAGAAGTCAGACTTTGGACGAAGAAAGTTGATTGTTTTCTGTGTTAAATGACAGATATTAGAATTCTGTTTAGCTTAGGGTCAATTTTATTTAGTTTCTGAAAATGAAAATAAAGTAATTTGAGCGTGACTTAAACTCTATCTGCAAACTGATGCATGGCAGTCCTGGACACATGTAAATCTCTTGTTCTTTCCAAGCTTTCCCTCACTTAGTTTTTAAGTTTCTAAATTCCAAATGCTGGTCAATCTGCTCATCTTTTATTGACAAATGTCTGCCTCACTGTTTGAATTTTGTGTTGGGTAAATCTACAATTCTGTGAAGCTCTGTGAGGGGACTGTTTTTGTGATTTGCAGCTTTGAACAATGAATAATTCTCCACACAAAACAATCCCTGAAATCATCTACGTATTTACTATAGACAATTTAAATCCACCACTTCACTTAGCACATTATCATTTTAACCCACTTCAAACTCATACATTTAAATTTCAAATCTCTAATAACAACATTGGTTCCGTTAATGGCATTACAATACGACTTACCTCACCTCTTCATCATTCAAAACCAATTTACAGCTCTTCAAATCTTCTTAGCGAAACCCTAACTATCTAAACCCCTTTGACTAATGAAGGCCATGCATTTGTGCGTAGGAGATGGGGAAGTGTACAGGAGGACAGACCTAGCTTGGCTTCTATGTAGGGCTGCAGCATTTCCATATTAATAGAAATGCTAATCAAAGCAAACCCGTATGCTAATGAGCGTGATGGATTGATGCAGTGCTATAAGTCAGTCCGCCCTCACGAGACCGAAGCAAAGACGCTCTCTAAATACACTCCTGCTTAGACACATAGGTCAGAGAGGCACGCACCGGGAACCAATTATCTACCTATTACAAGCTCCTTTTCACTGCTCATATGGTGGATTCAGCAGTCGCCTCGCGCTTTGGCTGCACTGTCAGTTTTCCCCTCATAACTACTGCCTCCTCTGTGGGGGCCTGGACACACTAAAGCAGAGAGGGGAGCTCATATTCTTGATAGAGACAATTCTTCACTTGGTGCTTTTGGCTGCCTGAAATCTCCAAGGTCATCTGTTATGTGTTAAAGCTTACTCAAACGCGCTCTTGTTCTTTGGCGCTTTTTGGGAGAGATGAGCAACCTCTCACTCTCTCTCTTTCGTGGGCTCTCTTGTTCCTTCTCTCAGTGGGTAATAGCAAAGCGGTAAGTTGGATGTGATGATCTGATAGCTGCAGTGCGAAAAGGGTAAAGAGGATAAAGTACATACAAACACACACCGGGGTTCATACAAGACAAGGAAGGAGTGATGTGGCAAAGATAAGTGGATTACATGATAATACAAGATAACAAAAATCATAGTTAATTAAGATCAGCGATGGATTCTTCATTTCTGGCTTTTTATAGAGTTTTACAGTCAGGTGGTGTATGCCATAATCATTGTATTGTAGTGTTTTACTTACAGAGGTGGGAGCATGTCACTGATTTGCAAGTCTCAAGTCTCAAGTCTTTGGTCTCAAGTCTGAGTCATGTCCATGTCAAAAAGAGACAAGTTCCAAGTCAAGTCCCCAGTCAGTGCATCAAGTCCAAGTTGAGTACAAGTCCATTGCTTTTAGTGTTAAGTCTTTATATTAATCCTGTATATCCTGTATCTCTACAATTTATCTTATTTAAAATACATGTCTTATGACAAAAAAAGAAATGAGGTGGGACATGTTCCAGTCTGTCCATGTAAAATATACTATTTATATTTTGAGAAGCATCAAGTTGTGTCAGTGAATTTCAGTGAATTTCTTTTTTCTTATAATAAGACACTGCCCTACTGTCTTATTGCAAGAAAAACGAAAAGTTAAAAGAAGAAGTAGACAGAATGATTTTTCCAGATATGACAAGTCACTGGTCTTCAAGTCCAAGTCAAGTCCAGTTCAGAGTCACTGAGCTTCAAGTATAAATCAAGTCCCAAGTCTTAGATAAAGATTAAATTGGGGAGCGCTGCATGGATGTCCAGGTGTATTAAAACAAGGCTCAGTCAGGTATGGAAACAGAGAGTCGTCGGCCAAAGGATGTTAATAATGCAGACACAACATTAAAAACATTAAAAAGCCTTTATTGTAAAATGACTTCTTTAAGTTCTTCAGGGTGCACAAGTCCCAAATCTTAAGTCTATTTTCTTTTGTCAAGTCTCTGCCATCAAAATAGTCTGACTCGAGTTCAAATCACGACTTGGTAGGCCACTCCTCCCCACGAGTTTAAGAGCTTTTCATACAAGTCAGCGAAAGTTAACGTGTGTCAGTAGGCTAACATAAGCTAAAAACAAAAACAAGCACACTTCCTAGTTCTATACATGCATGTTGGCACCTCCAAACAAATTTTCACCTACATAGATACTTCACCAATCTGTACTGTTGATTTGGTCCGACTCAAGGATTCAAACCCACATTTTTCTTGTTGGGAAGTCAGAACTCTAACTAAAAATTGGATACAAGGCCTTTAAAGTAAAAATGATGCATTTTATTAATGTTTTTGGTCACCTTGGCATTTGTTTTTCACATTTCTAACCTAGAATATTCCCTGCTTTTGAGAGACATGCTTTTGCAAACAACAGCAGTGGCAATGACAAATGAAAACAAAAGGCAACGTGACTGCTTTGCTACTAGATCATGCATTTGTTGTGAACACAATTTTACTTCAGAAATGCTTGGAACAAGAATAATGATGTTTTATAAACTTTATTACGACAAAGAGAAAGACTGCATTTTTACCTGCGCCACAACTATCCAGGAGGAAATTAAAATTGATTGATTTCTGAAGCTCAGAGCTAGATGACCTCGTAAACAGGATTAATGAAACAAGCATGAATGAAGCAAAAATACTTCAGGTAAAAACATGGAAAATGTTTCTGGCACAACCTGACAACAACACCAATACAAAGATAACATGTTGACTTAAGCTAAAGTAATGTCATAGTGAGCTTTTTCTGTAGTGCATTATACATATTTTGGGGGAAAAGCTATAATCTTACATCAAAGAGCTACAATTCACCATACAATCTTCCACTATCACAGCAGTCTCAAACACACTCCAGCACACTTCAGTACAAGGCCACAGACTCCAGCATTTACAGATCATTTTGTTCTAAAATTGCTCTAATTCAGCTGCAAAGACATTTGCTGGAGTACAATTACAATGATCAACTGTGTTAGAACTAAAATGTTTCACGAAGGTTTTAAGAAAAGTGTGAGCATGATAAATCTCAAGCATTAGAGTGCAAATTGAAAGTATTTTTCTAACATCAACGAGCAATAATGAGCGTATCAGACTAGTAAGGACATTAACCATGGGTGTTGCCTTGTCAATGTCTACAACTTACAACTTAGTATTTTTTATTAGGAACATAATGAGATTCGTTATATCAGGGATAGAGATGGACCCATATAGATTTCTTTATGGGTCAGTATCTAATATTTGGCCTTTTGATGTAGCCAAAAGCATATTTACATTAAAATTACAGCATGGATTTCAAGCTAACCCACTGTAGTAAAACATACAAAGATATATTATGTAGTATTATGAAGTAAATATGCAGACAAACAAGTAAGCTAATACATTTCACTCGATTGTTTTTAGTTATTGGGATTAACTCATTACAAAAGTAGCTAGTTATTCCCTTTTCGGTAACTAAAAAGTGTAACTAAATACTTATAAAAAATATTGACAATATATTAGTTACAATCTGAGTAACTCAAGTTACTTGCATATAGCTTATTTGCTTTTATAACCTGTTGAAAGTAACACTTCAGAACCAAAACACCACTAAAATACTGTCTGTGGGCTTAGGTGAATAAATATTCTGAGGAAAATGTGTTGTGACATCATATTTCTATAAATGAATCAATAATCAGGTGTAAATGTAACAGGATTAGTATTGTACAATATCTTACAAATGTCTGATCAGCTCCATGTAACTTCCAGTAGGGTTACATTTTTGATATAGTAATATTGTAATACAAATGTATTACATTTCCTCTCTGCAACTAGTAATATATAATGTATTACAAATTTATATTAACTTAACCAACATGATTATTTTACACTGTGTTGTAAAATTGTATCTGCATCTCGTTGCATCCTTAGTATTCATATGAGCTAGTAAGTTTTCTGCTGGAGAGTTTGTTCTGTGAGTTTCTTTACTTTGGCATTTCCATATTTATTGTACATTTACAGGCTTTGCGATGCTGAAATACCTCGATAAACATACATTCTAACTGTGACCGTGACAAGCAGGTGTTTGGGCAAGTTTATTTGCACAGAGCAGTTTGTACACATGACAGCAAAATATGTATTAAAATAATAATAATAATAAAATACTCCCTTCAGCCATGCACACAGACAGATTGAGCTGTTTTGATGACTCTCTAAAATTACATAGAGTACTTTTCTTTCTATACATCTACATAATCTACACTTTGCCTTCAGATGCAAAGTGACACGGTGTCATTTGTTCAGTAGATTTCTTGCCAAGCTAACCTGGTTTTCATTTTGAAGGGTACCTGAGAGACGTGCCAACGCAAACTCATCTTCGAACCGTTTATCAAACTCTATAATTTCATCTAAAGGGAAATGAACACAAGTATCCTGCTCCAAGTGCTGACTGCCAATCACTTCACATGTGCACCATGTAATTTGGGCCTATTTTGTCATCTCTATCAAATCCCTAATCACCGGTTTAGGAACATCATCTCCATTGCCAAATATTAACACAAGCAGGCGGTAAAATCTACTCCTGACAACAGCGACGAGAGGCTCTTTACCCAGCAGACACTCAGGCGGAGACAGGAGAGGGGCCTCCAGCTGGGCCCCGCTCATTACAGCTTTACGTGTGTGAAAGCGCCCTACTCTGAGGAATAAGCACACATCAATAATACACTTCAATACACTGTACATCATGTTATTGGTATTACGTCTGCACAATTATAAAAAAGACATATTGTGCTTTTACCAATATTTAGTATTGAACTATGACATTTTGTTCATTGTAAATCACAATATTTATCTCACAAGGCTCAGTAAAAGAAACAAGTTAATAGATTTCCTGTTTTCTCTTTATTGTGATATTTCAACGTAGCAAGCAGGAAACTGTCATCTATATGTTTTTATTATGAAAAGTGATTACATCAGGATAAAAACAGGACTTTTCTGAGCACTTGAGCTTTAGCTACAAGCCCCGGGCCTTATATTGTAAAACCAATGGATTTTTTTTTTTTTTTTTACACAAATTTGTGGATTTTCTTGTAAAAATAGTAAATAAAAAAGCCAATTTAATTGAATAAGATTTTGTTTAAAAGCATTGCTATTTCAAACTTTAAGAGTGCAAGATTAAACAGAGAACCAACTATAAATTCAACATTTTTATACAGTTAAATTTGTTAGATAAAAGAGAATCTGATAATGCCAAATGACAAAAGCAAAATGTACAGAAAACCTCTTAAAACTGAATGAAAAGGGTGAGTTTATAAAAAAAAACATACACTAAAAAAGTTAATCTATTGTTTTTAGACAAAAAAGCAGAAGCATCTAGTCAGAACGTGGACAAAATTCTTGTGCACCGGCAAATATGCGAAAATAAATGGCTAAAGTTTAGAGTCATTAGAGGCCTGGTCCTGTATTTTACAAAAATAACCCATATTACTAAAAATTTTTACACTAATATTCTCATTAACCTAGACAAAAATGTTTACTCAGTCACATTCAGTGGGTTAATCATTTCTTTAGTTTACCATATAAAACATTCAGTAAATTAGATCTTACTGGAACTATTAAGTTTTATTAGTGAAAGGCTTGTAAAAGTGCTGTAGACTATTTACACAAAGTTAATCTGGTGGTAGATACAGTCTCTAATATGGGAAATAGAACAACCTTTCATTATGTGCTATTTTGCACTTATTAGCCTCTTAATTACATTATTTATTTCTTTTATGAACTCATGTTGTCATCATTGAATGTAAAACCAAATAGTAAATCTTATTAAAAGTTGAAAACAACTTTGGGAATAACATCAACTCAACTTCTAGCTTCAAACCAGTTCTACCCCAGCACACATAAATTATCAAAGTATGTATTTGGATAAAAATACATTTGCCGTGCCTCATTTTTCTAATAGTTTTCTAATAGTCTGAAACAGTTCAAGCATACAGTAGAATACACTATATAAGTAAGTGAGACAAGTGAACAAGACATGTGGATGCAAAAAATCTTAAATTAAATACTTCTGTTTGGTTATGTTTATTTAGAAATGCAAAAATCAGGTACAGCAGCTTTAATGACCACCTATCTGAAGGTAAACAATCTTTTCACATTTTAGTGTATTATTATAAATCTATCCATCCATCACTCAGTCCTTGACAAAGGCTGACTAATAAAAGCACAAAGCTGCATTAAACAGAAAACTTGTAAATCAAAATATGGCACTTTCCCATAAAAGCTGATTGCTACAGGATCGTGATACAATTTTTATTGTCCTAGAGTTGGAGAATGTGACATCAAGAACCTGTAAACAGGGCTATTCATCTACGTATATTTTAAGGAGGGACAGTTTTTACCAACGACCATGGCCTCTGGGTCAGATAATAACACAATACGTCACCACATTTAGCATCAGGTTGCACCAAATATTCACAGGACTAGAATTGTTTCTATAGTGATAATAAGTAATACTACATAAATTTGAATTATCCAAAAAAGCGTTAAGCCACATAACCAAATCTGAACCAGGAGAATCTCAGCATTAAACCAGGAATAAACAAGGTCTAAAGTGGAATTAAATCAGGACTGAAATGTGCACTGTAAAAAGTGACCAAATTAAATGAGATTTATGTTTATTTGGGTGTATTTTAACTGTCTGCAAGTAAGATTTGTCAATAGAACAAGAGGAGGGCCGATTTGGCACCCGGGCCTTAAGTTGAATAGGCCTGAATTGGCCTAATGTTAAACCAATTGAGATTTAAATGGCTAAATACTGAAGTTAGTGTTCATTAAAATGTATTTCCGACACACAAAGTGATATATTTATTTACTAATTATGAATTAGTAGTTTATTCAATTGTTCCGCAGCTGTTTTGTTTACTTTTTTTTTTTTTTTTTTTTTTTACATTATTTTGGCTAATGCATTCCTATCAAAGTTTAGCAAACTTGCAAGAAACATGTCGGATTATTTTCATAGTAACCGATCTAGGACTAACTGGTAGTTTTAGCATAGTCTAGTATCTGCTTTTTTATACTTTCGACACCCCTTACAAGACTACAACAGGGCCACACAGTGAACATCTTTGGACTAAAACTCGATTTGCAGTGCTAAAGTAAGTCCGCAGTAACTTCCTTCAGCTCAGCCTGTGCACAGTCAGCCCTGCACATGGGACGTCCAGCTGTGCCCTCCTCATTAAACCTCCCAACACACAAACACCAGCTCAATATGCCACCGGGCCTGCTGCGTCAGCCTGATGAACTGCTCTAAATTATTGATGTATTTTCTATCTAATAAGTGCCCAATGGTGTCGCTGCGTCGGAGAGTGTCTGTGTGTACGTGCCGCTATAATCATCTTCACCTATGAGAGTCGTTTGGCTGGAGAGCTCATTTCAACGACCTTATTGCCTTTCAGAGGGTAAGTCCATGATGGCTACTAACCCCGGGAAAGTGTTGTGGGACTCGGGTGAAAGGAGGCTAGTGGCACATCAAAACAAGGCAACAAAAACTGCTGCTTGATGGGAGTTTTACGATATTTCTTTGCAGTTGAGGTCTTAAAAGAACAATTGTAAATAGGAGTGAGTGATAAGGAATGCAGTAAAGCCTGATTTGACTAAATTTCATATGAGTGCGTTGCATGTGAGGACTAGGGCTTGTGTGAGAAACAACTGGACATGTACTTTAATTGTATTATTGTTGTATTACACATTTTTGCAAAACTGAAAACCATTTTTGTTGTACTTATATAAGTAAAAGTACATATACAGGAATAAAAATTAATGTAATGACGAAGAGAACTTTTTGGCTAACAGTTGCAACATTAAACCAATTTACAATTTGTATACATTTTCTTTATCTATGTATGATATTACTAGAGCTCGAATTTGAAGTACTTTATAGTCCGGTTAAGTGAGAAGCAGACAGAAAAGACAACTGCTCTTAAATGTAGTGAAGTGAAAGTAAAAATGTATTTACTGCAAAATTAGTGAAGTACAGATAGAGGTGGGCATTATAGATTGAATTATAAAAAGCAATTTACTGTATTAATAAAAATTAAATACATCCTACTTTCAAACAAACAAGGTAGGTTTTATATGTATGGTAAATTCATAAAATAAATAACTCAAAGTCTGGTGTAAGAGGATACTGCTACACTTGTGTCTTTAATTTGACAAAATTTCACATTTGTCTGATAAATAAACCTTAAGTAAAACATCTTAAAAAAAACATTTTAACACATTTACATTTGTTGTTATCAAGATTCAGCAAAAAATTATTAAGATATTCATTTAATTCAATAATGTTCAGCCATAGCCAGATACCTAACATTTTTTGAAAGAGCAGTATTATTACTTTTCACGTTCTACCACTCCAGTCTTGTAAGTATGCTTAGTGTGTGCTAATTTGGGATTATACTTAATTATATAAAAGACTTGTCATTTTACACCACTGATAAATTACTGAGCAAACGCTCTATAGGAGGAAACAATAGTTTAAGCAGAAGTGGCACTAAGTGCTGCAGAGCTGGGACCTAAGCAGTACAAAAGGGCATTTTTGGATCATTCTAACAAAGCCAAATAAATAGTATTATAGGATTGTTCAAAGTGAAGAGCTTCTTTGCCAGGAAAGTGCTCCTCTGTGTAAACTTTTCTTTTTCACCTAGTTTGCAGATCGGACAAGCTCCGAAAGAAAGTAAGAGAAAGAGTAAATAAAGCCATTGGGTCTATTAAGTTTTATAGAGGAAATGCCTTAAAGAAGACATTACTCTACAATAGTGTTAAACAGCACCATCACTGCAGACTGTGCAAACAAAGGCCTTATAATGTATAAACTTTAAATGTGTTTTGCGATGTAGTGCAATTGAAACAGTAACAATATTTAACCTTCACTTTCTGCCCTATTTACTTGTCTGGCTAGAGGTTGTTTTGTTTGCTGAATCAGAATACTATAAATCTATTTAATTTTACTGTTAGTAATACTTCACAGGCCAGATATTGTCAATAACTGTCATTTTTTACAGTCTGAACTACTTCGTCAACAAACCTTGGAATATGCAGCGTATTAACTTCATATTCATAATAAGAAGAATGCTTTAGCAAGTCAGAGTTTCACACACAATGCAAAATATTCTCATTATAGACAACTGTAATGACTTCACCCCACACATGTCCACTGCACACCAGACAAATATCATGCGTGTTTCCTCCAGCAACACGAAAATCATTTAGACAAAGGCATTTTTTGTATGACTAATGACATTGTTATGCATGAATGTCTGTGTAAATGTACCTCCACGTAGAGAATGGGGAAGATGCCGATCTTGTCTCCCAGCATGCCCTCTGCCCAGTTCTCATCCACTCTCCTAATGACCGTCAAAACCTCGTCCTGAAACAGCAGAGAAGACACACAGTCTGACTTTCCAAACATGCTTTTAGTAATCAGTATCTTTTACAGTCTTGTTCAATAAAGAAGGGACGTTAGTTTGAATTCTAGATATTTTAAAATGCATGACACAATATTAATTTATTCAATGTAATAATACTGTATAATTTTCTGTTCTGATTAAAGGTGACAAAGGTGGCACAAAGGTTGAGATCACCTGAGAATGTTGTGTTGTTGGGACCTCAGGCAAGACATATTACAACACTTTACAGATGTGTTTAACTACTTGATACAGCTATGTTTGTTCTGTCAATACACAACAAGAGGAGCTGAACAGTGCACTTTAATTTAAAAAGCAAGTTTCTATGTTTAATAGTGCCAATATATTTGTAAATCTGAGAAAAAAGTCGCAATTCATTTCATAACCTGTTATTTTGATTGATTTAGGTTATATTTTATGTCTGAAATTAGACCAAACAAGCTAGTGTTGAACATGATATAGGTTGTCATGTTGTATTTGACTCACAGACAAGCTGATTTGTGGATGAGAGATTGTTCAGACAAAAAACAAACAGCAATGCGCTGCACAGGAGAGCAGGGAGAAGATCGTGGCACACGAGAATGAGAGAGGCATGAGCACCGTAGAGCGCGTTGATTAGTGTCACACAAGTACACCCGCAGAAGGAAGCAAAAGGTAGAAAGCATTTGTCCTTATGCGATCTTACGCTGATTCGTGCGCAGCTGTGCAGGAGGGGCAAGTAAAAATAATCGATGCGTCAATTTATTTGCACTGTGCATAGCGCACTGTGTTTACTCAACAATTTCCCAGCCCTAATGTTTAACAATATATCTGTTTCAAGGTGCACTATGTAACTTGCTCGAGGTAAAAGCTAACTACACATTTCAGTAGACACTAGACTGGGCGATATGGCAAAAATTAATCACAATATTCCTGAAGCCAGATTTTGATATTGTTATGATTTATGTGGACTGTCGTTTTCTAGTTTTCTGTAAGGTAAATTTCAGAACGTTCATACTTCACTGTGATTGGCTACATCCAGCCAAAAGGAATGCAAGCCTGACCAAACAGAGAAACAGGTGTGTATTTGAACAAAAAACACAGTCTCCAGAGAAAACTTAGATATACAACGAAATGTCAAAAATTAACGTGCACTTTTGACAAATCATTGTATAGCTGCGTTTTCTTTGGCTGAAACAAAAGCTGCAATAAATACAAAAATGTATATCATGATATGACAATTTAACAATTTATTATTACTATATTACCCTAGTAAGAAATGCAATATTAAATAAACAAATGGAACATCATTATGATTGTGTGTTAACAACAAAAATAAAAAGGAACACATTTTTATTGGAACCTGTCTCCTCCAGGACAAAGAGACCATTGTTGGGCCATGCAAGCTCACTCAAAGTAAAACACAAATTTGTATTATTTATTTAGTGCAACAAAGACATTTAAATTACAAAAACATGCTTTCATTCGAGTCAATTTTTTTTATCTTGTTACACAGTGCACCTGTGCAAATCCTCACAAAGTAATTGTGAGCATTTCTACCTGTTTCTGCTCACAGCTTTAGGAGTTTGATATTCACATTAATCATTCATGAGTATGTCTGTATAAAAAAATGATAAGTAAATGTTGCTTTGAAGATATGCCTAAAATTAATATTGAGATACTGTTTATACAAATAAAATGCTACGAAAGAAGTTGCTTCAAAGTGAAAAAAAGAAAAACTTTAGTTGTAAACTTTGAACAAAGCTTTTGAGGTGATATTTCTGCATGTAAGTTCTGCGTGTAAGTTTGTTTTGCTGTATTCTACCATTTGCAAAGAAAGCCCAACAGACTTAATTGTTATGACGCACATATTTCCCTGTCCTGCTGCTGCTCCCTGCACAGCTCAATATGGCGAGAGGGGCCATTACAGAGGCCAATGATAATAGTGTTAAATGAGATGTGTAGGGCTCACACTGAGTAATTACGACTCATAGAGAGAAAACAATCTCACACACACTGGCCTGGACCACCGGGACACACACATGCGGCTCCCTCTAATCTTCACTCATTACCTGTTGATTAATTTAGGCCTAGAACAATGGACGGCTAATTAGAATGTGGTAATACTACGGCAGCTATCTGTGACAATGCCAAGACAAAAGTGTGCAGTCACTTAATGGAAACACTTCACTGCAGAGCAATAGAAAAGAGTTAATTAATTACTCACCAAAAATAGAAACTCATCTCAAATCTATAAATGGTTAAGTTAAGGTTATTTTCTGCAAACAGCAGCGCATACTGTATATTATTGTAAATTTTAAGGAGAAAAAACTAAAACGTGTCATATTTTGAGGCGAAACTTGCCAATGCGGAAAAGTTGCTGCTGAGAAATTGAAAAATAAACTTTTTTGCTCTTTTTGAGGCATTTCATGGTAAATTAGGACAATTTTAAGCACATCTAATTCAAGTTGTAATGCAGGCTGTGGTGTTATCTCAAAAGAGTAAACAGATTGTTTTGAAGATAAGAAATTATGGCAGGTGGCGCTAGATTAGCATTTAGTTTGCAGCTACTGTTAGCATTGTTGGATATACTGTATTTACAAACTGTATTTTCATTTGCTCTTGTGATTTTGAACAATGGATGAGAAAGCTGTTCTCTATTTAATAGATTATTTTCACTAAGAAGCAGTCTTTATCCCACAGATAGAAACTACAAATAATGTGTTTGTATCTCGGCTTGACCAGGACTAGAGCGGATTAATCACAGTACTTAAGTCTCCAACTTTCAATATTAAAATTTCAATATTAAGGCCAATACTGTCAGTACTTAGTCATTATGTTTCAACCTTTATTTTGGTTAAAAATGTGTTCAGAATAGGGCTGTAGTCGACCAGAGAAATTATTGGTCGACTAAAATCCGACCCGATTAATCCACTAAAAGGTGGTGTGGCCAAACTCTGAAGCTAAAACCTTTGACTGTATTTGATCCAAAACTGTGTTCATGCAAAGCGGCAAAAATATTAATGGAAAATTAACAAAAGTGTGTGTTTTTAATCAAAAAATGTAGGTTAAATCAATGATTTGTTCCCAAAATCTGCAGATACTTCACAACTTTTTGTTGCTGTTCAACATACACTTGAAAAATACAAACTTTAAGTATCTATCATGATATATGAAATATTTTGACTATCTATCTTGACAATTTGCAATAGAACAAATACATTTAGCTCTTATTCCAAGTATAGAAACATTTTTCCTGATTTCAAGTGAGAATAAAAATGTAGTTTTCATATTTTATGCTTGTTTCATTGGCAGCTTGTTTTTAAGCCAGTGAAAATCTTCTAAAACCTGCTTATTTCAGACATATTCTCACTTGTTATCTATTTTAAGATGATCATGTTCTTCTGTCTAAATCCTTATTGTCTAAAAGCAATCAATTGACTAAAAAAATGTTGGTCGACTAAGAATGTATCGACCAATTAATCGACTAAAAGACTGCAGCACTAGTTCAGAACAATCACTTCATTTTTATTCAATTTGTAGAGAATTAATGTTATCTATGTCATCTCAATGCAAGTAAAGTAAATCTGTTGGAATACATCACTTGTTGACATGTTGTTTTGTTGTCTTTTTTTATTAAAACTCTGTGATGTTGTCAACAAACCTATAAGCAAAAACAAAATACAAAAACGTGGAAATTTAGATTTGTATTTCTCCATATAAATATACTGTAGTAGGCTATACTGTATAACCGTGCTGACTTCAAGAGCTAAATCTGCGTTTTATATTACAATTATCTGCAGCACTTTGGAAACTCTGGTTTAGAAAATGCCCTGATACAAATGAAGTTAGATTGGATCAATGTCATATTACTGTTTATATTAAGAAGTTAATCCTGAGTGTATAATGTAATGATCTCATTGTTTGTCTGTGAGTAGAAAGCCAGGGGAGGACGTATTGAAACACAAAGCACAAATGAGCTTCAGCGCGGCAGCAACATCAGAATAAAATGATGAGGAGCAAATCATGAGGGAAAACAAAAGACTGTTCACGGCCCAGCATTGATACTCTCTGACAGTGTCTCATCACATTACAAACATAAAGGTTTCTTCATTCTGTTTGAAACTGTGAAGTTGTTTGACGTTGGTCCGAGGACATAAATTATTACTGTGACACAAAGCAATAAGCATGTTTAATGTCACACATTAGTTTCTAGCACTGGCGCTCTCCTGAGTGAGATACAGATACAGTGAGATACAGAACAAACTAATGAAGACTGAGCTGCTTAAAGTTCTTGTACCAACTTTTAAAATGGAATCAAATTTAAAATATGTTTTGCCCAAGCACAGATATACAGTATTGTTAAACTGAAAATTAGTTTGCAATATTCCATCCACATCTAATAATATAGTGCTTTGTTTGTAAAATCTAGGAATTATTTATATAGTGCTTCTTTGCTGATATGTATATATTTTTTTCTTCTTTTAGTTTCAGTGTATCCAAGTGTCCTTTCACAAATTAGTCTTTTTAAAACTCATGAGTGAAACACATACTGTAGTACAATAAATTGAATAGATAGAACATTGGTAAAAACTCTGACAAAACAAAATAACTTACTTTTTGTAACGGTTATGGATTAAATCTAAATATCAGCATTTTATATTGGTTATTGCCACAGCAGTAACTAAATAACTCAAAAAATGCATATGTAGTCCATTCCCTTTATTATCAGCTCTTTGTAGCATATGTATTGCTTTGGGCATTTTCATCAAACAATAACAATCAAAAAGCATCATGTAAACTCTATTACTACCCAAAAGGAGTAGGCAGAAGAAAATAATTATAAAAGCCTACACCCAAATGCAAATCTAAAATATAAAGAAGAAGAAAAAACAGCTGTTGACATGTTCAACTAAAATAGATCATGATTCAGTCGGCTACTGGTTAAGTTTCTGTACATTCTTTACAAACCAAGGATACTTGTAGTAATTGCCATTTTTTATTAGAATAAATAAACCTTGTTTTTCTTCCCAATTTTTTTCCCTGTAGACCTGATTTGTCTATTTACTTTTTGTACAGTATACTCAATATAAAAAAACAACCTTCATAATATTAGTTTTATAAATTATTAAAGCTAAACGAGACAGATATATAAGTAATTAGAGTAAACTATGATTGTATTTATTTATTTAGTATTTATCTTGCCGCTCATTGAACAGTTTTTCTATTGATGTTTATGACAACAAGAGAAACGTTCACAATGTTCTCCAGCACAAAGAAGTTACATTGATCGAGATGTGTGCGTAAATGTGCGTGCTCACCTTGCTAAACGCCAGACAGTCCTTATCTTGGTCCTTGTCTTTGACCTCGAAGTCGTACAGTGCTTTTCCCTGCGGCGGCGTCTGGCTCAGGGGCCGCAGCAGCTGGATGTAACTGGCCGGCAGGAAACCGTGGCAACCGTTGAGCTCGCCGTGGTACCAGTTGTCGTCCACTTTGCGTCTCAGGATGATGATGTCGCCTTTGGAGAACTGCAGGTCGCCCGGTTCTTTGCCCTCGTAGGAGTACAAGGCTTTACCACAAGGCAGCGCTGGGATGTTCTGCAAGTACACAAATAAAACAAAAAAGTAAGTTTGTATTTTAGGTCAAAAAGCTTTGCAAACTATTTAAGAAACCTACTGATTATGTGAACACTCTACAAGACTCTTTAACCCTTCTAATACGGTTGTAAACAAAGTTGCCATGCCAGATGGAATACTTCGAACATGTAGAGTAGTGGTTCCCAACCTTTTTTCTTGTGAGCACCAGTACAGTCGCAGATTTCCTTACCAGGGACCGGTCGAGGTTGGGTAGCGCTGATAACAACAATGTAAAATGCAAACAACCGAATATTGGTTACATTTTTTGTTTTCTTATTGCTTGAATCAGCTGTTTATTGGATTAAGTGGCGCTTAATTGTCATAGTAAAGCACACGAAAGTAGTGATAGTCTATAATATAAAAATAAATAATGAATAAAGAATTCTCTGGGGCCCAGTGGCAGATGGCCCGTGGCCCAGTTTTGGGCCCCGGACCGGTGGTTGGAGACCCCTGATGTAGAGTATACCTTCAAGTTAACACATTTAGCTCCTGAAGATGTTTTATACAGTAATTTAATTCACTTCATTCATAGATTAATATAGAACCAACTGCACAATCTTGGACTGTACAAGATTTGGAAAGTATTTATGGAAGGATTTGTTATTATATACTTCTAAACCTGAACCACTCACTAAACTCCTTTGCATTTGATATGTTAACAAAATACTGTGTTATGTTAACCATTTAAATCTGACTGTGTCAGTTTTTTGGAATTACAATCCCCCAAAATGTGCAATTTGGTAATTTTAAGGCGGAATATGGGCACTATATTACATGAGGAAAATCTTATATTACAATATTTGAGTATCACTACAACCTTCCCTTTTCACGTGTTTTGCCTGTATTGAAGTCATCAATGTGTAACTTGATGCATTTAAATTATATGGTATTTATTCAATTTAGCCACACTTTATGCATTATGACTAATGAACTCAACCCCATACTGTGTCCTTCATTGTTTCTGTATATACCAACCAGAACTTATTATTTTGCCCATTTAATTTCTTTTCTGTTTTGCTTTTTCAAGTGTCCTTCCTTATCATCAGTTGGTCCATACAATCATTTTAGGTTAAAGCAGGTTTCTCTTCCTTTTGTTCAGTTAAAGTAATTAGGTTTTTCAAAAGACAGCATTATTTCTTCAGACAGAGAGACTGTAAAGCTAATCCACAAGTAGTTAACGATATTACCGGTTCATTTATTACATCTTGAAAGCAACAGTCACAATTCTGTAAATTTTTGTGTTGTCAAACCCTATTTGTATGGCACAGTACTTCGGGAATTTCTGTGAGACAAATAAAGTGTAACTGGAGTAGTTTGAACGTGGCTTACAGAAACAAAATAGAATGATTTATGATGATTCTATGAGCAACATTTTCAATTAAACATGTAAAATAAGATATTCTTCCAATCCATATGTTACTGTCAAAATCAGCTAGTCCCCAGTCAAGTCTTAGCTCAGGGGAAAAAATGACTTCCAAAAAACTGTAAAAAAGTGGAAAATCCAATATGTACAAACTCAAGCCCTGGAGGCAGAGTTGCTGTGCTTTATTCCCCGGGCTGTGTGTGAGATATGACTTGTTATTAAAATGTTGCCAGGTAATTGTCGTTTCCACCTTGGGCCAAACGGAGTAATTTAGAAAATGTCATTTCGGAGTGGTGCACGGCTCTCCCGAGTTTCATCAAAATCAAGACCCAGGCGCCCGACTTATCACAGAGACTGACAGTTTCACCACACAACAACCATTTGAGTAAACACGGTCAGTGTTTGGACAAGCGGCATTTAAAATATTTCCAAATAACAAGCTCACACAAATTCGGAGATAGCGTTTTGGCAAGGTCCTGGCATTTCAACAGTTATCACATGTTCAATAAAACTAGAGGTTTAAAGCAGATGCTAAAAGATGGAGCTAACTGATGCCTAGACAGATTGGTATATAAAAGGTCAAGGAATTATTCATAACAACTATTTTTGAATCGCGTTTCCTAATAAGCAACACCAACTCAAATGGACTTGTATCTTTAGTGAACACTTTCAGAAAACTGAAAAGACAATTTTAGTCAAAACTCTTACTCTATGACATGCACAATTTTGTATTAATTCTACAAGAAACACATTAGAGTGAAGCCGACAGAGATGACTGTTGTTGTGATTTTGAGCTCCACAAAAAAATTAATTTAATTTATAGAAGGTAATAATAAGGGATAGGCAACTTAGCAGTTCCAATATTGGTAATAATGCAGAATAAAATCGATACTGAAATTAGGGGCAACATTTTTGGGGATGTTGGCAAGTGTGCTTGTGCCTGTGTGTCATTCCTCAGTTCTGGGTACTGATTATGAACGAATAACGGAAACAGAAGGTTGATTAGGCTGAGATATATTTACAGTAAGTATGTTATACAAAAATGCTTCAAATAGTTAATAATAAAACTATGCTTCTAAAATCTGCCCAAAGCATATTTCAAATAGAGCTGGTGCACTGTAAACCTAGCTCACGCAAAATGGTATGTGTTGAACTCCAATTTGTGATCTTCCACAGTATCCATCTGGAACTTCACTCTCTGAAAGTGTTTGGGAAAAGGTGGGACGTTTAATCAAATGCTTCGAGCTGATTCTGTGCTTAACCAATCGAAGCAACAGATCTTAATGGCATATCCAGTGTGCACGTGGGACAAGTGTCACTCTTCTTTCAAATGGGAAATATTCTGTATTTTTGCCAAAATAGAATCAATAGCTGCAGAAACACGTACATCCACAGAAGCTGCCATCTTTGGTCAGAACAGGGCAGTCCAGCATGATGTCATTGCACTGGCCACTGCATTGAGCACATAGTATTTAAAAAAAATAAAAAATAAAAAGAGAGAGAGAAAAAAAAGTTGGTTTGCGTTTTATTATTTCAGATCACAAGTGTATTTGCAAGTTGTGACTTGGACTTGAATCACTATTTTGATGCTTTGAGACGACAAAATAGACTAAAACGGGACTCAACTATCTTTGTGACTTAAAAATAAAAGATTTAATTGATAACTTAATATAAAGACGTGAACTGGACTTAAACTGTACATGAACTTGACTAGAACTAGTCTCTCTCTGACTTGGGACATGGCTTGGGATTAAGGTTAAAAACTTTTCTTTTCTTATTTCTAGTAAGTAAAATTTGTGAACTTGTGGACCTATATAGATTTTAAAGCTCAAATGTATGGGCAAATATTGTTTGACCATTCCTAGTATCCCTGTCAGTGTTTATAGTAATCTTTAGTCTAAATTTATCTCCATTAGTCTAAAAACGTGCTAAATTAGTATTAAATTATGCGTTTAGCTTCTTGTCGAATGATTAGTAGTAGTCAACAAAATGCTAAAGATTACCTGTGCCTTCTATATGTGGGGGAAATACTGCATGCAAACGAAATGCTGTTGCTTGCTTTTTGTGCCACAGCAATATATGACTAAATCTCCACTTTTTTTCTACTATCCACCCACATGTTGCCTGTATCCATTGGCACTACCTGCACACTCTTCCAAAACAACATTGTAGCCGTTGTCACTTCACACAATGAGCACATCCTTCAGCAGACGCACATGAAAGGCCATTATCAAAAAAAACAAATAATAAAACAACATGACAACAACAAAGAAGGACAACAACAACTTCCTTTTCTTCTCCCTGAGCAGGACGTGTTCACAGTCTGAGAAATGCTGCTTTCATATACGGGCAGAGTCAATTTTATTCGCTCACAGACGGCATGATTCTCCCCAGACGCTTCACCGAGCTGAGCCGCCCCGGGCCTTAACCACGGCACTGTTCTGAGATCAGCGCTGATGCAACGCCACGAAAGGCACCAAAATACACATGAGTTACTGTTACTGATGTGTGGATAGCGTTTACTATCAGTCACTGAGGTAAACAGGGGCACTTGGGGTTATATCAGCAAGAACAAAGAAGTAATAGAGTGGGGTCATTCAGAGTGCTTTGTAAACTATTGTAAATCAGTTAAGTTCTTAGTTTCTTAGTCAATCGGCGGACAAGATGATTTAATTTTGATTGCAAAGATTGATATGACAAAAGCAAAAAGCTGCTTGAAGTTTTGGGAGCAAATCAAGTTAACCTGCCTTTTTACCCAAAACAATGTATGTATATTTTCTTAGATTTTTAACTGTATTGTTTTATAGTCAATTTTACTGGTAAGGAATTGATTTTTGATTGTTACAGCTAGCTAACTAACTAATTGAGCACCAGGGCATGTTTTTTGCAGACTATGTTTTTTTGCAGACTTGGGACATAGATTCCAAATTTAGCTTGAGCTTATTGGACAAGTTTTGGTTTTATTCCACTCCAGCTTTGTTTGACTTTGTTATTAAAAAAGGCACATAAAGTGTCTTATCAAACAGTTATATTTTAATTCACACTCATCTAAACTATCGGTTATAAAACATGTACATCCAAATCCAGTCTTTTGCCTTTGAACTATGTCATCATATATATATTTTTTCTTTTAGGCAAACCAAGATGGAGCAAAGGGGAATGTAGACACAAGATAAAGAAGAGACGGGTGAAGTAAAGCAATTTGGTTTTATCTAGAGCGGAGTTAAAATACTTGCTCATACCAAAATCTTTCATACTTCACACCCTCCACTTCTTATTTTACCTTGTACTGTTTTTGCCCTTTGGACACAGAATTTATGGATTTACTTTGTGGATACAGACACTGTTGAAGGTAAAGTAAGTACCTCCCACTTTGTAAATTGTACATATACCGACAAAAAGCAATAGAAATCTGATGTTTAAAGGCAGGCCGAGTAACTCTCTGGAGGTAGAAGATTTCTGCCAGAATGCAGACAAATATTAATAAAGGATTGATTTTTGAATGCTCTTAGTTTGTCTTAATGCAACAAACCACAAACATCAAAATAACAAATCTGCGCTTTATTTTATAATGGGTTTCAATTTAATGCAGCTAAAATTTGGAACAGTCTTTCAGAGAATGTAAGACCGATCTCCAGTGTGACAATGCTTAAATCTAGGCTCAAAACATTTCTGTTTGTTTGTGCATATGACTGAAAAAGCTTCATCTGCACTCTTTATTCTACACTCTTGTCTTGCTTTTGTGTGCCATGTCTGAAGAGAAGCAGTTATGAGTACAGGGACAAATAAATCTAATACAATTTGAATAATCATCATCAAAACAATACTTTTACTAAACTCCCTCTAACAATATTCTAACCAAATAGCAGCTGACCCCTTTCACCACGGCCACTGATTATTTCAGCAATTCGGACGAGAACCTTGCGCCACAAGAACAGTCCATTTCCATCTGCCCATGGACTCACGAACACTTCATAACACCTGTCACTGCTGTTAACATCACTTCATATTTATACAGCTGGTTTGCACTGTTCTGGTATATTTTTATTAAAGAATATTATGTTCCCACTTTGTCGAATATTGTTCTGACAATGGCAAAACATTTTCTCACTTCTGAAATCATTTTTAAAAAGTGAGAAAACTATGTCAAACTTCTAAAACTACCAAATAAAGTGACTTAACAGTACCTTGAAGTAATAGCCAAGGCAAAAGATTAAAAAGGCTGCTACAAAAAGGTGAAAAAGTCTTCAATGCAACAGAAAATGCGATCAAATTTGCCAAATTCACAGCCAGAGCTTGCATTAAATTACTGGACCATTTATCCTTGAACGAAAACAAATGTACCCTTTTATAAATGCAATAAATTGTATGTTTTGAGATATAAAGCTATTGCATAACAGACGTACAGTAGTTATCCTATTAGGTGGAAAAACCAGTCTGACCAATATCCAAGGATTTGTGGAAGCTATAAATATTTAATACATTTATCTTCTTCTTCGCGGTTATTTCGATCCTTTGTCAGTCATGTGCCGCCCACTCGCCCATTTTAAAGTGCTGAGATTTTTACTGTCTCTGGTCTCATATATTCCCTCTTTAGCTCTATTAACCATGCTAGTTAACTTGGCACGTCACTTTAAACGCTTTGCTTAGTGTTTTTATGACACATAAACGCTTTTAATATGACCGTTATAACCATTTACAGTCTGCTAAGTGTACTTTTTGGCGTTGGCCCCCCAGACACATACTGAACCCACACTTATAGTAAATGTCTAGTGCAGCCAAGATATCTCAGCGTAATAAATGTAGCTTTTAATTAGCCTTTCCCTATGCAGTGGCAAACGCATCCATTACACAAAGCAGTTATGAAGGAATTGCAGCATATAAGCCAATTTTGTGTGCAATTTATAGTTAAGGCATATTGGAGGCTGCCATTTTTAAACGTGCCAGTAGTGGAAATCCAGCGTGCCAATTTGCATGCCGCCTGCGGAGCGCAATAACCCAATCAAACTTTTCAGCTCACATTTGCACCAGCGTAAAACGAGAAAATCCGGCTTTACCTGCAATGTTCACGTCGAGTAAGTGGAGGGAAAAATATGTCTGGCTTGTTTAAAGGCGACCCATTCTGTGAGAAATGTGGATGACAAATCTTTTGCCCCTCAATCAAAGCTACACTACTTTTAAATGGTTTATTTGACAGTAGAGTTGTAAATGTAAAGAAAGAGAGAGGATTTAAACACCTAATCCATTATTGAGAGAATGGCCAACCTATATAGTAATCAAATAATCATTAACTTGTCTTACCGGTATATAGGTTCCAAACATGCCAGGTCAGATTTAGCAGAAATGAAGAATGTAACTTCAAGTGTTATGATGATGATACTGAATGTCGAAACAAAGGAATAGGAATTGATTCTTGATGCTAAATATGGTACCACAATATTTAAAAATGTTTTTTTTAGTGCTGTCAAGCGATTAAAAAATTGAGAGATTAATTAATTATGATCTGTAATTAGGCTTAATAAATCATTAACAACACCTTAATAAAGACTTAATTCAAAATGAACAAATGATTAATTAATAGATGAAAAAGCGTATTAATGCTTAGTAATTACTCCGAATCCTGCCTCGTGACCCTAAATCCTAACCTTAGCTCCTTAGTTAAGTATTTACTAAGTATTAAACTTTTTCATTCATTAATTCACCATTAGTTTATGAATAATTAAGGCTTTATTTATGCTTTATTCATGTTTACTAAGGCCAATTTAGGTGTAGTTAATATAAAGTGGTATCTAATTAATCTATTTTTAATCTCACCTAAAAATGCTGAGAAAAACACTCAACTTAAGTGTTTTTGTTTTGTTGTTATCCAATTTAATTAATTACATTATTGTTGCAGATGGGAAATATTAATATATTGCAAAAAATGAAGACTTTAGGAAGTCTTTTGTTGCTATCTTCTTACCTTAGCGTTAGCTGTTGCTGCGCTCATGACTGGTAGCAGATGGCCCATGGACCGGTTTTGAACCCCAGACCAGTGGTTGGGGATCCCTGCTGTACATCATTTCTAGAGTTTCATTACACAAATAAACAGAGTTCCGATCCCACTTTCCATTTTAATCATGATTCATACTGTCTACTTTCCTACTGCCTTTGACGTATGAAATAAAGACCAATTCACACCGAGATGCTCTGCTGCGTGGCAAATAAGGCACCTCCATTATTGTGCACACAACAGGAGCTCACCTGCTCGCAGCAACTCTCAACTTCACACCCTGATCCTGCTTTGTTGATTTGGGACTCTGAACCTGGAAATGTCCCTACCGGCACCTGAAGTCATCCTTTTCCCTGTCTCAAAGAGCACAGTAGTTAGCAGCTTGTACCAAATACACCCACTTGTCAGCGCTCATGTAAGTATAATCACTTTTTAGACAATTTTATCATTTTACTTGAAAATGCTTGGCATTCAGGGCTTGCTGACGTGTGAGCTTGACGCGCTGTGTCGGCCTTAATTAGCTTTTTCAGAATGTTCACACAAGAAAAGTAGATGGAAAAAATAGTCTGTATTGAACAGACAGCTGCATCAAATAATAGTACGATTAAATCAGAAATGCATATTGTCCATGAGGGATGACCTCACAATTAGATTTTTATCATGACAATGCTCTGCCCTAATTTAGCTGTAGACTTTTTTTTTCTCACAGTTCACATGTTTCCTCACTTACCTACTGCATTCTAAGCCTCCTAATTATTCACCAAAGTCAGCTTAAAACTTTAAAACACCTATAACAACAACAACAACAACAACAACAACAACAACAACAACAACAACAACAACAACAACAACCAGCATCCTGGGTTTCAGGGAACAAAATGTAGTTAACATGAATGAAACACTGCAAACTCACCTTCACTCTGTCACTTAGTATAATGATCATAACCATGTATCAATGTTCAATCGATTATTATAGAATGTTAAAGGTGAAAGTTGCGCTGGGTGATATGGCAAAAAAAAAAAAATATTATTTCTTGGAGCCAGATTACAATTTCGATTTGCCTTTTAGGCAAAAACAAGTATCTCCGTTTTCAGAAAGTTCTTCTAACTTGTCAATGGCTAAATCCAGCTCTCAAAGGCTTTCTTGTTGCCAGATTTTCAGAGAGAAACAAGTGACCAAGCCTTTGAAAATAAATCTCAAAACAAGCAACCCTTCAATTAAATATACTATGTATATGTATGTATATATGTATACACATATATATATTTATAATACACACACACACACATCATACACTACTTTCATTTCAAATATATATATATATAATATATATATATATATATATATATATATATATATATATATATGATTTGAACATTGTGTGTTGCCACTAAACAAATATTAATGATTTTGGCATATTTTAATAGTTTTTTTTTTTATATTAACATAAACCTTTAAGCATAAAATATGCTAAGAATCCATGTTTCAGTCAAAATGGATATATTTTTGTATATCTAACTTTAAAAGTGGCTAAAATTCAACTCTTTTATGACCTGAATGTAGCCCGAAAAACCACAACCTTCAAAATTTAAAGACTTTGGGACATTTTCATCGAAAAAGCAGATTGTCACAGAGATGAGCTCAAGATTCAGTTTTTATCACGATATTGCCCAGCCCTAGTTGAAAGGTAAAAGATATGTACACTACACATAATTGATACATTTTTTTGACAATCTATAGTTTTAAAAATAAATGTCTTCTTGCCCAATCATAAGCCAGAGCAAAATACATTGTAAAAACGACATAAAGACTGGAGTATCAGCACACTTTGGCTCTTACGCGAGGTGCTTTTCTCGTTCTCTTGTGGTCAAAATCAAAAGTGGTCCCAGGAAGGAAGAGAGATGGAGTGTGGGGAGAGAAGGCTGTCTGCCGCGGTCTGATGGGAAGCTTCGGATAAATGAATAAATAACTGAATGGCTGTAGTAACCAGAGATAAGTGAGAACAATCTTTTGAACTAGGCTCATTACTTATTTAAGACGGCTCCAGTTCAGATCCAGACACACATCTGCGGGCCTTTTAGAGGATGATAACTTTGCCCTGTCAAACATAGACCACTGTCATTTCAGCCAGGAACAGGAACAAGCTGTACAAATTAATATCTACTTCTGGGGAAATGTGCTGCTGCCATTTTTCTTTGGGCGTTTTAGCCTGACTGATGCTTATAATAACATTATTCAAGCAGCCGTAATATGTCTCAATGGGACTAACTGATTAGGTAGTGATACAATTACATGGTCTTGTTATTTTTGGAGTTTGTTATACAGTTGTTTTGCTGCTACCTCAATTGGGGATCACAATATTCATAAAGCAGCCAATTGGTCATTAGTTTGTTACAACACACGCTTTTCAAATTGTTACAAAGTAAAGATTCAAATATTATTATTATAAATCAATCAAAACAATAAAATAAATTACATACATACAATTAATATATCATTTTCTACAGATAAGTACTTTTTTCTCATAATCTTGACCGAAGTGATCAAACTAAAACTTTTCAAGGAATTATCAGCTTTGCTCTACAGTGTGTCATGTTTTTCCAGTACCACTGATTCAAGCAGCTTTGATACTATTTTTAGTATTTTAATTTGTATTTGGATATTGATTATTTTACTGTTGAAATTCTAGGAAGATATATCTGTATTTAATACAGATCTACAGATTTATCAGTCAGTCTTTCTTCCAATTTTTTAGAGGGGGCGTGACTGACAGGTGGATTAGCCAATCAGAGACTTGCCTAGTTTATCTGTATCAAAACAAACATGGCTGGTTAAGAATAAAAATAAATACCTATGAAAAATTGTAAAACATTGCAGATTTTTGTAGAATCAGTAAGCACAAAATTCCTTTGAAGTTTAATTTAGTAAAATAACGTTTTTTTGTTTCATGTGCAAATAAACAAATCTGATTGCACAGTACATTGTGAGTTTGACTCCATGCTTTTGAAAAGAGTAATGGCTAGACTCACTCTTTATAAAGAACAAACAGGTTCTGAATCCCAGGTATATATTTTGACAATAGTTCAGCATTATGATGCCATATTGTGTCAAAACTCTATCTCTGAAAGTTTACTCTTCAATGTGATTTATTGTTAAGTTCTGCCACATTCAAAAAAAGTTAACTTTGTATTTTAAATGCTTTAATTTAAAGGCTGCAGTAAGTTAATTGATTAATTGCAACAAATCAAGTATTTAATGATCAACTAATTTAGTAATTCAATAACTGTTAGCTGGTCTTTATGCTTCAAAACAAGGCATGAGATGAGATTTTAGGTTTTTTGAAAATCTATATTTCCAGAACATTCTCAAGTGATGTTTTCTCAGCAATTTAGCAAAAAGAATATTCACCCAACTAATTGATTACCAAAATAATCATTAGTTGCAACCCTTTTTTTAAATTTAAACCACCCACAGGATTAGTAACGTTAAAACTGGGCGTGAGACTAGGTGTTTCCACTGTCCTCGGGTCTTCTTTTGGACTGCTTTGACAGTGTTGAAATTATCACTTTCTTTGCACTGCTGTAACCCCACAAAGAAAAGTCTGTTTACTTGCTATTCGCACCTTCAGTCACAAATCACGCCTAGAGCTGCGAATCGCCACTCAATGCACATTCGGGCTATAATCAAAAGGGCTTAGTGAAAATAGGCCTGCGATGACGTCTTAACATGAGTCATACGGACTGGATTGAACCATGAAAAGATTAAAATGTTCAAACAAGACAATGCACAGAGCGAGTTTGAGCATCTGAAATACATCGTAAATCACAAATGCCCATAACCAGATTACATTCAGTGTCCCATTCACACACATGCTGCGTCTATTAAATCAATAATTAGCTCTGTGCGAGAGAGTAAACAAGCTAGAACAATACGCCGCTAAAGCCATCACTGTGAAACATGTTGGTCCACAATAACAACGCTCATCTCGTTAGGCTTGAAAACACACAAAAAAATGACATGTTTTTGTAAAGTTGACATTTATAATAAAAAAGTAGCTCATAGTAGAGTAGAGATTATGAAATTTCAGGATTTTCTGTGACAGGAAAAAGGGATTTAATAGATTTTGACAGTTGTCAGTGGTTGTCTTGGCGATGAGAGTTAATGGGTTTAAAGAGGTATGTGATGCTACTGGCAATGTGGAATCAAGCGCTCTGTGCAGATAGCAGCTGCCAAGACATACAAAAAATACATCATAAATAATTTAAGTTAAGACATATAGAAGCCTCTGTAAAGTTGTCACAACATTAAAAATTCAAACTTGATTTCTGTGCTAAAGAATGTACTAGATTCTCAATTTATATTGTGAATTATAAATGCTCTATTTAGCTTTTGTGACAGCCTAGCAATGAAAAACACATCTTATGATAGTACTGTATCACAAATTATGAGCAGTAGATTTTTCTAGATTAAAATGTGGTCTTATTCTTCTTCTGATGAAATTTAAATAGTGAAAAAATGTCACCAAGGGTCACATTTGATCTTGTTTTCATTTTTATGATTATCTTTTTTTATTGACTTAATGAAATTTGTATTTTCAATAGTTTTAGATTTAGTATTGATTGTCACATTCATTGTGTTCACATTCATACATTGCATATAATGCACTTTTATAGTACTTATGACAAAGCACTATAATAAACCAGTACTAAAGACCTACATGTCTTTGTCATCACAGATGTGTTCTTAATACGATTCATGTCTAAATGAATTTGACAATCACACCCTAATCTGAAGTGGGTGACTCTGAAGGCTAATAAAGTGACCTCTCTGCTAAACCCATGTCCCAACAGGCCACTGCAAATAAGACAGCAACACTGATACTTCAAGAGATCATGTTAGACAAAGAGAAATAATACATTAGCCTTTTATAATAATTTAATTATTTAACTACAAATTATTGTTTATAAACAGGAACTACCACGGCTATTGCTTAAATCAGCATCAAGGACACTGATTTCATTCTGAGCATTTTTCTTTTGTGTCCTCGAGCAAGACGTTTCACCCATCTTCATAATAATACATTGGTTAAATATAGCTCTGTTTTATGGCTGTTACTCAAAAGAACATCAATATTTTCTATAGGCACTTGAAGCGTACGACCAATGGTGGAGCTTTCCAAAGCTTGCCAAGCTTGTAAATCACAATATAAATTCAAGTACTCATTATTACAATTTTAACTACATTGACCAATAAAGTTTCAAAGGGCAATTTAGCTCAGCATTGAAAACGAACTGAAAACGACAAGATGAATCCGAGATTACATTGGAATTCTAGTTAACCAGTTTTCTCCACGTCTAAAGAAAGGGTTTGGATAAAGAAAACAGTCTAAATTATTGGGTCCTGCAACACCTTTTTGGTCAAGTAAATCTTATTTCAATAAGTGATTAGTTGCTTAGCAAAATCTGCTTGCTTATTTTGACCAGATGAAGCTGAAGTAAACCTGCTTGAGGACTTGTGTAACATTTTTTCTTCAAAAATGCTAAATTTACATTTCTTCCAGTCATTTTAATGTAATGCTGAGTCTCAATTTCAGGCCATAGTCGCCATGTCACAACAGGGTTCTATCTTTTGATTAATCGATAAGTTGTTTAGAATGTAAATGTCATGTGACTACAAACTTTTTAGAAATTTCGATGCAGACAAAGCCTAAAATAAATTAGACTGCCTTAAAAAAGATTTGCCGATAGAACAAACATAAAATGTATTGTTTTTCTAAAACTAGATAGGGACAAGCATTTTCTCTTTCAGCAAAAACAGCTACCGTATATGAAATAAAATCATAAATATATAGTTCTATTGGAAAAATTGCATTTGTAAAATATTCAGAATCCTTCAACTTAGTCGCATTTACCCAAGATGAATAAATGTGACTAAAGTCGTGTTTATAGTATTACTGAGTTACTTAAGATTGTTGCTTTTTTCCTAGCAAATGTACACATTTTTGCCTATTAGCTAATTTTTTCAGTTCATGCAAGTTTGGGAACCTAAACACCAGCTAACATTTAATCGATTACTAAATTAGTTGACGATGAATTCAATAATCGATTAGTTGTGATTAATCGATCAACTTGTTGCAGCCCTAGTTCTCTCATTATTAGTTTACTCAGTAGAATTTGGATTGATTTATGCATATTTGTGTAATCTTGTACAGCCCTGAAACGGTTGCCAATAAAATTCCTGTTTTCACTTATCATCTATCCCTGCCAGTGCCTACACTGTATTTACATGTGATTACTCAAAAGAATTCAGTAAAACATGTCGTGTTCAAAACTGTCATGTAAATAAGAGTAAGTTAAAATCGTCTGCTTGTCACAGTTACATTTTACACTGAAGAGGCGGGACTTATCAGCTTCAATTGGAACAGGAAGTTAATAACCGTCATTTTAGACAAACTTTTTCTTTACAATGCACATTACTGGTACAATTTGCCCCCCTTAAACTATGGGCACAAGACAGTCTTTTCAGTCTTTACAGAGGTAGATTTGCTAACCACTCTGCCACTCTATTTCCCAAACCTGTGTATAATTAACGAGGGACTCATTACATTCCAGCCACATTAGTAAAACTTGGCCTTGAGCTAAAAGTACTTGCCAATCCAAACACAAGTTAAGATAATTAAAGCACTCAATGTGACAGTTTCACATGCCCTTCCACTCACCACTTCTCCTGCCCCGGGCGCCTGATCCATTTCAAAAGGTCACTGGAGCAGGAGAAGTATAAAACACACCACTATGGATTAACAAGACGAGTAGATGTGGGAAATTATATATGAAAGCTTAATGCAACACAGAAATCCATGTCAATAAATTTAACACAACAGCTGGTGTACTGTTTGGTGTGGAGCAAAAGAAATTGGTTTGTGTTGAAAAGTGAAAATCAAAGGACACATTGATTCAAGCTTTAATAGAGACTGTGGTTCGCTAATGTCCTCTGTGAGTTGCTGTTTGTTGTGGCTGATTTGTGTGTCAAATTATGATTTTCCTGTTTTTGTGCAATCCTCTTTTGACAGTCTCTTGCGTCTTAACAATTTAACAACTGCGTCTTTGCTAATGAACAATAAAGGAGGTGAAAGGTCAAGGAGACATGTAATCTAGCGCTAGATAAGAGTGTAGAGTTGACAACACAGCTGAAAATGTGTGGTTGAATCTTGATGTGTTCTTAAGATGCAATATGTGAGCTGTGGCTCTGTGGACATCTACAATATATCATTGGCGTATCATGAGCACGTTTTTACTCTTTTTTTAAGACCACAAAACATACAAAAAAACAAGACCTATTCGCAAGTCAAGATCTTTAGCATTTCACACTGCTGCTTCTTTTGAGAATCTTCATAAGATATAATTTTATATTTTGCTGCAATTATGAAAAATCTAATGAATTAACAAAAAATGATTCCATTTCTACAGCAACAGCGCATTCTACTACTCCATCAACCAAATAACAGTAGAAACAAACCAAATGTGGTATAATATTGAGAATATTGTTGAAATTTTTTTGACAAAAAAACTGAAGTAATGTAAAATAAATCAGGAAATTTGATGAAAACTGCTTGGTAAAAAGATTTAAGACCAGTGCAAGCATTTTTAGGACATACAACTGCCAATTTAAGACTTTTAAGACCTTAAATTCAAGCATCAATATTTAAAACTTTTTTAGACATTTTAAGACCCGGCAGAAACTCTGTCCCACCTAGAGTTATGCATTTCAGTGAGATCGAGTTGTATTACTTTAACTCGAATATTTGTATGGCATTCAACATATCTTGCTTTTGCAAAAAACTACCCTTATTTTCTAGATCTGACCTTTAAAATACACATGCAAAATCACAATTCAATCCTTCCTTACAGAACTGAATGCACACTGTCAGTTAGAGTCACTGTATCATGTTTTAATTTTTCACAGATTGTTACCAGATTACCAAAGACATTCTAAGGTCCATAGAACATCTCCAGACTCATTCTGATCATCTTTGCCCTCACACTGTGTTCATTAGCATTGCTCACGCTGGTAATGGTATATGCCTATTTTTCACAATGGTTTAATCCCACTGGCTGCTGATGCTAAATAATATGTGTTGTATAGTCATTATACTTCTGAAATATAAAATGTCAAAGCAAAGGTCATGTAACTTTAACGAGCAAAAACAACATAAACTGCATAAATGTCCACTTATTGCCATAGTGACAGATACATTTAATGCTATACAGTGGAGCAATTCAAAGCATACATCTCCAATGAGACAAGCAGCAGACATAGTGTAACTGTGAGTCATTTCAGGCTCCCCTTTACTAGACTCCATGTTGGAGTCTCTATGCTTAAGTTTTAAGATTTTATATTTAGCGGATTGTATTTCAATTTAACAACCCCGGCGCCTACAAGGCCAATAGTCACATCACTTAGGTGTTTATGCTTACAATATCATGAGAGAATATCAATGCACACAATCTGATATCAGGCATCGCAGATGAGATGTACACAGGACTTAATCGGTACTGTCAAAAAGGACTATAGACTTTGACCTAAAGTATAAACACTAAAACAATGCTTTGGTGTTGAACGGTGTATATGAAGTTTAAATGAACCTGGCTCGCGTCATACTGATATGTATATTACTCGGAATTGAGTTGTACACATTATCAATCTGGAATGACTGCTGCTGAAAGCCATCAGGATTAAATAGATCATTATGGCAAGTATGGTAATTTTTATACTATGTGACATTAGCATTGATTTGTCCACCAAAAACGCTCTGCTAATAACAAACTCCTGCTGCCAAACCAATCACACTGCTGCTCTCCACTCTCAATCTCTCCTTTCACCTTTTCCTCATGCTTTTTCAGCAGCCTGCTTTGTTTGAAATGTGTTTGTGGTAAGAGTTCCGAGGGTTATCTTCACTTTAAGATTAATCCCATTGAATCCAAAGAACCTTGTATCTTGTATCTTCTATTGAGAAAGCAGAAAGATCACAGTGTTTTACTCAACACGTATATTTTTCTACAGAGTCCTTGTGCGTCTGGTGGTCAGGCTGCAGAACATTACAACTGTGTGAGGTCTATGACTGCAAATGGCCTCATCACCACTTCAGTCAGTCGCAACACTTCAGAGACACTTAGAAACAGACTCTTACACATCAATCATCAGGGGTGCAATACAAAATAATGACTGGGCTGAATTGAACTTTGAAATGGGACGATAAAGTCATACACACTAATAGTTAACCCACACCAAGCCTTTGGAGAAAAGAAACAATGAACATTTTGAAACGACCGTGCTGCCTTGAAAATGGGCCAGTAGAACTAAAATATGTTGTACTTGAAAATAGTGCGACTATTGTGGGAAGAGCTGCCATCTGCTTGCACTGTTTGAGAGAGGGCGGTTTCACAAGGTTATAGACAAAAGTGTGCTTTCAGTACATTTCTAAGCTTTATCAAAAGAAATATATCTTAATCATCAATGCATTCATATGATTCTGCGGAGATTTATGTCGGTTAAAATGTTATACTTAAAACTGAAAGCTTTCCATTAAACAAATGTTTCAATGTATGAGGCAGAAAAAGAAAGATTTCTTGAAGATGCACCGTGAACTCAAGAATGTTACACAGTGTAAACAATTTCAGCAAGTCTGTGACAGTCCTAATGCCTCTAACCCCTCTAACAACACAAATGCTTGTATTTTTTGGGCAATATCACACATCTGATAAAATAAATGCTAATTTAATGAAGAACTAAGTAACATTTTTACCATGCTAAATGTCTTTGTAAGTCTTCGTGATGAATTGAATTGGATACATTTTTAAGTGTTCATAAGACAAATCAAAATATGAGATTGTATCCAGGAGAACGAGAGAAGACAATATTTTGCCAACATTTACAATGCCTTCATAATTTAAATTGTTCACAATTTCTTCTGTTCTTTTTAGAGCTATAGCTTCCCATAGCTTATTAGTGTTGACCAGCATTTGTAGTGGAGTTCAAAGAAAATACAATCTTGAAAATTTTGAATCTATATGTGTGCACAATCTTGTGCCAATTATACTTTGTGAGATTTTGTGACACAGATTCTGTTTGATTCTTGTTAGTTTTTTCATGTACTTTTGAGCACTAAAAGCACATCTGATGAAATAAATGCTAGAAAAATATTTTTGTCTATTTTTTGCCAGAAAAATAGACCTAAACAAAACCATGTTTTTGTAATTTGTATGCATGTATAAAAAAAAATTTATTTTTCTTTGAGCAAGCTTGCATAGCTTCAAACTTGATAATATAATTTATGGAAAAGTTGTTCCATTAGCTATAAATATATTTTTTTGCATTATAGCAAAAAACATATTTTTTGATGAATTGTGCAGGTGACTTTTCAAAATTTACACAATAATGCCATATCTCAACAGAGACAGCAGGTGTCTTGATCAGAAACGTAATGCATTGCACCTTCCAATAGGTTTTGATTTCTAGTCGCAAAAATGTGGTTGAAATGACAGTTGCTTCTCACATTGTGACTTGACTGGATTTACTGAAGGCATAACATTTTTCATAAAAGAATATGTTTTGCCCTCACAACATCTGCTCAGGTTTACTTGACAATCCAATTTCCTATTTTATGTATCTTTCTGGCATGTGTAGCATTCAGGCAGTACACGAAGGTGAAAAATATGACAATCAAAACAGATCTCACAGCAACCGGCAGTTCATTTTGTGCAACTTTACTTTGAATTCTGATGTGGCTGAAAAAATTGTTCCTGTATAGAGCTGAAGTTATAAGTAGTGTCCTTTTAGCTTCTGTCAGATTATTTCATTTAAGAGCACGAGGAAAATATTCAAATTATATCATCTGCATCTGCCAGCGGAGAGCCAAAATTTCTGGAGCCTTTTAGTTCAAAGGAGCGATTTGCATATACCTCCTGGAGGAAAAGGGTGGTAGAGCTGCAGGTTAAGTGAAGGAAATAAGGTATTAAAAGGGGCTAAAGGGTCTTATTTGGAGAGCCAGAACACATCATGTTTCCGTGATTGGATCTGCGCTATGTGCAATCTCTTTTATAATTCAGTTAGAATGAAGATGGCTGAATAGAACACCATGTGCCACTAGTATTTTTATGTAGTATTTTTATGAAACTTATAAATAAATTGAGGGGGAAAAAGAGAAAAATCAGTCCTTCTATATTTTTCTAGTAAGGTTCCCATAATTTTGTTCACCACCAAATCTTGTATCCACAAACTGGTAGCGGTCTGAACTAAATGTCCCCATCCATCTGTCCATTCACTCACATTTCCCCCAGATCCAGGATGTTCAGGCCAGCCCAAGAGACACAGTCTTTCCAGTGTCTCTTGTGTTTTCCTTATGGTCTTTCCTTATGGTCAAGAAGGGTTTATCCAGGAGGCATCTCGGTTCCTCTGACCGTGGAGAAACAATTCCAGGCTCCTCCTGTAGGAGCGCCATGTCACCCTGAGAAAGGATCTAATTTCAACCGCTTGTATACATGATTGGGGCCTCATTTATAAAGGTTTACGTAGGATTTTTACTGAGCAAGTGCGTACACCTAGTGGCCACAGGTGACGTGCGCCACGCATACTCCATATTTATAAAAGCCTCCGTGCGCTCTCCTCCACGCCATCTGTGCTTTATAGATCCCACCTGCTTCTAGAATCTGCGCACGTGAAGCCACGTCAGGCCACGCCCTCTCCACATCTTCAATTCACCGTGAAAGGTGACTCATAAATAATATCTGAATAGACATGAGACGATAATCAGTGGGTTTGACACACGGGGAAAGGCAAAGAGGGAGGAGTCAGAGGGAAACGCACCAAGCAGCAGCTCGCTTGTCATATGTGGATTTACTACTAATAAAATGTGAATGAAAAAGACTCTTGTCACGTAAATGAGGCTCACCTTTTAAATGACTCAGATGTGTTTAACAGAATGTGCTTGAGATTTGGCCTCATTCACTCACATAGGCCTATACGTGCACGCAGAAGTCTGAATGAATGGTCAAAGCAACGAGGCTCACGAGCGCGCGAGGGTGACATCGTTCCCCTTCCTGAACGAGCAAAAGAGCGAGAGGGAAATACGCAAAAGCCGGAGAACAGGTGTTACAGGTGAGAACGGGACGTGAAACTCCTGTTACTTCTTTGACTGCACGTGCGCCCTGCACAGACACTTAAGACGTTTCCTTTACTTAGACAGAGAGAACAAGCGCTCTAAAGCTCCCCGTTACCTTTGGTCCTCCCCGGTTCGGGCAGGCATTTTGGTGCATGCTGCGTAAAATGTTGGACCTGCGTCCGTCCGATGCTTTATTTATTTAACATAAGCCTCGCTAATGTGCTGAGGGAGGAGTTTTCTCTTAAGTCCGAGCGTTGTTTCATATATGCGTTCACAGATTCAGCGGAATTCTCTCTGATATTAGAGCCATAATGAACACACACGCACACACGAGAGCCATGAGCTTGTGCACGAGTGCGCACGGGCTTACATACATGTGTTGTAAATAAAAATGAGAGAAATAAACAGCCCATGTCTGTGTTGGTCAACATTGCTTTAAGGCAGAAATATAAATGCAATATATGTATAAAATGATGATTTCCTCCATCAAACTCTTTCTCAAACTCTCTTCACTTCTGCTTCTCTCCACGAGTGTCGTCTTTTCCCCCTGTCTCCAGCCTTTGCGTACAGCGCACGCATGGGTTCCAGTTTGCGCAGAGCTGAGCAAAATCCTGCACCTAGTGGACCTTTTACAATTACCACCTTTGGCGCAGAGGGAGGTTTACGCACTCCGTAAGGCGTAAGCCCCTGGTCTTTTTGGTCAGTGATTGCATCACTGCTGACACTGCACACTTCATTCTTCTCTCATTTGCAGAATAAATTCTTCTTCTTAATTACTTTTATTGCTCTAGGTAAACCAATTGTTTACTTAGATCACTAATAATAATTCAGCCCTACTTACATTGTAATATTTTGACTGAAGAAATTGACAATAACACTGCCCGTAATGTAAATCTTCTGCAATTTTATGTTGTGAAGACAACAGGCAAAAAACAGCAATACCATATACTTGCCAATATTTAGTGAAGCAGTGTCAAGTGTAGGACTACAAACATTTCACACGAATGGTAAGAGAATATTTGTGCATAACTGTCAGCCAGTCCCAAAACCCAAGTCAAGTCACTCTACCGATGATTCTTTTCATTTGTACAAATAATAAAATCATAACAAAATAAGTTTACCAATCACAAAGTGGCTAAAGTTGACTTGGACACTACCAATCAACTGAGCAGCCTGTCCACAACACATCTGTCCTCCATAATAGTATTGAGTCTCGCCCAGTCCCTTGTGTCCATCTGCGAAACTGACGGATAGTGAATGGAACAGGATGTACCACTCTGCTCAAATACTCATCTATTTCCCCCCAAGCATTTTCTATGTCCCCAAGTTCATCTATTGGCTCCCTATAGACACTCCTTAACTGTGATTACTTTGCCTCTCAGCCGTCCTTGGTGGGGCAGCGGGCCATTACAACTTTCTCTTTTTTTCGTCCCATGCTCTTGGTGTATGTGAATGTGAGTGTGGTAATAGCATAGTAAATCTGCACTGCTCTTTTTCCACTCTGCTTTGAGCGCAGCATTCGATCAAACTGGGTCCATTCATTGGAGCAGACATGTGCACTTTTTATATTTATGCAGCCAGTTAGAGATGTTTTGGGAAAGGTATAACACTCTGCATTAAAAGGAAACAAGCCCGAACTCAGATGTAAGTCTGTGTCACAGGCAAAAAAGGATAAACACTAACCGGTGAATTGGAAAGTGCTTCCATAAAGTTCTATTGTAAGTATTATAATGTGCATTTACGTAAACAGGCTCTTTTGGTTGTAGAGACTCCAGAACGTGTAGTTTGATGCATGCAGGTTCGTAGGTTAGGCATTAGGCAAGTCATAATGGTTGTTCTTATTTTATCCTTTTACTGACAGGTAATATCACATTTATGCTCAAAACATAGTGAACATGATTATATTTAGAATTTTACTAAACATTTTGCCTGTTTTCACCCAATTTGGCTGTTTTGATGAGGTTTATGATTGTCTTTTGTCCAGCAAATATGACTTACAGTATGTGGAGCAACCACATTATAATACACATAAATATTGGCCAAAATCCACATAAATTACACAGTCGTTATGTTTTGATAAATGACAAAACCTTTAACTTTAGCTAAATGATTGTATAAGCTGTCAGTTGTATCACATTGTCACATGAAACAAGTGGAGGCATTCTGTTTTAAAACTCAAATTACTTTCTGTGTAATTTTCAACTTTTATTTATCAATTTCTTCAATTAGCAACTTGCTGAATATTTACCGCAAGGACTACCACATCAAAATAAGTCAAAATGTATGTGGGCTTTAAACTGAGAAGATGGGAATGTTTTTGGCACCATTTGTTTAGATGCAAAAGACAAGTATTATTGTAGGTGGTATTTGCTGTGAAGCTTTGAAAACACTGACATGTTGAATGATGAACAACATGGATTTATTACACTAATGGCATGATCAGAATGCACAATAAATTTATGCAGCCAGCTAAGAAGCAACACTTTGCTTTGAAGGCAAAACTGTCACAGCCAAAAACTCAGAAGAACTGCAGCGCAGCAAAAGTAAATAATATGCCTAATTGATTTTTAAAATACAATTTACACAATCACATTCACAAGGTAAAAAGCCGGCACAAATATACAGTCTGTCTGGCAGTAATTCACTGCACTATTGATTCACTTTCCATCTATAATTCATGCTACAACACACACCTCAGTCTTAAGTGGACACACACACACACACAGACGCACACATGCAGACAAATGTACACTAAGACAGTTTCTGAGAAGCACAAGCCGAAACTCAACACCTCGCTCTGCCAGGATACTGTGGCTAATGCCTGTCTGGTCACACTCAGCCTAAGTTCATTCATTCAGAACTTGTCTTAGGCAAGGTATACTTCTTGACTATTAATAAATCACAATTTTTAACTCTTTTTTTTTTTTTTTTCATTTAATTAATGGCTCAATTTTGTTACATCCACATTTTCAACAATAAATAATTGAAACCAGTTTATTTAGGCCAGACCATTGCTTTGCCAAATTAGAAAAGAGGGATATCCCAACATTTTTCTTTTTGTTTTACTTGACTTGGTAGAATTTAAGAATTATGTCTAAAAATAATACATTCAAATTGTATATTTTCCGAATGGAATCAGAACAACTTGTTACATGCAGACCAACAATGGAGCACCTACAGCTCCTGCTGAGAACAATTATTGTATTTCAAATTGAACAGCCTCCTTCCTCCATGTTCCTGTCAGTCACATGACCTGCTGTCAGCTGTATATAGACATGTACACAAATCTCCTCATGCTACTATAGGACAAAGTAACTATTCGTTCATTGTGTTACTGTGAAAGAATGCTGAAGATCAGTTTTTTTTTACCTATGCCATTATTATTTGACCAACATCAAAGTAGTTTATCAAAAAGTAACTGTTTCTAAACAATATTCTATTTTTTTTTTTACAACTAAAGCAAAATCAAGTTTCAAGCAGAACACCAACAGCATCATTACTTTACATAATGGTGCACAGACTTGAATAAAAGCCAGTTTTGGTCATTTTGATTCTTTGTTGCATTAAATAAATATTAAGAATGTGTGGGTTCACTTGCATGGCCACACAAAGGCCTGTTATTTGGTCTGTAAGAGGGAATATTCTGGATGTTTCCATTGAAAAGAAGTACTGTACCTTTAGCTATTTTCATTAATATTATGGCATAAAAAGTATTTATAACAATTGAGAATGTCCCAAAGTAAGGTTTTAACTTTCTATTTCTATGACTGTATACAGTAGTACATAGTTGAGTTTTCAGCAATACAATCTTACAATTTTATCATGACTTGAAAGATACTATGCGATAATATTGTTGGCAAAATATTAACCAACATGTGTATGTGTTGCATTTTTCCATATTTCAGTGAAAAATTGGCCCTGTGCTTACATATCTCTATTAGTTTTGTCAAAGATATTGGAGATCAAGTACCAAAAACCAGTTTTAGTTTTACAAATATGTTATCTGAAGTAGTTTAAGACTAAGATGTTTAGTAAAGAAATTTAACGTTTTGTTTCATCTTGGTATCGAAAATATTAGCATTGAAACTTTTTTTTTTTTTCTCTGTCCCCAAAAAATTACATTTTTTGCAGGTGGTCTATGTAGTTTTTATATTAAATCAAATTCCGATGGCAAAGACAAAAAAAATCTTTATCTCTTTATCATTTTCTGTCAGCTAACATGACGAAGAACACACCCTGAATGCACTGCTTTTATTAAACTTGTATCCTCGTAATGAATCCTGGAAAAACCTACCGGGAGCACATTTCAGTTCAGAGCTATAGTAAAGTGAGTGCCAGCGATTTAATATGTGCCATTCCTTTAGTAAACAGCAGAAAGACAACAACACCATATGGCCGATACCGTGGGCCTGCTTCTGTTTCATTCACATTACTGGGTCACTAAAACAGCATGGACATTTAACTCTGCAGTCAGGCTAAATCATGTGCACTGGGCTTCTTGTTGTATAATTTCCATTTGAAGGATTCAAACAGGCAACTGCTGCTCCAACTGCTGGGTTTTGTCACTCATTCTCTCTGTGTTTGCTAAAAAATTACCAAAATCCCAAATTAAGCAACAAATAAACATTGGTTGTTCAAAATAATTTTCTTCTTCACAGTCAAGGTGCAATCTTTTACAATTTAAATTCAAAAGAAATTGAATTAAGAAGCAAGTCTAAGATATAAGAGACATTATTTTGTCGTTATCTCTGTTAACCCAGACTGAACATGTGAGCTTTTTGCATTATTTATTTATTTTTTAATCAAATTATCAGTAGGGATAGGACGATATACAATATTATCGCTAATCGCAATAATTAAGGGTCTCTATCAAATAATTGTGGCGTTTTTTCATAATCGTGATATCGTGATGTGACAATCGCAAATAGAGCATCTAAAATCTGACTGACTGAACCAAGTAAGAAGCTGTATTATGGTTAAACAAAGAAAGCTTCATGTGTTAAAGTTAATTAATGACTCTGAGACTAAGTTAGTAGATTTTTGGCTCAACATTGTAAGCATTTGTTCACTTTGAATCATTATTGATTGTACTTAGTCCAAAATACAATAAGTAGTTGCTCAACACAACCTAACCTACATATTGTGCGCTAATAAATATTTCAGTGATTTTGAATCTGTGGTGCACGTTTAGTAAATTATTGTCATAATATCGTTAATCGCGATTATTTTGGTCACAATAATCGTGAGTGCAAATTTTAATATTGTCCAATGCCTAATTATCATAAGCATAACAAAAATTAAGAAATACATTTTAAATCAGGATCCAAGAATTCTATATACGTATATAAACATATACTGTATGCATGCTTGCACCACTTGAATCTCAAACTTACTGGGCCATTTTCAGGGATGTTTGACACATTACGTAATACTGTGTCATATTCACTGTTGGGTAAGTTACTCTAAAACTGTAATACATTATATATTACTAGTTACAGGGAGAAAAATTTAATACATTTGTATTACAATATTACTGTCTCAGAAATGTAACTGAGTTACACTACTTTTAGTTAATTTGAGTTACTTTGAGGTAATCACACATTTGTTAAGACATTGTACAACACTAATCCTGTTACATTTATACTTGTTTACTGGTTAATTTGTGGAAATGTGATTTCACAACACTTTCTCCTCATAATATTTGATTTACCTTTAAGCAACAGACAGTATTTTATTGGTGTTTGGTCCTGAAGTGTCATTTTCAATTTTAATATAAAAGCAAATAATTTATATAAAAGTAACTTGAGTTACTCAGATTGTAACTGTAATATATTATCAACATTTTTATAAGTAATGAGTTACACTACTTAGTTACTGAAAAGTGGAATATATTACAGTAACTAGTTACAAAAGTAACTAGTTACTCCCAACACTGGTCATATTATTGTCATTGGAATAACCCAAAAGAATGTAGTTCATTCCCATTTACAGGGGCTTTACACTTGGTCATAACATTAAATTCTTGATATTTATTCCAAAGCTCTCTGATTTAAAACACATGCTGTCACTAACTGAGGATTGGCTGGGGAATATAAGATTTAAAATGACCCAAGCTGATCAGATTGGAAATGACAGATTCTCATTCTAAGTTGCACGATCTTCAGTTAGATTTTTTGTACACAGATTTTTGTACACAGTATGTATTAAAGTCTAGATCGAACCCAAGAAAAGCCAGCCATAGAATAAGCACAAGTGTGTTTCCAGAACCAGAGGCGCTTCTTCCCTGTCACTGACACACATCATCTTTCTCTTCTCGCTGTCTTTCTTTTCGTCAGCTCTTGCAACAGTTCAGCTGTCTCTCTTTCCCTCCTCTTCTCCCAAACATTGTATATTTGACCACTTCATTTTCTCACAAGCTAAGCATTTCGTTTTGAGAGGACGAAGAGAACATCGTGGTGGTTTTGCCTTAGGCTCTGAAGCAGCTGTCATTTATTCACAGGCCTCTCAACAGTGTGAGCAATGTGGACTTGAAATCGGTCAAAAGTCAGGTCGCGTCCAGGCTGCGTCCACAATCTAAGCTCTAATTATCGGTCAGTGATGTACCTGTTTCAGCTGATATGGACAGATTTTAATAATGTCTATATGGTTCTGTATTTGCCAATATTTAGAAGTTCCTAGTCTCTATGTGACATGTCGTTCCCAGCTTGTTCTCAAATCTTCAAAATTAAAACTAGAAAGAAAAAAACAATTAAGCTAAAATATTGTCAAATAATGCCACAAATAATTTTCTACCTCTGATTTGTATTTTTTTGCTAAGGTGAAAAGTACATTTGTGATCTTGTCAGCGTTGCTATGGTTTCTAAAATGCCCCTTGAGATTTGCCATCTAAAAACATAAAACTCAAACCAAAACATTACATACAAATACACAGATACACAAAAAATATTTACGACACAACAAAACAAAACAATACAAACTTGCTCGCGCTTATACCGCTCACACTCCTGCCAATGTGCAGATGTAAAACAAAGAAATGACTCAACTAGGGATGCCAGGATTGGTTGATTAATCAGTCACTATTGCTATTATTCATGTCACAGAATTGCATAAAAAAGACAATATTGGAAAGAACATTTGAGAGTACATTTAGTTTGCTCCTGTTTTGTTTCGTTTTTTCAGCGCATACCTAACACATCTATTTATCTATTTCTGATCAAACTTGCAAAGTTAAGCTAAATGCACAAATCCTCCAAAGACTATTAAGATAAAATGTAAAAGAGCATTTTGTGTGATTCACTTCTAGGAGTTTTTATTGGCGTGTAAAACTACCAAACAGAAAGTGCCTTCTTCAGCAGTAGCAGCCTGTCAGTGTGAATCAGAACACAAAAACATCCTGTTATCTCCAATCTGTCCTTTCACTTTAGCACAATGTCAAATAAACTTTCCCTCTCCCACTCTGCAGCCTTGTAAGGATCCTCTGAGGTCTACTTTTCATGGTACGATGGAGACTTGCACTTCAAGGCACAGGCAAAACCAATGACAGAATAAGACAGCCAAACAGTTGCGACAGCTTTAACACAGCTCTGGGATCATGCATATTCATAAGAGCAATTTCTGAGCTGTGAGCGGAGGACACGCTAACACTGGTTCATATGCAAGCTGTGGAGCAGGAGTAGAAATCACAAATGTCTTACCTGATTGAAGATTCAAATGAACGAGGAGGAGGAGGCGGCACATGAGGGAGAGAAAAGAGAGAGAAGGTAATTAATATAAACAGTGATACAGAATAATTGTGACTCTTAATAAACAACAAACAAAAGATTATGAGTTAGCTGGGATTCAATTTATAAACGAAAACAAATGAGGTTTGATTTGACCATTAGTAATGACATGAGAATGTACTCCCAACTGACTGTCACACAGGGAAGTATCTATGTGTCACTCTTTTAACAAAATCAGTATTCAGATCGAGGCTGCTTTTACTCCCACTTGAGTTCATAAATCTACAGGCAACCAAAGCCTTATGTTGATAATAAATAATATCTTCTGAACCTGTGTGTTTCTTACCGCTTTTTTGAAATACATTTTTTTTTGTCCATTTAATTACATTAGCTACAACTGATATGTTTCGAAACTGCTGTATTTAGAGATCAGTATTGTTTTTACGATGTTGGTATTGGTCGATATATGACGCTGATATTTTAGGGAAAGTTTCCCAGTCTCTGTTGGCACATGTCATGTGTCAGACTAACCCTGTTGTACTCTGAGTGCAAGTTCGATGCGGTCATGATTCACACGAGTCATGCTAGACTCAAAAAGTGCTTAAAACCAATGTCTGAGAGCTACGCGAGTGTGCAGAAAGAATTCATAGAGAGTATTTTTCCCAGAGGTCGCATCAGTCTGATGAGACTTTCATGTCATAGTACAAGCATTCTTGCAGGAATCACATGAATCCATGTGGCTTTGAGCAAATACGGATCGCAGTGGACTGGAGCTGGTGTACAAGGCACTTCGCACATGTCCCGAATTGAACTCGCCTCGCAGTCAGTGTACAGGAGGCCTAAAACACAACAATTGGCTAAAATGTGGCTGCATATTTAGATAATCATTTTGCAAATCATTTTGTATCCCAATTTATATCTTGTCTTTTTTGCTACAATGAAAAGTCAAATGCAATCTTGTTATGGACTTTAAATTCAAATGATATTGGAAAATATTGGTTAATGGCCTCAGCAAAAAGACAACTAGCAGATATCAGTAATGGCTACAAAATATAAAATATAAATATCAAATTTATATCTGCCCATCCCCAAAGCAATTACGGTACTAATATGGTCCCACTTTTTGGACAAATACTTTGTACCTCTACTTGATTAATATTTTCAAGAAATGACTGAAATTTGGGTTGAGAACAAGTCTAGATTAATTTTCATTCATAATACTGTTCAGTATTTGTACTGTATTTGAATTTTTATTTCCATTCGTGAGTGAAATGACAGCTGTCTTCACCTTCAGCCTAAAGCACTTTATTGATCCATGCATTTTAAAGCATCGCCCCAAATCTTTTCAATTTATAATTTAAAGCCATTTCAGATTTCTCAAAAAGAGAGAGAGATGGAGGCGCAGACCCTGTTATGAGTGCTAATGAAGTGTCAGACTCCAAACAGTGAGAGGAAATTTGGGAATGATGACACACAACGGGACATAAAAATACTCTGATTGGAAGTTATCATGTGTGTATGGCTGTGTTTGTGACACATGACACAATATTAGGGCTGGAAAATGTGGTGATAACAATTGTCATCTCATTCTTGTGAAAATCTGCTATTTTGATAAAAGCCATATGCTGCTCAGAAATGTTCTCTTTAACGCTGCTCTGTGCTCAAACAAGTATCACTAATGATCAGCCACAACAATGAAGGCAGCTAAATTAACCTATAATAATTATCTCCAAGTGTAAAGAAGAAGCAGGCAACGTTTTAAAGCCCAGGTTCTTGGTCAAACTGATATCTCTTTTATATATAAAGCCTAATGACTCCCTACTTCTGCAACAAAATTTACAGTGCAGTACAATGCATGAATTAGGTGCAATTTTGAGACTTGACTACAAAAAATACTGGCATTATGGCTTTGGTATATTTATATGACAATATTATTGCAACATCTTCTGTTCTGATTCAAAGAATTCGAGTATACTTTCGATTTCGATTCGATTCTTGTTCTCGATATTAGGTTATGATTCCAATATATGTTCAGGGTTAAAAGAAAAGCTGTGGGTAGCACATCATGGATCTTCATGTGTAAAACAATAGATACTCAGTTAGGTGCTCATTGGAGAGAGTGGGTGAAGATTTCTTTAACAAATAAAAATAGAAAATGCCAAAAAGATGGAAAAGGCAAAATATGTTCAGGTTTTTTTTAAGCGTGACAAGAAAATACTTTTTCTGAAAATTTGCTAATAAAACATGGCTTTTTGATAAATTGCTACTTTCTAGGGAAGTTTTTTAAGATGTCCATATTTAGAGGTCCATCATCAGTTGTTAACAGAACATAATAATGCACATTCGGTCAGGTCTTGCACAAATCCACGCTTTGTTTCTTCAACATTGTGGCTACTATTCTAATATTGTGGTTATTCTACAACTGCAGTGTGTGTGTAGATTAGTGGCAAAATTGATCGATTCTGGCCTTTCGATTCAATCGCTGGCAAACTTTGAATGATTTTTGAAGTTTTCGATTGATTTCTATACATGAGATCATAGGTTTTGAGTTTCTTTATGAAGCTATTAGCACAACTTAGTTCTCGTATGTTCTGATGAGGTAAATGATTCCATGCTTGCGTGGCTCCAAACATCACTGTTGGCTCTGTCTAGTTTTACACTTTGGTAAAGTGAAGCACTTCTGAATATTGAGTAGAATAATGATGCATATATTACTGAGAGGCACTTTAGGTAGAACATGAATGGTGTCTGAGTTGCAATAATATTTCTTAAAAAGTTAGTTTTGCCTTACGACCATCGATCCTTTACAAATAACCAGGGAGCTGTGAATGCATTTTGCCAACATATGTTCTAAAGACACATTTTCGAGCCACACTTGCTAGAAGCAACGTCATTTTCTAAAGGAACATGTCCCAATCAAATGAGAGCACTTTCCCACACCATTTGATATCAGTGAATGTCATTCACAATATATCTGCAAGACATTTCTTGTTGAATTCCCTATACATGCATTTACACCAAGATAAGCAGTAATTGCATCATGTGACTTCTACATATGGATGAGATGACCTATATTTTAAGGCTATTAAAGGGAAATGAGGCGTAAAAACCTTCCAAACTTATCATTAATTTTGTAACATGCTTTGTGCTTTTGGCTCAAAAACAAACTGCAGTAAGTTTTTCTCATAATCCATCACTGACAAGCAGAAAATAAACAGCCATGATTAGCGTGATAACGATAATACTACTGGGGCATTGTGACTGTAATTTCAGTCGTTTTGCAGATAGAAAAACCTGTCAGGCCATAACAATTACATGCATAAAAGAATCTTAACAGTAGCCCCAATTGTTCCCTTGTTTCGTTCGACTATTGCACGCTCCACTGGAAAAAGGGACGATGTAATTTAAGTAATTTTAGTTTTGGTCAGGATGAAAGTGTTCTTTTTTGTTTCTCCTGTTCAAATTTACAATTCATATCAGCTACAGCTAGCAACAACTGCTCTCTTTGGCTACACTCAAGAAATTACAGATTTTGAATTTTTAACATGACTAATTCATCTAAAGACTTTTTAGATATACAATATATTTATGTTTGTTAATGTTGTGTACCTGAGTTTCAGAATAATAAAAACAGGACATAAATGTTTTAAAAGGGGAAAAGTCCTCTAAATCTTACAAGAAGTAGAAACATATACCCTGCATACATTTTAGCAAAAAAGAATACATAGTTACAAATTACATCACTAAAACTACACTTGATTGCAGCTATGAAGATGATGGGTAATTTCCACATTGAATCAGACCCACAGAGATATTTATTCATTCATTTTCTTCGGCCTGTTCTTCTTTGGGCTCATGGCGTGGATGACTAAAGTGTGACTTTGGGCCTTAGGCGGGGGAATGCCCTGCACTGTGACTACTTGTCACAGAGTAACACAAAGAAACAGACACAGGCAAACACTCATTCACTCGCTCATTCATTCACTAGGGGTGAATTGTTGTATGTTTTTGTAGATGGAGAGAACCCACAGTAACACATGAAGAACATGTAAACCACCCAGAGAAATCATGAGTTGCTGATTTTATCTGAGCCCATCTGAGCTTCTTATTGGGAACATACACTCTTGGATTGGGCATATGGCAAAAAAGATATTTTTGAAGTAGGGCTAAGTGATATTGACAAAAATGAACCTCGATCATCTTTTGCATATCACAATTTTACAATATTCAGACGATATGTCAGTCCAACAGAAATATGTTCAAACATGTCTTTAAATATTAGTTAAGGTTTAATTATCAAATGATAGTATTAGACATACTGATCGATTAGTAATCGATTAGACTAAAAAAGGACACGGGCCCTTTTCAAAACTAGTAATATCTTAATCATTTAACCAAATATTCATGCTGAATAACTGTTTAGACAGAAAAAAAAATTACTCATTTAAATTAGATTTTGTAATGTTAAAATAGATTTAATGCAGTGTGCTTTCAAATCCTTCTTTTTCTAAAAAAAAAAACAAAAAAACACATATTTTGAACACACTGAGTTATTGACTAAATTACCAAGATAACATCTGTATAACAATGAATGAAAATATTGCCTTTCAACTTATTTTAAAGTTTACATTTTTGCAAACTAACAATATGCAGGTGACTAAAATAAATAATATAATATTCCTGATTGTCTTTTCCACTTTGATTAAAAGAATTCAAATGCAATCTAAAACCATCAAAACCAAACAAGACCATCTCTCTCCTGTAGCATCTCCCTGACTGTACCACTGATAAACCAGACAGACAGGGGCCAGGTGAGGTTGCCCGGGGTGACAAGTTCTTCCCGCCTGTAACTACGGCGACGGAGTCTGAGTGACAGATGGAGCTGAGGCGTGTCGCTGGCAGAGAGCGCTAAATGTGTCAATCACAGACACAGATATAAAGAGCTTAAAGGATAGAGCAGGGGTCACAAGTATCAGTGGGGAAATGGGATCCCAAATACACACAATCTGGGTCCGACTGCAGCTGGGATTACATTTCAGATTGTGTGAAGAGGGACTTTTCTGCAGAATCACACAATAAAGTTGTTCAAAGTCCCACTGGAGACGTGTTGTCATTTTTATGCCATGTATTTCTTTCTTATCTTAGTAATAAATGTGAAGTGTGCCAACTCAATGAACAATCAAGTTCCGTTTTCCTCCTTGTTTTCCCACTCTACTCTTCACTAAATAAAAAGGCTTTTTTTTTTTTTTTTGGACAAAGCCAGCTTACATGTAGAGCACAGATTAGCCTTTATTATAGCTTTTTAAACTGTCTTTTATAGAAGTGTGTCATCACTTGCCTAAAGTAGAGATGGGCAGTTGCTAGTGTACTGCAGAATACACAGGAATCTAATAAAACAAAAATTGATGTACATTGCAGATGACAGTTGCGACAGATATTGTTGCTAAAGCCTTAACAAAAGGCTAAAAAGTTAAGAAAAGATATACTTTTAGGAAATTATCGTTGTTGCAACTCACAGTTCAAAAACAGCAGGATATGTAAAATGTAAAAATGCAATAAAACAAGTCAATTATTTTAAGATACTTATGTACAGTAAGTTGGCTGAGTACAGTGAGAATGATAGAATAAATAGTGGCATCAGTATATTATAGTATTATATTCAAGACATGAATGTGACTATGAAGAAGTGCACTCTATGAACTGAATAAATAGCCAGTGAAAATATCAGGTCAAGTGTCCTCAGTGTCTTCATACATATGTTTATGTCCAGAGCAGGATGTGAGGAGGAATAGCAGTGTAAAGTGACTTCAGTGACTTTAATAATCAACAAGATCAGATGTGTGGAGTGAACACAGAATATATAACTATAACCTACCTGATTTTCAAACAGTGAAAGAAGAAAGAATGCATCTTATTCCAAAGAGTCATACAGTGACAAGCTTTGTCTGCTTGGTATTGAAATAAATAAAAAGGTTGATATTTACCATTAGATAGTATTTAAAGGCTCCTTTTTTCAAGTTCTGTATTTACAACTGGGTGAAAACAGTATTTGCTTTATGAGGGGAAAAAATATAAAGATAAAGATATTTCATCAATTATACATACAGCGATCACAAAAATGAATGTCTATACTGTTATTCACTCTTTATATAAACAGCAACTTGTTGGGAATGAATTTGAAAAAGTGTCCAAGAACAGTTTACAGTGGTGATCTAACCCACATGGTTCTATTATTTGTTACCTGCTTTATGGAAATAGGTAGTTCAAAAAGAAGAGAAAATTAGCATTACATTTGCACTGTAACTACATTCAAAAGATCTTGCACACAGTCTCACATGTATGAACTGTGTATTAAAACATAAGCCATTCAAAGCATGCGCACACATGCTCCCAGTCGTGTCTAATATAAACGGTGTCAGTCCCTCCGGCTCTGCGCTGAAAACGTGTTGAAAAGAAGATTCCGCAAACATGAAGTCAGACCAGGGCTGAATTTATAGATACAATAAAACTTTAATAACACAGAAAGGATATTTTGGATATGATATATAGAGAGTGGTGTTTGTTTTACTTGTTAGCTTTGCTCTTATATGGGAGTTGCAGGTTGTTGGTAATAGTCATTGCATTCCTTAATCCTATAATAAAATAAAATAAATAAAATGAGAACTTGCTACACCTTATAAATAATGTTTTATTACACCAGCACTGTATTGCACCAGAGATCAAAAGACATCTGTATTTCAAACAAAGAGTGAAACTGCTAAATCGAAACAGATCTGAAAAACTCAAGAGAACCTAACGTTTTTAAACAGCCTTGTGTCCACTGCACAATTGTAAGGTGTTGGTGAAACAGAAAAAAAAAGAAGTAGAGCTAAAGATGAGCCACAATAAGTTGCATTCACACAGCATCACAAGGTCAATACTAGTCAATACAAGAGAAGGGGCAACTAAAATGAATAAAGAATACGTTCAAATGCAGCTAATACAAAAACTGTGAATCTAACAGAAATCACCAGATTGAAAATGTATGAAATTGACTTTTAGATATTTCATTCTACATGAGTACAACCTATTGCTCTAGAAAAAAAAATCTCATAAAAAAAACTTTACAACACTTTTATATCATTCTGGTGCATGGGTTTCCATGGGGTTCATTGCGCAAGTTGAGTTTTAATGAAGAAAACTAGCTAAATTGTGAAAAAATTGTATTGTAAGCCATGTATTGCATCAAATTGTGAATTCCCAGTTCTAGTGGACAACAGAGACACAGGGTTAGGGTTATTACAGATACAATACAGTCTTACTATGTGTCATTATACTTTTATGAGCTGTGATAGTCATTACAGCTTAAATTGAGTTTCTTTAATGGCCTTGTTGTTTATTTATGATTTAGCCGCTGTGAAGTGAGCCACCACTCAGGAGGTGAAGAGGTATCCGCTAATTAATGTAGTATTTCTTAAGATCAAAAGAGTGTTTCTCTTAAAGTGGACTTTTTATGCAAAATAATCTTATTCAAGTGTTATTCATTTACTTTGATTCATGGATGTTTTTTAAAGTTCTCAGAAAAGTCCTGTTTTCACTTACCACCTATCCCTGCCCACTTTCATGTTCTAAAGCACATTTAATGAAATTCTACTTCAAACATATAAGGTTCATGAATGTTGTGTAGCTATTTTTTTTAACCATAACTACGTAAATAATGTTGCTAAAACTACAACTGTGAATCTGATCTAATCTGCATTTTAACAGGAAGTCTAAGGTCCCTTCAATGACATTTTATTTATTATACTTTGTAACAATACTAATTACTAGAAAAAAAAGCTTAAGTTATATATAATATGTCTTCTTTAAATAATTTTATAAATGTAAGTTCATGGCTGTATCTTAGTAGTTCTGACATATGCTTTATATTATAAGAATTGGCTTTAATTTAAAAGCGTTTGCTCATAAACCTTATGATGCAATACGTTCAGCTGTTATGTGTCCATGTTGCATGTTTTTTTTGTGAGAGATTAAGCAGGGCTTTTGATGGCCTGAAAATTGACAGCATGGACTAGAATCCTAACCATGCCCTTTTGCTGGGACTGAAAAATCAATATTTCTGCATGAGTCACACCTTTATATAATTTAACTATCAGGAATAGACAGTGTTACACAAATAAACACAATGTGATAAGCCGCTTAGCTGGACCGGTCACCTGCAGCAGGACATTGATCTGAGCTGTCTGAATGCATCTTTATAACAGGCTTCTTCACCTGTCTTCACCTGTCTTCACCTGTCACATCTCACCTCTGTCCACTGTCCTTTGTCCTTGTGTCAGTCAGTCTGCCCTTTACTTTTATTGTGTTGTTTCAGCGTCAACTATCTGATGGGAGAAAAAAGGACATACTTTGATTTAAACAAAGCATGGAACAAGATTTAATTCAGTTTGGACGCACATACGAGGAATACAAAGAATACGAAGAAGAATATGAAGAATACAGGGAAGAAGAAGAATATGAAGAAGAAGAATACGAAGAAGAAGAATATGAAGAAGAAGAACACGAAGAAAAAGAATACGAAGAAGAGTATGAAGAAGAATACGAAGAAGAAGAATATGAAGAAGAGTATGAAGAAGAAGAATACAAAGAGGAAGAATATGAAGAAGAGTACGAAAAAGAACACGAAGAATATGAAGAATACGAAGAAGAAAATACCAAGAAGAATACGAAGAAAAAGAATACGAAGAAGAAGAATACAAAGAAGAAGAATATGAAGAAATAATAGAGAAAGACAAAGAAGAAGAAGAAGAGGAAGAAGAAGACGAAAAATATGTTTGTACCCATGAAAAAGCATGGTTAGCATTTTAAAACAAATTTATGCAAATTATATTCTATATAAGTTGAATAATACTGCTATATACTGTACATAAACTATGAATCATTCATACTAGACTTTTTTGTCAGATCATATCATTGTGAGGTTCCAGCAGCTTCTGGCTTTGTGATTGTGCTGTCCACTTTGTCAAAATAGTCACGTCCTTGTTTAAAGGACTGTCCTGGCTACTCGGGAATTTAACTTTATTTTTTAATCATTGTTGCTAGCCCTCACTCTTGCCACCACAATCCTAAACTTAGCCTTATCCAATTTGTCCGCTCCCTTTTGAGTACCAGCAGAGAAGTTACTCAAAAAGGGCCTTTTTAGAAGTAGTGTTGTCACTGACTGTACTTTTAAGTCACAATAGATAGAAAAGTGAGTAAATGACTCGCAAATTTAGGGCCATATTCATGATAGATTGATAATCTAGTTTGAAATAATGGTGTAATCACATAATCCTAAATCTTAAAAAAAAAACACAGGAAAGTCAGATTTTGTACTGCGTTGGAATGTACCACAGAGAATAGGTGATTTGCACTAAGAACACAATGATACACTTAACTATTTAAATTAGACCTGCATCTCCCTGGCTCCATCACTCTCTCCGCTCAGTGCAACTGGAGCAGGGCCACGCAGAGGACGGTAAATCTACTCCAGCAGAACACAGGGACATTTAGTGAGGTGTAATCGTAGATGTGGGAGCTTTACATCAGCAGCAAACGGACAACACAAGACGGAGCTAGTGAGAATAATAAAGGAGAAAATGCTCACTAAGTAACGATTAGCTTCATGTTTGCCGATGTAAGTCTTCTGCACATGCAATAAAGTGCAGCACAAAAATAAACTACAGATCTTACTATACATGTCCTGTCAATCGGTTAGTTAACTAAAAAGGGGGCTGGGGGTTTCTGCAAAAGTATTTATAGAGAAAAAAAACTGATAGTTTTATTAGATACATTGCACTTTGATATGGAATAACTTACAACTAATTTTACTAAAGTTTGATCTATTTATTTCTATTAGACAGTGGCGCATTTGAATATAAGAAGATTTTTTTATTTGACCAACATCTGTATTAAATAACACTGGCCTAATCTTATGATGTTATCAGAAACCCAGCAACAGAGTATTCACCTTATTTTGTCCTGCCCACTTTTGTTGACAGCACACTTCCTGTTTAGCTTTGTTAAAGGGGACCTTTTATGTCAAATTAACTTTTCTACGTTTTTTAACCTTGTTATAATGGGCTTCCTTCACCATTAGTTTACTCAAGTTATATTTGAATTGATTCCTGCATGTTTGAGTAATCTTGTGTTGTTCTTTAGCTGCAGCTCAACTGCTCAGAAATCCCTGTTCTCACCTACCACCTATCCCCTCCCACTTGTCTGTATTTACTTGGTATATTTCAAAAGTTTAATACTCAAAGTGAAGCATGTATGGTTCAATACTGTCCCAAATTCACTTTTCCAACAATAAAAACTAGTTTTTAAAAATCTGTTGCTTTTTACAGTTACATTTTAAAGTGAAGAGGCGGGGCTTATCAGTTCTGCAGTTTGAAACAGGAAGTCAGTAGAGCTGTTTCTATTTTCAAGCTGTTTTAGATCAACCACCAAAAGGATTACTGATCTGTGCATGTTCTAGATTAAAAAGAACACAATAGGCCCTTTAAGGTAACTAAGATCTCTTATGCAATTTTGTACAAATGGAACTCAATACACTTGGCTTGTCAGAAATTATTTTTCTCATCTATGAAGCTTCTATTTTTCTAATTGGTAAGCCAGTAATTTGTGTGGTTTATCTCAAACTCGAAATATTTTTGCTTGGTAAACAAAAAGCAGAAGTAATTTTTTTAGAATTTCATTAAGATACTTCAGATTGGTAATATGTCAGCAGTAGGTTTTGAAGCATTTTGATCAAGTTGCTGAATTTGTGCTTCAAGGTCTTTACTTTTAGCTGTATCCTTTTTTCTTTTTGCTACTTCATATGAGATGACGCACCCTCTCAAATAGGCCTTAAAAGCCTCCATAAAATGCTTGGAGTTACATCTGGGGTGTCGTTTATCTCAAAGTACAATTTTATTTTAGATTCAATGTAATTACAAAATTCCTTTTCTGTTAACAGTTGGGGATTTAGCCTCCATGACTTACATGGTGGATCCATGCCCTCCAAAGCCAAGTTAAGTGTCAGTGGGCTATGATCTGAAATTGAAGCAGTGTGGTATTTATATCTGTTGCAAATGGTACTAATCGAGCATCGAGGAGAAAGTAATCAATTCTGCTGTAAGAGTTATGTACTGGCGAAAAAAAGGAGTAATCTCTACCTGAGGGTTGGTAAAGCGCCATAGGTCTACAATATTCATGTTTTTAAGGCATGAATTTAGAAAAATACACGAATTATTTTTGGAAATTTTTTTGGTCGATGACCTATCAAGATAGGGATCTAAAGGTGTATTAAAGTCCCCACCTATAATTAAATTTGTTTGTGAGAGGTTAGGGATTAAACTGAAAACCTTTTTAAAAAATGCAGGGTTGTCTATATTAGGTGCGTAGATATTGACCAAAGTGACTGACGTATTTTGAATGTCTCCTGAGACTATCACATAACGTCCATCTTTGTCAGCTGTTGTTGAATTATGGCAAAAGGGAACACCCTTTTTGATTAATATAGCTGTTCCTCTAGCCTTGGCAGAGAAAGATGAATGAAATATATCCCTTATCCATTTTGCTCTCAATCTATTATGACAACTGTTTTTTAAGTGTGTCTCTTGTAAAAAACAACATCTGAGTTTAATGATTTTAAATGACTCAAATTTTGCCTCTTTTAACTGGATTGTTACAGCCTCGTATATTCCAACTAGTAAATGTCAGTCCCTTTCTTACAACCTGAACGTCTGCCATACAACACAAGAAAAATAAAGATGCAGTGGCACAAAGTTAAGATTGAAATGTCTACATCGCCTACATGAGAAAAAGAAAAATAATGTAATTTATATTGAAAAACCCAACTCAGATTACGCCATTCAGTAAAAAATGCCAAAATAACAAAAATAAACATAAACATAAGCAACAACAACAAAAAACTCTGGCTATTACTAACGTAGCCACAGGAAGAAGTGGACATGCAGGAAGAATACAAACAAAAACACAATACTTCCTGTCTGAGTAACGTAACTTACAAAGACTGTTACTCTCTTGGATAGCCTGAGCCTATGTTGCCATTTAGAAAGTAATTTTAGCTTGTTTAAACAAAACAAGCATGAATCCTGAGTAATGTCAATGAACATGATGTCTTTTAACTCTCACCTTATAATACAACGAACCTTGGAATCTCAAAATCAACGTGTAAACAAGTCCCTCAGTTGATACAGAAGAAGCATGGACTCTTCAATGTCGGCGTCACTCGGTCTGGCTCTGATGTTGATTTGAACAGTCGCACAGCATACGGCATCACAAGACAGAGCTCTTGAGAACAATCAGGATAATGGTCTCTAAGTTGATTTCTTCATACCCGATGTCAACCTTACTCAGTGCAGACTGAAATTGTAGAGCTTCTCTTACTTTTAAGCTGTCTTTCGGTCAACTGTAAAGGGGAAAGTCTGCATAGTGCATATGTGCAATGTTCTTTAACTTAATCTTATTAAATATTAAGCCACAATAGGTATGAATTAGAGGTAACTATCAATAATTACCAGACCCAAATAAATAGTTATGACTTATGGGTCTACAAATAAACCCGACCACAATTTGGCTTCTACAGGATCCAAAACACAGCATGGAGCCGCACGATACACAGCAAAGAATACATGTGATAATGTCGATATGAAATCCATCGAAAGTCATCAATGCAGGCATCCCTTTCTTCAGAATATCACGATATGTTAATTACACTGCATTATGTTTTGGAGGAATATTTCTGGCTTGAATCAAGAAGGATGCATTGAATGAAATGGACTAATCGAGGTGGGTTATGTCGCACGCACTGTTTTTGAAATAGTATGTCAGAAAAATACATATTGGTTTTCAAAATAAGATAATTGAATTAACTTTGTTGTGTTGTATTTTGCTTGTTTTCATTCCATTCAATGTTTGCTTCTCCAGTATTTGAACCAATTTGGCACTGTGCTTTTTGCACTTTAACATGTTCTGTCTATATAATGTATGAAACTGTTCTTTATCACTGCAATACAATTTGGCAATAAGTGACTGTGATATTTAGAATGCAAGTCACGATTCATAGTTTGTATTAGCATACCACCAGGCCTACTAGATCACAATAATTATCCCGATGATCCATGAATTTGATGATATTCTCAGTCCCAGACATCATTGGATTGATCAGGCATGATGTGAATCTGAATTTAAAATAGATAAGGACAATTGTAAATTCATAAAGCAATTTCATTGTATGTTGACTTTTATTGTTGCTTCTCAGTATTTTTTCAGTCATACAATTATTGTCTAACCATTCATGACACACATCATGACACTATGCATTTTTATCCCACAACCCAAATGTGATTAACAAGACCACAATAACCCTGAACATCCTTATAACAAAAAACACTGGAGGTAAAAGTTCTGTGCACATTGAACATTGTAAGCAAAAAGAAGTTGAGCGACATGAAGGAAATAAGCTAAAACACACCATTCTTTAACAGGCTCCTTCCGACCTCATGTAATTCCAATTAAAAGCAGTGCTGTGGTTTTGGCCCGGCCGTGCCACAACCATGAGGTCTCCTGTTTTCAAGAGCCACTTCTGCGCAGAAAACCTTCAGAATGTCTTATTAAAGATAATTGTTCTGTTTTCACCAGTCCGTGTCATAAAGTCAGGCCACAGCTATTTGCAGAGGGAAGAAGGAATGAGAGCTTTTGAGAAAATACTAATATCTACTGGATAACTCTTCAAAAGAAAGGATTTCCAATAAACTCATGTTTGAACTGGAGCTAATTCTGTCTCCAACTCAAAGTGACAAAATTACACTGGAGCCTGTTACTTGTATCAACACCTTAGCACATAAAATTTTGTTTTAGATATAATTATTATTGTGTTGAGTTTCAGATCAATTTTTATTCTAGTTCTGGATACAAGTGGTCATAAAGAGGGCTGAGACAATTGACTTTTTTAGTCTTGGAATAAAAATAACTTATAATCTTTTAACAAACTGTATTTCATGACCTTTTTACAGCAAAGACATAATCAAATCAAAATGTCAAAAATTGAATATACTATATCACTTGTTTTTATGACACACTGTCTTCTCTTTGCATTGGTGGCTATGCTAGCAAAAGTTTTTTTTTTTTTTTTTTTAAACATTATGCTTCAGGAATTTGAATAAGGTTGGAGTTAGGATTAGAGTTAGACTAAAGCTAAGTTAATTTGGTTAAATTTAGGGATTTAGGAAGGTAACAGATTTTTATCAGTAATATACTTAGCATTTGTAATTATTCTTTAGCAGGCTCTGCATTTAATCCCATAGTTTTTTAAAAAAAAAAAAAAAAAGTCTCATTGTACAACAAATAATTGGAGACTTGTCGACTACTAACCTAATCATTAGGTGCAGCCCTAGACATCAGTGTACTAGTCCATTATAGTGCAGTCTCTCTTTAAAAAAAAAAAAAAAAAGAAAAACGAAGAAGAAAAGCCCTTGGTAGTTGGTTTATTATTCCTCACCAGTTGCGATAAAATCAGCAAAAGTGTAATGTTGTGTAATTTATGCATCTACAGTTCATATATTCACATGCCAAATATGTTAGATAATTAGATATTATACCACTTGCAGAAAGTTGTTACTTTAACACTTTTTCAGATTGTTGGAAAGTGCTCTCAGTTCAGGGCTAATTTTATGTATTTATATATCCTGCATTTCTCTATTGCATAAGATTTACAAAAAGATGCTATATCATTTCATTAAAAAAAAGAACTAAATTTATTTGCAGATAACTATACAAAGCAATTCAAAGTACATTAAATACATTAAAATCACACAAAAAACAGTCAACTATAACAAAAGAACTGGACATAATCAGCAGTGATTATTTTTAGTCAGTTAGTTTTGCTGCAAAAATTCTGAAAGTCTCCCAATCTATCAGATACTCTTTCAATATTCACATACCTCAAAGATAATATTCAATTACTTTTCAAGCACTTTCAAGATAAACTAGCTTGATATTCCCTGCATCTTTATCTTTACTGTTAAAGTAGTGTTGCATAGAAGAGCAGCGTAGATACGAGTATAACTCCAATACTGGACAGGTGCTTTTTGGAGAGGAGTTATTTTCCAACAAGAAAACAGAATAGTGGCTTTTTTTGTGGTAAATCTTGTAAAATCTGAAAATAAAAAACAAAACAACAAGGCACTCGATGTGTTTTGAGAACAGATATGTCCTTATGCCCTTATGAAGGCTATGCTGGTCGAAACACTTGTGGAAGCCAAATGGAATAAAGGCTTTTATTCTTTATCTAAAAAACTGACTGCCTTGGGTTTTTCATTGTCTGATTTTACAAGACTACCACACACAGACAACTATCTATCCTACTTTCATCTTCATTCTTAACTCCGCCCCAATGCACTTTCAAAAGCACAAATTTCAAATGTAGTTTTTGAGATAATGTTTAAATAAGTTTTCTTTTACCTTGTTGATAGAACACCAGCACAAAGAAGTTATATTGACAGTTTTAGTTAGGATACAGAAATGTAAATTTCAAACATTTTCATTCACTTTTTCTAAAATTCAAGCAGATTTCCAAGATTGAAAACAATGTAGAACAACTGAACCTTTTTTTCAAGTATTTCAAGCACCTGTAGCATATTATACATTGCTTTGACTTCATTGTTGTACAGCCAGGGGTATGAAGACCAGGGGCCCAGAATGAATGAAGACTAAAATAAAAAAATACAAATATGTGTATTGGAATTTGAAAATGTTATTTATGGTCAGCTTGGATAATGTTGAAGGATTTTGAGCAAATATTTCAAAAAAACAAGAACTACAAGAGTAACAATTGACAAACCTGCTTTTCCATTGACTAAGGTTGGACTATTGATGCTGCTAATGGACTCTGGCTCTACAGACTTAAACTCTATCTGCAATTAGATTTGCATTACTCTTCACTACGGTTTACCTCGAGGTTTCTCTTTTTCCCAATAAGATTTTTGAGAAGAAGGGTCTAAGAACTGGGGATGCTCTGGGACAATTTTGCATTTGCTTGTTTAGAAAATAATCTATTTGACACACTTGACCAATCACTGTTTTTTTCTGTATTACTGTTTGGTTTTGACCAATGAATGTTTATTGCTTTATATTGTACCACTGATGTTAATAGTAAGAATCTTGCGAAGTCCTCAGAGACGACTGTTGTTGTGATTTCGGGCTATATAAAAAAAATATAATTGGCTTTTGATTTGACAATACTCCACTAGGATACCCATTTTTATAAACAGTAAATCCCAAAGTTCTGATACAAAATTTGGAGGTTACTCAGGACAAAAAAGGTTGGGAAGCACTGAACCATTGTCTTTCAGTCCCATAATAAGCAATACGTCGGCTATCGTTCACTTATTGCTTGACGTCTGCGTTCTTGTCATGAATAATAGAGAATATTCACAGAGAATGAGAGTTAGTTTTGGGACTTGAAAGTGCCAGTGGCTGCGGCTGTAATGAAGCAGATGAAGAAGTTTCTCTTTTTGAGCAGGGCCTAATATCCTGAATCCATTACTGTGAGGAATCAAAGGTAAAGCCCCTGCAGCTCTTATGAAAAACATATGCACACATGCTGTACCTTTACAAGAGGAGAGCAGAACTAATAAGAAAGGAGACTTGAAACACAAAATAATTGTGTTATTTCACTTGGAAGTAGCTGAGATATGCATATCGAATTTAATATAAGGGAATTTAATGTATAGAAGCACTTCACAAGTCATATTCTTTGAACAGTCGTCACACTTAACACTGATTCATAAGCTATTGTAGAGAAGTCTGGCTGGTGGAACGCACACAGACTTTTCTTTGTATTCACACACTTTTTTTTTGGAAACAGATTGAAAAAAGTTAATGCTTAATTTATGTCCAGACGTAGTTCATTTAAACAACATTACCTTTTGTTTCTTCTACTTCAGACATATAAAATTACATAATGCAAAATGAGATATTTGCATAAAATACACTAAATGATATTGCCTATAACTGTGGAATACTTTTGTCCTCTGTCTGCTTTAGAACACCTGTTTAAGAGAAGCACTGATTTCCATTGTAATTTACCAGAGGGATAATGAAAAAGCTCTGATTTTGAAAGTTTCCTCAAGGATAATTGCCATGTAGTATATAAAAATGTATTAACACTTTAAAGTAACAACATGTATTAAAACAACTTCCAATTGAAACCAGCGCATCTGATTTCTGAACTAAAACACAGTAAGTAAGCTGCAATGTTGGGTTATGGGCACATTTTCAGAGCTAAGGCATCTTAAAGTTGGGGTAACAGTTTTGTTTAGTTGAAAATCAGTAACATTTGTGCTTTCCACTAAAAAGTATATGATAAATGCAACACTTTGTGAAAAAATTAGACCAGACCACTGAAAATAAAGAATTTGAGTTCTCGTCAGAAGTTGAATGCAGGGCTCTGATTGGCTGTGCTTGGGTGGTCCTCTCCAGTTCTACGCTCAATTGGAACCAATAATAAATATGCGTTGATATTGTCCAAGTGTTAAGGATTAGGGAGAGGAAGTCGTCAGATTTAAAAGCTAAATCGTGTTTGTAGAGTAAAAATCAGCTACCCCCCCTTTAAATAGGCCTTCAAACAATTCAATTACTCCAAATATTTAATTTGGCCACCGTTTTCATCTCTCGAGTTTAAATCAACAGATGAATCATACAATCCAAGGATGCACATCATGAACGTGTTAAAGAAAAGCTATTATTACAAAGTGATTAAACATATTACAAAATAAACATAATATTTATAAGACATTTGTTTGGTTGCATGAGAAACACACAACTTTTATCCAATCAGAGAACAGTAAGGGGAGATATCTGCCCTTTTATTCACGATTCATTCTGACACATATTTTTCACTCACGGTTCAAAAATCCAGTACAGGGCTTTTAAGTTATGCTTAGTTGTGCTTTGGATCAAGTACATCACCATTTCAATTACAATTCCTAACTTAGGCTTACTTTAGTTGGATTTCACCCTCTTTTTAGCATAGTTGTGAGCAAAGCCAAATATCTACTGCAGATTTTGGGTTACTTTCATAACTTTGAGCTGTGTAACACAACAATCCTCCACATATCCATGTTTTATCAGCTCCTGCAGCCTCCTTATCTCTAATGCCCTTTACTTTGAGAGACTGGATTTCTTTTTATTCACTTTATATTTCTTACGGCCAGAGAACACTGTAAGCAAAGCCTTGGTTGGTCAGTAAATTCAAATTTCATGAAAGGGGCACTGTGTAAGATTGAGAGGAATTTTAATTATCACATATAGTCCACAAACATTTAAATCATATTGATTCTTTACAACATGAATACTTAAGAGAGCACTGTTAACCAATCCACATCAATTGTGATACATTTATACGTATTTGAAATGTTTTATTACGGGCCGGAATATGGATCATGGACGCTAGATGGCCTCATGCTTAATAGGCAAAATGCATGTGAATGGCTCCCTCTGGTGTTCAAAAGTGGAAATCACTTTGTTTGTTTGTTTTTCTTACATAGTGCCCCTTTAACGCCAGATTCACTTTTTAAATGTATGTTCGGGGTTACATCGTTGTACTGCTATTAAATTTTGCAACACAATTTTCCAGGCAAGAAAAAAGCAATCAGAAATCATGTAGTGAGGATATTACATTGCTCTTCCTGCTGTGTTGCCAATTGCACCAGTGGACACATGTGGTTTTATGTTTTCCCCAAACACAAGATAAAATTCACCCGGTGGAGTGGCTGGATAAGATGCAGGAGGCTCCCATAACTGTGCTTACAAGATACTGTTACAACTGCAAAACAAGATTAATACTGTACAAACCAATTTAATTCACTAATGATGCTTTTCTTGTAACCTAATGTGTTTTGGAATAGTGGAATATGCTGCATGCTTCCTCTAAATCTCTAATGTTAAGAAAACCATTGTCAGAGTTGATAAAAAACAAAAGGAATAGATGAGTAATACACTCAAAAGAGAGAAAAAGAAAAATGTGTTCAGATTTTTTAAATTGTGGCTACAATTTTATTTTGGACATTGTTTTTGTGTTTTAAGCATGCTCATGGGGACCTTTAGTTTGGCATTTTCTGGTAAAAATCTGTAATAAAGCTGCAATTACATAGGGAAAATAATCAAGCTGATGTTGCCTGTTATACTACGGGTCCACAAATGCTCAAAGAAACAGTGCAGAAGATCTCAGAGATCTGACACTGACATTCAAAACATTGTTTTCTGAGGCTCGGAGAACAGAAAATATCTCAGAGACATACTGTACATTGCAAATCTTTTCTGAATTACTGTACTTGAAAATTTCAATTAGCTGTTTTTAATTTTGTTTTTTTCTTTATGTGTAGTTAATGAACATGCAAACATCTGATCTGTGTGGTCTTGTGAGAGCAGTTTGGGTCAGATATTTAGTCAGATCATTAATACACTAGTTTTACTTTTAGTCGACTAGTAGGTCGGCCAAGAATGTCTTTACTCAGCCACAGCCCAAGTTCAGATCATTAAACTTCAACTTATAACATTCTTAATGCTTCATTTAAATAATATCGTCTGAATATCGTAATCAAAATATGTCAAAATCCGGTGTGTTTACAATCATGTTGTATAATTTTATAATTTTATGTTCAACAACATACTAGGGCTGTTTTCCTTTAGTTGTTTACTCGATTAATTGGTCGGTGGAGTGTTAGTCAGCCAAATTTATTTGAGTCGATAAAGGACTTATGATTTATATTGAACAGCAACAAAAATGGGTGAATCAGCTGTAAATTTGGGACCAAATCATTAAAATTATTACAGTGTTCCTTAAGTTTCTATAAATGGCTGTTTTTGCATGAAGTCCATAGCAATATTAAGTTTTTTCAAGCACAGATTGGGTCACATTATGATAATACCTTTAGTTCCTGAGCTTTTTAGTCGACCAAGAATTTCTTTGGTTGACTAAATCCTACAATAGCTTATTTAAGCATTACTGAACATTATTGAATTGCAATTTGACCAAAATAGTATACTAAGCATGACTAGACTAGAAAATCGATAATACGTTTTGCATTCTGGTTACAGATTAAACACTATATTATTATTAAATGAAAAATCGAAATAAACTCACTTCTGAGAATTGTGCAGTCGTACAACAAATGATTATTGCTACAGACTCCCTAAAGACTGTACATTTCTGACCACTAAAGTCAGTTACTTTTACAGTATAAACACAACGTCGACCTGCACTAAAGTGAGCTGTGTGAGCGAATGTGGCAGTGCTGATGACATATTCAAAATGAGCAGGCCACTTTAAATCTCTCTTGTGAAAACGTAAACACTATTTTCCAGTCTTTATGTAAATGTCTTTTTCAAAGCATGCCAAATGAATAATTTTGTGGCTCCTTGCACCTTGTTACTTTGAAATGCTAATGTGGGCCACGGTTCATGATGGCGGAGCGTGTGTGGGAGTGCTGCTCTGGTTTGGATAGAGCCGCGCTGTTGACTGGTGACATGTTCAGCTCTCATTTGTCCCATTTGCAAACATTTTATTTATGCACAAACCGAAAAACGGCTTTGGAAAGGAAAAGAAGTTGGTCTTGCATTTTGAGCTTGTGACCATTCCACACTTGGCTGATCTCTGAAGTAAAGCTTAAACCATCTGCTAGAGATGAATGTTTTGGGGAAAATGTCTAATTGCAAATTTTTTGACAACTTTGCGATTAGATTAAATTTGCAATTTGCATTTTAATAGCAGGATTTAGTTCAAACTTTCTATTTCAAACACATCCTGAAGCCTTCTTGACGACTGAAAGGAGATGGACATGAACTGCTAAGCATCGCAAAAATCACAGGTATTTCAGAAAACATTTTTAGAACTCTAAATTGCAGAATGATGCAAAAATTGAGAAAGAAACTGCTATTTAAGTGTTAGCTACTGCAATTTAAAACTGTAAAGAGTACAGCTGTGATAAGAAATCATTAGGACTGCAGTAAGTAAGTTTAGTTCTGTGTAAAAACTGCTGAAAAAGCCAGTTTGGTCAGAGAAAAATGACAAAAAGAGAATAGAAGATTCATTTGATTTTATATTTGTTGTAACAGTCAATTTATAAACTTGTCAAGAAAAAATTTGATTTATACTTCTACTTTTTAAGCAACAGGTCACAGATTTAGAAAAAATATTTTCGCTCAAAAAATGGCATTTCAAAGATGTAGAGAATCGAGATATACTATATATTGTATGTCGAGGAAAAAATAGAAAGAATATATTGAAATATACATATTTGTTTTTTAAGTAAACAAGTTTTTTAGTGATTTGTTGTCATTTATTACAATTGTATTACTTGTTACAATAATATTTATGCCCCTCAAAAAAAAAAAAAGAGATTATAATGTTAAAAACCTAACATTTTTGATTGAAGTCAGCAATCATTCCAAGCGCCACCTAGAAAGAGTTAGACTACGGTCGGTCCCTGTTTGTGCAATAGTTGAGAAATATAGTCACTAGATGGACGAATCATTAACTTATTTTGTACGATTTTCGATTTTTTCATTTTAGTTTTTTTTTTTTTTTTTCTTAAGACACAAATAAACCATAACATTCCATTTAAAAAAAGCCCTTTGTTAGAGCGTAAACTAGTTTTTTTGTCAACATTCAAGCAGTAACTGTCATATTTATCGTCCATATTAGAGTTGTTAACCCATCAGTTGTTACGCACATAATAAACACATTCAGTCAATCTGGCTGAATTCAGCTTTTTTTCTTCAACATTGTGATATTCTTTTTATTGTGTGTATTATACAATAAGATGTGTGTGTATCAGTGGTTGCATAAAAACTGATCATTCTGGCTTACGATTCGATTTCTGCGAACTTCGATCGATTTCGAAGTTTTCGATCGATTTTTCATCCTATAGTCAACTGATCAGTGGATTGACTAATCATTTCATTTTAGAGCGTAAGAATTAATTTATTGGCACCATAAAACAAAGTTAAATGAAGATCTGGCTGCAAAATGTAAGTTTACCCAGTCTTTTTGTGTAACCAGTCTATATTATATATCAGGCATAAAACTGGTAATACTTTTGTCTGAATCAGCAAAGAATAAAGTCCATGTCAGATCTCAGAAGCAAAAAAATGTATACAAAAGGATATACGCTACAAAGTTTTTAATGTCTGAACAAGTCTAATGTCTGCACTGTAAGATTTGTAACTTACAAGAAACACCACAAACGATTAAGAAGTTGAAGTCATAATGTCAGTGTTCTCCTGTGATCTTGTCCAGAGCTCGTATCTGTCTTGATGTACGAGAGGTGAGTGCAGCTACACTGGTCATTTTTCTTCATGTGTCAGTGCTCTAGTCTTTATCAGGTATATCTCACCGCCGCCTTGCTTTTATCACCACAGCTACCGGTGAAAAGGTCGTGACCTATGTGTGTTCATTAATCATGCAGGACAAACCTTTCTGATTGGTGGGTTCACATTTAACTGTGGGCGGGGTTTGACCTTTGAGAAATGCTGGTGCTGATGGGAGACAGGAAATGTGGTGATAAGTACAAGTGCTGCTGCCTGTCAATCACATCTGAGAGGAGAGAGAAGACTAACACAGATAACTTCAAAATCAGTTGAAGGATTTAGGTGAAAAGTAAAAACAAAGATCACCTACGATCACCTATGATCACCTACAAAAGATTATTAACAGTTGGTCAGCATAATTGTGTTGACATAGCTACTTGGTTGTCACTTCAGGGTATAACAGCATTGTTGAGAAATTATTATCTAAATAAAGAGTACTTATACACTTTTAAGATATAGATGTTCAAAAAGTGAATATAATTGTTTATGGTCAACCAGTCAATTAGTTGATTGAGTCGTTGATATACAACGAAATGTCAAAAATGTATGATACGCAGCATGTTTTCATAATGCCAAAATGTAAAATAACCACACATTTTGGTTAAAGTTTCTTTAACATACAACAAGCCCCAACCCTAAACTTACCCATTTTAGTAACCTGACACCTAAACTTACTCGTTAAACCCAAGGAAAATGTCGCCACGTGGCTTCAATGAAAATTTGTGGGTATTTTACGTTTTGGCTTTTCGTAACATATTGACATAAAATCGGTGTGAAAACGTACTTATCGTATGTTTTTGATGTTTTGTTGTAAATCCACATTTTTAAAATATGCAGACTTGAAATGCTTTTGGGTTGACAATTCTTTTCAGAAAAGAATAAAAAAAACATAAAGAGAAACTACTGAAATTTCAATGTTAAGGTGTGACAGATGGGAACAGAAAACTAAAAATAAATAAAGATATGTATTTGAATATTTCCTGTAATATGCTCAAATAAACGTAAGAAACAATTACAACACATTTTAATCATGCAATGTTTCATCATGTAATGTGTGCAAAAACAGACAAAATTGCACATATTTGGGAATTATCAGAATCTGAAAAAAATGGACTGATATTGTTTACATTTATTGGTTGAATTTGTGATCAGCCACAAACTAAACTGAATAAACTAGAGCTGTGTGAAAATTGGCAAAACAGGTGCAAAGGACGATCTTTATGTCTTTGTGAATGTTATGTCCCATACAAATTTGTAAATGATGTTGAGTAAATAAAATATTAAAACATCTGTAAGAGCACATTAGTCAATTTTGTTAATTCAACATAAATCCCTATTAGTTGTAGAAAAAAAACACTTTTAGGTAGGGTCTTAGTAAGAATTATCAAGTCAAGTTTTATGTTTGCCAGAGTACATCCATTCCTTAAGTCTAAGCTTCTCTGTTTGGCAGAGTGGGAACTTCAAGGCTGGATAACTTCATACAACACAACCAGATTTGAACCTAACCTAGATTTTTTTCCCTTTACACATCTGCCTTGGGAGGGGATTGTCTTTCCTCTTTGTGGTCCTCTGTTCAGATATACAAGACTAACTTTTGTATTTCCTGTCTGACTTCCCAGACTGCTCCTGCTGCGCTCCCAGTGTCAGCCGATTTCTCCTCTGCATTAGCGCTTTAGACTTCTGGGTTTGGAGATTTTGCGCGTGGGAGTGTGCGTACGTGTGTGCTACGCATCTCACTTGGCAGCCCCATAAAGAGGCGCCACAGGAGATGACAGTGAATGCTAAAAGCCTGGGAGAAAGCTGAAATGAAATGGTTGGGAAAACATGCTGCTTTATGTAGAGATTAGATTTCCTCAGGGGCAGAAATACTTGAGAAGTCAAAGCGAATTTTGTTACCCGAGTCATTTCTACACATTAGGTAATGAGGTATTATGCAGATCAGAAAAGTGGTTTATTCAAATTTGATGTGTGCTTTTAAACTGATTTGACAAGCTAATAAGCGGGACAGCAGATTTTGTCCCATTCACTTTAAGCCTTCCACACTGAGTGAAGTTGAAAAATGGGGAAATTTGTTTGTAAATGGACAAATCCAAAGTGCCGCAAGTGAAAGAATGACAGTCAGTAACGGGAGCGAGCTTTCTAGTAATGAAAGTGTCATGCAAAAAAATCTCTTCATCTCTTTTTCTATTACCAAAGCAAATCACCTGTTTACCTAATATTGTATATTCTTGAACCATTCTATCCTATTGTTTTCTGCCAAATTCTAACAAAAGACCTGGATGGAAATAAAGAACAAAAGGGAGAGCAACCCATAGCCAGGCAAGCATTTGAGCAAATATTTAACAATTTCAAGTTATTACCTCAAGGCACGATCTAATTAGTAGTCACCTTCAAATGCTTTACATCAGGGAACCACCCTCCCATGCACACACACACAGGTACGAGGACGGTTAAGTGTCTTGCCCAAGTAAATGTGACCACTGACTGCTTTACCAAGGCTCAGAGGTAGATTTGAACTGCAAACTTAGCGACTGACACCTAGGGCTGTGCGATATGACGATACATATCGTGGTGACGATAGAAAAGCGTCTATTGTGCCATTTCTCTTCTATCGTTTTTATCGTCTGTAACCTAATTTTATCAATCATTTCAGCAAATAAGTCGTGTATGTGGTATTAAACCTGCTTTGTCTCAAGTGTTATAGCGTAACTTCAACAAAACCATAGTTAAAGTACTTTTTGTACATCGTCAGAGTCGCCCTTTCTTTCTTTCTTTCTTTCTTTGCTACACTTCGCCATCATTTGACTTGCAACATACGGGCATTTTTGCAGTACCCGCCCACTCTGGGTGATCCATGCGGAAGTGTAGCAAACGTGCAGCATTCTCTTCTTTTTGGCCAAATAAATTGAAAACTAGACGCTGGAGCCACAGAAAAACTGCCGCACATTTCTAAGGATGAGTGAGACTGAATGTCAACAGTCAGAAGATCGAGTTTTATTTAAAAAACCTGCCGATTACCACTAGCTTCTTTCTGGTGGGTGAACAGCTTCACACACTGGCCGTCTTTATAATAGCATGCTAACTGTAGCGTGAGTTCACAGTCACGTTATTAGCTATTTTCATACTTTTTGTCGACCGTAAACATTGCAGTGAAGACCACAGGCACTTAATTTAACATAACGAAATCCACAAGTACATCTTAGCTATTTAGAAACATCAAGCTAGCACAGAAAAGACTACTCGTTGTGGATAAAGTCAATAGCTTAGCCTATACGAAGCGTGTGGGTATACAGAATTGGGAAAAGCCATTTAAATTATCTCGTAATTACGAGAAAATTATCTCGTAATTACGAGATCTTATCTCGTAATTACGAGATAAATTTTTTTTTTTGTGAGTACTATGGAGCGCCGGACTATATAAAGAGTTTTGGTTTTTTTGTTTTTTTGTCAAAAACATTGTAAATCTTCAAATACAGTATGTAGTTGATATTTCTTTTCTTTTACAGACAATTTCACATTTGTCTGATATGAAAACTTAAACTTAATGTTTTAATTAGGGAATTTAATTTATATTGAAATATGGCACATACAAAACAAGAATCAAATATTTTTTGTTGATATCGTTCAGCTTTAGTCTGACCATTTTTTTCTACTGGACATTTTTATTTTATTTTATGATGAAATATGGTGACTGAAGGCTTCTAGATCAAAATATTTAATATATAAGTAATGAAATTCTAAAATGTCCATTGTTTATTAGTATTTGAATTTACTAATGTTACTGTCTTTGTAATAAAAATCTTTGCGTGAGTCAGTACAGTCCGGATAATGATTATAATTATCAAAGTATAATAATAGTTCTTTTATTGTCAGCCAACTACAAATGATCCATTTTAATTTACCATTTTCAAGTGCTAAAACATAACACAACTCCCCATCTGGTCAAATTCAGTTTAAACTTTGTCATAACGTCCAGCGCTTCACCCATCCTTCTCTCCTTATTAGTGTCAGAAATAACCTAAGGCAGGACCACTGGTTTTAAGTTCGACTCTAACTTTCATCAAACAGAAACAGCTCATTTTTCAAGACCACCAAATATTTAAAGGATGCATAATTCCTTACTTTCCAGATGTAGGATTTTAAACAAACATGACAAGCAAATATGTGCAGCTCCGAGCCTCTGGTGCATCCTCTGTTCACCAGCCAAATGTTATAATGAGGCTGCTGACATGGATAATGCAACATCTTATCTCCAAAGTCACACACTAAACCCACACAAAGTTTAGACCTTTCCTCTAATTGTGCATATATACAGCTCTAGTCAGTGACAGAACTTCATATTCAGAAACAAATATGTTAATAGGGTGAAGAGCAAGTCAAACAATTTGCATTTACAGGCTGTGTATCCACTCTCTCGCTCTGTTCTGTACCTGAATGTAGTTTGTCTTGCTAATTTATGCTGGGATTTGTGCGGATGAGGCAGGAATTTCCAAACAGCAACAAAGCAACAAAGCAGGCAAGTCTGAGGAGAATTAGGAAAAGAGGTTGAACGATGGGTAAACACAAACAGTGCCATTACAATGACAGATTGTGTGATAGTTTGCAAACGTTTTATGGAGAGATTCAATTTTTGTCATGTAAAAATCCAATGAAATTTCACTTAAAGAAACATTAGTAAGTGGCAAGTTTTGAGAAGTAACATTTAAACTATCTTTATATTAATACTAGTATTTATTCATGCCAAAAAATAAGGGTGGGCAATAACAACTGGGAGTAAGATTGTGACTTTGATTTAATCAACATTCAGGCATGCTGTCTGTTTCGATTTAAAGGGATTTTCAGTCGACATCACTTTCCGCCCTACTGCGCATGCGTTGTGCAAAAAGAGCTCCTCTCCATCTGCTTAGCTGGGAAAACGTCTTTGAATAAAACAAAGAAACGGGACGAGAGCTAGCCGTTTCGATCAGGTATGAACCGGTCTGACAGACGTTTGTCTCCTGAAGCTTGAGACAGCTTTTTTTTTTCCGCCGTTTTTGTCACTCACCGGAATGTAACTTTTACTTTCAGGGCAGAATTTCTTTCACATTTAGCAGCATAACTTGTGTTTTCGCCCAGTGATAAAGCTGATAAAAACACCGGTTGGCATAACAGAGAAACGTGACAACGCGAGAATGAGAAGATCAATTCCATTTGTTTTTGGTTTTTTTTTACTCAGCATAAGGCATCAACAAACTTAATTTTTTCAATGTAGGCTTAGAAAAGTGAAAAATGTAACTTAAAAAATATTGGGATATACAAATCTTATATCAAGATCAAGATACCTTTTTTCCATATTGTTAGCTATACCGTGTCCTTTTAACATGCAGCAAACATTTATAGCCAAATAAAGATTGATGGTCTCCACTATCGCCTCTCGTTGCTGCATTTTTCTCCTGCTCCGCTACAGCAGAGTTTAAGGTAATTAGGACAATGCGGCGCCTCCTGATGTGCTGCTCTGTGTGTCCCCAGAGAGCTGCCTGACACTGGGAAGGATTATGTAGCAGTGTGTCTCCAGCAGCAATGTGGGTGTCGCGGATCAGGTAGCGCAGATCAGGTGGGTGGGCCAATGGTCTCCACACTGTCACACTAACATACAACCCGCTAAAATAAGCACCACCTCGGGTAATATATGACTCGCGGTAAAACCTTGTCAGGAGCACGTCTCGGAGAATACTGTACACGGATGTGGAGTTCAGGTCTATGAGGAAAATGTCTGACCTCCTGACCTTCTGCTGACTGATGGTGACCTGATCCTGACCCCAAGATATTAGCTAAAGCCTTTATGTATGTCTGTGTGCTATGCTCAGCTGTTCTGCTCATTCAACCCTGCAGGAACTTGACTTTCTCATGATTCATGGCCACAGATTAGAGGAAAAAAACATTGCAGTGATGTATTGTTAACAGAGCTGTACCTGAGATCTAATGCCTTAAACATAAACAAAAAAACTATTTATAATTTTTACTTTTGGCATTAATTTGTATTCTTCACTTACAATCCTTTCTGAGGCTACAACGATAAGTTTATATGCATCTGTCCCAACTTCATAAGTTCGAGCAAGTTATGATTAAACTAACAACAACAACATAGCATGATAAGAGCTAATTTTCTGGTTTTCTGGGAAAAAACATTCTGTAAACAGAGGTAAACTAAGCTTCTTCCCAAATAGATACATTAACATAAAAGTGTATCTGTATTGGGGTAAAACGTATAAGTAAATTAAGTTTTTGTCATAGTTTTGCCCCACTTTTTTCAGCATATTGCTATATCTTTCTAAACCAAACCTCAGATGATTGTTTGTGAATCTCTAAAATACAAAAACATAACCAAATAATTTGCATGATTACATTTTGCAAATAATTGTCGAGTTCTACTGCATTTAACACAAATATAGCCACATTAAATGTATAACAATAGTAATCTTATTGCATTATTTATATAACAACTTTTCGTGACACTAATAGAGGATTTACATTTTTGAAAAATGGCCTGAACATGGTATTCAAGAACTGTATGTCTACATGTTGGTCACATATGAAATACAAACAAATAATGCCAGGTATTTATGCAAATTCTCTTTCATTACTCTCAGATTCATGCAGATATTAGAACAATATATTATTTTTTACTATTACTATGTTTTTCCTCCTCCCGAGCTACAGATGAAGCTCCATTTCTACTCATTTCAAGTCACTTTTTGCCATTTTCAAACCACTCTTGAAAAAAATGAAGCTATTTTCTCCTGCTTAAACTCCGTAGCTGGAAGCAGTAAGATAAATGTGCGAGTTAGAGAAGGGAATGCCTTTGTCATCATCAGAGTTTAATATCTCTGCCACAGAAAGCATTGCACATTGAGAAATGGGGCCTTGTCATTTTCCTCTGTAGTAAAAAGGCAACAATATATGGCTCTATGCAAAGTAAAAGTATGAATGATAAGCAAATAAATCAAATTACAACTGACATTCCAGCTATTTTTGTGTTACTGTCAGGTTAGTGGCGCGTGTCAGAAGGGCATCTATGTAACAATGCACTACAAAACAAAAAAGCACATGCTCTTAATACACATTTTATGGCAAAGAACAAAATAAGCGGGTGGCAAAAACATTACAAGTCAGGTTTGTGAAGAGACAAGCCTCCTCACATCAATGGTTTTTACAGTCTCTGTACCTTATTTTAATTAAATACAGAACTATTATACAATTTAAACTTTTTGCAGCAGTTCACTTGTTTTGTTCACTTACTTAATGCATTTCCAAGCCATCTTATTATTCACAGCAATGAGTTTATAAGCACTTTTCATAACTTCCAGAGGTGAGTTTTGCAGTTACAGTGACCCCGGGCTCACTCGGTCCAGCTCCAGTCCTGTGTTAATGCACTTCTCTCACGGTGAATAGCTTACATTCAACCCAGTGCTTCCTCAGTGCTGCTGTCACCACCTTTGATCATGGCACACGCGAGACCGCCTCTTGTACTTCATCGGAGCTGGACCAGAACTACTCTGGATTAGACTTTGTCACAACATCTTACAAAAGAGTAGCCACAGCATTATGCAATAATGTAGAAAATGATCATGTTTACTTGGCTTGGACACAAAACCAAAGGTGTACCAACAGCCATGTTACAAATTGTTGTAAAAACATCCATTAAAAACACTTGTTGTCAAAACTGTGAACAGTATTACAATTCTCACAACTTGAAAAAAGCTGGGGTGCCTCGTTTTCTCAGTGAAAAATAAAGGTATGTTTTTAATTTAATCCAAAGTAGATTGTAGTTTGCAATTTGTCACATTTGTGTTTATGATTTACTAGTTGTTAGAAAAGCTTTCAAAATAACAACAAAAATGTCAGGTAGCCCAGCTTTAAGATAAATGAGCTCAAAATCTCTGCGCATGAACTATTGACCTTAAAAAGAAGATATTGTGAAGATTTGTGTTGTACATACATAAAGGCTTTAGGTCTGAATCTGAATTTAAAATACAGACACACACCTCCCCTTTTAAAAGTTTTAACCACTCTATCCTCATTTTATGGCTTATTTATTTATTCAGTAGCAGTGTACCAATTAGTGTTTTTAGTTTTAGTTCTATATAGCTTTTTGCCTTTCAAACCAGCTGCGCTCTCAGAGTTTGTCTGAACTCTGTGTGAAATTATCATTTCCGAAACATACAGTATATAGTACACAGGGAGTAAGCTCCACAGCTGCAGCCCGAGAGATCAGTAACAAAGACAAATATTCATCAAATCCCACCAGACAATGCATTATTCATCACATGGCGATTTGAATTATATATCCACCATCAAATATTTACAGTATTTGCAGTATTTTCAAGAACGCCAACTACTTCATCTTGTAACATGAGAGGTACTGTGTCGCGGGCTAACTACAGTAAGGCTGTCATCTGGCAAGCTCATTAGCATTTGAGCACAGGCATGCTAGGGCTAGCAGTGTTTGTGCAAATCAGATGGATTGATTGCATAATAAAGTATCTCAGCAGATTGGATTCAAATAAAAATCTGGTCAAAAGAGGATGACAGATATGAGAAAAGGCATTGTAAGCTGCAGTATGTTTTAAGCCAAATCATTTTAGAAACCTTATGGATAATCTTATAGTTGACGGAAAGACATGTTGAGTACAGTGCTAAAACTGCACGCTGAAAAAATATTTATAGCTTTAAAACAGCTCGATTTAGTGACGATAAGCAGTGATTATCCATGGCTACATATGTGTGTGTGTATGTGCGTGCGCTTGTTTTGTAAGCTGATTAAATCTTTATTTTGGCAAACATCTTAGTCAGAAATGATGCTTCTTGCATGCACTATGTTGTCCGCTGCAGGGGTTGTGACTGGGGAAGTAGGCCAGATGTGAATGCTGTGTAGTGCTTAAAGAAGGGAGTGAAGAGAGAGGTATGGGATAGAAAGAAAAAAAAGGATATTCTGCTTTAGAGATGTCACTATATAAAACTTTAGTGTTGTGATTATAGCGAGACAAAATATCATGGTTCAGAGATTATTCACAATCACAATTTCAACAACCAATTAACAGCAGTGAAATATTTCTCTCTTTTTGTTCACTCCTCACTTGTCTAAAAAGTTATTATTATTATTATTATTATTATTATTATTATTATTATTATTATTATTATTATTATTATTATTATTAGACCTCCTGATATTTGTTAATACTGCTAATACTGCTATTTGGAGTTTTTATTAAAGCAAAAAAAGGATTACTGTACATGGTAATGTATTAATGCTGCGGTTCTTGTAAGAACCGGTACTGTCACACTTTTCTTTTTAAGGACCGGTTGACATGTGTAGAGCCAAGAACAACAACATAAAATGCATACAATGCATACGTAATGTGACTATATTGTTAAACATAAAGAAGTAGTAGTGATATAGATACAAGAAAATAAAAATGAAATACATTTTAAAAGATCCTAGGCAAAAAATCTAGGCACTGGAAATGTATTAATTTCCAGTGCCTACAGTAGATTCTAAAATTGTGCTTACGATTAGCACTGCAAAACTAATTAAAACGGAATAAAAATTGCAATTTAAATAGACGAGCTTAAAAAACTGCAAGCTCAAGCAAGTCCCATAATTTCCTTCAAAAACAACAATATATTTATTTGACTTTCTGCTTAAAAACTAACTTAATTCTGTAGAAACAAGTTTTAAATGAGCTCACATGTGAATAATTTAAACGTTCATTATCACATTTCAATTTGCCAATTAAAATGTGATCTCTGAACCGTACTCTCTATATACAGTATATCGAATCGCAGTCGCAAAGCTGGCCAGAAATACTGTGATAATACATTATTCTGACATTGTGCAGCCCAACTTAGACATCCCTATTCTGCTTAGACCAGATGAGATACAGATACAGTAGATAGAGGAGGAGTAGGCAGTTGGGACAGATGTAGCGGGCCACTGTGGGGTCAGATAACACTTCGGTGATGGTGAGAAAGACGATCCTAAACTCGCTTCCTCGAGACGCGACTGTGTGGGAGCCGCGGAGTCGGGCAGCTGTCAGCAACCCTGTCTATGTCTAACACTGCATCGCAAACAAATCACTACAAGCACAGTACACAAACTTTGATATGCAGCTGCGGTAAAGCCAGGTAAAAATATGTGAGCGGGCGAGATTGATATTTCAGGAAAACCTACAGGAAAGTGGATGTCAGCAGAACTAAATATAAAAATCAAAGACTCCTACCGCGCTGCTGTGTACAGTTCACCTGCTGAGTCTGAAACTGCTAGATCTCAGAAGTGTGTAAATAGTGGCAGGTGAGTATTTATTATAATGCTATGCAATATACAAACAAAATGAGACACTTTGTGAAAAGAATGTGGTACAGTAGAATTGATTTAGCTTATCCGTTTTGAGAAGAGTTTGCAAGTTATGTAATACTGCAAAGAGTTGAAATAAAAAAGATGAGTGCGTGGATCCAAGTGTTTACAACTTTGCAAATCTTTTTTTTTTTTTTTTTCGATAAACTCTTTATTTCAAATGCATTTTTAATGCTTTTTTGCCAGAAAGTTTTCATCAAATGCTGCGTTCCAGGAAAATGGGAACTGAATACCAGTTCCCAATTCAAAGCATTCCAGCGTAATCAACTCGTATGTAAACTTTATGGCTAATGCTAACCTTTAAGCTAAACAAAAATAATATAAATAACCATAACCATGTCTGCGTTGTTTTTGTGGCAGTTAAACTCATCAGATTAACTTTTTGTGGTGATTGTTTATCTTTTATGTGAAGTGGGACTTCCTCAACCAGATCCCAGAGTATTTACCAGTGTGAGTGGCGTTCCAGCACATTTTTGTTTTTGTTGCGTGGAAAATGGGAGGTATCCCAGTCAAAGTAAAAAAACTACATTAAAACTACGAAGTCACAAACTACAGTATTAATGAAAGCAAAATAAAACAAACTTTCTAGTTAACAAAACCATGACATTTAGTTTAACTAAAAAAGTATTTTTTTTTTACTTAAAAAACATGTTTTTGTCAAAACACTCAAATTAGCACACTGATTGTCAGAATTAAAATATACCACAAAAAATATATTTATTTTGATTTTTCTAACAAGCATTGCAATTGCAATTTGTGTTTTATTCTTTCAAATCTGCTCTGAGTGCACATTAGCATGTCAAGAGGCATTAACATTTAAAAAGAATTAGCCATTAAGCTACAAACAAATCACGTACATATTATCTTGAGTTGAGCAGAATTCACTTCACATTATATAAATTATCTGTTACTATCAATGGAACAAGACTTTTTGTTCCTCAAATTAGAAAATTCATCTTGTTCTACTTAAGAAAGTACTTGAATTAGGAAAATCATATGCTGCCGGAATAAAAAAAAATAAATTTAATTATTGATCCATTGGGAGATAATTAAGCAAAATCCACTCAAACAAATACAATCTGTGATGAACTCAATTCATTTTTAACTTTTCTAAATATCATCTCATATTGACCTGCCTTTTACATCACTAATCAATTAACCAAAGAATAATCAATTACCAAAGTAGCCCACAAGGATGCAAGTTAACAAAACCAACCAATTAACCACAGAGAAAAGAGACTTTGTTATATTAAGCAATGCAACAGCTACAAGAGGCGTCTTATCTTCCACAGAGTTCATAACCCCAGTGCTACATCTCTGTACTGAACATCTCATCTGAAGTTGGCTTAAGCGCCGCAGGCCATCTATAATTCACTGTAACTTTTAATTTTTCTTGGAAGCACCCTTCACCAGATAAGGGTCGCCGCTAATGAAATAAAGTTGATAAGAAGGAATAATAAAAAGGCCTGATGAAAATGAACTTGATAGGAGTCACTGTTTGAAAGGACCCAGATAAGACCCATGTGTGGTTGATAACAGAATAAAGGCAACACATGGATCAATGTAAGGATTATGTGTAGGAATGCTTGAATCCTTTGCGGAACAGAAATTACTCTATGCCTTCTTTACATTTTTTGATACCACGGAAATCTATAAGAACAAAACAGCAGTGTTTGATTGACCTGCTGGCCAAGAAATAACAATTTAGTTTCTCTTACTAAAGCTACAGGTGGGCAACAGCGTGTTATGATGCTATAAAATGAAATTGTGAAAGAACATTGCTAACTGACCCTTGCGACGTTATGACAATTTGGAGCAATTGTTCTTTTACAATTCAGTGAAGTGTGAACCTTGAGGAGAAGCTGCTGTAGGCATAAGTACACTCCACTACTGTGTGTCGGGTCAAACTGGTCTGTTTATTTCAGTGACGCACAGGAAACAAGCAAGGTCATTCATTATTTGGAACTTTTTGTGCTTCACTCACTGATCTTGCGTAACTCAATGATGTTTTTAGCGACCTAAAAAGATCTTTCTTTTAAAAAGCAATATTTGTACAGATAATGCATGTTGCTGATTGGTTAATTCACCTGTCAATCACAACACTTTAACACTGAGACATATTACTGGACTCAACCCTTTTTTTAACCACTTTTTAACATTTTATTGGCATGACAGCTGTGGTGTTAAATTAGAGTGGGTGATATTGGACCCTTTTTCCCAATTCATGTAAGGTTAACATTATTTATGCATTGAAAACTGCAAAAGTCTAAAAGTTCACACCTTATTACAATTGTAGTCCATCTGTCACTGGCATTGGTCAGGCTGACTAGTACTTGTGGATAGGATAAGTGTCTGCTTTTTTGTTACTTGACTAAAGAAATTGTTTGTCAACTAAAGACATGCTCTGACAATGAATTAGTCGACTAAAAAGGTGAGGCAAAATAAACAATAACTACTCTATATATTTATTTGATCCAGACAGCCTTCACACAACACTAATGGGACAGGACTTATTGCATAAATTATCTCCACTGAAAAATAGAGATCGTACAGCAGGGGAGTTTCTTTGGCCGATACTGAAAATATTGTCATACAATGCCGATATCAATGGTTGATATTCAAGGCCGATTTCTGGGGCTAATTTTCTTATTTTAGTTTTAAAAAACATAGCTGGGGTGAGATAGTATAACCAAAAAAATCTTCAACCTAAACTATTATTCACTACAGTGCATGTGCATTTTCTTCACACAATGTAATGATGCTCCATTGTATTTTGGCCCAAAAAACAATCATTTCATAGCATCACGAAAGACACTCATATTGTTCATATTAACAAGCAAACAAGCACTTAATAAAGTGTGTGCTGCAGCCAAAATCATAGAACAAGAATAAAACTTAAAGTGTTAATGTCAATGATAAAATCAAAAGAGAGGTAAAAGAGGTCTTATCGTTTCTGTCCAAACCAATTCAGAGCTCAGCTGATCACTGTGAGTGATCAGCTTCCCACAGAGGAAAAGCCCCGAACACCTGCCTGATCAAATATCGAACAAAATTAAGGCCGATAGTCGATATACAAAAAAAAAAAAAAATCAACGCCAAAATATTGGCCAGCCAATATATTGGTCATTAGCAAAACAGGTATTTATATATGTATTAAACTCATGTTTCGCTCCCAAAATGCAAATCTCCTGCTCTACTTTTTGATGTTGTCTTAAAAATCTTTAAAATAAAAAAAAAATAATTTGGTTGCCTTGATTACCAAACCAATTAATCAACAAAAAGCCAACAGCTCTACTCGTTTGAGCATACAGCTCAATTCAAGATTTAATAAAATAAAAAAAAAAGTAAATAAAAATGACTCACAATAAAGTGGTTTCTTCAAAATGACACAAGAATGAAATTACAATTTGATTTTTTCAACAAATTGCTTAGCTAAAGTGAAATGGGGAGAGAAAGAGCAAAAAGAAACAATGAACAAATAACCAAGGCTGAGTTTTCTGTGGGAGAAGCATGTCTTGGCTAGTTAAAAATGTGTTAAAACCTAAAAAGACTCAGAAAAGACTCGTGGTACTAGCATAGTTTTATATTTGCACATGATTTTGCTAACCACCTCAACTTAAGAATCAACACATCCATTTCGAGGACAAGACATGAAACTGTTAATAACAGATGGATCCTTCCACTCATCAGTAGTCATAATGTTAGGCCTCATCAGTGCACAAAACATCAATGCTGTGTCTATATAGAAAATGATAATGTAACCAAAAGGGAATTTAGGTCTTTAGTGGAGTTGTTGGTTATAGAAAAAATAACTTCTTAATTGAGTGAAACAACATGAAGCCATTAGAAAGACAGCAGATTGAAGCTGGTGCAGATGGCGCCCATAGTCCGTGACTGAACCTCCTCACTCAGGGGGGTACAGTGGGGTTCAAGACTCTCTCCATCCTCCATTGCCTCAATAATGGCCACGGAAATGCAAATGAGATGTTCTTTTCCCTTCCGAAGAAAACTAGCAAACTAAGAGCAGATTTGTTTTGGAGATGATGTGATTTAGGAAACTTATACAGTCACATTTGTAGCATAATGCACAGACTCCCTATAGAGCGCAATGGAGGCGGTAATAGAAGTAACGAGGTGAGGAGAAGTGTTGATGAGAGAGAGAACAACATAGAGAGAGAGAGAGAGATGTGTGTGTGAGAGAGAGAGAGAGAGAGAGAGAGAGAGAGATGAGAGAGAGCGAGTTAGAGAGTAATAGAGAGAAGTGTTTGATGAGAGAGAGAACGCAGAGAAAGAGAGAGAGCGAAAGAGGAGAGAGAAGTGTTTGATAAGAGAGAGAACAACGCAGAGAAAGAGAGAGAGAGAGAGAGAAGTGTTTGATGAGAGAGAGAACAACGCAGAGAGAGAGAGAGAGAGAGGAGAGAGAGGAGGGCGAGAGTGATATGAGATAAAGTTAGAGAGTAATAGAGAGAAGTGTTTGATGAGAGAGAGAGAAGTGTTTGATGAGAGAGAGAACAACGCAGAGAGAGAGAAGGTGTTTGATGAGAGAGAGAACAATGCAGAGAAAAGAGAGAGAGAAGTGTTTGATGAGAGAGAACAACGCAGAGAGAGAGAAAGAGAGCGAGAGAGAGAGAGAAGTGTTGATGAGAGAGAGAACAATGCAGAGAGAGAGAGTGATATGAGATAAAGTGAGAGAGTAATAGAGAGAAGTGTTGTTGAATTGATGAGAGAGAGAACAATGCAGAGAGAGATGGAGAGAGAGATGAGAGAGAGATAGTGTTTGATGTGAGAGAGAGAGAGAGAGAACAAGGCAAAGAGAGAGAAAGAAGTAAGTGTTTGATCAGAAAGAGAACAGAGAGAGAGAGAAAAAAAAATGTGTTTGATGAGAAAGAGAACAAGACAGAGAGGAGGAGAGAGATATGGAAAGTTATGAGGTTTTTGATGAGAGAGAGAACAAGGCAGAGATAGATGTGAGAGAGAGAGAGGGAGAGAGAGGAGAGAGAGAGAGAGAGGAGAAGAGAGAGAGAGAGAGAGAACAGGGCAAAGAGATGGAGAAAGAAATAAGTGTTTTGATCAGAAAGAAAATAAGGAGAGAGAGAGAGAGTAATAGAGAGGAGTGTTTGATGAGAGAGAGAGAGAGAAGAGAGAGAGATGTGAGTGAGTTAGAGAATAATAGAAGTGTTGATGAGAGAGAGAACAAGAAAGAGGGAGAGAGAGAAAGAGAGAGAGACAGTTAGAGAGTAAGGAAAGATATTAAAGGAATAATGAAGAGAGAGTGGAGGAATGAAAATGAGAAAGAAAATAATAAAAACGGGAGACATCAAAGACATAGGATGCGAGTAAGAGAGAGAATGCACGAAAGAGAGGAAAGAGAGTGAGAGACAAAAAGTAAGAAGCAGGAGAGAGAGAGAGCGAGAGAGAAAGAGTGAGAGAGGGCTGCGGCGTCAGATGGAGCAGGCAGATGGTGGCTCGCTGCGTCTCCAATCAGCTCGATGATGGGGTGAAACCTCGAAACGCAAAATCCTGAAAAATCCCAACTTAAAACACAACCACATTTACTGTACACGCCCAAGGAAGACTTTCTTTGTCCTGAGCAAGAAATTATTTAACAATGACAATAAAACAAGCAGAACTATACTAAAGGGTTTTTAATTTAATCTTTTGTAGCCACAACTGCCCAGAGACAAACATGTGATGTGTTTTCATAATTCTAAAAGAGGCTTTGTCCTTATAAAATTTTTCATTATCATTCTGGTCTCATATACTAGTTCTGATACTGCTCAAGCTCTTTCTAAAACAGAATAATGTTCAATCAGAAAAGGTCAACTTCTGTCCCAGATAATAATTTAGAATTCTTTCTGAATTATTTTTCTATTGCTTTAGGAAATAAATAATGTATTCTGCTTTTTCTTGTGATTAGTTCAATTCAGTCACTCAGAGGCTTACAGAGACTGACCAACAGGAGCAGAAGAAGGAAAAGAGCCTGTTTAAACAAAAAAAGATAACAGTAATAGTAAATCACTAACATAATACACACAATTCACAATTTGATTATAGCATTATTATTTTTGTTTAGGGTTATTAAGATTGTTTGACTTAGATCAGTTTCATCAATGTTTAAGACAAAAGCTAATGTGTTTGTGTATAAGTGGCAACAACGTCAACTCTGTCTATCAGACTGATAGAAGTTGATACACACAGGGCTGGCCGATATTGACAAAAATGAAAATTTCAATAATATACTGGTAAATCGTGATAAACAATATTTGAACAACATTCCAGTCCAACATCAACATGTTAAAATCTGTCTTCAAATTAGCTACACTGGAAAATGTCAACCTTAAATAAACGTAAAAAACGTTTATAAATTGACTGAATAGTAGTGTTTATCTGATCTGACCTTGTTTGATTGCCGCAAGTCGAACAAGTTAGTTTAGTTATTATCTCAAGAACACAAATTAGTGTGTATTTTTCTAAATGTAAAATGAAATATTTTATGCTTGTTTTGTTAGCAATCAAGTTCAAACCAATCAAAATCTACTCTATAATTACTACTAAAATTAATCACAAAAGTGCAGCAAGCTCCCATTATAAACTAATTTTCCTGTTCTTTGGTTTGTTCTTTGTACAAATTTTGATACAGTAAATATTTAATTGTGTCTTGTCTTTAAGAAAGTACAGCATCACTTATTTAATTTAGCTTTTTTGTGGCATGTTTTTACTGCACAATACACTCAATGTTACATTTTTGCACATCTTCAAAAGAACATTCACACTATACTATCTAAAATTAGATATATTGTCCATCTCTAGACACTTGATCCACATGTTCACAGATCTTCTAGACAATACTATATAAGTGTGCATGTGTGTTGTTTGTAGTGTAAGTGCAGAGAAGTGCGTTGTCATCAGTGAGGAGCAGCTGCCTGTTGACATCATCACCGTGGGACAGCTCTGAGCAGCTGCATGGCCCCAGAGAGACAGACAGACAGACTAGAACTACATAAGGAGAACTTTAGGTCATTAAACCCTGAATATAACAAACGCCCACAAACGTTTAGACATTGTGCATTTACTTTCTTTTAGTCACTGGGTGTGTAATAACCTCAACCACAAAATCATCGCAAGAGCTTAACAGGAAACAAAAATATATGGTGTGTGGCCATAATTGTGAGTCATTGAGAAAGGAAGTCACTCAAGAACATTTTTCTCTCTCTTACACATAAAATCTGCCCGATTTAACCTGAAACATAAACATATAACAGAACGATGGAAACAGACACGACTGCGGCCAAAGTTAAATATTCATAGAGTGAAGTGAAGTGGCACTTTAGACTGTAACTCAAACTCGATTGCTGCAGTGACCCAGGGAGACTGTTAGTTTCAATTATACCTAAGAAATCAGAGCTGTAACTCTTGAGACTGATCATGTGACCACCTGGGGATTACCGTCTAAGAAATTAAGTATTAAAAAAGGATCAGTCAAAAACACATGCATTATTATTTCTTGGCACATAATGTTTAATGGCTGTAAAAGTAACACTAAACACCAATTAACTGCCCACGACACATTTCAAACAGAACTGGTAAATGCTAAAAGGAACTAAAAGTGAGAGAAAGATGCAAGAATGAAGCTCTGTGATAGGTCAGAACTGATATCTGCTGCAGGTGTTTGCAGTAATCAGTCACATTTAATAGAAAGGTTACTGGCCACTACAGTTAGCGAATAATGCACTAAAACACTAATTTGATGAAGGTAAAAATGGTAAACATTTCCCATTCTCCTAAAAACATGTAAAAAAAAAAAAAAAAAAAGAAAACAGTTTGGGCATTTTTGAGAAAACACAATAAGTATTCTATTTAGTTCCTTTTTAAGATGAAAATGCGTTGAGTTGTTATGTTATGTTCAGGATGAGTTTACATATGTCTTCTAAAAACAAGTTTTTAGTTGCAATCAATGTGGAAATGTTTGCTTTTTGTTTTTGTTTATAACATGAAGAATCAAAATATAGGAGCTGAAGAAAAGAAGTTCCTTTCTGCCAATGGAAACTGGCTGTGGGTTCTCAGAACGCAATGAAATAATAAAACAACTATAAATACATAGTAGATAAATGGCGTCATTGATTAGTCCAGCTAAAAATTAAACGCAAAATTGAAAACATTAAAACATTGCCAATTTCAAAGATAAATCTCTGAGAATATAGAACATTAGTGTTACAGCCATATAGTTACTTGAATTTACTGCTAGCCCAGTATTGCAATATCAATCATTTTGCAAAGTACTGTGCAGTTCTGATAAATCAGAGATAGATAGACCACTGAACACTAAAGACCTTTACTTCCCTTGTTCCTTTGGGTTTGCTTGACTGAGCTTGACCTTCATATTTCTAAAAACGCAAAATTCCTTGGCGCAATATTATAAACGATGCATCTGAAGCAGGCATTATCTGATTGGACTGTCCCACAGGGAAAGTGATACCCATCTCTGTTTGTGTGTGAACGCCATGTCTGGCCAAAAACCACAAAGCCACGAGTGTACTGCTGCTCCAGACGGCTCCACCAGACACACACACACACCTCTCTCCATCTGTCTGCTTAGAGGGTCAATCATAACCTCGTTCAAGCAGAAAGAGGAGCGGCAAATGGCCAGAATCTACCAACTGTCCCACCGAGACCCAAAACGCATTCACACCAGGGCAAAAACCAAACCAAACTGCCCCGCACCGGATTAGACGGGACTCAAACGGGATTATAATAAACCAAAGTGGATCAGCTGTGTCTCAAACTGATTAAAATGAATTATAGACTTACACAGGGCGAGGGTCTGGACAAAAAACTAGATTTGGAATAATACTATTGAGTCCAATTGTCTTGCAATGTGCTGAATGGCATCCAAGAATCTAAAGCAATAGGTAGATTGGAGCTTTAAATGTAGAACCAGATCTTACCGATGCATCTAAATATTCTCAGGCCTTTTTTAAAGTAGGACAGGATAAGTGTTATGGTACAACTTTTGTTAACTGTAATCTTTGAAGTGATATTGGTCACTAAACAAATACATTCTAACATTGCACAAAAACTTGAGAATCCATCTGTACAGTTAAACACACAGCACAGCACAGCAGAAAACCAATCACATTGTGGTTTGGGCAGAAGCATTCAAGCAAACTGAAACAAACAGATGGACGTACTTTGGCATATTTGAGCAGATTGCTATTTAGAGTAGGAAACAAAAAACATGCACACAAAGGTTTTGTGCTTTTCTTTCAATCAGATTTATAAAAATAATACATAAAAACTTACTTGGCTATTCCGCTGTTTTGACTCAATCAGTTTCAGATTTTTTCTGTAACATTCTGCTTTTTCCCTGACAGCTTTCAGCGACATCTATCGAGATTAATAATAAGTAACACTCCAGTCAGGGTGATAAACATGTCGATCTGGCAAGAGGCAGGTTAATCATGAATGATCAAAGGCTTATTATTTAGTTAGCATAGTAATGATTTAATCATGTTTGCAAAACACTGTTTTTGTTACTCAGTCTATAACTTCTACTACTGCTGTTACAAGTACCATGACTTCTACTACATTACTAATCAAACATAATTCATTTAGTTCATATCCAGGTCAATATAAGTGCATCTTCACAATACAAAACCTTTGATTTAATAATAATCACTTTGTCAAAGCCCTAAACACAATTTGCAGCTGTAATAAAATTTTAACTACTGCCCTGTGTCTGCAGAAAATTGCATAATAAAATGACACTTAAAAGCCTCTGCATCACTGCAGTGAGTACAAGCAGGACACAGGTGTACTCCAGCAGCACTAAGATTGGCCCATTCATCCTCATTATTTGACTCAAAGCTGGTTGGGTTTATTACACCTTACTGCACAGTTTCTGAAACAGTGCTGCGAAATGCCTCATTCAGGTAACAGGTCAAGCAGAGGCGACCCAAAAGAGATGAGTCATACCATGTTCTGCATTATGGAATCTACGGTCTATAAGCACCGGTGCATGCTGATGTCTGGGCTCCACCAACGAGACAATAACGTCCACTGAAAGCAAATGATTCACTGTTTTATCAAGAATAATGGGGCAAATATACATTGTAACTATACAGGTTCATGTACTTTTGGTTTTTCTATTGTTGATGTCCAATATTTAACCTCCTGCTGTGGCTGATAAATGCTATTTCCTATAATGGAATTTAAAATCTATAGATAGTGTTCTTCATTTCACTTTAGTAAAAACAAACTGTATTTATCAGGGGAAATAAAAAATGTGCCTGATAATGTAAACAGCTGTATTTCTTGCTTAATTGTTGTATATTTCTTTTTTTACTCTTTAGACTCAGAATAACAAATATGTTACTTTGAGGACAAACTGGGAATGAACCTCTTCTAAAATAATGGCACCCAATACCTTAAATATTGACCAATACCGATACTGATACATTGATCATGTCTAAATGTAGTCATTAATTATGGGCTTGTTAGACCATCAGGATTCATATAATCCTCAAACAGCACTGAAAAGTTCTTTATGTTTCTATAAATTTGCTTTTGGTGAGTCAGTGTACAGACAATATTTTATTGACATTTTTTGGACTACTTTTTCTTCTCCGACACATACACCGATGATTCACAAAAATAATGGTAAGCTGTCTTTTATTCTGTCAAATAAAAGCAATAATTGGTTTAGATGAAAATCATAGCTTTATTGTATTTTTTATTTCATTTTTTTTTTTTCTTGGCAAACTTACTGCACCTTTGGACATACAGTACAACTGTTTACTACAACCCCCTGAAATAATCCTCAATTGCAAATTTGTCTTTTCTACCTTGTGGCCCACTATAAGATACAATTAAGAAAAACAAGCAATCTTTATTCACTATTGACAACACACAACATCTGCAGGGTCTAGAACCATCTGTTCTGACAAACTGCTCCATCAGTCCCACGTGGATACACCACTATCTGCAACAACTGTTGTATGAAAATATATTGGATTTCTATTAGAATATCAGCACGACCGGAGGACTGTAAGGCAGACAGGGCATCTGATTTAAATATGTGAGCACATAAATGCAAGTACAGCGATACTACAGTTAGTGTTACGCTGACAGTGAGAAAGACAATGAAAGTTAAATGATCTTATTTTATTATAAACAAACTTGCCTATGCAGAACTGGGGAAAAGCTGAGGTTTTTGGAGGCAATGTAGTGTGACAGCTGGAGAGATTTCTGGAAGGACTTCAGCTGCTGGAGTGAAGAGCTTCAGTGATAATAGATGACATTTTCTTGTACACGTCAATGCGGCTTTGGCTTTTGTGGCTGACTTTTATGGATTTACAATGCACAGAGTGACACTGCTGGGAGGCAGGATAAGGACTTAAATGTCCCGCAGCCAAACCTGAAACAAATATTTAAGAAGTAAAAAGTTGATCAACTGAAAGAAACTGCAAGACACATGCATTTTTTATGTTTTGTGAAAACACAACCAATGCCTCTCGTCTTAAATGCATTGCCAGATGAATATAGCAGTTCTTGAGTTTCAGTATAAGGAAAAGTTTGGATCAATTCCATAATAAAATCAAGTTGAAACAAAGTATTATTTACTTTGAATGTCAAATGTTGGAATAGAATAGGAAGCTGTAAACCATGAGAAGAAGCTATCCAAAAACTGTGGTGGTGGCAGACGCACTCTATGCCCCCTCACCAGTGAACATCCGACATTGAGAGTGGACTGCAAGTACCTGGGTGTTCATCTGAATAACAACACTGATGCACTGTACAGTAAGGGCCAGAGCAGGGTCGACCTCCTGAGGAGGAGTAAAGGGGCTATCCGAGGACCAGCCTGTACGGTGTGGTCTGCTGGAAGCTAGCATCACAGAGAAGATGCTGGACCATGAGTCTCACCCCCTACAGGACGCCCCTGTCTGCTCTGGAGAGCAGCTTTAGTGACAGACTGATTCATCCTCGCTGTATAAGGTAAAGGTCATTCCTTCCTGCTGTAGTCAGACTGTACAAAGGGCGCTGTTACCTCTGTGCATATGTCATCATCACCTGGCTGTAATCATGTGCAATACTGTGTTAACATGTGAATCATCTTTTATACAACTCACTGAAGTCACTTTATCGATATTTTTATCCACTGCTATTTATTCCTCTTCACATGCTACTCTGGACATACTGTAAATATAGTGATACTGAAGACACGTTACCTGACATTTATCCTCTTTTTATTCTGTCACATATTACAATAATCCCCTGAGGCCAGTTTATTAACTCTTTATTCTGTTTTCACTGCACAGTGCTCAGTAAACTTATTGTAAGTAAGAAATTTTAGTTTGGTTCAGTTGTTTAACTGAACTGTGCTGAAGTTAAGTCTATTTTAAATGATTAACTTGTTTTATTGCACATTTCTTTTTCCTTGCTGTTCTTGAACTGTGCATTTCAACAGCTTAATTTCTACATTGTGGGACAAATAAAGGATATGTTAACTTATCTTATCTAACTTTTTAGGTTTTAAAATACTTGACTACAGGGGTTGGCAATATTTACAGAATACAAATAAATGCATTAAGTTATGTCTATGAATGTGAGTGACATTCAAGTAATGCACAAAATGCAAAAATGACCACCACAACAGTGCAGAAAACTGCTAACCTTTATTTTCATTGCAAAAGACTAGCTTAACTCCTTTAGTCATTAGCGTTAAAGAAATGTACAAATAATGTTTTACTGTATATTGCTCGCCTAGCACCTCTCTGAATTTTTGGGGGGTTTGGGTCGTTGTGCAGTTGTAATCCGTTAAGACCAAATCCTTCTCTTTACTCTGTGTGTGATGCTTAAATACATTATGCTTAAACCCATAAGCTAATCATTTCAGCAGTCATGACTAATCCATAAGGCCAGCTCAGTGAAAACTTAAAAGAATACCATTATGTGAAAACCAGTTTTGCTCAGTCTGCAATTAATCTACCTGTTTATCTGCAACACAGGCCGTTTGAGCTTAAGGCTCTGTACCAAGTGTTTTTACTAATATAAAGAAGCATCAGTTTTGCCCCAATGTAGATTTATTGTCAAAGCATATGTTGGTGAAAATTCATTTTCAGTGTCTCCTCTACGCCTAATAATAAAGCAGCCAGGGTAATTGTCGTTAGTGTGATAGCAGAGTGAAATTGCAGACCCAATGGACAGAATTAGCAAATTACAAAGCTACAATTTAGAAATGTTATTCACAAACTACAAAATACACTGTGCTTGTTTGCATTACATCTGTGTACCCTGTATTTAAGATATGTTCAAACATGTTCTAAAATGCATTTGATTATTATTTTTGTCATTTTTCCTGAATGGAATTCTTTTATAAAAACATGAATTGCAAATGTATTCATAATTGCAGAATTTGTTAGAAAAATTGCAATGATCTTTACCCTAATTGTGCAGCTCTATGCTCTGGCTTTTAAAAGTTCTGAAACACATTTCTAAACCCATCTTTGTGAATAATTAGGAGAATCAGAATGCATAGGTAAGTGAGATAACCATGTGAAATATGGAAATAGTTCTGTTTGTTTGATGAGTTACAGAGCCTTTAAATAATTGGCTGAACAACACCAAATATTTTCTTCTCCAAATGATGCCGAAAATTCAAAAAACGCTCTTCAAATTGTAAATAAACAATGGAGCTAGCCGGAAAGCACCCCTCTCACAGCCCTATTAAACGTTGTGTATATCTATATGCAAGCACCAAGGGACATGAGTGACTTATCTGGGACATGGACATCACAGGCAACAACAGCAGGAGAAATTCAATTTTCTGCTGCTGGAAGTACAGGGAGCCAAGCGTGACTGAATAGGTGTGACTGCGGAGGTTGGACTTTAATACGGCCAAGATCACAGCGTGCGTACACGGAGGAGAAGAAGAGCCATCCTGCTGACGTTGTTTAATGTCGAAACTTTAAGCCACAGCGGCTGAATGGAGAAGATATAAAGAAGTACAAAAGTGCCAGTCAAAGAGCAGAGAGTCCAGCCAAGCCATAGAAAGCACATAAAACAAAATGACACAAGAGGAGAAAGAGCATTTGTCATCGCTGCTTCTGGACAAGAGGGTAACTTTATTATGGAGCGAGATTTTCAGTGTTACATCAACACAAGTTCGATACAAGTTTCACTGCTTTGAGAGTAAAGTTGAACAAAAAAAGCAAAACACATCTCTCTTATCATGTAATACTGTAGCTCCTGCCTTTGCACAAATGTTTTAATATAAAATTGACTCTTTTTCTATTAGTTTAACAGATCAGTATTTCATTGTTCTTTCAAATGTCAACACAAAGAGACAAAACAAAAACAGCATTTAATTGCAAAACTGAAAGCTGTAAGTCTTAACTTTTTAAAAACTAAACAAATTAAGTAGAAAAACAAAAGCTGAAATAGATTGCGTCTAAAAAGAATGATTAAAAATAACAAATGTTCTGCCACAGGGAGAAAAGAAGGATTACAGCCATATGTCAAACATAAGCATTACCATAATGTATATAAGACCAACATGTGTGTCTCTGGCTCAGGGGCAAAAGCACTAATCCTAGTAACAACCGATGAATACTGTTCCTGTGTCTTGGGCAAGACACTTCATGCATCATTTTGAAATGAATAAAAAGCTGTGTGAGTAATTTGAAAACTACAAATTTTATGTGTGTCAGCTAAAGGTGAATAATAATAAAAAAAGAAAAAAAGAAAGAAAATTCAATATTTTTTTATATAACTTGAATTTTTTTTTAGCCAAATAATAGATTAGAACACACAAATGATTGTGTTGCCCACGCTTTAGCATACTGGGAAGAGTGGGTCTAGACGCCACGCTCCCCGTCTGCGTTTCAGATCAAATCTACATCATACTGGACAATCAGATTAGTTTATTTGCGTGACCCAGATCAAACAAAGGAGCTGATTGGTCGTCTGTCATGTAGACCAAAAATATAACTTCACTTACCTCACATTAAAATCGTTTTTTTGCTTCGCTCATTGATTCTGCCGATGTTGGTGGTTTTCACACAGCAGACGATGCGTGTCTCTGATTGGCTAATTAATCTGGCAATCACAGCCACTGAAATTCGAAAGAGGGACACGGTGGCCAGGAGATAGATTTTTTATATATTGTCTAGATTTCTAGGTAAATGATTATGGTCCAGCCCTACACCGATTTCTGGGTTAAAATTTGGTCCTCACTAAAAAAATTGCCCACCTCAAATTACCCATGAGTTGATCCCAGAACCTTCTTGTTGTGAGGAAACTGCAGTAAAGTTTAAGACCAAACAATATCTGCAAAATGCTCTGCGCACATTAGGCTACATATAAGATCATGACTTGGATGAAGCCATCACTCCGCAAACCCACCAAGTGTCATGTGTTTCCAGCGAAAATTCACATTTACAAAACACTGCTCCATCACGCCTTGAGTGAGCTGCGGCGAAGCTGGAAACACAGGGACAAAGAGAGACGACGCAGTGGGAAGAGCCCTGCGAGTGTTGATGAAGAGTAAAATGGGTTAATGTGTGAGGAGAGTGAGCGCGTTTTGAAAAGAAAACGCAGAAAAGCCGTGGCTGGGGGGCTCTGACTCTGCCCCACTTTCTCTCCATGTCAGTGCCTCCCGTGGCTCTCTCTCCAGCACACACTTCCACCCAACTGATTAATGCTCCCATCACAGCCGCCACCGCCAGTCGCTTTGAAGACAAGAGGGAAAAAAAAACACACCATGATCCACATAACGTTTCAGCTCAGAGTTTTTAGCCCAGTTTTATCAGGAACAAACAATTCTGGAACAGTGCGTGTTGACCTGTCACGGTAACGCATTTCTAAGTGTGATTTATTGACAGAATTATGGCTGCAACAAACTAATCGATTAATTGCAACTAATCGAATATTTACTGTAAGTAGTAAGTATTTATGAGTTTATTTATATAGCGTTTTTCCACAGATAAAAATCACAAGAGAGTAGCTGTCCAGAGAGTAGACACATGAAATTACAATGATAAACAGGGATAAAATATAGTTGGACATAGTCAGCTAGGGCTGGGCGATATTGAAAAAAAGAGGATATTTTATCCATCCAACAGTATTGTGATAAAACATGTCTTAGACTTTTTTCCAGTTTAGGTTAATAAGATGCGTTCATGTTGAATAATGATGTCATAAGTCCAGATTATGTTTTTGACATGAAATATGTAAAAAGTCTTTTCATCCTTTCTTAGTCTGATTACTGAATAAAGTTGATCCATTCACTTTTTGCATTGCAATGAAAAAAATATTACTGCATTTAAACAACACCTATTAATTTTTTATGCTAAACATGTATAATAGATTGTATTGGTCTGAAAAATGTTGTCAAAGTGTTGTCAAATGACAAGCACAACTTTTCACCTTTTTTACGTTAAATTTGCTCTTTTCATTGCATTTTTTGCTATAAACGATATACTCGATATTCAGTTTTTTAATCTCTTGAAACCAACATTCATGATATTATCTAAAATTCGATATATCGCCCAGCTCTATAGTCAGCCAAAAGATTTCTTAAACAAAAGTCTTCAGCTGCAGTTTAAATAAGTCCACAGAGTCAGCTTTACAGAGGATTGTGGCAGAGCGTTCCTAAGTTTAGAAGCCACTCCTGGAAGGACAGGTCTCCTCGAGTGTATATTTAGTTTTTGGGGGCACAAGTAAGTTCTGACTGGTGGATCGAAGAGTATGAACAGAGGAGTAAGGAGTCAATGATGTTCTAGGGAGGCTGACCAGGAAGTGCTCTGAATGTAACAACTACAATTTTAAAGTCAACCCTGAGCTTAACTGGAAGCCAGTGGAGAGATGTAAAGGATCTTTTACACCAAGCCGAGTGTCGCCTGTCTGAACTGGTTTGGTAACTTCTGCCAACAGGCGGCTCTATGTGTTCGGCGCTATCGGGGGTCAGAGGAGCGTGGAACAAGTTGTGGAGGCGAGGTTTTGAAGACTTGCTTGAAGAATCTGCGTCGCCAGCAGTCGCCAGTTTCTGCATATGCGGCTGTTTAATTGGCCTGTACCAAATCAATACGCGGAGGAAATTTGTGCGGAAATCCAAAAATGACGCTCACAGAAAAACAGTATTTAGCTGAGCATGGATTTTTGTTACTTACCCGGGTTCAAATAGGACGTACGTATGAAGGAGAATGGCTACTTTTTGGTCTGAGAAAAATAAAGACTGAGAGCTGCTGCGGCTGCAGTACAAAGTCATACATCTGTTTTGCCACAGAGTTGGTTGTTTTGTTAACTACTTGCGTGCAACTTGTTTCTTCATATTTGTCTAGCATTACATCACGCGCACTCTGCATTTTTTCGGCGACTGTTTAGATCGTATTTGTGTGAATGCTTTTTTACATCGGTGTGTCTCAAACAAACTAGAACAGATGCTGCGTCGCTCCACCATATCGACAGCGACCGAGGGTTGTGTTGGTGTGAAAGACCCTTAATAGAATTAATAGATGCTCCTGTTAACAGCCTGGCAGCAGACTTTTCCACAGCGGACGTGACTTCAACTCAAACTTTTCCAAAATCTTGGATTCAAGAAGCTTACAGTATATAGTCTAAACAACTAATCAAAAATTATTCCCTATAATCGATTAGCAAAATAAACTTTATTTGCAAACCTAGCGAGAATGATAAACTATAATAATGAAGAGTATCTGACACTAAAGCTTTTCCTAACTAAACCATATTGTAAATAAAATATGAGCTGCATGACAAAGCAGAGTAGTATCAGAATAATAAATTGACCTTCTAGAGCTGAATTAAAAATTTACAACAAAAAAAGTCAAAAAGTTATTCACCATTTGGGTCGGACCTGTGTGGGTGATAGTGTAATTGTGAATAAATTGTACGTGCACTGCATCTACAGTTAACACCCACTAGAAGCTGAAATACAAATTGTAGAGAAGCTGGATTTGTGGAGGAAGCAAATTAAATGATTTTGACAAGAATTACAAGTGTTTGTTTTAAAATTACAATTCAGTTCATAATGTGGATTTTTAAAAATGTCCATGAAGACTAAAATGTGACCTATGATAAGCTAATACCAGAACCAGTCAGATTTCACAACAAGCAAAGGTTAAAAGGTTGTATGGAGGATTTTCATGGGTTTTTAGTTGTCAATCTTAGTTAAAAATAGTCTGACATGTTACAGACTTGTACTTACGGTAAACAAAAAATAAAGTACTACTGTAGATGAGGTGGAACCAGTAACATTTAATTATGTGCTTTGCGTCTCTAATGCATGATACGTCAAATGCCAGTTATTCACAGTTTCTTCAAACTATAGCTTTCTCTCTTTTAGTAGTACGTTTGAGTTACAATGACAGACAAGAATCCACAACCAGGGAGCCACAAAAGACTGTTCTGAAGTTGCTGAAAAGAGGAGACAAGCGGAAAAGGAGCAAAGCCAAACTAAAGTGAATCTCCCAGCTCCAGTATACGAAGAAGTCATGATGCCCAGGTAACTTTTATCTGTCGTTTAGACGGGATTCAGAGTGACGCATGCTCATCATTTGAAAAATAACTGTCACTGGATTCCTCTTTCCATGGAAAATACAACTTTTAAACTTCAGAGTAAACCTTTTGTAAATACACGTTGAGTTTTTTTAAGTCTACAGTGAACATTCTATTTCCCTATAAAAGTCACTTCTCTAATTTAATTGCACCAACTTAAATTGCATTTTTGTGCAACCCTGCAACCCACAAGTCCAAACATAATATAATACACATGGTAATAACTTTTTTTTTTTTTCAGAATAGAAATGAAGGATGTTTTTGCTTTCTCCATACAGAGCAGTGTTCTGTGTTTGGGCAACTGCGGGTAAGGTAACAGTGATAAATAGCTGCAATTTATGGAAGCTAAGGGTATAAATCCAACATCAAATGAAAAATAAATGAATTATTTATGAATGAGATTTAAATAAATGTAGAAATAAACGTAAACATAGTGGGTAATACTAAGAACAAATGTGTTGTTATCTGTGCAAACAGCCCTGTGACACTAATTGATTCAGCTAATAAGCATTTTTTGGACCAAGTCACTGCCTAATATTATCTACTATTAAGTTCAAAAGTGCCAAACAATAATATAATAAGATTTTTATGAAGACAAATAAGAAGTTGTTTTCTACCAGGAAGTGCAGTCATAGACATATAATTAGGAGACGCGCAGTTTCGACTCAAATGCTATCAAACACTTAGCATCTGAGCTAGTCAGCTGGTACAAACCTAACAACCACAGTTAGCAGAGGTCAGAGCCTTGTTACAAGTTACTGTTGACTTTTTAGTATTTTATTAATGGTAAAATTTGTGTATAAAACTGCTAACGGCTAGCAAATTTCAAATAGAGATTTTTCTTTTAGTTCATAATTTTGGACTCTAATGACACTAAGGGTCATCTTTTACTTGTTACTAATGAGAACAGCATAAAAATCACAAACATTAACAATTAAAAGTTGTAGCTTAACTTATCTGTGGAGGAGCGTCCAGCAATGTGATGGGGTTTGTGTAGCCTATGAAAGTATCAGTTTGAAAAATATATTATAATGTTGCCATTGCCAATGTTGTTTGATAAAGTTTCATAAAACAAAAATAAGTGAGTTTTGCTCATGGTTTTGCTGAAATTGCATGTTTTAGCTTGTTTTATTTATAAAAGTGCAACTTCTACCATTGTGTTCAATTGATTAGCATCATCACTTCTACCGGAAGAATATGACGTTGTGTTGTTAGTGTTGTAACAACAGATGTCTATGATGTACATGTAAAGATTCACTAAGAAAATAGTTCTGTTCTGTTCATGTGTCAGAAGTTTCAACATGATCGATATACACTTCAAAATGTCAACAAAAACAGCAACACTTGCTGAGATGATGATACAGTTTGACGATTGACTGGTACTGACTTTGGGACAACCCTACCTTGCTGAGCATTTACTATTTCAGTGGCATTACATTATGAGTCCACACACCTCCTTATGAGTGGGACAGCTCAGACCAGTTCATCTCTGTGTAGCGCGTTATGTGCGCAGCTTTTGCCAAATATCAGTCCGATGACCCGTGGTGTTTTAATAGAGCTGGCCGGCCTCGCAGAAGTAAGGCTCGGATGAGTTTGGACCCGATCCAGTTTGAGCGCACATAAAACCAATGAATGAGAGAGCCAAGTGGAGAAGTGGCTGCAATCATCGCTCAGTCTGTCTCCAGAAGGACACACATCCCTCACACGCATGGCACTCATAAAAGAGCTGAAAAACTGTTCAAATAGAGAGCTTTGAAGGCCCTTGTATTGTCACTAGGAGAAATTTTATAGTGTTTAAATAACAGTTTCAGATTCAAGTCAAGTGATTCAGATATAAGGAAGATTCACACTTTATTGTCCTTATGAGGAAGTCTGTACTCAAGCTTTGAAGAGCTGGACTATTATGCAAAGTCGTTATATTTATGAAGTAGCCAAAAAACAAACAAATTTTCCCCCAGTTTATCCAATTTGTTGGTTTATAATTTTACTTCCTGGTTATAATGACATCGCTCTGGGGAATTACAACAATGTTTTGCAATGGGCCAACAATCCTATAATGTTAGAGAAATTCAGCAAAAATGTGTGTTTCTTTTGCTGAATTCTCATTTGAACTCAGAAAATCAGAAACAGAGAGTTGTGACTTAGACTTACGGCAGACTTGAGTCACTATTTTGATGACTTGAGACTTAAATTGATAAAATAGACAAAGACTTGGGCCCCGACTCAGTAACTTGGGATTTGACTTGGACTTGGAGCTCTGTGACTTGAGATGACTTGATACTTTTCCACAAAACTAAATTATGAAATTTTACATTAACAAACTCAGAAATTAATATTAAATGGGATTATTTACAAAAATCAATGAAATTGTAAAAGATGCAATTGGTCATTTACTATTTAGACTTGAAAAGACTTGAAACTAAGACCAAGGAACTTGGACTCGATTTAGATTTGTGGGGCACTGACTTGGGACTTCACTTGGACTTGTCTCTCTTTGACTTGAAGCCAAAGACTTGAGACTTACTTGAATCTTGCAAAAGTGACTTGGCCCCACTTCTGTCCAAAATTGTGTTTGCTTTGTGTCATTTGAACAAAACTTTTTGATATGATGGGTCTGAGATCTCAACAAATCAATACATCAGCTTTATTCCACAAACAGCAACTTAAAATCTACTCAGACACTTTGATAAACTTGTGTCAAAATTCAAAACAGAAAAGAATCCTCTGACTCAGGAATCAAGCCCAAAACCTACCTGCTGTAATGGTAACTACTTTGACACAGTCTCCCAAATTGAGACATTTATTGCTGAAGCGTTTTTGTAATGTGCTAATAATTACATTTTTTAACCAATAACAAGAACAAAATTTTCTATCAAACTTTGAGAGCCAATCTGAAAGAATATGCTTGTTTCTAATCAGCTCTTTGAATCAGAGATGCAGAGCTCCTTCGTCAAAGTCAGCAGCATTGATCCTCCTCTGTGTTTCGGAAGGCTGATTTAATTAGTGGAAAGACTTACTAAAATATAAATGTAAAACTTTTTAGTCTAAGACTGAGTGTCTCGTTTGAGTGGCTGCTTAAATGCATCGCTTATGGCTCTTATACATTATTAACAAAGCAAAACAAAGTCACCACTCTTTATAAATACTGTATGAATCAGGGTGTAAACAAATCAGTATCCAATACCGATGCACTGGATCCACTCTAGACTTTTGAAGAGCATTTTGTAAAGCTAGAGTATGTGAACTAAAGACTTAAAATGTGATACTAAATACGGAAACTTTATTCAAAACATCATTACATCGATTATTAAAAGGATTATCAATACATTATTAAAGCACCAGGTAAAGAGAACGTCTACTATTACCATCTATTTATAGAAATGGCCTTTCTTACACCTTTCTTACATGTACAGCAGCAGAAGAGGTGAACCGTCTCCTCATGTGGCCATTGTGATCTCATATTAAAAGTTATGACTCATACACAGTGCCATTAAAATGGGTTACATGAATGGGTTACATCTGATATAACACTGGTTCTGCACAGTATAGGTGCGGGAAAATGTACATTGACTGACTGTATGTTGAACTGAATATGCACATTAGGCTTTAAATGTTGCAATAAAACACTATATTGCAAACATTTTGTTAACATAAAGACAGTTTTACATTAATGATAGAGGCTTGGTTTTCTCTCTATATTAAAATAACAATAAGTATTGTCATAATACTAATATTTCAAACTCGATTTCAATACTAAAGAATTGACTTGATTCTCGATATTTATCTCAGTACCACAATGATAGTTAAAATACCTCTTTTTAATTACACTTTTTATAAAAATAGATTGATATTTTCAACACAAAATGAAGTACTTTCTTTTGAAAAATTTTGTTTTTTTAACTAATCGAGATCTCTTCAAAAATGTCAGATTTTGTTGTGTTTGTTATTTTTAAGTATCATTACTTGTTCAAAGGTGTATTTTGTTTTGATACCAGTTTTATTATAAATTAGCATCTGATTTTTGATACTTTTGACAACCTTACAAAAATATTATGGAGCATTATGTAAGCTTACATTATTTAAAAAAGAAAACCGTATTTTGCTTGAGACAATATTAAGGTTAAAAATGCTGTGGATCCAAACATTAAGTTCAAACGTGATGAAGCCAATAAGAATCACTTAGCCTTTCTAACACCAAGAAAGTCCAGATATAAGTCTTCCGGAAACCTACACAAACAGATCAATACATGCTCACTTTGATTCAAACCACCTTTTCAGCACAAACTTGGGGCAAAACAACATTACAACTGAGTTCATGAGGTGTCGACAAACTCAGAGGAAAAGCAGCAGGAATCACTACATGACCTTGTCTCTGTGAACGTCCTAAATGTTCTCAGCTTAACAAAGTCAAAACAGCTAAACAACATTGAAATAAAAATAGACAAAATGGTAAAAAAATAGAGAGATGAGGCGTGAAAGGGAGTGCTAAGTTATTGTTATATCTACTGTGTGCTGAAATACTGATATATAATAATACTGAATTTGGTTCTATTGGTATTATGGACAGCAGTTTCTATATTGCCATGAGTTATGGCATATTTTACTAATTTATTTTGTCATTGCACTATAATTTTGTTTGCTTAGAAAGGATCTGAGTATTAAAATAGCTGATTAAAAATGAAATGAAAAATGTTTTTGTTATTTCAAACACAAAGACGATACTTAGAATTTTTGTGACACATTTTAGATGACTAACTAACATTAAAAACTTTTAAAAACATTTTTTTAACAATATGACATGTAAAACTGACAAAAACATTAAGATAGAAACTCAAAATCAATAAACCTGATTCCAATTTAAGTTTATAAAAAAACTTCTGGTGAGACATTTCCCAAGCGTCACACAAATGTTTCCTCTTTGTCTCATTTCGGGGTAAAATTATTGCGAAGAAAAGTATGCAACTTGTTGCTATGGAAACACGTCTATGATGATATAGCGTTGGAAATCTTTGCGCCTTCTTTGTGCCTTTTGTTTGACAATGAATGAGCTTAAAACAAAAGCAGGTATCGTTTCCAAAGGCAGAGAAAAGGCAGTCAGTCCTGTTGTTTATTTTTTCCACGGCGGCGTCACAGCTTTGATTGTGCCATTTCTGCCCATTGTGAGCGAAACCAAACAGCTGAGGGGCGGTTGGTACTTGTGACCTCACATAATCCTGTCCTGGAGCTGGATCCTCCTTTCACTCATCATACATGCTGCCACTGGGGCTTTGAATTGTCGGCCCAACTCCTCTTTTCCAAATACCTTTAGTCCTGAGCGTGACCAGAAGTACACTTTCCATTTTTCCACAGCTCTGAATAAATAACCAGAATGCAGCACAAATCTTAGAGTAGAGAAAAAGAAAAGTGGTGCATAGAATAGAACAAATTACTAAAATAATACAAAATTGCTTTCTCAGTATGGGTAACTTTCTTGGAGCAGGTAAAAAATACTGTAGCGTTGACGAGAAGTAATCTTGGTACTACTTTTCTAATAACTACACCTTATCTTGCCTTAGTAAAGCCAATGAATTAAAAATTATGAAAAAAACGTCAATTAATGGTTGATTAAGTTTATTAAGGCTTAATAACTGCTTATATAAGGTTAGGACTTAGGGTTGAGAATTATGGCTTGTAGTAATTAACTTGTTACTAAGTTTTAATAACCTTTTTGTTCTTTAACTTCTCATTTGTTCATGATGCATTAACCCATTATTCATGCTTTAGTAAGCGTTTATTAAGGCTTATCAAGATGTAGTTATTTTAGTGTTACCATAATCTGCTTTCTGAAAAATGTCACTTGAGTGTTGTACAGCATCTAGCAATTGTTTTGGTAATTTATTAGTTGTTTTCATTTATTTATTTTCTATCACTTGTTCTTGTTAGAGGTCCCAGTGACTTTGGGCTTTAGGCAGGGAAACACTCTGACTAGTGGCAAACTCATCACATAGTTAGAGACATTCACTGATGCTTAATTAAAAATAAACATGTCTTTGGAGGTGGAGGAAGCTGGAATACTCTGAGAGAACCCACGATAACACGGAGAGAACATTCAAAATCCACCCAGAGAGTTTGGGAGATGCTGACTTGGCTCTACCCTTCAAATGTCACTTAAATACAAATTTGAGTTGAGGATTGTTGCTTAATGATGTGCTGGAAGAGTGAAAACAAATAATGCTTCCCCTTGTTGCCTATAATCATTGCTGTTCAATGGAGATTTTTCTCAGCTCTTGTTTTGAAATCTACTGTATATAAGGAAGATTATTTGAATACATAATAAACCAATTTCAATCTATTCTACCAAAATCTGAAGTCTTTAAATTAAATTATTGTACTTTGGCTGAAAACTTGGCTGTAAATTAATAAAAACCAAAGCTGATCACTGACAAATTGTGGTGACCGACACTAAATCAATGGTTGAAAAAAAAAAAAAAAAACAGTAAACACTATGCTAAAACTGTTATCTTTTCTTTTCTATATAGACAGCTGAACATAGCCATAGTAAAGACACAAACAGCCCATGATATGAGCTCAAATATGCGTACATAAGTGGAGATTACACGCAGAGCCAGGAGTGCATGTTTGGACACAGGCGTCAGTGTGGAAAGCTGATCGCAGTTACTTTGAGCTGTGAACAGGAGGATCACACTGGCCTAAAATAACCTCAAGCATTTGCATCTAAATATTCATGTTTGCATGCAGTTACAGCGTCTTCATCTTCAGAGAGATGTCAAAGCTGCTTTTTCTATGTATCAATGGACAGACTGCTAGAGATTCTGGGATAAAGAACGTAAGCTTAAAGTTTGTCCTGAACAATGGCGTATACAGTACATAAATCAAAATTGAACCAAATAAGAACAGTTGCCATCTACAAACATGTGCTAAATAAAATGCTTGTTTAGCTGTTGATAATTCTCTCAAATGCTAATGATTCTGGACATGTTTCAAACTTGCACAGTAACACACACACACAACATATATTATTTAAATTTACTAGGTCTTTTGTTGAACAATCTGCCATATTTCTTACTTAGCCTGGAATATTCCACTGTACGAAATTAAAGTTACCCATAGTGTGAATAATCAATTGCAGATGTTTTTGCTGCTCAAAATCTTGAAATTGCTCTCCTTGGCTTTATGAAATGACAGTAAATCATCATGAAAAAAGTAGCATTGAACTGAGTAAAAAAAAAAAAAAAAAATGTAAAAGGCACTTTAAATAATTAAGCTTTTAACTTAAAGATATGCTACTGTTTATTGCATACTGAAATATCATACTAAAGAAAATGTCAAAAAGTTAAAAAGATCATAAAATCAGGACAGCATCTTAATTTCTTCTTTATATTGAAGTCCAATTAATAAATGACTTATCAATTTTGCATAATGATGGACCTTAATGAAAATCATCACATCAACAGTATTGCATTGTAATAGATGTGGAATCAACAGATGTGAAGACAACTGTTGTCACATTGCTAAAATTTCAAACTCAACTTCCACACTAATAATTTTCTTGATATTCAATACCAGCTTCAATACCACGTGACCCAAAAAAAAAAAAAAAAACAGACATATTTAAGACAAATTTTCAACTCAATTTTCTTTTAGGCTTGAACAATATGAAAAATTGTTCAACTGTTGAATTTTATATTCTAATATTTTAATGTACTTTTTGATACAAGTTGAATAGGGACTAAAATTACTATCGGTCAAGGTTAATCTAATTCTGGCTAAACCAAGACAAAGCAAAACAAGGCTAACATATTTTTTTCTCTATTTATTGATCTTTATAAGACACATTGTACAGTCCTTTTTATGTCAACATGAGGTCTTGTACTTGTTCAGGTACAACTCTGCAAAAAACATTCAGAAAATCAAAAAGAAAAGTTCTGATACTTCTTTAAATGAGTATCTAGATTTACTTCTTGTTTTAGTAACAAATAGTATTTGATTTTCAATATACAACCTGAGTGAAGACTGACAAAACAACAGACACTTACACTAGGTTAGAACACTTTCAACACATTTGGAAAAAACAGAAAGCCTATGGTCCCCTGTGTTGCGGCGCTACACATCACATCACAGCTCTTAAAAAAAGTGAAGTTTACACAATATGTTATTTTGGGCTTTTGTTTACACTCCCACACTGCTATTGTACTGCGAGTTGTAAGTACACAGACACATTTAACTCTTAGGCTATTCTGATACCACTAGCAAAAGCTTCAAAACAATATGCCTTGATTTATGTTGCATATATTTTTAAACCAACGCATAATACAATGAAATAACACTTTACTATTTCCCGGATCGCTATTTATGCTTCTCACACAAGAGTCCAAGGGCTCTAAAAATGTCCAATTATCACATTTTACCCAGTAATTTATGACAATGTTTACTGGACTAAATTCCCTTCAGACCGGACGAACCTTCCAAGAAGTTTAAGCGCTCCTGAGGGCCAAGTATAAACAGAGGCGAAACAATGACTTCAGATCAGAAGAATGGTTTTATAAAAGGCGTAGAAGATGAATTGGGGTAGATAGATGCGAGAGTGAACAGCAGGTCGAATATGAGGCTAGTTTTAATGTTTCCAAATTCAAACACTCGGCTCGGGCCAAGTGTCTGCTTCCTGCCAAGTCTTAAATAGGCGTTTCTGCATCTCTCCATTACACAGAAAGATAAGGAGAAGGAAGCAAGGGAAATAGAAAATCTGAATTATTTGGGTCATAATCGATCTTGTTTATATATGAAACAATAATAATTTACTGTCAAAAGCTAAACATGAACTGTGTATGAAAAGTGGAAGGCCCGCTCACCGCTTTAAGTACAATATGACGATCTGAGACAAATATGACGCAATCAGGCCAAGTTATGTCGGGTGTACAGTGACTGCGAGGCGGGTTTGGGTCAGGACACTTGTGAGTTTCTCCAAACTGCCTGTTACACCAACTGAAGTCAACATATTTGTTCAAAGCCACATGAAATAGTTAGAGCTGGGCAATCTGGGAAACAATACAATCACAATTTTTGATCGATCTCAATTTTCAATTCGATTTTGTTTAACCTTTTCAAAAACAAATGAAAAATGCATTCATGAACACAAACGAAACAAAAACTTTTGATATGTCCCATTTTTATTCTATTTTTTTTAAACCATATATCAACATTCTGCCTCAAAGTTTGACTTTTGCTCCAAATTACACATTTATTTTTACAAAAGTTTGGTTTTCAGTCTTTCGATTCAAAACCCACCACTAAATAATTGACGATTCGTTTCTATTCGATCTCTCGATTTTTGATGAATGACCCAGCCATAGGATTTATGTAGATTCCTGTTACAATGCTTGTATATTGACTTGAAAGCCTCATCAGACAGCTGCAATCTTCTGGAAAAATAAACTTTAAAAAACATTTTTCACAGTCCTGCTTGGCTCTTGTACTCGCATCCGCACTTCTCGGAGGTCAGTGTACAAATGCACAATGGTTTTAAATACATTCTGCGGGACCCGTACCCAACTCGCACTCAGTGTAGACTCAGAGTCAGGTGCTATTAAATCAAAATGTCCTGAAAGAAACTATATGTATTTCTAATTTAATAAATGTAAAACTATATCTAGAAATTTTCAGTTATTTCAACGATTTTTGCTTAGAAATTGCTAATGTAAAAATTATAAGTGGACTAGTAGATGACTAACATAAAAAAATGAAAGCCCTACATTTAAAGCAATAGTTCTAACTTTAACCTATCACAATGAAATTGTTTTTGCTCATATAGTCACAGAAGGAGGTGATGCTGATGAAACACACATTTTTGCTGCATCAGAATAAGCTTTACAGAAGACATGTTAAAAATACAAGCTAAGAGAGCGAGTGTACTCAGAGGAGCAACAGGAGGAAGGGGTGATGTTATTCCCACGAGAGACGCTCCACTTCTTCAAACATGTGACAGACTCAACAAGACAAGACTGCAGCAGCTGTGCAGGTGGCGCTCTGTGGACGCAGGAGGAACACTGCCACTGCTCCACAAACCTTTGTTAACTTCTAGAAGACCTTTTCTGTCTTGTTTGTTGTTCCTGTCAATACATGTACTGTTCAAACTGGAATATCTAAAGCTAAAACCCTTTCACTAATAGAGTTTTCTGTTGCATAATATGACAAATAAAGGTCCTAAAATATAAATAACAAACAGTCATTTTTATTATCGTTCACATAGCCTACAGGAACATTTAAATACAGCACATTCCTACATTTTAATTACATTTCTCATCTTATATTCCAGCTGAGAGTTTGAGGATTAAGAGCTGTATTCTAACCAAAAAGTTTTCACGACAAATAGTCATTGCTAAACATTTCTCTTCTTCCTCTTCTCTGGCAAGACTGACACTTCAAATATTGTGTCATTACCATATTTTCAATTAAAATCAGGCGCCGGTCCGGTCGATGCAATTCCATTGGTCTGACCGGTGGCTGCTGACATCTCACCCTCATCACCATAGTAACAATAGTTATGGGCACAGAGGTGTTGACCTTTGACCTGTGACTGTGCATGTGAGTCATGCTGCAGGGGGATGGTCCACAGACCCCCATGAGAATAGCAGACAAGCTCCAGTGCTTGTTTAGGCTTTATCACCACAAACACAAACCAAACAGCACTAAACCACACACACACAGAGGAACCAGAAGAAAAGGTGATGCTAACATGAGAAAATAGTCATATCAAAATGCACAGTAACATGATTATAGTGGAGGGTCTGCCACCTGCTTGATCCTAATGTTTTGGCACTTCTGTATGTAAATATATATGTGTCTCCATGGATACAAACAATTGCTTTTGCCTGATCTCACATCAGATCTATGGACTGGACAGGCGAGCTTGTTCACAGCAAGAAAGCATGCTTTTATTAGTCGTTAGACACTATAATTTAATCAGTGCAATAAACTCAATGCTATACTTTCAAACATTTTAGGCAAAGCAATAACCATAGAGATTAGCAAATGGAGGACATCTCATCTGAAAATTACTAAGTCCAACTGAAAAAAGGATCAAAACAAGGAAAAAAAAGAGGATTTTAATGTAGCTATTGGCTGCATTTTGTTCAATCATTTTATGGGGTTAAACTGTTTTTGTGCGGCTATGTTCTGAATGCTGTGTTCTTGGGCTTCTCTTATCCCTTTTATCTACGTCTTTTATCTGCAAATGGGAATTAAACTCAATTGGACTGATTCAAGATCCAAATATAAGTGAATAGTATTACCATGTATATTTGTGATCTTTTTAAGAGAAAGCTCTAGCAATATGCGCAAAAATAAAAAAAAAAAAAAATATTTTAATGGCCAAACCCAGATTAACCTTATAGTACAATCATTGAGTGTTCTTTTTCAAACATCTGTCCGTAAGAATTAAAGAAAACTTACTTTTAAATACTGCTAACATACTGTATATTTACTGTATGTTAGCAGTATTTAAAAGTAAGTATGAGCTGTGTCCTTGTTTTTTTTTTGTTTTTTTGTTGGGTTTTTTTTACAAGATTTTGCGTTCATTTCAAAATAAAAATCTTCCAAACAACACTATTCACAGTTATCTCAAATCTGATCTATTGCTCGCCGTACTAACTGCAAACACACACACAGCAGCATTCACAGTGTCTTATTAACCCATCTCTGAAGCAGGCGGTCCTTGTGACTGCCCCCTGCCTCCATCCATCACTGCTCTGTGTGACCAGCTCATTTCATCTCCATATCTGCGATCGCGCCAGGCCAAGGATGAGACGCTGACAGATGACATCCAGCAGACTCAGGGCCACACGCAGCCCAGCAATTAGACGCACTCTTATGTAATAAATGCTCACACGGCGTTTAGTTAAGCCACACACAATATGTCATCAGGATAAATGATTGTGTCAAAACAGAGAAGACACTACATTTTGCTGTCCCGATAAATGACATGTCCACCACTGAGAGGTTGGACAAAAGGCAAGCCTGTCAACAGTCAGACTGAAATGGAGAGGGTCATCGCTTTGTTATATTACATATCAATCTGGGATGTCTGGAGTTGAAATGTGCAAAAAAGCGCAAGATTTCAGGGGAATATTTGAAGCTGATTGGATAGACAGAATCAATTGACCGTCTACTATGTTAGTAACGTGTCACAGAGACTTAATTATCAAATGTAAGTGTGAGGAAAAAAATTTACCAATGATAACAGTCTGAGACCAAACAAAAGCTAAACCAAATTTTCTTTAATTAACCATTTTCTACCACAGTGGTGGCTCCCGATGTATTGAGTATCTAACATTGTCTAACACTTCAGAGTACGCCCTAGTCCTATATTAATAATATTTATGTCTTCTTTTAAACATAAAAATCAATTAATTTGACTCTGTGCACAGAAATCAGTTGGCTTATTTATTTTAAAAAAATGCTAACTTCCAGCTGGCATGTTCATTTCCTGTTTAGTTCATTTCTATGGGGTTTCACTACCTCAGTCTAAAACTAAAAAATACTTTAAGATTGGGCAGTGAACAGTGAGTTGTTTAACATGTTAAATACTTTACAAATTAAGAGAATATTTCACCACCAAAATTTTGTGTTTGTCCAAGAAAAGTGGGCAAGGCAGAAAAACCTGAATAACAAAGCAACAAAAGTAAAATGGTATTCAAAAATGTGAATATCTGTACATTGCAACATGTGAGCAGAGTAGCAATCTGTTTTCTGCTCCAGTACATTTCTAAACTAGATTTAAAAGTGAGTGGTTATTTTTAGTTTAGAGTTCAAGTTGTAGCTTTCAGCAAACAAACATATGTAAAACTGACTTAAGAAAATAGCTGCAATCGCATCAACAAAATTAGCAACATTAAAGTCTTAATTTCATTCTTTAAGCATTCTCAAAGTTAACTATGCTTGTTTTTTGTTTACTAAAAAAAGCCAGTATTTAAAAACTTTACTTTAATGCTTTTGCACAATTAGTGTACAGTTCAGAAATTGTTGAGTCCTGCCTATTCACTTTTACTAACAAGTATCAAACTGCATCAGTGAACTTTATCAGAAACTCACAGCTGTACCTTAAAAGTTTAAGTTTTCGCAGCACTGTTATTTTAAAGCAGCTTTATTTTGATGCATTATTTTATTTGCATATTTATTTCTTATGCATTCCTATCATGGCATCTGTTGCCTTCAAATGAATTTAAAAAAATAAACAAACTTATTACCATTGACGATACAAGACAGGAGGATAACACCAGCTGTTCTGAGATGCTCCTTTTGAGAAAGTAAACACTATAAAAAGTTAGGTAAAATGAGTCCCAAAGATTGAAACAGGAGTTCAAGAAGGAGCAACGAATATTCACAGGACTAAAATGTTTAACATGTAATTCCCATTAAGTAGATTTTGATTTAAGTAACTATTTTCCAATGATAAAAACTGAAAATTAAACAAAACAAACCTCACTACTGGCAGACGCAGTGTTTTGACAACAACTAATAAATACTGACTCACACTGCACACTGTAATTTTAAATCATTCAGCCTGTGCCTTATAGCGACTATCTAATAAACAGAGAGTAGTAAAAGATGCACAGACTTGCTCACCAATAAACAAAGTTACAGCACTTCCAACACACAACTGAGAGCTACAGTTACTGCATGATTCCTGTGTCATCCCAGGAGACTCGCAGAGGAGGAGATGCTTCTCTTTTAATTACCATTCAAACATCTACTAGAGCTTGCTTGTAGGGATGCTCCGATATATAGCTAAAAAATAATTAATTTCACTTGTAACATCAGAGGATAAGTCAAGATAATAAATAATTAGCTAAGAGCAGCTTTTAATGAGATTTGTTTGGGCTTCATACTGTTGCCATGCAGCTATGTACACTGGAACATCCAAAAAAGTCCACAGCACGCATTCCCAAAGCTGAACGAGCTGTATCTGTAAAAGTCAGAAGCCAATATATATAAAAATACAGACTTCAGTTCATGTAAAAAAGTCATGAGAACACTTTAAAATTTAAACATGAAGAAATCGTGTACAACTTTGTGAGATCGAACAATCCGAACTAGTCTAGACACATTTTATTTATGTATTTCTTTTGGGCTAGTAGAAAACATAATAAATGCCTTCTGACTAACAAATAAAACTGACTGTTGTTGACATTATTGCTTTATTGCCAACAAAAAAAACATCACCACCAAGGCAAGGAAGTCAATACGATAAAAATATATACATAAATTTATTGTATTTGATAAAAGTTAAGTGTAGAATATTACTTTTCTGGGTAAAAACAATATGAGCTTTAAAACACTAGAATTTACCACAACAAAACAGGATTTATTCATCCTCCAAAAACTGTTTTGAATTAAAAAGACCCAAGCATAACTTTTAGCGTTGCATGGTTCATGAAATTTAGCTGTATCGATTACTGGCTCCTCAATATCTGTTCAGCTCTGTCTTTAACTGAAAGTAATGACTTCTACAGGCTCATGTAGATGACTCAAATTTCATAATGTTTGAGGATTTTATTGACATAAAGTTGCTATGTTGTTTCTTGCACAATGAATAACAACTATGAACATTATGCCAAATTTTCTGAAAGGTTAACTGCATTTTGTATGAAAAAAAGTTATTTCAGTTCCTACACTGGTAATGGTTGATATTGTGTAACTGTGTAGATATTAAAATACGACTACAAGTTAATCAATAAATCACAGATAATCTACTATTGAATTAATTGTCAAAATATAATAATCAGTGCAATAATTGGTAGCTGAGACAGGAAGGATTTATCACTCAAATTGAAAAGTAATGGCCTGGAAAGTGTGTTGATGGAAATAATTATTTCTTATTTAATTTATTTATTTGTATTTTTAAAAGACATTTGTCTAAGTCAAATTGTGTAAAAACCTCTTATTCACGCGAAAATAATTAACTAGCTAGGGCAACTTACAGCCCTAATTTAAAATACACTTTTCAAAATCACCATCAGAACAGAAAAGTTGGATCAGTGCATCCCTAAATTATTACTTAGATAACAAGAAAAACATTTCAGTTAAACCTGTGCAGTGTAAATATAAATATGCTTGTACTCCCATAGTCACACTACTTCGTAATACAAGTACATTTAAGTCTGTGCAAGCAACAACCTTATTGATATTGTTAACATCCTACTTCCATTTGAAAAGCAAACTCACACTTACTACAACCTCGTGTTAATGACAGGGCATTGTATCAGAGATGAAAAGACACAAAGCCTTTTCTGAGCCCGTACTTGAGGTAATGGAGGCGTTGCCATGGCTGCCAGGTAAATACAGGTAAGACACCGAGGAGACTGAGGGTGGGATTCCAATGACAAACTACCTCATACAGTGGACAGGCTTAAAGTAAACAACAAAGGCATGTTTAAGCTTAAGCTAAAATGTGCCTTTAACCCATCACAGTAACACTAGTACACAAAGCTTCTGTCAAAGAGTAAAGTAGATTAATGAACGGGAAAAAGGTATTTAGTTGGGGCTGTTAAAATTCCTATACGGTGACAGGGATGACTAAGAAACTCCATATGCAATGAAAACAAATGACCACATTGTATCGTATAGGAAAAATAAGTTTACAGTGTAGACAAGGTAACAAGAAGTGCAAATAAGGATAAGTTTCCCAAGCAGAAGTCTTTTTTAAATCTTATCAGAAAGTAAAAAGACTTACTTGGACAATGCATTTGAATAATTCACAAAAGATATGCATGAGGCTTGACTGAGCATAATACAGACTGATCAATGTAATGAAAGACGGAGAGCTACTGAGGACGTTTTGAATTCATAGCAATAAAGTTTTCTTCGTAAAGTCCAGCAGTCATCTTTGTCGGGCTGAATTACTTATGCCGAAACCGCGTGGGAATATGAATTTGTTCAGACTAAATTATTGAAATGTTTTGTTTGTGTGTAGGACATGATAATAAGTTAGTGCCAGACTTCAACAGCTGAGGCAAACAGACAATTCAGACGAGCAGCGCACTAAGCGAGGCCACAGAAAAGACGGGGTTAAAGGTGGAGCCGATGATCAATACATACAGTATGTGGAAAAGAATTATATGTATTTGAACAAAGAGCAGCATCAAAGAGAAATGATGAATTGTCAAAAACGCTTGTTACAGGGATTCATTTTTGTCACCATTTTAAATTGTGTTGTTTAAAGAAAATGATCAAAATTTGTTCAGCATGCCGGCTCAAAAAAGACCTTATCAGATATCGATTTCTCAGATTTCTTAACAACTGCAAACAATTTTTTTGTTTGTTTTTGCTTGGAGTTGGCTTGCATTTTCTCGCAATTGATTCTTTAGTGGCAGTTTTCATATAAATTATGTTCTTTTTGCTATAAAATTCCAAACGAATCTGGAATGGAATCGTCAAAGTGATTTTTCTACCTTCAGAAAGTTACACGTTGTCACTTTAAGAAAAATACAAGGTAGTAGGGCAGTATAGTCGACCAAAGAAATTTTTGGTCGACTAAAAGTATGTGCCATTGACCGATTAATCGACTAAAAAGGGGGTGTGGCCAAAACTCTGAAGCTAAAAAGTATGTTTTATTCTATTTATCTGAAGACTAAAAATCCAATGGAGTTCATGCAAAAACAACAATTTATACACAAAATGAATAAGCAACATGGTATTTAGGTCTATAACAGCAGATTTTACCCATTATTTTGCCTAAACTTTATAATTTATTTACAAAAATTAGTCGACTACCACAAAAGGGTAGAAATATGATATTTTAGTCAATTATTCACTCATTTGGGCCTTCTTTGACCAAAATTTGTATTAGTCTGACTTTTTATTCGTGAAAATCTTGTTTGGTTGCATTTTTTTTTTTTTTTTTTTTTTTACAAATATGTATTTAAAATAAAAAGTTGTGAGTGGAGTTTGGGTCAGATGTTGGTCAGTCATTGAAACATGTCTTAAGTCGACTACAGCCTTATTAGTTTGATCATTACACTTCAGCTAATACATGTTTGAACATTTTCCTGTTAGTTTGAGATAATATTGTCAGAATATCGTAATCAAGATATGCCAAAAACAAAATTCAGGATACATACTTTTATCAATATCGCCCAGCCCATTTTGTGACTTTGTTTAACTAAAATGAAAATCTTGACTAAAATTCAAAACTAGAAATTTCTTCTGGAAGCCCCCAAAACTACATAAAACGTGTTTCTATCAGGCATCTGACATAAAATGTTCAATTGACTGCACAGAAAATGTATTGATAGAACAACATTGGGGAAAGAATGGAAAAGCAGTGTTGTGCAAAAGTCGTTCATAAGATTTTGCAATAAAGATACTTTGCACGCTAGAATCTCAAAGACCACAGAAATGTCACGTATTGCGTTAGGCTGAACTCTGACAGACTTTGAGCTAATTCTTATTGCACAGCCACTGTCTGGTGAGTCATCTCTGCATCTGATGGATTCAGAACAAAGACAGGGGGTAATAATATCTTACCAAAGACTTTTTACTGCTGAAACAGGACACTATGGGACACAGCCAAGAACAGTCATGGGATTAGACTGAGATGTGGAAGTTATAAAGAACTCTATCCCACTCCATTGATAAATAAAATATATATTTAATATCTGTATGTAAATTCTTAAAGTGTTGTAAACTCTAAAATTAAAACAGATATAATACTGTGTATATCACAAACAATGGCATTAAGTAGTATCTAGGGCTGCTCGATTATGATGAAAATAATAATCACAATAATTTAAATCATAATTGAAATCACGATTATTCAAACGATAATTTACTCAGAGTGTGCAGAGCATTATTGCGCCTTAATATGCAGAGAGAAAATGAAGAGATCAAATGAAACAGTGGTAGATCTCATAGAAATAGTCTGTAGTAAATGTTTGGTACAGTTTGAAAGAAATTGTCTGGGACCTACTTTTCCAACCTAAAGAAATATATGTGCGCTTAGGTACACACTTATGAGCCACGGTTAATAATCACGATTACTCGATTACACCATTTTTGTAAACGATTATGGCAATAATCATAATTGAAATTGAAATTCGATTAATTGCACAGCCTTAGTAGTCTCTGCATTTTCTGCACATTGTAACATTGATTATTTAAACGATTAATGATCTGAATAAGAAATTTAGAAAAGATAAAGCCACAGAGACAAAGCTTGGGAATATTATTTGTTTATTTTATTTACAAAATTGCTTTTTAAATATAAGTTACTAGTGTCACTGTGGATGTGTCACTGCCTTGTCTCAGTCACGACTTCTCCTACCACATGGCATGATCTGGCATTAGTAATAGGTTCAGAAAGAAATAATTCCATTTAGGGGCAGAGGATAAGCCAATCATAATATCCGTCCATAATTTTGAATTTAACACAATTTGTGTACACTTACTGTTTTTAGAATTGTTTAAAAATACAAAAAAGCTAAATAAATCCTCATAAAAGACTTCCAACCTGTCACTCACTCAGAGCATGAACTGAATAATACAGGAGAAAGTACATTTTCAAGAAACATAAAATTAGAGAATCAGCAATTTCATTAAAAGCATTTTGTCAAAATTACAAATGAAAAGTCATATTGCCCAAGCCTAATGTGGTTATCAAATTAAATATTTTGACATCAATCTGCCAAGGGACTGAAGAAAAAAATAGTAGAAATAGTTGACAATAATCTTTTTCATATTCACATGCATACTGTTCATTAGTATGTGTTGTCCCTTTACTAATAAAATATCAGGATCAGGAAATACAAAAATAATTTCAATATAATAATATGAATATAGTCATTGAGTTAATACTAAAACTCTTTTTGCCAACATTGCCCAGCCCAATATTCTTTACCCTATTTCTGTTATGGCGTACGGTTCTTAAACTTTAGTATCTTATAGCTTTAACATAAAAATATTCAGCTCTATTAAACTCCTGTCCTGCAGAAGCAGGCCCACAGCAGAAGCCCAAACTGCACTGGGGGATAAGCTGGCCTCACTGTTGACTCAGCACTTTTGACTCTTCATCTATTTCCATAGCAACACATCTATTCCCCTCCTCAACCTTTATTACCTCACGCGGACATTTGGGACTGACCCATTTGACTCCCTTGGCGCAGTATTAGATTAGTGTGTCTCTTAAAAACACATTTTTGCTCCTTGACAAGAGCCTTAACGCAGCAGGGGCCTGACATCCAAAAGCACTTACACATGTGAATGGAAAGATTAATTCGGGCTTTCATCATTGGGTGGTGGTCCCGTGGTGCAGAGGGTCTGTAGGGGGGTTAAAGGAGGAGACTGCAGGGGTTTGCGAAGGCTAATGGGTTATATGTGTGAATGTGGCGTGTGTGTGTCCAGGGCCAATAAAAGCGGCAGTAGAGCGCGGTCTCGAAGGGGCGCTAAAACAAACAGAAAGTGGACAGAGCTAAGGACAGAGTAAGCACTAAGCACTGAGGATATTTCACTTCAGAGACGGAGTTTATGTACTGGATATGGAGTCGCAAAAGACAAACTCAAGAACTCGATACATTTGGTTATAAAAATAGGGTTTTACTGAAGTTCACTACTCAAGTAAAAGTGCAGTTGCTTCTAAATAATGATTTTGGTATAAATACACAATTAACTTATATAAGAAAGTAAAAGTACAAACTTGGTGTGTAGCATAGAGTGTGAAATGGGCTTAATGGTGAAGTCGATATAATTAATAATATGACTACAGTCATGTTGTATAGATAATTGCTACAGATTATAAAGATTTGAACTTTTTACTTTGTTTAAAGAGGAGGAACAAAAAACATGTTTGTGAATTTAAAAAAGTCACAAGTCTGTTTTTAGTGTGAGTAGATTTTTTATACACAACTACAGATTCACAAAAATACATCGGTATTTATTTAGTTACTTGCAACGTCTGGTTATGACCTACTGAATCTTTAAAATTGGGTAACTAATTTTCACAACATAAACATGATTTAGGTTTTAAATCTGTCAGCTTCTTCTCACACATGGTTAATTTCGACTTGTATTCATTTTTTGTTACAATTTCAACTTAAAACCTCTTTTTACAGACCACAAAGTGAAACTGGAAACACAATCAGAGCACTGCATTGTCTTCATGATAAGAACTAAAATTAGTTACAATTCAATTCAGGCAGTAAACAGTGATCTCATTTTTTTCACAAAGTGCTGCATTTAATTTTATTTTAAACAGCTAAAAAAGTTAGTTACTCCAACTTTAAGCTTAGTGTACTTCTTAGATTAGTTTTCTTCTTACAATTACTCATATTACTTTTTTTTATTGCTGCAGCCAGTGCAAATTCCACCACCATTACTACCCTGAAATATAATATTAATACAACATGAATATGTAAGAAAATATGTGATTTTGCAATATTGAAAGTAGTGTGGACTTGTACAATGTATCAAATTGCAAGCTTGTAAGCCGAAAGTATAGTTTTGCTTCAGGTGCACATAAATTGTGATAATTTGCCATTACAGTATTCTAAACCTGCCCTGACTCACAGTCAGTTATAATAAATGATAGATGTCATGCAATTGCATTTTTAGTACTAAATATGTATAGTTTGTACTTTTTCTTTACACTGTTGGAAAGATTTATTTTAGAGAAGTTTTACAGGTATCAACATAAATTTTTTTTTAATTTTTATGTATTTGTATTCCTTCATTTTGTCACTAATTGCAAAGAAGATAAAAATAAAAATAGCAAAGGCTAACAAACAAAGAAATTGGTATTTGAATCCAGTAGCTGTAATCTTGCGTAATGCAGAACTAAACAACCAATTGCATAGTTTATGAGCAAGAGCATCCTTTTGTTAGTGGCAGCCATCAAAGTTACTCTTCCACACAGGGGCAGTTAAACTCTATCGACTGTATTGAAATAACATGTTAGAGTCTAAGAACAAATGTCACTAAGTCTTTGGGTTCTTGTTCATTGGCTGTGAATGAGTGACCGCTCGCTGCTCTGCTCTTCATCACATCGAAGTGCTCTACTGCTTAAATCAATGCTGCTCCCGACCCGATAAGTCCTGTTGTATATTGCAGGGGCGGGCACAAGCTGATACCAAGGCTGTTACTGCCATGGTTCACTGTGTTCCTCTTCACTAAACATCAAAACCCTGAAATTCCTTTTGTACCACCACCTTTTGTCATTTCAAACTTGACAAATCTCTTTACATTTGTCAGAAGATTAGGATTTTGACAAATATAGATTAACTGTGACAGGTTACAACTTGTAGTATTTGTTCAAGATTAAAGTAAAAAGGAAACTGTATTATGACATCAGCGCCATTGTTCATTTGACAGCTTTTCTCAAATGTTCCACATCACGTCATACAAAATACCAGTACTTTACCAAATAAGTATAAAAAATGCAATAGTATGAATAAACAGAGTAGAGCACAAATGAAATTGAAAGTCGGGATAAACTTAAGCTAAACATGAGAAAGTGGAAAGTAAACACAATTTTGCTACTGCACTTTCACAACAGGATGTTCCTAAAATAACCCGAAAAGTGGTACTCTTCCTACCAGTTTACAAAACACTACCTCCAACTATAAAAATGAAGTCATTGCTTGCTTTTGAGTAAAACAGTACAACTGCCAGCTCATATGTGTTTTCAATGCCACCAAACCTTCAGGAAACATTTTGAGACTCATATGTCTATTATAAAGCTTCATTCTTTATCTTGAAAGCTATTTGCAGCCACAGAAAACAGAAATCTCTCCCACAGAGGTTACGAAATGCGCACAGCTGCAGCATGTGGCCACAGGGCAGGAACAGGACGGTAACAACCAGAACAGACAGGTGACCCATGAGGTCTGCCACATCTCCGCTCCCGTCTGTGGTTCACCACAACTAATTATACCCCACTCACAAACACCCAGAGGCACACCCAAAACAATGCCTAATTTAACACAAGCGGTAAGTTACAACAACAGTGTAATAGCAGCAATCCATGTGAAACAAGAATTACTTCCTCAGAACTGAACACAAGCATCACATTTGGAGAAGCCTGCTCCTCTGCTGAGCCTCCACAACTTCAGTCTGGTAAGTTTTTCTTCAGCAGCTGTCACATGAGTTCTGCAACACTCAGCCCTGCTGTCTGCCCATGAGCACATGCATTTGCATGTATGAAAGCAAACAGCATTTGAGGCAGGGACCATGCACAAGCCATTTTCCACACCATGGATGTTGGCTCTTCCCTTTAACCAAATCCCATTACTTTTTTCAAGGCGATATGCAGAAGTGAAGTTGACAGTTCTCAAACAGTTTCCCTTAAGTCATGTATTGCAATGGTTGGGTGTTTGAAACATAAACAGTGAGTAAATTACCTTTACAGGAGAGTTCCTGGTGGCTGTGGGCAACTCTCTAATAGCACTGCCCGGGGAAGAAGCGCATATTCCGGCTGCGTAGCCTTGAAGCGAGCCCCCGGGAAGGGACTGCCTGCTGCCGGTTCCGTTGCCTCGCTGGGGCCGCTGCTTGATCCCGTCCAGGAGGCGGACCAAGAGGATGTTGGCAGGCAGGTCGTCCACCCCGCAGTCCACCAGGATGCGGCACTCCGGGCAGCGGAGCTCGTTCCTGGAGCTCACTATGTTCTCCAGGCAGCGGCGGCAGAAGGTGTGCTGGCACGGCAGCACCTTGGCCGTGGTGTCCAGGCGCTCCAGACACACCGAGCACTCCAGCAGATCCAGCAGCGACGAAGACTCGTCCATGTCGGCGGAGAGCGTGAGCATCTGGGCTTCAGTGTCCGGGACGTGGCGGAGACTTGTTTGTGTTCCGTGTAAAAGCAGCGGAGTCACAGAACATTCTGGGAGGCGGACGCTGCTCCACAGCAGAGTCCCGGGAGTTGTGGAGGAAGGCTCACCGCTGGTCCTCTCTCCGTCTCCCACAACGTGTTTGTGTTTCGGTCGCTCACTCGTCTCTTCCTCTCACTCTCTCCAGCAGCAGCTGTGCACAAAACGGTGAGGTCACGCTCTCATCATCATCATACGCGCGCCCAGCAGAAACGCGGGGCGCGCACGAACCTGAGGCTGATACAGAGAGAGAGGGGGAGAGGGAGAGAGAGAGAGAGAGAGAGAGAGAGAGAGACCACTACCACAAAGGAAAAGCTCCCCCGCCGTTGCTGTTGTTGCCAGCCAGGATTTCTTCCCACACCTTCAGCAGTGAGCTGCTCTGACCGCTGTGGAGCCTGAACCGTGGAAAAACGCAGCCACTGTCTATGCCTCCAATACCTGCACTGTTCAGACCAATTACAGTAGTCAATTCTTTTCAAAATATAAGTTACACGGGATGTTCTGATGCAGTATGTTTACCGAAATGTCATTTCTTACACTACACTACAGAGGAGTGTTCAACAGGGAACAATGGTTCCAATAAAGCAGAGCCTTTACCTCGTGCTGCTCACCTGGCAAAGACATCCTGCATTACTTCAACAACTTCAGCCTGGCATTGCACACGGAAGATAGGTTTGTGGCGACACCTGGTGGTGACAAATATATGGTGGTAGTGACGTTTGTATTGCACTGAATAGACAGCAACCAATTTCATTCATTTAAATTTTGGACATACATTAGAGTTCCCCGAGCCTGTAAATCTAAGTAGGACTATTCTGGTTAAATGAAAGTCATTCATAGAAAATACAACTTTTATACAAAATCATATTTTATGCAAAGTCAACTTGAAAACTATTTTTTATTAATGACAAACTGCATGTCAATTGATTTGTCAATTAGTCAGATTTTATAGCCTATTTGCACATGCACTGTTGTTTTTCTCTGTCTATGAACTATTACAGTTCTTATTCACCTGTTCAGACGTGCCCTGTTCTCACTCTCTCAGCCTAGTGAAAGATTTACACCAGTGTGCATGTGTGTGTGTGCTCGCATGTGTGTCTATGTGGTATAACAAAAAGACGCCTTCCTAAGCATGATGGGGGCTTGCTACTTGCCACCCACGATGATTAGAAAATGCCGGAGACTGCAGTGGCCAATAAGGAGTAAGACTGATGTATTTTGGCTACATAATGCATTTCAAAACAATGAGACTCGTAGTATGTTTTAGCCTTTTCGGTGCACACATGCATGGGTTAAGAAGAACAGTGACAGAGAGGCAGCCTTTGAAAGCAAACTGTAAGCTATGCAGCAGCACAAAGGGTAACTTCAGGACTTGTGCCATCGCTAAACCGGCTTTGTATTTTATCTCGAGTCTGCAGACATTTTTATTGCTCTATATTTGCCCATGATGGCTTAATGTTGCAATAGCACAGCAATTTGAACAGCTAAAACATGTGAGTGGCTATTTCTGATTCAGAAAAGCTATTTTAACACCATAATAACAGACCCTAAAACTCCTCGCATCAAGATAAAATAGACTGCAAACTGCATTCAAATCCTGCATATATCCTGAAATGACCAAAACATCCTTTTAGGATTGTTACAAAAGATGCCAAGTCCAGAACCAAGTTGGGGTTTAACTGAGACAATCTAAACTTATCAGAAGAAAATATAATAACTACAATTTAATTACGTACCCCCAAAAAGAATGAACAAAGGCTTTGCTAGTTATGAACAAATGATGAATGAAAAACTAAACTTTTCTTTTTCATCATCAACAACGTCACCACTTGTTCGTGATGAATTAAACCTTTATTCAAGCTTTAATAAAACTTGTCAAGGTGTAGCAGGTAATGATTAGAATTCAGCAAAACAAAAGTATCATTTCTGGAAAGGGGTCCGCACCTACTTGTTGTCACTGAGATAAAAGGTACATATTATGCAAAAATCAACTTTAATGAGCTTTTAATGTTTTTAGAACAGTGTTTCTTCATCATTGCTTGCCTTTTGATAGATTCTTGAGTGTCTTGAGAATTTCTGTTTACATCTACCACCTATCCTTGCCTTGTTCATATCCTTTCTGTGATAATCTGAAATGACATATCTCAACATGAATTGTTGGTCAGTGGACTTGAAAAAGATCATAATAATGTTTTTTTTTTTCTTTCTGAAAAACTATGAAAAACATATGATTTTTGTCAATATTTGCATGTTTTAGTTAATCGACAAAAAGTTCTATGCACATTTAACTTGATTTAACAAAATATATCTCTTCAATAACACATATAGCTACTAGAGAAATCTGGAACTGAAAGGGAGCAAAAACAATCCATTAAATAAAATACCATTAATGAAACCAAGAAATTATCTAAGTTGCACCACTCAAAGGGGATCAATGAAGAGACCTGCACCACTTTTTGAGAAACACAATCACACCAACTTATGAGAAAAGGCTTGTAAACTTAAATCAAACCCACTCATGTCTTGTGCACAAATGTCACCGACGTCAGACAGCAATTCTCCACAGCCAGTAATTGAAAATGACAGAAGAAAATGATTATCAGATAAATCTCCCCGTCAATCTATTTGAGTTTCACAGTTAAGGTTCCCTTTAGGACGAGACACTGTCAGAGCCAAACAAAGGCTTGGTGCTGCTAAAATAAAAACTTGTCAATTACAGAAGCAGCTTTTGTCACACGAGGTAGAATAAAAGCACAATGTGGATTTTTGTTGCATTGGTAAGTTAGGCTATTTTCAAAGTTTAATTTCAAGAAAACTTTCAAACATTGACTAAATCATTTGCATCAAAACGGTTGTGTATTGTGTATTCATATTTAAATCAGCCCATTTCTTCCACTCTATATGGACTTTATAAGAAGCCTTTATAATTCCTGGTCTTATTGATAGCTCTCCTTAGGCAGTCTATCACTCCTTGACAAACAGATGGCTTTTCCAAGTGAATGCCCAAGAGGAAATCAAATTTATTGGCCCAGGATGATTAAATGATGTTATGAATATATATGAGTTTGTACCTATGCCCACACATCTCTCTTACTGAACTATGTCCTGTATTTATGCAAAAAGTAGGTCACCTGACATCGCATCACCATGGAAACTGGTGCTAGTTAAAGATCTGTTGAAGACGTTGTGCCTTTGTGTTGTGAGATTACTGAGGGGGCACGAAAAGGTCAACGAGTCTAGTCAAGGTGTGCAAAGTTCAACGTGGGCAAATCATGAGTTTTGGTTTCCTATGATTTTGAGGAATTTTTTGCATTCAAGAGATGTCTAAAGTTGGGAATTTCTACGGCAGTGGTCTTTATGTTTCACAAAATTATGGATATGTTTGAATTTCGGATATACTCACTTTACAAAGAGGTGTATTGTGATACTAGGAATATACATTTACTATAAAATACAGAGTTCTACACTTTATAACCTGCTGATGCTTCATTAAGACTGCTACAAAGTGACTTTTTACATAAAATAATGGCATACTGATAGCAACAGTTTGTTTGTTTATTTGTTTATTTATTTGGATCCCCATTAGTCTTTACAGCAGTAAAGACTATTCTTCCTGGGGTCCAAAAGTATTGAGAAAAGGAAAACACAATGCCTTTAGTTATTCTACTGATCAATAAAAACAATAAGTAGTAAATATAAAAATAATAGTAAATGATAAACACTGGTTCAAACCCATATTTATGATAGTGCCAATTATTGTTATTTGTTCAGTATTGTGGACCATGCATCATGAGGTACTAACCAATACCCAGTCCTCATTTAGGAGTAGTATCATTTGGCCAACTTTGGAGAGAAAAGCAAGATTATTATTCAATATAATGTCTTTGTAATACCAATGTTTGGACTTTTCTATTGTAAAAACAAAAAAGGAATAATAATACCATGCAAAAAAGCATTAATTGATTAATTAATTAGCTATTGTAATTAGTAAAGAGTTGTCTTAGGGTCACACCAGGATGCACTGACATTACTGATATTCAACAAATTGTGACCTCTAATTATTGTCCAAATACATGTATCCAATGGTCACATTTTTTATACAGCAAAAAGTGAAATATATAATTTAGTGTACTATATATAATATATCAGCTTTGATTAAAAATTAATTGCACTTGAAAAACATTTCTTTGCTTTCCACATACTGTCTGACTCTGAACTTAACATTAGAGCCATGTTTTAAGCCCATTGGTTTCATGTTTTGCCTTGAGAGAACATATGAACTATGATGAAAAAGACATTAGTGTTTCATCCATGCAAAGTGTACTGAATCATGTCTCTCCCTCACAGACATCAGATTATTCTCAGAGGGGAAAGGAAACTTGTTTTTAACGATTTCCCTAGTAAATTTAAGATATACCAGCTTCATTAAAACCAAGAATCAAATTAGGCCTCAGCAGATTTCAGCCTTCTTAGAGCTGCTACTTTGAAGTGTTCTTTTCGGGGGTCATGGGGGCGGGGGATAAAACAGAAGTGAGTGGATGATAGCTGGTTTGTGACAGCTCCCGAACAATACTGAATCTTTGAGGAGGTCTGCCTTTTGCTTTGTTTACTTCTTTTCCTTATCAGAAAAGTACATCAAACTAACTTTTTCCTCTGTGCTCATTTGAATATAGATTAGTTAATAGATAATGGCTGTTGCAGTAAGCAGAATTTAGTTTTTCTTGCTTTTTGTTAATTATTTTTTTCTTTTTCATTGTAATAGTTTTTATTAGTGTATTTGCTGGTTTGCACTTATTCATCAAATGAACAAGTTCAAGTATGGGTCTAGAAATGTTAACATGATAAATAAAAAGTAAAAATAATTATTCTCAACATTTTTCAGTCGTGACCTCCAAAATAACAACTTAGACATTTGTAACCCTCAAAGACAAACTGGAGACTACTTATAATAATAATAATAATAATAATAATAATAATAATAATAATATAATAATAATAATAAAAAAAAAAAAAAAAAAAAAAAAATAATAATATAATAATAATAATAATAATAATAATAATAATAATATAATAATAATAATAATAATAATAAATCACTTTATTTATCCCGAGGGGCAATTAAAAACATTAGATAAATTCACGTGACCTGGTAGGCCAACAGAAAGGAATCTTGCATTTAAAGCCCCCAGGGTTCCCAAGCTTTTTTCATCTACTCTTTTTATACAAGAGGAAACATTGATCCTGCAATGATCTGCCTGTCTGGGCTGATTTCTAAATTATGATTTATTGTTTTTATTATTAATACTTTACTATTTATAATTCAAATTATATTTTATATTAAAAAAATGGTAGACTTTGCTGTGAGACAAAAAAGCAACTCTTACAAACCTAACAGTGCCCTCAGGAAAAGTCTTAACGCATTCTGCCAATACTAAAATAAATAAAACAAAATATTCTTATTATTCATGCAACACTCATTATTCAAATGATTGAATTGTCATAGAAACACAAAAAATAAACAAAACGATTATCGAAAGGTTTTGACCAATTAAAAGATGTGAAAGAATTAAAAAAATATGTGTAAATGCATTGCTCTTTGTCTTCTAAATACAACAGTTACCCTCGTTTCAGGCAAATGGGATATTTAACAGTTTAAAATGACCAGTTCCCAGTTCAGAGTGTTCAATCGAACCAACACGTATGCAAACATTATGGCTAACCTTTAGGCTAAACAAAAGTACATTCAATAACCTGTAACCAATGTTTATATTGTTTTGTGGCAGTTAAACCCCTCAGATTAACTTTTTGTAGTGATTGTTGATCTCTTATGTGAAGTGGGACTTCCTCCACCAGGTGCCCGTTCACAAGTGGTATTTACCTGAGAGGTGTTCCAGTGGATTTTTACAAGTGAGAAGTGGGAAATATCCAGTTCCCAGTTGCCTAGAACGTTTGATAACATGGTAGTTCCAAACATTGTTTTCTTTCAGCAACCCATTTTACAATTGAAAATCTGTGTGACTTTCTGATAAATGTAATAATGAGTATTAATTATATGGTTTTTGTAATTATTCTAGATATCCGATTTTCACTGGCCATGTAAATGTACCTTCAGCAATTTATATAGCATTATAAAGGTTTGCAACAAACTTTCTGTGAAGGATGTGACCGACCCTTGTGCATGTATTGGGGAATACGTTGCCATTCACCACACTACAGTAAATGCAGGCTTTGCTTAATTTGTGTTTTGGTGTGATCAGTGACAAAGCAGACATCTTTCTCTCATCACTACTCACCAGTCTTCTTGTTATCCTCTTCATATCCCCTCCATCCTCTCCTTCTTCAAATCCCTTCCTCTCTCTGCTCAGTCAGGAAGCCCCTGGATTGACTTCAATGCCAGTCTAAAAGAGGAAGCAGGCATACTGTAGACAAGAAAGTGGAAAATACAGGATGAAAACTGTTTGAAAAGAGAAATAGGGAAAAATACAGTTACATGAGATGAAACAATATTAGACAAACGCAAAGCAAAAGTGTAAAAGGATGGATAGAAAAAGAGGGCAGAGGAGAGAGTAATTACAGGACTCCTGGTGTTTTCAAAGCATCTCTTTTATCTCACCCTTCCTGTGGCTAAGAATCAAGATGAAGCAGAACGGAAGAAGGAGGAGAAGTCCAAGGCCTGCTAGTCCCAGACAAGCAACAAGCGGCTCAGCACATTCACATCACACACAAACACTCCAAAAAGCACTGTACCCTGTGATCCACGGGAGATGGGATTATTTGAAGAGCCCCTCTGAGGTAGTGCACAGGCTTCAGCGTGAGCANTACCTCCCGAGGGAGGAAGACCGCGTCCATTCATCGTATGTGCTCACTACTACCAGGAGAAGGAGCGGATCCAACGCGTCGCCAGAGAAAAGGGTCGACTGGAATTTCGTGGAAAGCAGCTCCTCATTTTCCCGGATTACAGCGCCGATCTTGCCAGGCGCCGTGCGGCTTTCAGCGAGGTAAAGGCGACGCTTCGGAAGCAAGAAGGGGTCCGCTACGGCCTGCTCTACCCCGCCCGGCTCCGAGTCTCCGTAGATGGAGAAACAAAAGTGTTTGACACTCCCAAAAGTGTGAAAGACTTCATTGACTTCAGGTTTGGAAAAGATGAGTGATTATTAGAAGTGAACTAGAAGCCTTAAAATTCGTCTTTTGTTCTTTGTTTTGTAGGCTTTTAAAGTGTTCTGTTTGATAATTTGTTTTAAACACGTGGTTAGTAGTCTTTGTTCTAAAATACTGACTATACCATCCAGATTTTTTTGCTTTTTTGGGTTGGCTCAAAGGAAAATACAATTTTTTATTATTTTATTTTTTGTGTAAGACTTGACCAGTTTATGCTGAGGGTTGAGATTGACTTTACAGGTGAGGGTATTTAAGAGGAAGAGGGAGAGAAAAGGGAATGGGGTTAATACTCAAAAATGTATACATCTATATTCATATAATTTTTACTGTTATGTTTTGTTTTTTTCTCTTCTCTCTCTCTCTATTCATTTTTTATTTAGTATAGTATGTGCAAATTATTATTTTTTCTAGTGTTCAATATGGGACGGTGGTTTTGGTAAGGGCATCGGAATCTCAGTTGAAGTGGGGAAGCTTCGGGTGTTTAGTGTTTGTCAATTGGGGACAACGCTGGGGGAACTGGGGAGGGGGGCGGGACAGGATTTTATGTTTTTGCTTTTTTTTGTTTTTTTCTGTGCAATAATGCAGACAGCTAACCTATTTTATGTTTCAATAGTGACAGAACAGCTGATTGACATTTGGAACATTTACAACTTTAAAGACGGCGATGGCAACAGCTTTTGATGGTACATCTTCTGTGAGTAATGGCTGCCATGTTAATTTTATTAGTTGGAACGTGAAGGGATTAAATCATCCAATTAAATGTAACAAGGTACTCTCTCATCTTCTTCAACTTAAAGTTAATATAGCATTTTTGCAAGAAACGCACCTAAAAAATCTACATCAACTAAGACTAAAGAGAAACTGGGTAGGGCAAATTTTTCACTCAAACTTTAACGCCAAAGCAAGAGGCACAGCCATTCTTATCCATAAAAACACGCCATTTATAGTTTCAGATACAGTAGCTGATCCCAATGGTCGATATGTAATTGTGACTGGTACATTATTTAACATCCCCTAATTCTGGCAACGTATATGCCCCAACTGGGGATGATCATGTATTTTTTAATAATTTCTTCATACATTGCCCCAGGTTCATACTTCATCATCTATTACTTGGCGGTGACATGAATACTGTCATGGATCCAATATTAGACCGATCCTCAACAAAAAAAGTTTCAATCTCTAAATCCACCAAATTTTGCAATCATTTTTGAATATGTATGGAGCAGTCGACATATGGCGATTTCAAATCCAACTACTAAACAGTATTCTTTTTTTTTCGCCGGTACATCAAACCTATTCACGTATAGATTACTTTTTTGTAGACAAAAAAATATTATCGCATGTTAAAAATGTAGGTATGAAAGCATTGTCATATCTGACCACAGTCCACTGATTTTAGAATTAAATTTTCCAAATGAACCATTTACTTATTCTTGGAGGCTTAACCCTTTATTATTAGCAGATAAGTCATTTGTACAACATATTACTACGCAGATTGAGATTTTCTAGAGGCTAATATTACCCCTGACGTATCATATGGTATAATTTGGGAGAGTTTAAAGGCATTCTTGCGTGGTCATATAATTTCATATTGCTCTTATGACAAAAAGCAAAACAAAAACGCATCACTGAATTAACAACTTTAATATCCAACTAGATATCAACATTCCAGGTCTCCTTCGCCAGAATTATATAAACAGCGGCTAATTTTGCAAACTGAGTTCAATTTAATTCAACCCAACAAGCAGAACGAATGATATATAATCTAGAAGGTTGGTATGAATATGGAGATAAGTCATCTAAACTCTTAGCACCAACTACGCAAATCGGATCTGCACATTGATTCTAATCAAGTCACCAGGCGGGATTATCTCCACAATCCTAAACAATTAACGAAAGTTTTCAATCATATTACTCTGATCTCTATAAATCTGAATCTTTGCAGGCGCTGAATTATTTGAAAATTTTTTGAAAATCTGTCTGTTCCAGTCCTAGCGCCAGAGTCCAAAGCTCAGCTAGAAGAGTTGATATCTGTCGAGGAGGTTAAATTGGCAATTGGGGCAATGCAGAGTGGAAGTCCCCGGACCGGATGGGTTCCCAGTCGAATTTTTTAAAATCTTTAAAGATAATCTTGCTCCCCTCTTAAAAGAAATGTATATAGAATCATTCAATTTAGAATCTCTCCTTCTACGCTTCGGCAAGCAACCATCTCTTTACTATTGAAACAAATAAGGATCCACTTGAGTGTTCTTCGTATCGGCCTATATCGCTTTTGAATGTGGACTTTAAAATTTTATCCAAATTACTTGCTCTACGCCTTGAGCCTACCTACCATCCTTGGTCTCACCTGACCAAACAGGATTCGTCAAGGGTAGGCAGGGTTTTTTAATTTACGTAGGTTTTTTAATATTTTGTATTCGCAGCCAACCGCAGTTCCGGAGGTAGCTTTGTCGCTTGACGCTGAAAAGGCTTTCGACCGGGTGGAGTGGGATTATTTATTTTTTATTCTCAATAAATTCGGCTTTGGACCCAAATTTATTTCGTGGGTGCAATTACTTTATTCCTCACCCATGGCACGAGTACGGACAAATTCATTATGTTCTCCTTATTTCCCACTCCACCGCGGTACGAGACAAGGGTGTCCTCTGTCCCCTCTCCTCTTTGCGCTCTCTATTGAGCCTCTGGCAATTAAATTACGGTCAGAGGGGGGGTCAGAGGAGTCTACAGATCAGGTCAGGAACATAAATTATCTTTATATGCGGACGATCTCTTATTATATTTGTCCGATCCTCTAAAATCTCTCCCCCATGCTTTTGCCATTTTTGATCATTTTGGAAACATTTCAGGTTATAAATTAAATATACATAAAAGTGAATTACTAAGAATTAATTCTAAGGCGAAAAATATCTCCTTCACAAATTTTCATTTTAAAGTGAAATCTGATTATTTAACTTATTTGGGCGTTAAGGTTACTCAACAATATGAATCATTGTACAAAGAAAATTTTTTATCACTGTTTGAAAATACAAAGAAAGAGTTACAGAGATGGAACAACTTACCACTATCATTAGTTGGTCGTGTTAACTCTGTAAAAATGAACATTCTGCCAAAATATCTTTATCTTTTTCAATGTATTCCACTATACATACCCAAAAAGTTTTTTGCGACTCTTGATAAACAGATATCAGCTTTTATATGGAATGGAAAAGCTCCACGAATCCGAAAGGAATTTTTGCAAAGATTAAAACCCTCAGGTGGTCTGGCATTACCGAATTTTCAATTTTATTATTGGGCAGCAAATATACGCAATATTTTATATTGGGTTGGTGATTTGGATACTAAAGTTCCAGCGTGGGTTCACATTGAGTCGTCAAATTGTGGGAAGACCTCTTTACAAGCATTGTTATGTGCTGCTCTTCCCTTAGAGTTACACCAGTATAAAAATAATCCAGTACTTCGAGACTCTCTTAAAATATGGGTGCAATGTCGGAAGAAATTTGGTTTACATACTTTATCGCTTAAAGCTCCTCTCTGCGCGAATCATATGTTTCCACCTTCCATAGTTGACGCTGCATTTAAGATATGGAAAAACAAAGGAATACAAATGTTTAAAGATCTTTTTGTTGATGGAGTTTTTGCTTCATTTTCTCAATTAAATGACCTTTATGCTATACCCCGGACCCATTTTTTTCGCTATCTACAAATTCGTCATTTTGCAAATACTTCTTTCCCTTCCTTTCCTAATATGCCAGATATAACAACTTTGGATGAAATTTAGATATAAATATTTATAAAAAGGGGGCTATTGGAAAAATTTATAGCATGTTATTACAGTTACAATCCACACCCCTTAATATTATAAAGTCACAATGGGAAAAAGATCTGGCGTTGAATATCACTGACAAACTTTGGGAAGCTATGCTTCAAAGAGTACATTCATCTTCTATTGTGCCAGACATGGGCTTCTTCAGTTCAAGGTCCTCCATCGTTTACACATTTCAAAGAAAACTAGCAAAGTTCTCCCCGGGTATTGATTCGCTGTGCAATCGCTGTAAAATCGACACTGGTTCACTTATACATACTTTCTGGTCATGCTCTAAACTTAATGGTTACTGGTCAGCTATTTTCATATATTTTCTGAGGCTTATGATATCCAACTTGTTCCTAATGCTCTAACCGCACTTTTTGGTGTACAACTCCCAGATACTTCTATTCCAAAATATTATTCTCAGGCAGTGGCCTTTGCCAGCTTACTAGCCCGACGCCTCATACTTTTGAGATGGAACAAGAAGCTCCTCCCACACCAGAGCAGTGGATAACAGACCTTATGAGGTTTTTGCACATGAGAGGATGAGGTGTGTACTTACAGGCTCAACTACAAAATTTGACAAACATGGCAGCCATTTCTGACATACATTAAAACATATAACTTATCCAACATTCCTTAGTACAATTATATATATTCCATTTTTAAATATTTTATTAGAAAATGCATCTGCTGTTTGCCATTGTTGTCAGCTGTGTACCACACTATTACAACTTTTATTTTGTATTTCTACATTTTAATTTGGTTTATGCTGTGCATATGTGTATTTTATTATTATTATTATTTTTTTTTATCTTATGATTTTTTCTAGTTTCATTCTTCTAAAAAGTTTTTTTTTGTGGTGTGTGTGGTGGTGTGTCAGGGGTTGATGTAAACAAAAAGGAATGTACAGCCATGCTGATTTTTCTACATGTAATACTGTATGTATACCGCTGTTGGAAAATAAAATTATAAAAAAAAAAAAATGCAGAGTTCTACACTTTATAACCTGCTGATGCTTCATTAAGACTGCTACAAAGTGACTTTTTACATAAATAATGGCATACTGATAGCAACAGTTTGTTTGTTTATTTGTTTATTTATTTGGATCCCCATTAGTCTTTACAGCAGTAAAGACTATTCTTCCTGGGGTCCAAAAGTATTGAGAAAAGGAAAACACAATGCCTTTAGTTATTCTACTGATCAATAAAAACAATAAGTAGTAAATATAAAAAATAATAGTAAATGATAAACACTGGTTCAAACCCATATTTATGATAGTGCCAATTATTGTTATTTGTTCAGTATTGTGGACCATGCATCATGAGGTACTAACCAATACCCAGTCCTCATTTAGGAGTAGTATCATTTGGCCAACTTTGGAGAGAAAAGCAAGATTATTATTCAATATAATGTCTTTGTAATACCAATGTTGGACTTTTCTATTGTAAAAACAAAAAAGGAATAATAATACCATGCAAAAAAGCATTAATTGATTAATTAATTAGCTATTGTAATTAGTAAAGAGTTGTCTTAGGGTCACACCAGGATGCACTGACATTACTGATATTCAACAAATTGTGACCTCTAATTATTGTCCAAATACATGTATCCAATGGTCACATTTTTTATACAGCAAAAAGTGAAATATATAATTTAGTGTACTATATATAATATATCAGCTTGATTAAAAATTAATTGCACTTGAAAAACATTTCTTTGCTTTCCACATACTGTCTGACTCTGAACTTAACATTAGAGCCATGTTTTAAGCCCATTGGTTTCATGTTTGCCTTGAGAGAACATATGAACTATGATGAAAAAGACATTAGTGTTTCATCCATGCAAAGTGTACTGAATCATGTCTCTCCCTCACAGACATCAGATTATTCTCAGAGGGAAAGGAAACTTGTTTTTAACGATTTCCCTAGTAAATTTAAGATATACCAGCTTCATTAAAACCAAGAATCAAATTAGGCCTCAGCAGATTTCAGCCTTCTTAGAGCTGCTACTTTGAAGTGTTCTTTTCGGGGGTCATGGGGGCGGGGGATAAAACAGAAGTGAGTGGATGATAGCTGGTTTGTGACAGCTCCCGAACAATACTGAATCTTTGAGGAGGTCTGCCTTTTGCTTTGTTACTTCTTTTCCTTATCAGAAAAGTACATCAAACTAACTTTTTCCTCTGTGCTCATTTGAATATAGATTAGTTAATAGATAATGGCTGTTGCAGTAAGCAGAATTTAGTTTTTCTTGCTTTTTGTTAATTATTTTTTCTTTTTCATTGTAATAGTTTTTATTAGTGTATTTGCTGGTTTGCACTTATTCATCAAATGAACAAGTTCAAGTATGGGTCTAGAAATGTTAACATGATAAATAAAAAGTAAAAATAATTATTCTCAACATTTTTCAGTCGTGACCTCCAAAATAACAACTTAGACATTGTAACCCTCAAAGACAAACTGGAGACTACTTATTAATAATAATAATAATAATAATAATAATAATAATAATAATAATAATAATAATAATAATAATAATAATAATAATAATAATAATAATAATAATAATAATAATAATAATAATAAATCACTTTATTTATCCCCGAGGGGCAATTAAAAACATTAGATAAATTCACGTGACCTGGTAGGCCAACAGAAAGGAATCTTGCATTTAAAGCCCCCAGGGTTCCCAAGCTTTTTTCATCTACTCTTTTTATACAAGAGAAACATTGATCCTGCAATGATCTGCCTGTCTGGGCTGATTTCTAAATTATGATTTATTGTTTTATTATTAATACTTTACTATTTATAATTCAAATTATATTTTATATTAAAAAAATGGTAGACTTTGCTGTGAGACAAAAAAGCAACTCTTACAAACCTAACAGTGCCCTCAGGAAAAGTCTTAACGCATTCTGCCAATACTAAAATAAATAAAACAAAATATTCTTATTATTCATGCAACACTCATTATTCAAATGATTGAATTGTCATAGAAACACAAAAAAAAACAAAATCGAATTATCGAAAGGTTTTGACCAATTAAAAGATGTGAAAGAATTAAAAAAATATGTGTAAATGCATTGCTCTTTGTCTTGTAAATACAACAGTTACTCGTTTCAGGCAAATGGGATATTTAACAGTTTAAAATGACCAGTTCCCAGTTCAGAGTGTTCAATCGAACCAACACGTATGCAAACATTATGGCTAACCTTTAGGCTAAACAAAAGTACATTAAATAACCTGTAACCAATGTTTATATTGGTTTGTGGCAGTTAAACCCCTCAGATTAACTTTTTGTAGTGATTGTTGATCTCTTATGTGAAGTGGGACTTCCTCCACCAGGTGCCCGTTCACAAGTGGTATTTACCTGAGAGGTGTTCCAGTGGATTTTTACAAGTGAGAAGTGGGAAATATCCCAGTTCCCAGTTGCCTAGAACGTTTGATAACATGGTAGTTCCAAACATTGTTTTCTTTCAGCAACCCATTTTACAATTGAAAATCTGTGTGACTTTCTGATAAATGTAATAATGAGTATTAATTATATGGTTTTGTAATTATTCTAGATATCCGATTTTCACTGGCCATGTAAATGTACCTTCAGCAATTTATATAGCATTATAAAGGTTTGCAACAAACTTTCTGTGAAGGATGTGACCGACCCTTGTGCATGTATTGGGGAATACGTTGCCATTCACCACACTACAGTAAATGCAGGCTTTGCTTAATTTGTGTTTTGGTGTGATCAGTGACAAAGCAGACATCTTTCTCTCATCACTACTCACCAGTCTTCTTGTTATCCTCTTCATATCCCCTCCATCCTCTCCTTCTTCAAATCCCTTCCTCTCTCTGCTCAGCCAGGAAGCCCCTGGATTGACTTCAATGCCAGTCTAAAGAGGAAGCAGGCATACTGTAGACAAGAAAGTGGAAAATACAGGATGAAAACTGTTTGAAAAGAGAAATAGGGAAAAATACAGTTACATGAGATGAAACAATATTAGACAAACGCAAAGCAAAAGTGTAAAAGGATGGATAGAAAGAGAGGGCAGAGGAGAGAGTAATTACAGGACTCCTGGTGTTTTCAAAGCATCTCTTTTATCTCACCCTTCCTGTGGCTAAGAATCAAGATGAAGCAGAACGGAAGAAGGAGGAGAAGTCCAAGGCCTGCTAGTCCCAGACAAGCAACAAGCGGCTCAGCACATTCACATCACACACAAACACTCCAAAAAGCACTGTACCCTGTGATCCACGGGAGATGGGATTATTTGAAGAGCCCCTCTGAGGTAGTGCACAGGCTTCAGCGTGAGCAGGCGACAGACTTTTCTGGCTGTGACATAATAAACAGTGGAGAAGGATTACAGACTGAAAATGCACAATACTATAATACTGAGAACAATTTTAAGATGGAATAGAGCAAGTAGTAGAATTAAGCTACTTTTGTGAGTAACTAACAAATGTGAATAAATTAAATGGTGCAAACAAGAGGGGTTTCCGGTGTTCAATTCTTTCATTCATATGTTTTATGCATGTTTTATATCATTACAGTTTTTGATTTTAATTGAGATTTTGGAAAAGAGGCTTTACCACCTACTTTGTGTGTATTATTGTAAACATGCATCATATAGAATTGTTTTAAGCAAAATAGAAATTATTAACTCAAAAATCTTGCTACAGCTGCTGACACTGGGGTACCTGACAGAAAAAGAAACATTTGTGGATTTTGTTGTAATTGTAACTTAATATTGTGATTTAATTAGGCCTACACAGTATTTTACTTGTAACTTAGGTCAATAAGTTACGCCCAGGTGACACCAGTCACAATGAAGATAGTTTCTGAATGTTTTTTTTAGCTTTAGCAAACAATGATACTGTATTTACTATTGCTAACCCTGCTATTATGTTCCACCACCACATAATAGTAAAGCAAATTTAAAGTTTGCTAATTTGTGTACTTACAATTGAAATAATGAGGCCAACACATATGAGGGATTTTGATCAAATCTATCAACAAAAAAGTGAACTGAGGTATTACCTAAATAAATAGTGATTCCACGTTTCCGGCTAAATTACTGTCTTCCTTTTGGAATGAGCAGCTAAGCAAATGTTAGTCAAATCCTAGCTAGACTAGTGAAGATCGTACAGTAGTAGATGATAGCAATAAAGTAGTTTTTTTGGGGGGAAAAAGAAAAAATATACGTGAACAAGCAAGAAAATGGGGATAACCGCGATAATATAATAGATCCATGGGGATAACACAGAAGGTTTGCTCTTTTCACTAGTTTGTCTTAGCTAGGCTGCAGTTAGCTCAACGTGGCTACTCTGCTAGCTTGTAGTTTTACAGTTCTTTTGTACACAGTTTGCCTGATATTGTTCTAATTATTTTTGATTGAACATTGAACTTATAATTATGATTCTACTCACCTTTATCAAAGTCATGATTTCAGCCTGTTCCCTGGGCCAGTGTCTGCCCGTGGACACCAGGCGGCGGTGTTGGAGCGTAGCCTACAGCTGTGCCCTTTCCTCCAGCGTGTCTTTACCTGGGACCATCTCCACTTTGACTGTTTTTGGGCGGAGAAAAGTCCTCAGGAGCAGCCAGGAGGAGCACACACGGTCCGACATGCTCCAATGTGGTGGTGGCACAAGTTCAACAAAACCCAGACACAGGCAGACCTCGTGCGATGCTCCAGCTCGGATCATAGGGACTGAAGGGCGACCCCTGACAGGAGCCTCCCGCCGCAGAGCTCACCCTGTGCCGCGGACAGTGACGGTGATCAGCCCGCCCGCCTCACACGGAGCTCCAGGTAAGAAGAAGCGTCTCTCAGGAATGTTAAGACAGATTGCTGCAAGACTTGGGGGAAATTCCTGCTGCAATGCTTATTATGTGTCGCAAAACTTCAGTGAAAGTTTAGAACTAAGTTAAAGGAAAGTAACTTGAGAAAGCTTAAAGCGAAATAGAGTAAATCTGTGTTTATTTTTGTGTTTGTTGTGGCTTGGGCTGTGTGTTTCGTGAAATAACTACTTCAATAGACTCACATGTTGTGTTTTTGCTGGTTCTATTGACCAGAGACCCTCCTCTCAAGCCACTACAGTACAAATGGCTGATTAAATTGATGCATCCTAATAATTTGAATAGCCTGGTTGGTTAAAGATCACATAGAAAGACTTTAATTTTAGTGTTTCCCACTAAGAGAAATTACTATGATGATGTCTCTAGTCAATTTGTATTCCCAGAGTTATAGCTATATACAAATTATAGTGTAGACACATTGATATAATTCTTTTAAATTAGTAATTCATGTTTTTTTAAGTAAAGGCAGGAAGTCACTGATACACTTTAAACAATGTATGAAACAATAGTCTGAATAATAGTATGAATTGCTTGTACAACTATTGTCTCTGCATAAACTTGTGGCAAAGACTTGTCTGGTGCTTAACAAATTCTGTACATAAACAGAAAATATATGTGAAAGGTAGGCTTGCATGTTGAAGCAAAGTTTTTTAGCCCAAGGTGTCATTGTTTTTCACCTCACTAGTTCAGCTGCCTTTGACCAAGTTTTGAATCCCAAATATGCACAGTCTGACTTCACTCTCTTGTTACGCTGTGATCCATGAAAAAGTAATTGTGAGCTTGTGTTTCAGATAGTTTTCTTAATTGCATCATCATAGTACAATATCTGTTCAGGTGACTAAGGTAATTGTGACCCCACACACCCCTCACTGTGTCTCTCAGTGCATAATTGTTTTCGGAGTGCCGCCTGGCTGTCCCGGGCCCCTGCGCCACAGGGGAAGTCCTGCCCGCAGACAGGCAGAGCGGCTCAGCTGGGACATGCCGCGTCCTGCCGCTCCTCTGAAGTCTGCTGCTCAGCTTTGAACTGTAGCCGCTGGAGGTGGAAATCAATCCATCTCTGTCCCCCTCCTTTTTTGTTTTTACCTGTGTGTCTCGTGCACACAGAGCCCCCAGCGCTTCTCTTCTGCACTGCTGCTGCCACTTTCAAGTTTAGAAAAGGAGATAGAAAGGCAAAGGGGAAATGTTGCTCGTCGTCAAAAGAAATTAGAAAATTTCAGGACAAGGAGTGGAGAAAAAGTAGTGAAAGCCTACCAGTACTACTTTCATAGTGCAACTATTGTTGCTGCAAGTACGTTTACTGGTATCTATCTATTACTAGAAAGATCTGATTTGTTTTCAGAGTGACTATGCTAATAGTCCTTATAGTAGTTCTAACTACTACCAATGCAGAAAAAAACTTTACTATAACATTCAAATTGAAAAGTTGAAAGAAATATTACATTACATTCTTTTGAAAAGTAAAACATAGAAAGAGATAATAGCAGAGAGTAATAACAGGAATTAGGTTTGTTATCTTTTTATTGGTAAATAGTCTTTTATTGTAGCCTATTCCTGTGGTTTCCAACCGGGGTAGACACCGCTCTAGGGTCGCAAAATTATTTTATTGGGTCCTCTGGTGATTACATTATCACAGCGGGATGCTAAATTTCGTGTTTAGGGTAGGAAATTATATTTGGGGTTGAGAATAACTGGCTTCTTGTCATTTCTCATACAATTTAGTCAATATTCAAAATGTCCTTATATTCAAAAGCACTTATCTATAAGTAGTTATAGATAATAGCATGTTATCAATTTATACTATGTCTCAACTCTAATTCTACAATTACAACGAATAATATTTTACCACTAAATCTTTACTTCTACAGCCTATTATTATTGCATCTTGTGAAGAAATGACAGTGTAAGATTGAAGGGATAAGTGAAGTAAAATGCAGGAGCTTTGTCCTCAGTCTCCTTCGCCGTCACACGCCTCTCAGTTGAATACATAATGTGTTTACTTAGCCTATTTGTCTCTTTATCTTTCATTACACTCGGCACTTGAGTTTACACAATGACCTTATTATTTATCGGAGCATGATCCAAAAGAAAGAAAGGAGACTCTGCTGTTTTTTGTGAACTTTATAGCTGTGATTTATAGTAAATGTCACAGCTGATTCCAATCTACACAGCATATCCCATTCCCTCATTGCAATATTTATGGCCCTCCAGAGGCCTCTAACACTAGACTGTTTCATAATGCTTCACACATCTAAGTCTACATCAGGCTAAACATGCCATTCAGTTTACTTATGGAAGCCCAGTCATTTCATCTTATTAGCTTACTATATAATTTATGTTGCATGTTTGGCGAAGGATTTCACTCTTTGTTAGCCATATGCATTCAGTATTTTACCATCAAATGCTTGTAAGTAATAGTATCAACTCTTGTGAGCTTAGCAATCCATTTATTTGTCTTTTAGAGTATGTATAACAAAGTGTTATGTTGATATTAAAATGCCTTGTCATTTAGGTGAACAATGTTGGCCAATGTCTCATATTAATAAATGCGACTGAGTACTTTTAATAATCGTAATTATGCCCTGATATTTTATAAACAAACTGGTGCATTGTGTACAATTTTTATCAGCTAAAGAGATAGTATTGTGTCATATCAGTGTTTGAAAATCATCTTTTAATCATGCTGCATTCACTTTACATTCATGCAGGCAAGTGTCTTGGCCAAGAGCACAAGAGCAGCCTCAATGAAAATGTTAAGATATTTGGATAGTGTGCACATGTTTTAACCACTGTGCCACCTGAAATAATTTCTTCTTCTGAAATGTTATTTAAGAAGTTGGTTAAATCTATCGGTCCTTCACTCAGCGCAATTGTGATTCAGCCACAATGTCACCATAATTTTCCCTTGGCATGTTTATTTATGATGATTAAATCTCCTACATTCACTCGGCACGCAGCCCAAGTGAAGTCTATTATCATTGTATATTTGATTTGACTTGACTTGTTGAAATAAGATACTTGCCCAATTAAATTAAATGTAAATGTTACAGTAACATGATAATGCAGTGTGCTCATCCTCAGTTAGATTTCATACAAATCCTGGGGCTTATGTGAAACTGTTCCCCTGAGCCACAGTTTGCTGTGATGTATTGATGTGGTCGTGAGTTTAGAGGAATCTTCAAAGCACAGATCTTTGACAATCCATTAAAAAGTCACAAGAGAATTTTAAAGACTTACTAGAAGACTGCAAATAGTGAGCTAACAAGACTTTTAGACTCAATCCGATGCAGGTGGGGGAGTGTTTCTAAATCTACTTGTCTTTTCTCTATCACTTGACTCCATATGTAAGAAGGGCATGTTTCAGTCTTCAATTTAGAAAGACCAGGCACAGACATTTAGAAAAACAGATGAAACATGAATGATAACAGTTAAAAATAGCCACATTAGGTTCTATTGGTCTCTAGGTTTTTTCCTTCAGTTTTATAGCTCAGATAGTATTTAGACCTAAAGACTAAAGTGGAGCTGCAGACAAACTTAACTCTCAAGAGTGTGTAGTTTGGTCACTCTGCAAGGGTGTGTAATTTTGCTCTCGAAAGAAATTTTGTGTTGTAATGACAAATGACACCAAATCAAGTCTATTCTAATAAAACATAAAATACAATTCAATCATTACCAATTGCAACACAATGTTATATTTGGCTCTCGGCATGCTTCAGCTTAATACATTTTGGCCCATTGAGGAAAAAAAACCTTAAGAAAAAAAGTTTGGGCGCCTCTGAGACAGAGCCTAGCTACTGCAGCAACAAGTCAATGCATTTTAGCAAAAAATATATACATATTTGTAGTTTTGTGGTAGCCTGTGATATTATGTGAGATTTGATATAATAGCATTCCTGTTGCAGTTTTTGGTACATTCCTTAATTTGACTTTTGACATTGGAATGTGGGATGGAACAATATGCAAATCTCACAATACGATACTTTTTTGTGTTGAATATTACAATATAATATTTATCACGATATTACAGAGCGCCCACAATATGATTATGCTAACAAAAATAAACATTAAAGCTAAATTTACCAGTCTTTCTTGTTTATCATGCAAATTCATAAACTGCTCTCTCACCATATCGGCTATAAGGTGTTTTTTTATTTTTGTTTGTTTATTCAAATATTTAGAATTGTATGTTGTTGTTTTTTTGCATAAAATATGTGTTAGTGTTCTAAACTCAGAGCTATTTTTAAATCAGGTGAGGTGCTTACGACAATATATTGTGACATTTTGGTATCACATTATCACGATATCTGATCATCAATATTGTTACATCCCTAACTGGGATTAACTTAATCCTAATAACTGTCAAGTGACAAATAGATTTTTTTCTATTACAAAACAGTAGGGATGCTAAGATTAATTTGTGATTTTTCAGGTCACAATGCAAACAAAGCAAACTTGGAATTAGTTTATCGTGTTGTTTTTTGTGTGTTTTTCTTTGAAAAAGTCAGATTTTGCAAAGCCGATGATAAAAGCTTAAAATTAGTAATGTATTAGACACTGGGAATTAGATACAATGACAGATTTGTGTGTATGTAAGTCGTAATATTTTTTCCTACAAACAATCGCAACACTACTCTTTCACGTCGAAACTATACATGTCAGTATTGTGTGCTTATCCAGAGCACCCACTCACCTCTGACATTAGTTAGTGAAGAATTAACAATCAATCTTGACTAATTCTTGGCTGCAGCTTAGGCTCTGCTTCCTCAATGAGTGCAAAGTAAACACAGACAGAGACAGACTGGAGAGTGAGCGTTATGTTCTGAGCGAAACAGAGGAACAAGGCCGCAAGACGATGAAAGACAGATAACCGGCAGGCAGGAATCAAAGCCTGTCGGGATAGGTGTGTGCGTCCCAATCCATGTGTGTGTCTGCGCGTGTGTGAGGGGCCAGTGTGCGGATTGTACGGGACATCCTTTCATTTGATATGAGTTTGTTTTTCCTGTGCCGCGAGTGGGAAGCCGAGTGTAAGTCTGTAATTAACACAATCAAACGATGAAGAGAGATGAATGAAGATCATGCATAAACACTGCCTCACACATGTAATCTGCAGGACCAAATGTTATTCTTAAGCAATTAGATTATTTGGGGGGTGTTTTTTGCACTCGCAGTCAAAGCGCATTTTAACTTTAGTTGATGATCAGAAATTGGGAATTCCAGTTGCTGCATGAAAGATTGGGAAGATTATGTTGCAATAGAACATTTTTTGCATTCATAATAACAGTCTTTCAAAGTCTATGAAGGTTTAATGAGACGCAATGGCAAACTTAAATCAACTTGAGGTATTTAAGAAAAAATCATTCTTTTTTTTGTTTTTTAATTATTGCAGTCTCTTTAGTTGTCTACTTTTCATTTTGTTTTGTTTTCGTTTGTTTTTTTACCACCTTAAAAACATTATTTCTATCGTACCTTAAGTTCATTATCGGCCAAATTCAAGGGGCATAGTTAGGGATGCAATCGGTATCGGCCACATAATATTTGTTCAACAGATTTCATTCTTTAATTTAATTAGACTAATTTATAGGCTTGACACTTTATTCAGATTAAGTTTTTAAGTTGTGACTTGTGCAATAAATTGGTGCTACAGAACACTAAAGGAGTAAATGTTCTATGATTTGATAAGAAAAAATAAGCTAATTTAGTCCTTACATCACTATCGGTTTATATCTGGTATCGACAGTTAATTAAAGCCAAAGTATCAAAATCGGTATCGGAACTGAAAAAGCTGGATTGGTGCATCCCTAGTCATAGTTTATACCAGTGTCACAATTCATATCTACCATCCATTTTCATTTGCCAGGTTGGCTTCACAGCTCCACTCAATTTCATTTCACTTCAGCCACTAGGTCAGGTATTGCAGAACCCCAGACGGTTCCTCAAAAGCAGGAAGTACAATCGGCATCAGCGAACAGGAGCAAAGTGGTGTGTTGGCCAGAACCAATCCAAGTTGAGATAGCAGACTGTCAATTATTAAGAATATGTTTTTTTACCTTTTGTTTTGCAAGTTTAATTTGTATGTGCTGACACAGTTACGCTTTACTTCCTCGAATAACGATCAAAATGCAGGGATTGGTTGAAGCAAAAAACACAGTTGGATATGAGTAGCACTCTGAATTGAGTTTTAATAACACATCCGTCTCGGACCATTGCTTCTAAAAGTCGTCAGAATAAGCTGATAGTTGAAGCTGATATGACAGTAAAAGAAGCCAGAGAAAAATATATTATTAATATATATTTTAAATCCAGTTGAAGGTTAGAGTTCTCTAACTCATCAGCAAAAGTTATTAACAACAGGCAAAAAAAAGTTATTTCTTCTGTCTTCTTGTGAGAAATAAAGCTAGATTGTAACTCAAGCTCTTTACCATTACAATATAATAATATTTTCCATTTGCATGTATAAGCTGCATATTTTATTAATTGTATTTATGTTGTCTTTAATAAACCAGTTAGAAGCCACAAGTAATAAGTCAACTCTCTATCACAGATTTGAATGTTATTGGAATTAATCAAATACTGTTTATTACATTTTCTCTAATAGTGTACATTCTAATTTCCGAGTGATTATTTCCCACTGCCACGGAAACTGTCTTGACACTTCAATCCACTTCACACTGATAAGCCAAAACACTATGATTTGCACAGGCCTGTAGTAAACTGATATTTAGATGAAGTCCAGCTGCGTGAGGTCTGCGCCTCTCTCCAGATCTCACCGTGAGCAGATCACTTTAATCATAGGTTTATTTTTACATTCAACCTAAAAACGGCAATCATGTCCTGAATTAGTCTTATTTATTTCTTCCTTGTGTAGCTCTGAGCCTTGATAACGTCTTCTCTTCAGCGACTTTGACAACTTTAGTAGAAAAATCTTTTGATAATGAGGGAAATTGCTGAGCTGCATGCCAGATCTCGAGCGCTATAGCTTCCAGTGTTGTGGTAATGGTAAATATACATTGCCCTGATGGCGCAGTCTCCCGCTAATGTGTTTTTCAATCACTGAGTTTTGCACAGTAATGGCAAAAACACAATCTGGCTCACCTAAAGCTAAAAGTAGTGCGTCTACTTGATTGACAGCTGTAGCGTAGCTCTGTTGTTGCGCTGCAGCTGCCTCTTTATCACATATTGAAGAAAAATGCCAACAGCACATTCCTGCTTTATAACTGTCTTTAACTTCAGCAATGACACTTACAGGTTTTAGATAGAGATTGACAGAAGATTAGCCGTTAGCTCTGTTTCTGCCCCAAAAAAGTCACATAAGTTTGAGCTGGATTTCAAAAATTGTTGCCCAGAGACAAAAAATAACTATCGCAATATTGTTTTATATACACTTTATTTTATTTTGTCCATTACATAAGATTTCAACAGTGAATGCGTAGACTTGATTAGGAAATACTTCACGACTTCATTCTGATTTTGTTCTGTGTGTTTACAGTCAGAAGTATGTGAAGAATTAGCTGTTAATGCGTGTCAGTTATCAAAAGAAAAAAAAATAAATACATAAATTGAAATTTTAAAAGTTGGTAAAATAGGAAAAAATACACTGAACTTGCTGTAATTGGAGTGTCATAGTATTCTTGCCAATATGACGAAATGGGTGGTAGGCTGTGAAAAGCAATGAAAGAAAGACAGTATAACTATGGTATGCTATTAGAGCAGTGGTTCTCAAAGCTTTTGCACCAAATACCACCAAAGAAAAGATCTGGTTCTACTATCACCCAAATCTTAATTGCTTTTATAACCAAACTGTTCTAGGTCTGAATTAAGTAGGAATCTTAAGAAGGAATTGCCACAGTAGATTTCACTAAGAAATAACTCAAGGTAGATAAAAAAGTGAACACTAAATGTACACTTAAAGATCTGAAGAAGTGCTTAGAAGATTGCCTCATTAGCTGTAGAAATTCAGTTTTAAAAAAATCTAATTTGATTATTGATGATTAGAAATGACTGCAAACTTGATCTTCATTATGTTTTATTTCACCACACTGCCCTAAAAGACCAAAATATTAAAACCAGTTGCTATACGCGTGTGCATATTTTAAATGTGTATTCCACATGTCTTGTAATTCCATCTATTGGATCACCTCGGCTGATTGACAGTCACAAATCATAAATCAAATGTATAATGTCAGACTGTAAACTGGTCTTTATGTTTTAAATACAGGGCCATAGCAACAAACAGCAACACTCAAGTCAGAAGATGCAATTATGTGTAAAATGTTTCAAGGTATTTGAGGGTGGAAATGAAAGACTGGTGTGTTGATGAAGGGGAAATCCACTGTGTTTTGATCATTTAGAAAGAAAATAAAGCCTTACTCCTTACACTACCTTTAAAACGCACATAGGACTTCATCACAATCTTTTTTTTTCAATATTTTTTGCCGTTGTTCACAAAAATCTCATTGAAGTGATGTTTTGTAGACATTAAACCACATGTGTATAAAATATTGTGACATTGATGATGACCATCTTCTCTGTCAGATGTGAGTTAGAAGTATTTGAAGTTTTTTTGGCTGGACCTGGGTACAGCAACACTCCAGAATATCAAGGGAGGACGCAACATGTGCTACACAGCTTACAGCCCACGAGTCCTGCTTTTTGGAGTTGTTTATGAACCTTAGAAACAGATATAGAAGTAGTAATGAGCTTTAACATATTAATTGTCAGGTTGGCATGAAGAAGTTAGAAATTTGTTCACAAGGAGCCAGTTAAAGGTGCACTGTGCAAATTATAATGATAGTCAGTAGTCATCTGAAGGGTTTGTTGCTTTTGTTCAATAATAGCATTTTCTTCACTTAAGCATACCTGAGAAAAACTTGCATCACGTGAGCAGCTGACATGAACATCTCCACCTATATTTAGGCAGAACACCTGCTCTTGGTCACTTTCCCACAGCAACAGCAAATAAAAGTGCAATGCAATTGACACAATTTTTTGGTGAAAACGTAATACAATTTCTTCGTTTTGCTAATTTTGGGCAAGGTAAACTGGAAGATAAACTGCCATGTGCAAAAAACTCTAACAAACAATTAACTTAATACTAAACTACAATTGTCCACAGTTATTTCAAATTGGGCATCTATGGAGCCATTATCTCCGCCACAATTCATCTCCAGGTTTTCTTTGGTCAGGACTATACTGTAGTTGGAGGATTATACTCATTGAACATGTTAGGGCTCAAGTTGGATTGAGGAGATCAATGAGTCTGATGAGACCCAGACAGACACAGAGGAAAACCAGCAAACTCCAACAGGCCAAATCCATCTGAGAAGTCAAACTTGTAACCTTCTTGTTGAGATGCAAGAGTGGTTGCCACTGTACCACCATGTTGCCTGATTATGAATTTTGTTTTTAGAGTGTGAAGGTTGTGTCTACTGAATCATAAAAAGTTTGTACTGTAAAAAAAAAAAAAAACCATTGTAAAAAGAAACTGTGACCAAGTCTCTAGTTCTTATACCAACATGCAACAAATAGGAGGATAGTAGAGTAGATTCAAATTGAAACAAGCTTATACAGTGTGGAAATCACTATCCCCAGACTTTTGATATAAAAGAAAGCATGTATTTAAGATATTAATAATTCACTTCTTAACTTGACTAAATTGCAATAAAAAGACAAAGATGTAAAGATGCATCCACATGCACGCCACATTTCTTTGGTTCATTGTGATCAAAATGAGGAGCCGCAGAGGTGACCACAAAGCATGCTATTAGCTCATTCCCGTGGCCTTCCGCTTTGCTTCCTGGCCGCACTCCCTGCCCACTGATTGGCCCATTAGTTAATCAGGAAGTCATTAGACGAGTCCTAATGAATATCCATTATGAGTTAAACACTGATGGTGGAAAGCTGTGCAGTTTGATGACATAAAGGTAACAAGAGAAGAGAGACTGGTGCTGTGATCCTGAGGCACTACAGTTAATTAAAACAAGCCTGATGAGGAGGGGTTTTGCCTCATTGATAGCTCTGTGCAGTTAATCTAATATTAATTAGATTTAGATTCAGTGACAGTCCTTTCAAATTGTCAGTGACATGTTTTGGTCTTTTAATCAGAAGGATAAAAGTCAATTCTTTGTCAGTAAAAACATGTGGTTTAAGGCAGAATTCAAACATTAGTTAAACATTTGTTGCATGCTCAGGAAATTAAAACTGAAAGCCAAATCAAATAAAACTGGACAAAAATCAGTGTTGAAATGAGATCTTCATGCACATCGGGATATTTCCGATGTTTCTTATTCCAATGTATATTAAAGGTGTTGACAACATTAAACATAATGATCATGATCATAATGATCATGATGATCATGATTAGGAAAGAAATATATAAGTATTTTCGCCTCGTAATGATTGATCTTGATTTTCATTTCATTTTTTCTTATCTATATAAAATACTGTTCCTCCATAGTCTAAACCACACATTTCCTGTCAGAGAATTAGCAGTTTACTTCTTGATTAACAAGGATATTGATGATTAGAAATTATTTAATCTTAATCTCATCAAAATATCATTAACATATCATGTGTGCATTTACTTGACTTTTTTTATCGGTTCTGATGCTTGGGATTCCAGAGGATGGGACTAATGCAAATATAGGCATCCTGCTTGTTCATTAACATTTAGTATCTTTACCATAAGAACAGAAAATACACCTGACACGCCTAAAGTATTATTGACAGCTCTGTCCTTAAGGTGATGTTCTATGGGAATTTCCATAGCAGCCAGAACTCTGTTTTTACCTACAGGGTCTGTGAGACATTTAACATAATCCGTACAGTTTTGCCCGTCAGATACAAAGGATTTGATATCAGTACCAACTTAAAGGCTTTGAAGTTTTTATATGGATTCTTACCAAGATAAAAGGCATTTAAATCATTAAATCATTTTGGGCCAAGATACTGACGGAAGATGTCGGAAGTTTTTGATCCATGTTTTAAGAATCGACTCCTGGAATGTTGTATTGGAAATGATTGTGAATTTAAATGTGTGTTAGATGAAAAGGAGGAGATGGAAAGTCTGCTTGGTGGATTGATTTGTAGTTTTTTTGGACTCATTGCTTTTGAAGATGTAGTAATTGTATTCATTTGTGCCAGCTTCCTGTTGTGAAGTGACAGTTTCAAATTCAAAGATACATCAATTTGTTTTAAATGTTTGTTATCACATGGAAATCTAGAATTGTGAGAGTTCTATATAGTATAAATAGAAACTTTTACTTTCTAATCTACTGTCTAGCTAGCATCGCCTAAAATATGATGAGGAATAAACTACTAACATTATAATATAGAAATCTAAATAATAAAAAGTGCTTAAGTTTTGTCTCGTTGCTGTGTGAGCTTTAGTCAATAATGACACAGCCATATAGACAGAGAAGTTATTTATCGTAGATTATGTGTTCGTTAGAAGATTATTACCCTGGAGGGGCAGAAGACTTGAGCTGACTTTCATCTGAGACCTGCCCCGACAGAGAGAGGTGGGGTCCGGAGACAGACGGAGGCTTGAAAGAGGCGCACAGAGACACAGGGAGTCTTCAAACGCCACACTGTCGAGGTAGATTCACTTTAACCCCATAATGAGTAGCCCAGAGCGGTCCACAGCCATTTGGCACAGCTACGTTTCCTGACAAAAAAAAAGTCTGACTCTTGGGTGCAGTGTGCTTAAAGTGTATATACAGTACAACAATTACCATAGATTCTTCTAATACAAGCTCAAACCACAGACATAGCTTATTTGGAACTAATCACATTAAGCACAATTTGGACAAAAAGTTATTTCAAATACTTTACAGAAAAGGAAATAGTGTATTAATATCACAAAGACAATACAATACAAACAAATACAGGTGCTTTCCCATGGCATGACCTGAGATAGAGCTGCAAGTTTAATCAAATCTAATTGAAATGCAATGTCATGGATAAAAATGGTAAAGGCTGCGTTTTTTTGTTTGTTTTGTTTTGTTTTGTTTTTTAAATACGTATATTAGGGCTGAGATAAATGTGATATAAATCAGATTGTGAGTTTTTCTCTGTTTTTATGGAATCGTCATATATGTATTTTTCTTTCTGATGCATCTGTTTATTCAAATGCAGACTATTTTCCCACCTACTCTTATTGGGTAGCTTTTGCCTTGCGCTGAGTGAGTGACAGCTGGATTTAGCCAATCACAGTGAAAAAGAACTTTCTTAAAAAGAAGATGATTTTTTTTTCACTTGAAAGACAGTAGAAATTTGTGAAGTGGGTTTTTCTAATGCCTTATTAGTTAGCAATAGCAGAACACAATTGCTCTTTCTAAACTTAAATCCACCACCGAGATCTTCAAAGAGCATTCAGATTGACTGTAAATCAGTGTTTGTATGTTCCTTTGTGTTTGTCTGACTAAGTTTCTTGTGTGAAAAGCTGTAATTAAACAGGATTGAGCCTTGAGGGATTGGTGCTATTCATTCAAGTTCAGAACAGAAGCACTCAATGGAAGAGTGGAATCAGGAGACAGACAGATTTTGACCTCTGATAATGTGAAACATGGCAGCGTTTTCTTCCTGTCCTCATAGCGAACATTTGTGCTTTGATATGCCCCGGCAATTTAAGATTTAAGAGAGAAAGTTTAGTGTAATGTGTGCAATTAAAGTTTTCTGTCCTGGGGGCTATCAGTCAGTGCTGAATACAGGCTTATCTCAGAACCAGTGGATTTGCTCTAAGGTTAGGGCTATTAAGTCATTTCATAGGTTTCAATGGAGGTTTTGTGCTTCTCAAAAGGTGATCCAAACATCACCTCGGGATATTCCTAGTTTGATGAGCTGTGCTATAGTTACCTTGACAGGTTTTTAAGAAAGGGAAAAAGAACGGATCATTCATTCACTTTTCAGGTGTTAGCTGTCCTTGGTCTGAAGGACAAACATGGCTGTCATTTTTTAGTTTCAATTTAATAGTGTAGTGTATTTACACAACAGAGAAGTAGGGGGAGCTCTACTGTTGAAGTTCTTTAGTTCTGTTTTACATGTACACTTTTGATGTTATCTGCCATTTGCTGGTCTGTAATTTGCCTAGAATTCCACACATGTAAAACAATTTTTGCAGCAGTTCACACATTTTAATTATTCGCAATGCATTTACTAATTATTCTATATGTTAAGTTTAGAAGCATTTTGACAACTTTCAAAAGTTTAGCTATCCCAGAAAAGCTAACAGTAAATAGATATTCTAAGAACAATAACATGAATAGAGATGGGACGATATACAATATTATCATTAATGTGACAATAAAGGGCTGCAATTAAATAATCGTGAAGTTTTTCATAATCTTCATAATCGCACATGATGATAATCGCGATTATGAGTCTATTCAGAGTTAATTACAGACTTAGTTAAATGATTTTTGCTCAACATTTTGTTCACGTTTGTTCACTTTGAATCGTTGTTCATTCCACGTAGACCAAAATATAATAAGTAGTTGTACAAGCACATGCATATTGTGCAGTAATAAATGTTTTAGAGACTTTTAAACTGTACATCGATACGTTTAGTAAATTATTGTGATAATATCGTTAATGGTCACAAATATAGTGAATGGAAATTCTCATACTGTCCCATCCCTAAACATGAATGCTTCCTGTTCTTTAATATAGACGAGACACAGCAACCAAAGCTAAAGATTTTGTACTTTTTCTTTTTTCTGCACTCGTTATTTAGCACTCTTCGCGTTTCAGTCAAAAATGCCCTCAATCATAGTAATTGCAGGTGTGTATGTGTTTACATTTACTGCACTGTGTGATTGTGAGGCACATTTTTGAGCTAACACTGTTTGGGTTCACTCCATGACTCTGAGCTAAAAACACAGCAGTGGCACTAAAATATAGTTTTGTTAAAGGAAGGGGCATTAGACAAGTATGAAAAGTGGTTTACAACTCTTCATGGCATGCAAACCGAGGAGCCAACCAAACTGTAAATATCTGACATTTATCTTAAGGAAAATCACTATTATGCGGCTTGGTACCAAATTAGATTAATCTTGGTTTGAACTATACCAATAAAACGTGCGGTTGTACAGCATTTGAGCAGAAATAATTGGACATAAAAATTACAAAAATATCGATTACAACATGCTGTTTTTTTACATTGTTTTTCAATGTTTTTCATTTTTTTTCTACTTAGTAACTCAAATTTTGCCCTAGTTGACCTTTTATACATAATGTCTTTAAAACATAGAAGTTATGCAAGTGACATCACAACATTCGAAATGTTATCAGTGAGTTGCAAAAATGCATGGGAGTCAATGATTAGAGCTGACTTTTCCCCTGTAAGAGCAAATAGGAGAAAAGCTGCTAAAAGGTCTGATAACAAGAGGTGGAGTCCAATCACAATTCGGTAAAATATTGAGTTTTATTACGTAAAAGGAGAAAAAAAAAGTAAACATTGAAAGTAAACAGGATAAACAACAAGAACACATTCAGAAGTTTTGTATCAAATTTCTCACTGAAACAGGCTTTCGGATCACACATCCTTTAATTAGTTGTTTTTGTTAAAGGTGGGTAGCTAACTTTTTTAGTTGTAAATTGGTAAACTTTGTGTTTTCCACTAAAAAGTATAGGCTATAGTAAATGCAGCACTTTGTGGAAAAAATGAGACCTGTGTACTGTCTGAACTGAATAATAAAGACTTTTAGTTCTAATCAGGAGCTGAATGCAACGCTCTGATTGGCTAAGGTTGGGGCGGTCACTCCAGTTTCTTTGTTGTTTGTAAAAAAGAGGTTTATAAGCCATAAATGCAACAAAAATGAATACATGTCGATAATAACCATGTGTCGAAGGATTTATTAGCGGAAGTTGTCAGATTTAAAACGTAAATCGTGTTTGCAGTGTGAAATTCAGCTACCCCACCTTTAATCAACAATAGAGAAACTTTAACTTTACATTTTAATATATGAAGTTTGTTCCAAGGACTGTAGACAGGGGTCAAACAAATTTTGACAAATATTACTCATCTTATATAATAGTTGTAGTTGATTTGTATATTTATTGAAGTGACAATTACTGAATATACTTCTACAATAAAAGACACAAGATAGGAGTGCTGCTGGGTCCAAGAGTACACTATAAATAATAAATCAGGCACTCATCAAGGATCATAGAGAAGACATAAAATCAGAACAAAACCCTTTAATGTAAATGTTAAACGAGGGTAAAAATCTTGGTCACTTGCTGCTTAATAAAGGATTTTTATCATCAGAGTGCCACGGATTTTTACTGTCATTTAACGTTTGCATTGAAGGGTTTTGTTCTGATTTTATATACATCTGCATTAATCTGATAAATGATTTACTCTTTAAGTTTTAGACAAATCATTTCATTAAGTTAAGACACCCAGATTACTGACACTAATATAACATTAAAGTAAACTTTTTAAGACCTCTAGGGCCGCGTGAAATGAGATGGCGGGACGCATCTGGCCCCCGGGTCTTGAGTTTGACACATGCGCTCTACAAAAAGGCAAAGAAACACAACAAGGCTAGCAGCAGATGGAGTGGTTGCAATCATTAGATAGTTGCCATTTTGCGTTTTGGAGTTTTCTAACAAAATGCTTTTTTAGTCACATTTCGCACTGCTCATTACATGTATTTTTAAGAGTTTATATACAACTTACCTAGCTTAGAATGAGGAGCTAAACCAGTGCTTTTCCTTTCAGTTACAATGACGACATTATTTACACTCGAGCACTCACTCTCACTTTGGTCAAGGTAAACACAATCACAGCTAACAGTCTGTACAACCTCACTGATGCTAACTCTACATGTGGTTACACTCATGTTAAAGCTAGAAGCACGTTCACTGAAAAGTCCATAAAAACATCTCTCTTAGACACATGCCTTTATGATTCTGTGCTGCCAAGATTTTTATAGCTTAACACCGTTTCAGATTTCTTGCCAAAGTTGTTAAGACGCTATTAAAGAACAAGACAGTGAATATTTTTGGATGGTTGCTAAAGCAAACAAACTACAGCAACACTTTATAATTGTTTACCCAACAACCACTGCAATAACCACTATAGAGACAAAACTGTTACAACTTTTGAAATGGCAAATGAATTATTATATCCAGATACACTTTTCTGGTTTCATTTTTTTAGGACTTTGTATTTTCTGTTTTTCATGTTTTCTTTATATTGACACAGGTCTATTCTTCTGCCTTTAAAAATATAGCTATCTTGAATGTGGCTCCACTTGAATTAAATTATTTGTTGTATAAATAGATCTATGTAAACAAAAATATTGCACAATAATGTTTTAACCTCCTCCGCATTACTTTAACTGTGACAAAGGTGATGTTTAAGCTTCTGTTTTCTAAAGGCAGTGAGCATATACTGTTGTTGAGGTCTAAGTCTGAAAGAGCAGTACTTGCCTGTAAACAAGTTAGTTACTGATACAAGTATATGATTAGAACATTTACAACAAATCTCTCACATATGAGATCGTTGTAGATACAACTTTACCTGCTGGGACAATTATGCATTTGTGATTAGTACAGTTTCATAGACATACAACATATTTAACTTACTGCTCTCATTATGACAGCTAACGCCTAGTCCAGGGTTAGTTTACCTAATTGTTTCTGAAGGCTGAAGATGCACAACTCTGCATATCTTTTAACACAATTTGGTTTCGCACAAACTATTTTAACTATTCTAACCCTGAACTTAATTTCTAATGTTTAGAAGATGCAATGTGGGCCGGAGTTGGAGGTCTTATGCTGAGTAGCCCTGACCTAGTCCAATGACAATGACTCCTAATTGTAATAATATTATATTATAATTATGACCTTTGCCCTTTCCTAAAGAGTTTTAAATCAGTTTTCTTGTTTTATCTGATTTACATGGTAAGAAAGTATTGATTTTGTTGTCTAAAAAGCATTTTGGTTGATTGCTTTATTTGTGGTATCAAAATTGGTATAGAGTATGAAGTCTATTTCTATAAACTGAGGTTGAAATTGTAACCCTGTGACCACTCTACAAAACTACTTTATGTGTACACAAGTCTTTATTTGTAAAATGTGCTGCAGAAACTTTAAAGTAAAAGTAGTTCTTTCCATCTTTAACAGACATACTGACAGTTTGGCCTGAGCGCTCAATCAGACATAACAAAGACATTATAATTAAACATTATTAGGTGCTGATATCAGTGCACATTATTGAGACAGAGGTTAGCCAGCGGTGCTTTCACAGGTATGAGCGAGTTACACAGTCCGCCCCGCTGCTTATTACAACTTTATTGTGGATGACGTGACTTTTAACGGGGCAGTGAACGCATCAGGGCCACACACGCTCAGTGCTGCAGCACTACTGTTGGCAGGAATGCTTCTCTATCCTCCGACGTTTCGTAATTTTAAATTGTTGGAAAGACTTAAGTGCAAATGATTCACTGTGGAAGCGAATTAATGAATAACTCTTTGTTTGTATGTGTTCAAAGGAAGAAGACGCCAAAATGCCAGAGAGAAGGGACCGGAACAAATCTGTTGTATTGTCCTCGTTACTGGTATTGTATTCCAAGTATTATTATTACTTACTTTACTGAAGCTGATGCTATTGCTTCTATTACTACTACTAAGATTATTTTGGTTTGTCTGCACAAATAATTGAAATCAAATTATTTAAAAGATGTAAAAAGCAAATCGCAAAGGTTGCGTTTTTTCCATAGTAATTTTTTCTCAGTATATTTATTGTTTTGTTTTTGTACTTTTATTTTATTTATTCATAGTCAATCCAACAGAGGTTATTTTGTCAAGATGCAACTTTTGAAGCATCATAATTTCCTTGACTAACAACCTGTGATTTTCTGCATTAAAAATGGTTAATCCTGTAATTTGTTCTCAATGTAACAACTAAAGAGCTCCATTGTAAACCAAGCTTCATGTCATTATTCCTCTTTCATTCAGTCATTTTGCATTAGAAACACTGCTAGCATGTTGTGCTAGCCTTCACTACAAGTAAAACCCACGATGACATGGGGAGAACATGCAAACTACACTCTGAGAGATTGTGAGATGCTGATATGGTTCGGCCTGGGAATTGAACCCATGATCTCCTTATTGGGAACCAGAGCTCTAACCACTCTGCTAACTTGCACCCCTTAAACTGTTTTGAGATGTATAATTCCTTACATCTTGCAGTGTGACTTTCATTCAGAGGGCACCAAGTTTGAAAAGTGCAAACGTTGACTATAGTCAGTGTCACACTTTTTTGGTTAAAGTTTTTTCCCGCCACACCACCCACTCAAATTTGGCCAAATCAAAGAATTTAACCTTTTCTTAGCAATTAGTGTTTAGTGAATTAGAGATGTGCTGCACACTCCAAAGTGTTATTTAATGAAATCCGTGTCAGACTGAAAGTTTGAAAACTTTTCAAAACACAGCTTCCAGTATCTGAAAGCATACTGGACCCTGGCACACTGGTTTTTAAAACCACTGTTCTGTTTTGCTACTACATACTTTCTTTTCTATTTTCACTACTAAAAGTAATTAACTGCTACTAGTAGAACTGCAAACCTCTACTGACCTTTCTCTGAGGTCAAAAGTATAACTGCTGTTTCTACTATTGCTCTACATTTTATCTTCACCCAAAATCCTTAATAGCTCCACAATGTGCATTGCAAGCACACTTATCTCAGACTTTGGCGTAGGACCATCCAGACTTTAGCTATTAAGTGCCAGCAGCTTGCACAACTCGGCTTCTCTTGTACCAATTAGCCAACCATTGAGCCTTTGCATATAATCTCGCAGAGAATCTCTCGATCCTGTGCATGTTTTGATGTTGAAATCCCATTGGCAGCGTTCCCACTTCAGCCCGGCCCCTTTCTGCTGTCTCCTCATCAGTCACCATGTGCAGGCCGACGCACAAGCTGGCATATACACCTTAAGTTTACACACATTAGGGCAGGTAATTTATTTGTAGGTTGTAGAATATGCAAAATTTACATAGAAAATGAGAATATTACATGTCAATTACATTACCTGCATTTTTGTGTTAAAAATGCAGGTAATGCAATAAGGTCCTGCTGGAATAATGTCTAGCAGGACCTTATTATCAAATTAGTGTTGAGTAAGATGTTTGACACTGAACCAAATTTGCTTATAGCAGATTCTTAAGAATTGACTACTAATTGTATTTTGTTTGTAGCAGTTGTAGTCTGATGATTTTTGGGTATATTTGCTGACTGAATCATTTTGATGTGTTTAACCTGTGTCAGGTGTGACATGATGATGTGTGGTAAAGGGATGTACAAACAAAACATGATCTTATCTTTGTTTACTTTGGCTTTATACAAAGAAAATTATCTTTTCCACCATAATGTATATTGCAAAAGCAGCACACTGTGATACCACTGTGCACTGTCTGAAAGATAAGCATTTTATTTGTCTTCAAGAGCTAATGCAGTGCTCTGATTGGCTGGGCTTGGCTGTTTATATGACCACTATTATCTCATGTTACTAACCGATCTTCAAAATACACATTTCCTTTGACAAAAAAACTAAACAGTGGAACATTCTGGTTGTAAAGACATTTGCCTTGAGCGCTTGTGTATAAAGTTTAAAAGCATTTGTTATGATCTAGCTGAGCACATTTGCATTTATTTGCTCAAACTGTGAGCACTAATATGAGAAGTTTAAAAGGATACAAAACAGTGGGGTGATATTTAACAGCAGGGGGTAAAGATGGAGATGGTTAGATCAGTTTTGTTCTTATTGTTGTGGCCTGTAAATAGCTCTTTGAAATATCATGCTATTGTTGGTCAGTGACACACATGTAAAGAATGAACAAGTAAATAAACAAACAAGCCATTCTGTTACTTATGCAACATCTTTTTACTCTGTTTGCGCTTATATGCGCATTCTCTTTATAAATTACTACCAGCAATGTATATGATAAATTTACTACAGATATATTAGATATTGACAACATTTTTGCGCTTGTTTGTATGGAGATTGCATTGTTTGTAATGTTCAATAGTTTGGCTTGAATTTTGTATTCATTCAGTTCCAAGTTACAGTTTTTGTTGCTTAATAATTGGGAAAAACAACATTTTCAAGTGGCCACTTGTTTATAGATCTCTGCTCTCATTTTCAAAACTTTGTATGGATTTTTTTAATGTACAAACACAAACTTACCTACTTTACGTCAACTAGTGTGTGTTGATGCTCCGAACTAAATTTCTGAACTTGCCTATTTCTTATCTCTCTGAGCCAAATCGCTTTCAGCATTCTCAGCTGAACAATTCTTCATCTGAGCCACATTAGAAGACTAAGAAATGCTAATCACATGCTAACAGCATAAGAAGGGCACTTTCTAGAAACTGAGAACAAAAGCTTGATTATTAGACCCAATAGGTGGGTTTCAGATGACATCACAACCTTCTACAGGCCAATGTAATTTCAATGAGGTGGAGGGCAGCTAAAATAAATATTGTTTAAATGCAAGTAATACAAATGAGTATTGGGTTTAGTCATTGTAGAATAATCGCTTTTTAAATTAGCTAAATATTTTTTGAATTATTTCACGACAAAGTCCAATGATATTAATAGGAAAATCTGCCTCTTGCCCTCCACCTGGCTTATAACTGCCAAGAATTCTAGAATGTGAAACCCACCTATTAGACCTAAATAAAAGAGACCCAAGACTGTTAACTTGGGCTGGTGCTAACCTTCTTGCAGATACATAAAGTTTAATGCCATGCTATAGTACATTCTCGTCAAATGCGTCTTCACGGAGACTACTTGGAAATCCCTTCACCAAAAAATTCCACTGTGAGCTTTCAATCTATTGTCACTTTTGTGGTATACCACTATGAACTGTTTTCAGCCCCGCAGAGAAAATGCAACTCCACTTCTTACTGTTCTGACAAATATAAATCATCTTTTGTGCAGTAACTTTGACAAGTGCCCTCCCCATAAACCTACAGTGTTTCGCCTCATTTGTTTTGTCCAGCCCTCACCACCTGACCACCATCTCTCCTCCAGGTGTGTTGTATGTTCGCCAGCGCAGAGTATTCCAGCTGTGGAGAATATGAGTTCTTCAACCAGACCAGTAACAGCTGCCAGGCGTGTCCGCAGTGCCAGCCGGGACAGGAGCCGCATATGGTGAGAAGCTCCATTATCACTATAATCTATGTATGTGCCTCTTTGTGAATTATACATTATAACAAACGGAGCCAGGTGAAATTTATATTAAGACGCACTTCTATTATCTACTGCTATTTATCATTTTGTTTGCCAATACAGTTTTTGTTTACAAAGTGGTTTCTCCTACGCACCTGTCGCCCAGTCAGGTGTGCAGAGTTGTGTCTAAAAAGTTAGTGGAGGTTCCGCAATGATCTTTTCTCCATTGAGATCATAATGCTTTCTCTGTAGAATGTAACACAGTATCAGTTTTAACTTAAATATGTCCAGGGAGACAAGCATACAAGACAAGGAACTACCAGGCCAAGTTAAAAGTCAGTTCTGTGAAGAGGTGCCATCACTCAAATTAAGTATGCTTTTCAAGGTGTTCTGGATCAGAGCACCCAGAGAGAAATAAATTCTAGATTTTAGTGCTGCACTAAGGAACATTTCAGGCAAAACAGTAATATCACCCATGGAGTCAGGTACTAGGCAAAGTCTCTACCAGAAAAGTTGCCTATTGCACCTTTAACTAAATTTCCATGTACTTTAAGCAGTTCAATGCGAAACCAAAACAAAAAGCTCAGGTATTTTATTGTAACTCAAAAGGACTGATCAAGTACATCAGCATAATCTGTGTTTGTGCAGTTTGAGGTCTACAGCACAGTTAGCGACCATATTTATCATAAAATCATTATTGTTATTTGTTTATTTTAAGGCCCAGTGCATTGATGGTATTATTCCTATATATTTTTTTCTGTTTGTGCTGAAATTAACCATCATCAAGGCAATGACTCACGGAGAGCCAGTAAACAAACAAACAAAGTAAACATGTGACCCCAGCCCTGGACCACACACTGAGCTCATGACTTGGTGCAAATTGAAGTGTGTCTAAGTCCCAAATGCACAATTTCTTCTGCTTTATTGCGCTCTTTGACTTAGAAGTAAAGGTATGCATTACAGCGCACTGCAGCAGTAGTCTCAGTCAGTCTGTCTGCCGTCAGCCAAAGAAAACAGAAACGCTTCAAGGTTAGAATAACGTCTTTTACAGCCTCACTGTTGTTTTTTATGACACACAGAGGTGGAAAGAGATTAAAAGAATAAACTCAACACAGTTATGTTAATGAAAAATACATTTGACTCTTAAAATAGTCTTAAAAATCCAAAATATAACAGGTACATCTATATTATGACATAACAGTAGACTATTTTATATGTGCAGCTCTCAGACTTATGAGTCCAGTGCAGAAGCTTTTATTAAATGATTATGATTTAAATTTGAGTTAAAAGCTGTACTATACTTCTTTAGCCATTATAATGTAATATTTGGTATCAGTATCAGCACCTACCCTGAGTCAAAGTATGGTATCGGATCAGTTCCAGAAATTTGTTATCGTACAACACTAGTCTCTAGTCGTTGTCCAGTGTGCTCTTATTCAGGGTCATGTCATGTCTAAAACACTTAACATTTCCCCAAATCTTCTGTTGTCACATGACCAGATCCATAAAGCTCACAGTGCCGAGAAAGTATTTTTACTCAAGTACTGTACTTAAAAGGTGAGGTAGTTGATTTTCACACTGCAAAACACAATTTAGGTTTTAATTCTTACAACTTCCTCTCATAAATCCTCCGACACTAGTTAATATCGACATATATTCATTTTGGTTGCACTAACAACTTTTAAACGTCTTTTTACAAACAACAAAGTGAACTGGAGTGAACGCCCCAAGCTCAGCCAATCAGAGTGATGCATTTAGCTCCTGTTTAGAACTAAAATTCTTTATTCTTTAGTTCAGACAGTACTCAGAGGTCTAATTTTTTCACAAAGTGCTTGTATTTACTATATATATTTTTAGTGAAAGCACAAAGTCTAATTTACAACTAAAAAGTTAGCTACCCCAGCCTTAAGTAGTTTATTTGAGTATCTGCACTTTTCTTCAGTAATAAAAAATCGGATTACTTTTACTTAATTTTTTTGTATGAAATAAATGTTCTTTCTATTCCTACATTTGAAAAGTTACCTTTTAAGTCCAGAACAGTTTCTTTTTTACATTTAAATCCCCTGCAGATCTGCTGGGATCTTATATATCAAGGCTTTAGGGAGTACTGATCCGAACTGGGATCAGATACTCAGCCTATAGTATCGGTTCAGCTGATATCATAGTTGTGTGTTAATTGGACAAAATGAGACTTATTTACTGCTGAGTTGATCCAGAATGTCTCATGATGTTTGACATTTTATTGAGATGAAGTTGTTTAGTTGTGACTTGCACTATAAATATTAGTTACATAACACTATATGACCAAATGTCTAATGATTTGAGAAGAAAAAACAGAGCTTTTTCAGTCTTTACACTGGTATCGTTGAATTATACTCTATACTGCGACAGATACTCAGTGTTGGGTAAGTTACTTTTAAATTGTAATACATATATATTACTAGTTACAGGGAGAAAATGTAATATATTTGTATTACAATCACTGTCCCAGAAATGTAACTGAGTTACATACAGTGAGTTACTTTAAGCTAATCACACATTTGTTAAGACCTTGTACAATCCTGTTAAATTTACACTTGATTACTGATTAATTTATGGAAATGTGACGTCACAACACATTTTCCTCATAATATTTGATTCACCCTTTAAGCCATAGACAGTATTTTGTGGTGTTTTTATCCTGAAGTGACTTTTAATAGAATATAAAAGCATAATTTATATGAAAGTAATTTGAGTCGTTTTGTCACATTTTTATAAGTAATGAGTTACACAACTTAGTCACTGAAAAGTAGAATATATTACAGTAAATAGTTGTTGTTGTAAATAGTTACTCCCAACACTGCAGATACTTAAAGTCAAAGTCAAAGTATTCGAACAGAAAAAGCTGGGTCGGTGCATCCCTATTTTTTTTCCAATTAAATCCCCAAACATTCTGATATACAGAGCCTTTTCCATCGCTGCCCCACCCTCTGGGACAGAGACTGCACTCACCACTTTTAGGAAAAATATCAAGACTCATCTGTTTAAATTTGCTTNTCTTTGAGGCATTATGATTGCTTTATTGTGGTATTCAGACATTAGGTTATGTGTACACTGAAATGAAGATATCACGGTTATTTTTTTTCTATGTTTACTGAGGTTGAAATTGTAACCCTGTGACCACTCTACAAACTACTTTATGTGTACACAAGTCTTTATTTGTAAAATGTGCTGCAGAAACTTTAAAGTAAAAGTAGTTCTTTCCATCTTTAACAGACATACTGACAGTTTGGCCTGAGCGCTCAATCAGACATAACAAAGATATTATAATTAAACATTATTAGGTGCTATCAGTGCACATTATTGAGACAGAGGTTAGCCAGCGGTGCTTTCACAGGTATGAGCGAGTTACACAGTCCGCCCGCTGCTTATTACAACTTTATTGTGGATGACGTGATTTTTACGGGGCAGTGAACGCATCAGGCCACACACCTCAGTGCTGCAGCACTACTGTTGGCAGGAATGCTTCTCTATCCTCTGACGTTTCGTAATTTTAAATTGTGGAAAGACTTAAGTGCAAATTATTCACTGTGGAAGCGAATTAATGAATAACTCTTTGTTGTATGTGTTCAAAGGAAGAAGACGCCAAAATGCCAGAGAGGAGGGACCGGAACAAGTCTGTTGTATTGTCCTCGTTACTGGTATGCATTCCAAGTATTATTTATTACTAACTTTACTGAAGCTGATGCTATCGCTTCTATTACTACTACTAAGATTATTTTGGTGGGTCTGCACAAACAATGAAATCAAATTATTTTAATAGATGTAAAAAGCAAATCGCAAAGGTTGCATTTTTTCATAGTAATGATTATTATTATTTTTGTTTGTTTTGTACTTTTATTTTATTTATTCATAGTCAATCCAAAGGAGGTTATTTTGTCAAGATGCAACTTTTGAAGCATAATTTCTTTGACCAACAACAAAATATCTTGTGATTTTCTGCATTAAAAATGGTTAATCCTGTAATTTGTGCTGAATGTAACAACTTAGAGCTCCATTGTAAACAGAGCTTCATGTCATTATTCCTCTTTCATTCAGTCATTTTGCATTAGAAACACTGCTAGCATGTTGTGCTAGCCTTCACTAACAAGTAAAACCCACGGTCACATGGGGAGAACATGCAAACTACACTCTGAGAGATTGTGAGATGTTGATATGGTTCGGCCTGGGAGTTGAACCCACGATCTCCTTATTGGGAAGCCAGAGCTCTAACCACTCTGCTAACTTGCACCCCTTAAACTGTTTTGAGATGTATAATTCCTTACATCTTGCAGTGTGACTTTTATTCAGAGGGCACCAGGTTTGAAAAGTGCAAAAGTCGACTATAGTCAGTGTCACACTTTTTTGGTTAAAGTTTTTTCACGCCACACCACTCACTCAAATATGGCCAAATCAAAGAATTTAACCTTTTCTTAGCAATTAGTGATTAGTGAATTAGAGTTAGTGCTGCACACTCCAAAGTGTTATTTCATGAAATCCATGTCAGACTAAAAGTTTGAAAACTTTTACAATTTTTTCAAGACACAGCTTCCAGTATCTGAAATCATACTAATGTCCCTGACCCTGGCACGCTTGTTTTTAAAACCAATGCTCTATTTTGCTACGACTTTCTTTTTCTATTTTTACTACTAAAAGTAATTAACTGCTACTAGTAGAACTGCAACCTCTACTGACCTTTCTCTGAGGTCAAAAGTATAACTGCTGTTTCTACTATTGCTCTACATTTTATCTTCACCCAAAAATCCTTAATAGCTCCACAATGTGCATTGCAAGCACACTTATCTCAGATTTTGGCGTAGGACCATCCAGACTTTAGCTATTAAGTGCCAGCAGCTTGCACAACTCGGCTTCTCTTGTACCAATTAGCCAACCATTGAGCCTTTGCATATAATCTAGGAGAGAATCTCTCGATCCTGTGCATGTTTTGATGTTGAAATCCCATTGGCAGCGTTCCCACTTCAGCCCGGCCCCTTTCTGCTGTCTCCTCATCAGTCACCATGTGCAGTCCGACGCACAAGCTGGCATATACACCTTAAGTTTACACACTTTAGGGCAGGTAATTCATTTGTAGGTTGTCGAATATGCAAAATTTACATAGAAAATGAGAATATTACATGTCAATTACATTACCTGCATTTTTGTGTTAAAAATGCAGGTAATGCAATAAGGTTATTAAGGTTAAGGCTTATTATCAAATTAGTGTTGAGTAAGATGTTTGAGTTAAGAATTGACTACTAATTGTATTTTGTTTGTATCAGTTGTAGTCTGATGATTTTTTGGGATATTTGCTTAGACTGACTGAATCATTTTGATGTGTTTAACCTGTGTCAGGTGTGACATGATGATGTGTGGTAAAGGGATGCACAAACAAAACATGATCTTATCTTTGTTTACTTTGGCTTTATACAAAGAAAATGATCTTTTCCACCATAATGTATATTGCAAAAGCAGCACACTGTGATACCACTGTGCACTATCTGAAAGATAAGCATTTTATTTGTCTTCAAGAGCTAATGCAGTGCTCTGATTGGCTGTGCTTGGCTGTTTATATGACCACTATTATCTCATGTTACTAACCGATCTTCAAAATACACATTTCCTTTGGCAAAAAAACTAAACAGTGAAGCATTCTGGTTGTGAAGACATTTGCCTTGAGCGCTGTGTATAAGTTTAAAAGCGTTTGTTATGATCTAGCTGAGCACATTTGCATTTATTTACTCAAACTGTGAGCACTATATGAGAAGTTTAGAAGAATACAAAACAGTGGGGTGATATTTAACAGCAGGAGGTAAAGATGGAGATAGTTAGACCAGTTTTGTTCTTTATTGTTGTGGCCTGTAAATAGCTCTTTGAAATATCGTGCTATTGTTGGTCAGTGACACACATGTAAAGAATGAACAAGTAAATATACAAACAAACCATATTCGTACTTATTACATATTTGTACCCTCCTTTGCCATTATATACACATTCATTTAACTCTTGATGAATTACTACCAGCAATGTATAAACACGTTTACTACAGATATATTAGATATTTACAACGTCTCTATGGAGATTACATTGTTTGTAATGTACCATTGTTTGACTTGAACTTTGTATTCATTCAATTAAAGGTGTTTTTGGTGTTTTTTCAAGTGGCTGCTGTTCATCTCAGCACTCATTTTCAAAACTTTGTGAGGATGTATTTTTGTACAAAACACAAACTTACAAAATTGTGTTGTTCTTCTATGACAATGACAATAAATCTTGAATCTGAACTTGCCTAATTCTCCTCTCTCCGAGCACAAATTACTTTGAGTAGTCTGAGCTGAATAATTCTTGATCTTAATGTAGAAGCACCTTTCAAAACTTTCAGAAGCCAGAGCAAGCTGAAGACTAACAGACGCTAATCACATACTAAGCGTAAACAAGGGCACTTCCTGAAATCTAAGAACAAAAGTTTGATTATTAGACATGAATCATTTTCACACACATAGATAACTAAAAACTAATATTTTTTTCCCCCCAATTGTGCTTTAAAGTGAAACTTTAGGTACATAACACCATTCATAAAAGAGACCCAAGATTGGGAACTTGGACTGGAGATTACCTTCCTGCAGATACTGTACATAAAGTTTAATGCCATGTTATAGAACATTCTGTCAGAATGCTTCTTCATGGCGACAACTTGGCAAACCCTTCACCAAAAAATTCTATGGTGAACTTTTAATCTATTGTCACTTTTGTGGTATACCACTGTTTTTAGCCTGCAGAGAAAATGCAACTCCACTTCTTACTGTTCTGACAAATATAAATCATCTTCTGTGCAGTAATCTTTGACAAGTGCCCTCCCCATAAACCTACAGTGTTTCGCCTCATTTGTTTTGTCCAGCCCTCACCACCTGACCACCATCTCTTCTCCAGGTGTGTTGTATGTTCGCCAGCGCAGAGTATTCCAGCTGTGGAGAATATGAGTTCTTCAACCAGACCAGTAACAGCTGCCAGGCGTGTCCGCAGTGCCAGCCGGGACAGGAGCCGCATATGGTGAGAAGCTCCATTATCACTCGCCTCTTTGTGAATATACATTATATCAAACGGAGCCAGGTGAATTTATAAGACACACTTCCATTTATCTACTGCTATTTATCATTTTGTTTGCCAATACAGTTTTTGTTTACAAAGGGGTTCTTGTTTTCACCACTCTGTCCAGTCAGTGTGCAGAGTTTTGTTCTAAAAGTTATGGAGTTCCGCAATGATTTTTCTCCATTGAGTCATAATGCTTGTCTCTGTGAATACACACAGGTATGCAGTTTTAACTTAAATATGTCCAGAGACAGCATAAAACAAGGAACTACCAGCCAATAATCAGTTTTGAAGAGTCTCACTCAATTAAGTATCTTTCAAGTTTCTGATCAGAGACCCAGAGGAGAAATTTTAGATTTTAGTGCCGCAAGGACTTTCAGGCAAAACAGTAAATCACCATGGAAGTCAGGTACAGCAAGTCTCTACCAGAAAAGTTGCCTATGCACCTTTAACTTTTCATTACTTTAAGCAGTTCAATGCGAAACCAAAACAAAAAGTCAGGTATTTTATGTAACTCAAAAGGACTGATCAAGTACAGTCAGCATAATATGTGTTTGTGCAGTTTGAGGACAGTAACAGTCTTAACAAAGTCCAGCACAGTTAGTGACCATATTTATCATAAAATCATTATTGTTATTTGTTTATTTTTAATATAGGCCCAGTGCATTGATGGTATTATTCCTATATATTTTTTTCTGTTTGTGCTGAAATTAAACCATTCATCAAGGCAATGACTCACGGAGAGCCGGTAAACAAACAAAGTAAACATGTGACCCCAGCCCTGGACCACACACTGAGCTCATGACTTGGTGCAAATTGAAGTGTGTCTAAGTCCCAAATGCACAATTTCTTCTGCTTTATTGCGCTCATTGACTTAGAAGTGAAGGTATGCATTACAGCGCACCGCAGCAGTAGTCTCAGTCAGTCTGTCTGCCGTCAGCCAAAGAAAACAGAAACGCTTCAGTGGACACCCTGGGGTGCCACGCCCGCCCCACGGAGACATGCACCAAAATGAATTATTAGTATTTGAGTTTATGTTTTTCTAGACAAGTGCAAACAGTCTTGCATCTTTATTGGGCACTGTGAAAGAGGACTTAGACAGACACAAACTCAGATTACAGATTTTTTTTAAGGTCATGCAAGTCCTTCTTTGATTGATTGTATTATTTTTGCTCATGCATTATCATCAAGTTCAGTTTCGACTTTTTGTTCAAACATATACAGAAGTGGTATACTCATTTTAAACATTTTGTAGCCTGGGCATTCCCTGCTCAGTGAAATTAATTTGCCATGCACCATCATATCACCATCACAAGTCGCACCTAAAGAAACACGATTTAAAATAAGGTTCAATTCATATTAGTCATAGGTGTTGCACAAAAAATGTTTGTAAGAGCATTGCTTACTAAACACTTTTCAATAATTAAGTGATACATTTTTAAGATGCCTCATATGTGCTTACAAATAGCCAGTTCGCATTAAAACACACATTTTATTTACATGCTTGTGAGTACCTTTACTTCACATTTTTATGCAGACTAAAAAGTGTAAAAAAAAAACACATGACCGTCATGTGTTTCCGACCTCAGAAATTGAGTTAGAACTTCTTTTGGCTGCCAATTAAATTTTGTAGGCGAACCAATAATGCAGATCTTGGCAGCTAAATAATTTCTCAATTAAGTCTGAATATTTCATGGACTTAAAAATAGTGCATATGATTTTAGAGATCTACCCATAACATCACAGCTTTGTTTTTGGTGCGGAAGAGAAGATGTTAACATGACTACAATCTCAAAAAAGGTAAATGTTGCCATTGTTGTTTAGCTTAATATGCAGCTATTCAAAAATGTTTCTGTAATTATTTTGATACATTGGATTTTATATTTTAACAAAAACAACAAATCAAGCTAAATAACCTATTTAATTTCTTTGATTTATTTCCTCATTTGTTTCTCATCTCTTTACAACGTTATTCACAAAGTCCCTCTCTGTATATGTCGTACCAGTACTAGTATTCATGAGCTGAGCAGACAAGATAAAAAGCCAATTCATCAGCGAGATGAGTGGAGCCTTCTGCACTTTCCCCGGCTCCATCTGATGCTCCGGTCCACGTCTGTAATCCACACATTTCTGAGGTTTTCAATGCACAAGTGTGTCTTTGAGTTTATGAATGAGTTATCACTTTAATCATGAGATAACTAAAGGGGACGGTGGTGTTTTGAAGTGAGTCTGTGCCCACACACACACACAGATAATGACTCATTGCATTGTGACACAGACACAGAGGGGCCATCTTGGGTCCAGATTGTGGCAACAGCTGGCTTTGTGTTCTCCTTTAGTCACAGTAAACATTAAATACACATATGAAGAAACACAACATATGGAGGAATAGTATGTATAGTCGTTATTTTTTTTTTGCTCTTTTCAAAATGTAAACAGAAGCAGTCCACGTGTTATTATTCACCTCACTGTGTTTTGAATCATGTTTCATAAGTTTCAGAAGCCAATGCAAGTTGAAGGTAAGGTAAGGTATACTTTATTGTCCCGTAGGGAAATTTGTCCTCTGCATTTGACCCATCCTTCAATGCCTCTGGGGCATCTCCTCAGGAGCAGTGATCGCAGCGGTGCAGCGCTCGGGACCCATCTCCAGATGTTTTGCTAGGCTTGGTCAGGACTACCGTAGCTGGAGGATATTACCCTAACATGCATGTTATTGGGTCGGGTGGGGGAAACCCACCCAGACACGGGAGAAACATGCAAACTCCACACAGAAAGGCCCGGCCCGTGCGGGAATCGAACCCGCGACCTTCTTGCTGTGAGGCAAGAGCGCTAACCGCTCAGCCACCGTGCCGCCACCGAGCCTTTCACGGTCAAAAATCTGTTAATCGATTATGTTAACGCAGTGCTTTTTTATTGTTGTTATTTTCACTGAACGTGTTATAATTGGGCACAGCTGCACTACAAGAGTGAACTCAAAGCAGCAAGACAGTGACAGGCCTTTGATCTGTGCACAACACAACTGAATAAAAGTCTCTATAAACACTGCAACACTGTTGCAGTGCGTTTTTAATAAAATCACTCATAAATAAGGAGTCATGTTTTAAAGTTGCTGCTAACTTTAGCTGCTTACCTTAGCTTGAAACATCGATAGTTTCCTGACAAAAGCTAAATTGAATGGAGCTAACAGTGAATGCCCACTTCCTGGTTCCACAATTTCGGACCCCATGTTAAATTGCCATAGGGGATTCGATAAAAAATTATATTAAAAGTTTGGAAATGTCCTCGGGGCTAAGCAGCTATGTGGTGATCACGAGCATAACACCACATTTTTGTTTAAAAAAAAAAAAGTTTTTTCAGCTTTATAAACTACAAAGTTATTACGACATTTAGCTGAATTTTAAGTTCTGGATGTGCTTTTTAGACTGAAAACAACCGTGCTGTGGATCTGAGTTAGCACATAGCTGATTAGCCTTCGGTATGCCTTTAAACTCTTAAAATTTGAATTTTTCGAAAAGCCTATGGCACTATAACATGGGGCAAAACTCTTCCGGAACCAGGGCGGGCTTCCACTGTTGAGCTCCATTGAATCTAAGTGAATAAAACCATTTCTAATTTATATTAGTCCATAAACACTGCAGTGTCATGCAGATTTGCTCAGTCCTTATGATATAAACAGTGTTTTTGAAGTTTTAGCGATCTTTTTATCCCTTCTGACAGACGCCAGAGCTGTTCAGGGCCGTTAGCACCCTCTGTGGGAGCAACAGTTAAGCCATTAGTCACGGTTAACTGGTTAATTGATTAACCATGAACATCCCTATGCTGGAGCAAAGCTGATTTAAAGTTATTTTTCTACAGTTTGTGACCATTCAAAAATAAAGAATGATTGTTACTCTGTTATCTCTAAAACCTTTTGGACAATAATTTACTCCAATTAATTCATGACATTGCTTTCAAACATTTGCTGGAACTATGTACTATATAACGATTTCAATAGTTAAAGGATCTGACACTTACTTCAAAAATTGTAAATATCTCCATGAGAAATTCTGACATCATCAAATTCAAGAACGTGAATACAGTACAACCTATTTTGAGTTACCTATTCCTTTGCTCCAAACTGCTAAACTTGACAAAGTAACACATTCTCCTGATAACTTAAACCTTCTTTACCAAAACAATCAAAGCAAAACTTACTGAAGAATATTTGATTTCTTCAGAGTCACTGCACCATAGCCTAAAGTCGTGCGGATTGTAGCATAGGCTTGTTTTAATAGACAGATGAAAGCAGGAACGAAACGCAGATGAAAGAACATATTTGTATGAGTGTAGTGTGTGTAGTGTGTGTAGTGTGTGTGTATAGTGAGTATGTGACGTTGTTTCTCCCCTGCAAAGGATTAACATGTTACAAAAAGCAAAGATCAGTGCCTATTATGCAAAATGATAAGTTGCTCATTTGAAACTTAAGGCGTTTGTCGCATATGTCCCTCTGTTCGAAATCCATTTTTATTTAACTTTCCCAAAATGGCAAAGTTAGATTGTCTAAGAAATCTTATGTGGGATGTAGTACAACTTTATTGCTCATAAACAGTCCATTTAACAGCTGATAATTGGTGTTTGTTATGTTGTTATAAAAGTCTAATAAAGCTTCTGTTCTGGGTGTGTTTTGCAGACTTGTGGCTACGGCATAAAAGATGAGGACTTCACATGTGTGCCGTGTGCCCAGGGGAAATACTCCAAAGGGAAGTATGAGATCTGCCGACGACACAAGGACTGCGACGCCCTCTACAGAGCGACGGTGCTCGTAGCAGGCACCCCCGAGAGCGATGCAGAGTGTGGCCCATGTTTGCCTGGGTAAGACGCAACAGATACACTTTAGCATAATGAGAATATCTGGATTGCCATGAAAAGCTTCACCTGGTAGTCTAGTCTTGCATTTTTTTTTCTAATAAACGTTGATATTTATCCAGGCTTGGGGTTGCTCCAAATAGCGTATAACCTCTCTCTAAATCTAAATATTTATTGTTTGAATTTGGATTTTCGCTAAATAATCACACTGGAGAACAGACAAAATATGTAGATTAATGGTTTAGCTGTTTTTGTTTATTTTTCTTTTATAATATTGAAATGGTTGTTTGGCTGAATATTAAGAGAACCATCTTAACAATGCATACAATCTTTAAAAATGGCAAAACGAGCAAAGTCGAAGCTACTTTTGTGGTTCCTGTCTAATATTTGAAGGTACTGTATGCTGTATGTAATCAGCGATTACCTTTTTTCCATGATGTTGCTTTGGCTTTAGAATGCTACACAGTATGGCTTTAAACTTAGATGTCTCCATGAAGATGAACATGTGATGCTACCAGGCTACGTTAAAAGTCAAATGTACTACTGTCTCATTCAAAGTATTAACCTCACCATGGAGTCAGGCAGGAGGAGCAGATTATCTATTGGAAAAATGACACAGTGCACATTGAATTTAACAAGCTGGATCAATATATTTACTACCAACCTCGATGCATTGTTAAATTACTTTATGATGATTGTCTTTGGTGTTGTAGAATATAAGAAGGATCCTCAGAGTTGAAAGAAGAAAGTCTAGGGCTCTAACTGAAGAGGTTTCTGCTTTCTACTCAGAACAGAAAAGCTGTTTTTCTCCTTCAGTTGTGATTATCTATGTTTGACCAACTCTGGACCAAATAGACATTGTCAGTGTTTGACCATAACTGACATAAAGTGATAGTAAAATTCACATGTTATCAGAATCATTGCTGCATTCAATAACTCATCGTGACTTGTCACTGATTTAAACACAGAGCAACATACCGGCCTCTTCACGCCAAGCTGACTCACTGGTAACAATTTAGTTTTCAACAAGTGAATTCTACTTAATGATAAAATGTTTTTCAAATCTGCAAACCTAATTTTTTTTAAACATCACCAGGCTGCGTTGAACTGGACCACCCTGCTCTTCAATTTCTTTCATGCTTTTGTCCTTCGTGCTGAAAATACACTTAATCCTGTTTCTCCATTTTACTGCCACAACACTGAGTCAACAAGGAACAACAAAATGTTCCCAGATCTTCTTGTCCTGTCTCTCCATCCCACCTTCCCATAATGCACTGCTTGTTTTATTGTAAGCCCTTTAATTTAGATGCAAATGTGTAAATAGTTATATGCCCAAAAAGATGGATGGTATATGTATTACAAAGGGAGGAAGCTGTATAAATTGGTGCTCGAATCTATGGGAAGATATTGTGTAGTGTTTGGTTTTGATCAATGGTTCTGGCTGTTTTGGAAACTTTGTTATATATTGCTTGTTTTGTTTTCTTCTCATGTGGCAATGAATACACTGTTGTAGATAACAATTTAAGCAGTCACATAATTGTAAGAAACAGCAGGACATGAACCCTCAAGAGATACAATAAGTTTTGTTATGTTCGCTGAAGTAAAGTTCCTTATGTTTTCAGTCTAGTAGTGAGTTTATACCTCTGATCACATTGCTAATATACAACAGACAGCAAACACAAGTTTCTTCTATAAACGCTATGTTAGAACCATGGTGAACTGATAAATAAAAATGCTTTTCACAATGTGTGGCCCTGATGGACAGAATAGGAAATAAGAAATCAGGCAAAAATCAAAAACATGCACGCAAATTTAAAATCTCATGCACAAATTCAAAAACACACACCCAAATTCAAAATAAATAACATAAACTCAGCCAAGCAAAAAAAGTTGACTTTGTGAAAGCCCACATTGCTTATTTTTGTCATTTACCGTAATTTTTGCAAGCTTCGAGCTGTGTGGCTTTTACAACGATGCTGCAAAATTATAGATTCTCATAGACTTACTATTAACATATGCAGCTTATTCACCTTTTTCTGCACTGCCAAAGAAAGTGGGCGGGACGGAATAAGGCGAATACGTATGTACTTTTTTTTAGCTTTATTTGGTGCAGCGTAGATTCTGGTGTGCTCAATCGTGTCAACAATATAGTATTAATTTTATCTTTTAAAACTAATAGGGGTTGGTTAATATATAAAAGCCTACTCACTTCTTTTCCAGAGTTGTGCTATTTTAGGATGTAAACCATGTAGAATTTCTTTGCCACTAAACTTAAAATATAATATACTAAGAAATCAAACTACATTACTAAGAAAGAGCTGTGTTAGTCACTTTATGACTCTTTGAGGTGGAAATTGATTGGCTAAGCAGAGGGTGTTGTACGCCTGCTTCACGTTTGTGTCTGAAAACCTGTTCTAAAGCTGTGCTAGTGGATAAAAAACATGCATGTGAAACTAGTGATGTGCCAAAGGCTTTGTGAGAGCCAGGGGGAGTTAGAAAGGATTCAATACACACTTCATTTTGTCATTACCAAGCTTCACTGTAGTAGTTCAAATGCTCACTCATTTTTTTCCAATGCAGTTATTGCAATTGTATGTTTGTCTATATCTGTTACATGAATAAAAGTCCAAAATTTTATTGGTGAAGTAACTAAAATCTTCTACACAACATCATGATACAAGACGGCACAAATCTCTTCTCCTTTATGCATTTTTCTTCCATTTTCCACATTCTTGATTAAATTAACCACATCTAGATTAGCTTGGACATGTTATAGTAGCGTTGTCCAAATCTATAACCCTCATTATATTGCCCACATAAATTCTTCTCATCTTTCAAAATGATTTAAAACGACTTGAAACCATTGCAGACTCGATGGTGCTGCTTCGTCTCAGTGACTGAAGGCGATACCTGCTCCATGCTCTGTTTTGTACCTTCAGGGCAGTAATTATCTCAGAGTCAAACTTTTCACCTCACATTCGCGCCATCGAACCTTTGCACTCTGCGTACAGACATGCAATCCCTCTGATCATTTGTTTATTGAGTTTCTGATAGATTAAAAATGTGTCCTTTCATGAAGACAGGTCCAAGTCATTATTTTATATTTATTCGAACTGATCTTTATATCATGTTTGACTTTGTTTGAAGCTTTTACTGTTTTTTACAGAAAGAGCAGCCGCTTGTTCAGAAGAATCATAGGGTTTTGATTAATTTAACTAATAATTTACAAACTGTGATTAGTTGACTTGTAATTTTTGTATTTTAAACATTTGGACATTACAGACTATTATGGTATTTTTACCCCCTACTTCATTTATTGGTCAGCCTTTGTAGTGAGAACTATAGGAATAATCAGATGATTGTGATTTACCTCAACAACAGTAAGGTGTAAAATCTAATTAGTAATGTAGCGCCAAGAAAATTGTGACACACACTTCACCCAGCCCCATTGCAATTTTAAAAGACACACAACAACATTTTATAACAAAAAATCTATTTATTTAATGAAAATGTCTAAAAAATAAACAGGTTCAGTTTTTCATCAATAATACTTTTAGGACTCTAGTCATCATCAGATGCCTAATCCTGTCAGATCTCAAAAGTTAAATAGGTTGGAACTGGGCAGTACGGCAGACTGCTGGAGGAAGCTCAAGTGTCACAGTTTGACGGTACACGAAGAAATTGTCGTGTAGGCAAGAGACTTCACCCACATTGCTTAGGATGAATCTAATGTGTGTGAATGGTTGATGGTGGTCAGAGGGTTCGATGGCACAAAGCGCTTCTGTCAGTCTGCACCATGGCAGCTGTGGCTACAAGAGCAGCTTATCACCATCGAGTGTGATGTGAATGAATAATGCATAGTGTGAAGTGTCTTTGGGTGTTATCAAAAGTGCTTTACGATTCCAATGCAATATTATTATTTCTCTTATTATCAAATTTCAAGCATTATTTATAACTGAGTAGCTAAATTGCGGATCACATTATATCAATGCTCTGTTTGGGTATTATTCCTTTGCCACTTAGTTTGTTTATGTACAACGATAGTGCTTGCCTAACCCTAAACACTAGAGGCAAAATGGCTAAAGTGTCTTGCTCAAGTAACATAGCAGCAGTAAGCATTGGTTCAGTGGTTTGATTTCCATCACCACTGAGCTACTTCTACCTCGATATTAACCAACACTTAATCTCTTTCCAAAATTATATCTTATGGTCTACCCATTGACTTTTACTCTAATATTTTGCAGGTATTACATGCTGGAGAACAGACCCAGGAACCTGTATGGGATGGTGTGTCACTCCTGCCAAAATGCACCAGCAAATACCAAAGAATGTAAGAGCAACTTACTTATCTTCTGTCTTTGAAACTTCCATAAATCTCTATTTCATGTTTGTTGTTTGTATTCAGACAGTTATGTGTTCAAAAGCTCAAGCTTTGCTCAATTATAAGCTTTAAAACATGAAAACAATTTCTTTCTAAATCAAAAGAACCAGATGTACTTCAAAACCTGCTTCAAGTTTATGGGAATAATTGAAGGGTTAATATTAAAGGACAAGCTCTTTGGATGTGGATTTGAATTTTAATACAGGGTATTTTTCTAAACTTTTTTTTTTTACGTAGGTTAAAGTTTAATACTAAAAGATCCAGTAGAGGCAGTCATTATAATAATTAGGGGTGGGATAAAATACAAATTTCACAAGATGAGACACAAAATTGAGTCCACAAGCACAAGACAAGAGAGTTTGACGTAATTTAACTCATATTTTGGAATGCGATTGTTGTGCTTTTTTTGAAACTACAGGTTGTAACTCACCAGCCAAATGCAATTTTACGTTTACAGTATTTTCTACATGGGCACATAGTTTTATCTTACAAGATTTTATGGCACAGGCTTCAGTTCAAATTCCTTGTCTTGTCAATGTAAACATAAGCAAAACAAATAACAAGTTTGTAGCAAATCACAGATCATCATTAAAAAATAAGAAAGATGACCACTGATATTTCTTAAGAAACTCAATGGTTTTGGATGCAACTGAGAACACACAGTAAAAATCCAGATATGATAGAAATGTCATGAATTTAGAGTATTAATCTTAATTTGTTTCAGTTGTTTAGAATATTTTGGATGGATCTAGAATAGTTTTGCTTGTTTCAAACGTTTCATGTACAGTATATCGCCGCTGCTGTAACTTTAGCTCCGCCGTCTCTGCGCTCCAGCCCACTTGGGCCAGCAGCACTAGCACGGCTATCCTCCGAGCTATGTGATGTTGTAAGCCACACATCTTCAGCACATTCTTTGCTGCTTACCCCAATTTTCTGCTTACAACTGTCCAAGTTGGCATTTTGATTTCGGCCGACAGCTCCTTACTGGGGCTGACTGGCTTGTCTTTTGGGCATTAGCCCCCAAAAGCTGTTGCCATGGTCACTTTTAGGCACCACAAAAACTCCTCCAAGAGTGGCACAAAACACTTTAAGGACTCGCCGCACTGATACAAAGTCCACAAAAAGTCTGAAATGCTTTGAAACCAGTGAAATATTCTCTGTCACATAAGCAATTAAAATTAACCTGGTCCAAAATTCAGATTAAAATGATGAATTTGTTGTATTAGGGTGAGCTAGATACACTGTTTTTGCAGTGCACAGGACTCAAAACAAGGAATCCACTAACTGCATAGACACTGTTAAGTGCAGTTCTGTTGTGCAATTTTGATGCGAAAAAGTAATTTAAAAAGGTCAAGGGCTCAAGTGAGGTTAGGTTTCTTGCACAGTTCTCTTTGGGTGGTGTGAAAGTTCTACAGTCTATTTACACATATGACCCTGACCAATAGCTAGTTTACTTCAAGACACATTTCAAAGCTGTGTGTGTGTTTTAATGCAATAGTGTCAACGATTGAAATGACGAAATACATGTCAATTTCTTTATATTGCGGCGCGTTTTCATCATCTAACCAAAAGTTGCTCCAGCGTAGCAAAAACACATTGACCCGAAATAAACTTGTCAACACCATTTGTGTATTGATTAAGGCACAGCAGTAGTTTTACATATTTCTATCCCTCGAGTGTAACAGCACAGCAGCATGGCGGATATGAACAGTGGTGTTATTGTGCCATATTTAATTAGTGTTGTGAAAGACGAAAAAAGCAGCTCAGGCCTGTAGAGACTGGGTTTAGATCTATAACTTCTTATGTGTGTGTGTGGTGTGCTTACCAACAAACTCTTGCTTTTCAACACGGCTCTAATTGTTTCTGCCGGGCATGGAAATGAGTGATTGAATGACACTGGCAAAGAAGAAAGGCATATGATAAGTGTTAAGGAAACAGAATGGCAACCTCAGTTCATTGATAATTGTGAGAGCAGAAGTGAATGTTTGTCTTCTTCTCAATAAGTGTTGTTCAATTTTTCTGTTGCCACAGGGAATGTTCCTGAATTTACTGATCAAGGTTTAAACTGTATCAGTCAGACTCTTATTTTCCCAAATAATATGGGCATAGAAGACAGGTGAAAACAGGAGTTTTCTGATCTCTCGAAACTCTTTGGACAACATGCAGAAATAGGACTAAATACCATTTTGAGTAAATTTAACGAGGACCTATTATATAAAATGTACTTTTCTGAGTTTTAACCAAGTTACAACAGTGTTTTCTCATCAGTATTTTACTCAAAGTTGTATTTGGACTTATTCGTGCACTCTTTATTTACTTGTAATTGTTAAAATTTCATGTAGGGTTCAAAATTGTTATGTAGCCACTTTCCAACATTAAACACAAGTAATTTAAATGTGCAGCTTGTAAAAGTAAAATTTTATAATGAAGTGGCAGGGCTCCTCAGTTCAGCAGGTTTTGAACCTGAAGTCAATGGACTCGTTTCTATTTCTAAGTCGTTTTAGGTCAATTTTGTGTTTTGCAGTGAACTAAATGTAAATTACTATCTATATCATAGTTTATTACTAAATACATAAAAAACATGTCTTTTTTTTTTTCGGGTTAAAAGCACGTTGAATTAGATTTTGTATGTCTTCTTTCAAAATGTATCGCTGGGGTGGCTAACTGGTCAGAGCTCATGAGTCGAAATTTTCAGCTATTATCCTTGAAGAGCCACACCATGAGCCAACCTACTGCCACCACCAGTGGTGGAAATAATTATGTTTTAACTTAAGTTTACACACAAACCCTTAAACTTAGATCCATAAGCCCATTATTAAAATTAAATTTCAATATAAAGTTTTAACGTTTGTCAGGGGGGTCTGGGGGCCCTCAACACAGGAGAATTTTTAAAAATTCAATGTCATTTCTACAGTTATTTTTGCTTGTTTTATTTCACTGTATGTCTTGGACACTTTTTTTTTAATTTAAGGTGTATTTGCACAAAATAAGAATATGAAGCTCCAGTTTCACAGTATATCACTGGGAGTCCGAAATGCTTCTTAAAAGAAATACTCTGTCTGGTAAATTGCTCTGCTTTGACATTACACTGACAGTTACACGCTTCCAGAAGGAGAAGGCAAGAGAGAAAGAGGAAGAGTGTGTGGATACGCAAATGTTTCTGAATGAGCCAAAGAGCCGCACTTGCACCGACCAAGAGCTGCATGCGCCTCCCTCTTTTATCTACACAGTGTAGTGTTTGTCAATGGAGACTTGAGTATATTCAATATTTTTGGATGATAAGCTATATGCTGGATTCATTCATCATTGTTTACTATCAAATTACAAATTATAATTACTTAGCAAATCTAAACAATGCAGTATCAAACTATATATTTACGGCAGAGGAAAAAAGTAAAAGTATTGCTTGAAGCTGGGAGTTCTGCTTTAGACAGGCTGACACTCGTCATGTAATCTGTAAATTACCCTGGCTTCTGTGGCTCTGTGTGTGTGATAATTAAAACTGCAGTGGGTATGAGAAAGAGGTGATTAGCATGTTGCTGCTTGCATCTATGCTACTTTTTGGCAGACACATGTGAGGGGCTTTGTTGGAATTACTGTTTTTAGACCTGTCACGTTTTGATAAATTTTTGTCATTTGGCGTGGCTCCTATCGCACACCCACACACTTAACACAAAACGATAATTGTCCACCAGAGAGATCGAGAGATTGTCAGCCACCATTATTTCCTGTAAATTTCAAAGCATTTTTGCATTCAACTGTGAGTAAACAACGTTTTACATCAACCATGAGAAACGCTTTGATTTTCTGTTTTTAAAAAAATCACTCCCAGTGTAATTTCGCTCCTTGCTGTGATTGTTTGGACCTGTTTTCCCACATTGCCCTGCAGAATTATCATTTCGCTGCGTGTTTTCAGCCTTGCAGTCATGATTAAGAGATTAAACCGCAAGACGCTAAACAAGATTCCAGTTCGGGCCCATATCCTGATCCCAAAAGTGTAAACACATACCCCACTTGTTAATGTCTGCAGCCACAGGGCATGTCAGAGTGTGATGACAAAGACCAAAGGGAAGCAACAGGGAAGTCAGTGAAGACCTGTGGAAACTGTGAAGCTGTGATACAAGACATCCTCAAACAAGGCAATCAGAATCACAAACTCATTTAAATCTTATTTAATAGTAAAACAGCAGGAGCAGTAGTTTAGAGCTAGGTAATATAGAAGTTAACTTTTTATATTTTAAATTTATTTTTTGTGTTGCTAAATTTTGTAGCATGATGTCATCATTTATGAACAAGACATTTTCGAATCCTGAAAGATTTGAACAATGTTTATCATTATTATTAACTAGTTCAACCTGTCCTAGGAATTTTAATTTTGTTTTTAGCTTTAACTCAATAGTATTAGTTTAATAATGCATCAGGGATGTGGTGTCTTTTATCTGTTTGAAAGTTTGTGCACATTTGAACAATTTTAGTTTACAGTATACAGTATATTAGTAGTATCCGCAGTAGTATTAGTAGCATTTGTAGTAGTAGTAGCAGCACTAGTAGTAGTAGTAGCAGTAGAAGTAATAGTAAGTAAAGTAGTAGGTAGTAGCAGTAGTAGTAGTTATAGTAAGTAGTACTCTAAAAATAGCATTTAAGAAGACATTTTTGGAGAGTTTTTACTATTCTCATGTGGTGTTTGAGGCAAACTTTTTATTGGACAGTTAATTGAGTTTCTGAAAAGTTGGTAAGCCCCAAAATAGTGCCAGTTACATTGTCTATTGAGTAAAAGTCAACAAAATGTGAAGCCAAAGCAAATTTTCCACTCGGAATGAATGCTTGTCTCAGCAACAAACATTCAAACCTAAAAGACGTGCCAATTCCCATAAGCTGCACAATGGTGGCTCTGGGTGGCTGCATTATTTCAGCAATTACAGCTAACTATGCCCATTTGGCTATTATTCTAAATGCATCTATTAACCCTGCTATGTCGAAACCTGGTGTCTAAAAATGCAAGCTTATAGTATAATCCTTAACAAGAAGCACAAAGGGGTCTTAGAATCATGACACACAGTAGAAAGTGCTCACACCTCAGTCTGCCTCAGCATTTTATCAGAAGACTTGTATTTTAACAGTTATCTGGTCATTTTATTGGCCTTTCACAGTATTCAACTAGTTTCTTATGGTTGTCTGAATGGGTAGAAAAATATGCAATCAAATTATAAATGGAGAATCCAACTTTACACATTATATTGTGAAAGCAACCCTCGGTGGCTAAAACAGACCGCTGTGTTGTCTGCATCAAATTAAGTATTAATGCAAACCCGGAAAGTCTGAAAAATGCAGTTTAAAAGATCCAAAAATGCATGCATGTAAATATCCACAAAGCGCCAATGGTTTGTAAGAGACAGTAACTTATTGAGTAGATTTAATTACTTACGTCCTCTTTTTGTCGCCTGAGAAATGCAGGTTCAATGCATACTGTATTTGTCATTAGTTGATATATTTATCAGTATCTAGGGTAACTCTTCACAAAAATACCTTAATAAGTCTATGTACTATACTGTCTATTTACAGGTAGAAGCAAAGCACCAGCCCCTCCTCCAGCTGATCCTGGGAGCACCACCATGTTCCCTTCTCGCCATAAAGGTAACCACACATCTTCATGCAAACAAGCCCTTTCTCATTTATCTGCTTTAGTTCCATCTCCTACAGTTAACCGTAAAATGATGATTTAACTGGTGTATTGTTTCAGATCCCTCAGCACAGGGACACTTGGCCACGGCTCTGATCATCGCCATGTCGACCATCTTCATCATGGCCATTGCAATTGTCCTTATCATTATGTTCTACATCCTGAAGGCTAAACCCAATGGACATGGTGAGCAGAAGGGCACATCACTACTGTTTGCACTGCTTTGCCATTACTTTAGTGAGATGTTTATTTATCAATGCATTACCAGTTCTGATGAGTTCATTAGCAAAAAACAAAAAAGGTTCAATTCTAAATATGCATCACTTTCCTCCACTGTTCTCTCGCTACATGCGGAAGCGCATCTCTGTACAGACCTGGGTCTCATTTATGAGCCTGCGTACGTACAAATTGGGTCAAAAGTACGTGGGAGATTACGTGCGTGGTTTCTGCGTCAATTTTGGGATTTATGAAAAGACGACTTGACGTGGGATTTTGCGGGTGGGACCGCAAACTCTGGGGCTGCCGTACACACTTTCAGAGACGAAGCAGGAGGAGATCTGTGTTTAGTGGAGACATTCTAAGGAGGTTTGTGTTTAGTGCACATGAGGTAGGCCCTACATGACTTTTGTTCATTTTTCCATTGATCTTTTGTCATCATTTAGTCCCCAAATATAGGTAAGGTTAGGTTTAGAATTAGGGTTGATGTTAGAATAGATAATTTGGCTAAGTTTATGGCTTTGTGATAACTAAGTAGAAAGTTGCCAAATATGGGCATAAGAGGGCAAAGAGAGGTGGGTGGGATGTAAAAGGTCTGCAGCCAGATGCCTCTAGTGGGACAGACAGTCAGAGATCAAGCTGCACTGGCTTCAGAAAATTGTAAAAAGCACTTTTAAGTTCTCAATAGTAATGAATGATATTATCAGAAATAGGATATTAGAGCAAAACATGCAGTTTTAGTAAGTATTCTTATTGTGATCCAAGTTACCTCTCCACAGAAATCACCTGCTTGTCCACATGGAACACCATCCACAAAAATGAAGAATGTTTATTACATTGACATGACAGTTTAATAGATCTATTATTTTGACAAGCAAAGCCAGGGTATTAAATCAAATTATTACACTTTAGATGGTTATTTGTAATTAAGATATTACCACAATTGAAATATGATTAGTTAATGCGTTTAACTCATTTATTTAGCTTTAATCTGAAGGGACATGCTTGGTGGGTTAGAATGATTGCAGCAGACATTACACCATTGGTATTAAATCACTGAGAGCAATTTAGACGCACCAGTTCATCCTGCATGTCTTCAGGTGATTCTAGGAAGTCAAATACAAAAGAAGATGCAGACTCAGCGCTAGCCTACAGAGCAAATTATCATACCTCTAATAATGTTACCTCCGTTCTGTCTGTGCCCAGCCTGCTGCTCCGGACAAGTGGTGAAGGCCGTGGAGGCTCAGACGAACAAACAGGAAGACAAGAAAGAAGTCCCCGGTGAGCCACTGTGAACATGATGTGGATAATTAGGCCTTACAGTGGTTTAGATCTTTAGCAGCATCCTGTTTTTGTCATTTAGACACTTTTACACAACATTACACTCAAGACTAAGCTGCATAATGACCATTTTCTAACAGTGGAAACAGTGTGGGTGTCTTTACATTTTATCTCCTGGTTATTAGTGAGACATATCCTGTTTTTACACCTATTCTACATTAACTAGTACTAGTCTTAGTCTTAACTAGTTTGAATGTACAGAAGCGACAGCTTCTGTACATTAAAACAAACAAAAAAACAACATTAGCCTTAATAAAGCATGACCAACACTTAGTTAATATGAGCAAATGACAAATTCCTTGATGTAAAAAGGCTTAGTAACTACTAACTAATTTTCCTAATTAGAGCTGCACAGTATATCAAAACTGAAAGAACTACACATTTCATTAATACACTTTTTCATACACAAATTCATCATTTGTTGATGAATAAATACATCTTTCTTCATGCTTTATTAAGGATAATTATTAAGGCTTAGTTCCTTTAAAGTAATGCACTTGATCATAAAGGTTTTTATAAAGCTTTAGAACAAGTTAGCTATTCCAAGCTATTTCCAGAATAATAATAAGCACTGTTATTGATTTATAAACATGAATAAGACCTTAATAGCATGCATCACTTAGTTATTAAAACAGTTTAATAAGAATCTTAATAATGCAATTTATGCATATTTTTAATGCATTATATAACATTATCTTACCATCTACAAATGCTAGTAAATGTCTAGAGTGACACAAAGCAAAAGATCAGTTCCTTTTAACATTACTACATCCCTATTTTAAAGCATTATCTACTTTTAACCATTCCTGTTTAATACAAAAATAGTTTCTTCTGGACTCTGCCTCAAACCACATGTTTTTCTGACAGAGGATTGGCTGAAAGACTAAAAAACTAAAAACTCATTGACTAAAAGAAATTAAAGATCACAATTAAAATTCAATTAAAAGTGCATCTCCTTGTTAAAAAAGCACAGTGTGTAATGACTAACACGGTGCTACACTGTGCACAAACACTGCTGACACTGACAGAGCTAATGATTGGGGAAATGCAACATAAAACAAAGACAAATGGGTAAACATTCATTATCCACATTCTCCTTTCTTTGCAAACCATATGGCATTTCTCTCCCCAGCACATGTTTAGTTATTTATTTTACAATATTGTGCTTATTACTTCCAGATACTCGGGAAGAAAAGGGAAAAATACACTAGGCACAGACAAAGCCTCAAGAGATACAAAAGCAACAGTTAGTTTGAAAACCAACTTGACAATTATGAGCCTTAGGTGAGGTACGTTCTGGACAGTGGCCGGTTTGACATTGTATAGGCATCTTCACTTAGTCCTGAGCAAAGTTTAGTGCTGAGGTAGACTTTGTGTAGTTTTTTGCAAGTAATTTTTCAGTTGTAGTTCCAGCTTGGGAGCAGTTTTAAGGTTTAAGTTTGGTTTAGTTTGAACACAGTACAAAACAAGTCACATAGGCCTCGTTTATCAGGCTTTTGATCACGTGCAAAATAGATTAGAAGGTAGAAAAACTGTGCATATTGTTTTTTTTAAATGCATGAATGATACTCTTTATTAGTCTCATAATGGGGAAATTGTTAGAACGAAGTTAAATGTGTATCTTCCAATAGTAAACTGAATGCAAAACTTTTTTTTTTTTTTCGCTCCTCCAATTTAGCAGCTACAGTATATTAGAGACCATATAAGCAGTTGCAGATTGTGTTAAAGGTGTATGTATTATGCAAACTATTAAGTCCAAAACTTAAATTTTAGTCTGGAAACTTGTGGTTTTCACAAAACCTTGAGAATCCAATACAGTTTAAGATGCCTGCTGTGAGCCCAGACTCATCACAAGGCAACAATATTATTTTGAAGCACTCATTCGAACTGTAATAAACATGGTGGTGCTGACAAACGTACATTGACCTATTTTAGCCAAACTATAGGCGATTTAGCCTTTGAAAATTGTGCACACTGAGTCAATTTGTACAGTTGTGGAGGAAAAGTTGTACTTTTCTCTTTAGGTTGTGTTTATTAGGATAGTGTACAATTTGTAAGCACAATGGCAGAGATGCTTGTACCAGATTGTAATTTTACAGCTAGTTTCCGGTAGTTCTGGGGAGGGAGAGGGGAGGAGCTGTTTGACATGTTTTTAGTGGTAGGGGCAACCAGATCACCAGGATTAAATCTATGCAAACACAGGAGAACAAGCAAACTCCACATAGAAAGGCCTGGAAGTCAAACCTAGACTTTCAGATATTCGCTATGATGTTCCACCTTTTCCCAATGACTTTCTATGTCAGTCTATCCAGATTAAAATGTGTAGAAATGGTGAATCATTTTCCCATTTATGTACTTTTCCTCTGCATCAATGTCTGCTCAGAGAAGTCAAGTTATGACTCAATACTAGTTAGAATTGTTTATGAACTGTTTTTTTTATTTATTTTTTGACAACCCTGGGGGAAAGAGAACATAAGTCCATCCAACATATTCTCTCAACAAAACCCAAGTCTTTATGCATAAATTTACACTTTGTCTATGTCAATCTGTTTTGGTGAGTGCGCTGACAGACCTGCAGCATGAATACATCAGGGTGGTATGTCCGTGCACACTATACGATGCTTTAGGCGCCATTTCCTTTCACAAAGATGCTCTGTTCAATTTCAAATCCAGACTGACGCTCTGACTAACTGCTCCCATGTGGCTGAGACCGGCAAACCCACACGTCCACACACGTATCTCAGCTGAATCTGCGGTCAGGAACACATTATATAGTATACAATTAGACCATTGACTTAACAATATAATATGATAAAGTTAGGGCATGACTAAAGCAATAAATATCTGGGTTATTTGGGTTTGGTGTTAAAGTGTGTGTGAATATAAGTGGTATGCGTGGAGGTGGGATAACAGCCCATTGCTCGGAGCTGTGCCGGAGTTACTTGTCACTCATGTAGACAGCAGCTTAATAAGGCTTTAGGATGAAAGACGCACTGACTGGAGCTTAAACGCACACACAGGACCTGCACATTAAATTTGTTCCACTTAAGCATTCAGTCATTATGCTGTCTACCACCATCAGTGTCCATGATGTGAGCGCAAATCACTATAACTATTAAATTTGTCATTTAGCCAGCACAATATTCTATAATTTTGTAATAAAGCCACAACAGGGAATGAATCAGTGTACATCTTTAAACTACTCTGGATAAATAGAAATGATTGTGTCAGGATGAAAGCATTTTCAAGAGGTGCCCGAGTGTCTAATAATGTTTGATAAAACTAAAGTTAGTTAGGGTTGTCAGAAAGTATAGATAATCACATGATTTTAGTCTGAAAAACTTTGGATTTTGATCAGAGGTCAGACTTTGGAAGACTTTGTATGCCCATTTTAAACCCAATCAATACAACATAACCACTGTGTAAACATTGGTACAACAATGACACATGTAACAATTATAGCAGCATAAAAGATAAATGAACAAAGGGCATAATAAGAATATATAGTCAGATGTGTAGTTTAATTTTGTTCTTCAACAATGCAAATCTAATTCATAGTTTGTGTGGACGTGATGAGAGCAATATACATATATTTTTTGTCTATATTTCCCAGCTCTAAGTTTTAGTGTTATGGTTTAAAAAATATTGTATTACTGTTGTGATATGATAATTTCTTTCTTTCAAAAGTGTGACATTTTAGAATTGTAACAAAATGAATACAGTGTCACAATTTGTGCTTTAAAAAACAAAAATTGTATCCAGTTTCACTATAACTTTCACATACTATAGTTTGAACTCTTCTAATGTAAATCTCTGAAGAAGCTTCACACATTTATGATTTTAACTAGTGCAGCTTTCAGTTTGATTGTTTGTTTCCATGAAGTTGAATGTTCATGTGTCTCTTTTACAGATAACGTTGTGATTTATTCAGAGAAGGACGAGTTTGACAAACTGAAAGCTCCTCCTCAGAAGACTGTAAAAAGGTATGCAAATGTTATGAAACTAAACAAAATACTAGATTCTAAAATCATAAAAAATAAACACAAATTGTTGTTTTTTAATGTCACAAAAATATACTGTATACGTCCCATCTTTAGAGAAATACATTGTATAAATCTAGCCATAAAGCTGAAGCCATATTAGTCCTGTGTTTGTTGCTTACACACTGGCTAATATACTTCCCACAGCCTGGTCCTGGTTCTAAATGCACATAATGACCATATACAGTCCCATGTTTACATTTGCACCAGGCGTCTCTCTGACTCCCACACAGCAGGGGTTTTATCATTTGTTTCGGCATCTGCCCACAATTAGGCCACCGCAGAACAAGTCGCTGCAGCTCCTTCTCTGGGAATATAGGACGACGTATGTGCATGGAAAAAACTATTTATTTTTAATGAAGCAGAGAACTATTATGTGGCTTGGATGGAGGAGATAGGCAGTTGATGGTGGTGGTTGGAGGTGGTGTAGACAAACCCTGCCTGGAGCTGAGCGCACCCGGATTGGGACAAAAGGGAAGCTGTGTGGAGCATAGGGGTGTTTACTACAAGCTTGACTTACATAATACAATACACGGCAGAAGGCAGGTTTGTAAGAATGGTGTGAGTAGAAAAATATTCAAAATATTAAAGAAGAAGCACAGATGTTTGAAAGCTCTATCTAACAATGGCGCATTGTGTTAGCGCCCCCACCTGGACTCAAACATGAAAGATCTAGACCAGGTATCCAACATAAGATTCCAGATCAGTCCCCAACATAAGATTCCAGATCAGTCCCAATTAATCAAATCTGGCCCTCAGCCCATCTTTGTATTATTAGAAAAAAATGTTGAGCTTTTAAACTTTTGATTGTGGCTTAGTTTTTGTTTGTGTATCTAGTCTTGCTCTCATTCAGTTTCTGTTCATCATCTGAATGACAATATGTATGTAGGGTTGGGCGATATGGCAGAACATTTTATCACAATTTTTGTGGATTGTCTGTTTTCTGATTCACTTTGAGGTAAATAAAATGATCTGCTTTTTCAGAAAAGTTCCCTCTTCACTGTCAAAAGCTAAATCCACCTGCGGACCAGTGTTGCAAAATTTTCAGAAAAGAACAAGCGATTAGGGCTGCAGACGATCAAAGAAATTCTTGGTCGACTAAAGACATGTCCCATTGACCGATTAATTGACTAAAAGTGATGCGTGGCAAAAGCTGAACTAAAGTTACAATATTAATTTGACCCAATCTGTGCTTGAAAAAAAAATGCCATGGAGTTTATGTAAAAACGGGTAGAAAATTACAAAGAAGCAGCTTATTTATTTCCAAGATGCCAATTTAGACAAATTATTTGGTCCAAAATTTTCTGCTGATTCACTCCTTTTTGCTGTCCAATATAAACCCTTATAAATCAAAACAAAATAATTGATCGACTGAAAAAATTTTTGTGGACTAAGACTCCATCGACCGATTAATCGACTTCAAATGTTTGAAATGATATCCCAGAACAAGTGATCTCAATCCTATAATTAATGCATATATTTTTTTAAACCCAATAAATTGCTAAAAATTAGCCTCTTTTAAACTGCAACATAATAAAACACAACTTTCAAAATTCATAAGAGACTTTAGAAAACAAGCCCAAAGGTTGCGATAGCAAACAGCTTAACAACAGCAAAAAATGCACACTTTGATGCAATATTCCGCTAGAGGACAACCTTGCACAATGCTGCTTTCATTGAACATAGACTGTATTGGTTACTACTATAGAAATAAACAGAGGAGACCTGCTTACTCTGTCTGCCAGCGTCTCTGAGAGTGCATTATTAAAGAACCACACAGCAACAACAACAGTAAACAGTGCGGTACAGCAGCTTGCCAAAAGAAGTGCTAACTCACGGCTTTTGCTGCCAGAGCGGGTGTTCGATGTCTCCAAAACAATGCTATTTTTGTGTGTTTAGTGAAAAAGGGTGGCACTGAAAAACAATAACATTCTGTGAGGAGCTCCGGCGGCAAGGTGATTTTGGGAGAAACAGGACGGTAAGACAGGTAGTGGACTATAAATAAATAGGACATGAGAGGCTGTTTCTACATATAATCCAGTAACTGGTCTGAAATCGCCTTTTAAATATCGTGGCTTGTGGGGTTATTAATTATGTTCTAACGTTGCTTCTTTATCTAACACACAGCTAGAAATCTGTCTATAACATTTATTGGTTCTCCCCTGAGCCTCAGTAAACACCGAAGCTCCATTCCAAAAAGTTGTTTCTTTGTGTTTTTGTGCAGTGAAAATGATGCCTCATCTGAAAACGAACAGCTTTTGGGCCGCAGCATCGACAGTGACGAGGAGCCGGCGTCGGATAAGCAGGGTTCAGCTGACTCCAACAGTCCCAATGCCAATCTGTGCCTAGTAAATGTGGGGAACAAACCAGACCTGTGTCTCTTGTCTTTGGGACTCCTGGAGCACGAACGTGTCTGTAACGGGACGATCAGCCCCGTGAGCACTGTCCCCAGCCCCAACAACATCAGTACCATCAACCATATTAACAGCATGAACGCCCTCAACAACAACAATAAAACTCCAGGGGTGAGGAAAACACATCACTATTAGTTTTGTCATTGTACAAACAAGTTAATTCCAAGACCATTGTAAGGGTACATTCACACTTGCACTTAGAGCTCATTAAAACTGGGAATACATTCAAAACTAATCCTGGATTAGACCGGGGATAAAGAGGACAAGCAGGACCAAACAGTAGCTACATCTGGGCAAAATTGAGTTCAGACTGGGAAAAAGTTTGAATAATATTCATATGTCTTCAGTATTTGTAATGAATCATCTATCTATTAGGATATTTCTAGTAACAATATGTATATGGGTAGGAATATTTTTGACCATCTGAGCTGTGATGTATGTCTTAATCATGTTTCTCTCACAGATGTTGCAGAGTCGAAGAAAAAAGATTCTGGATCTGTATAACACGGCCTGCAGCATGACAGAAGGTGAGAAGTGTGTATTTGGTTAATAATGATTTACTCATTAGTCACAAACCACTCCTTGTATTCATTTGCAGTTATTTGCAAAATTATCAGTTATACTTGGTGGGCCCTTGTTGGGGTGTTCATTTCTATAGCACATTTACACAGACAGATGTCTTCCAAAGTGCTTCACACAGTAACCTGGAGCAGCTCAGCAGAGGCGATTCACCTCTGACTATCACCAAGCTTTCCCTAACCTGCATGTTATTGGTTGGTGGGGAAACCAGAGTGCCCGGAGGAAACCACCCATCACAAGGAGGAAACTCCACACAGACAGTGACAGTGGCATATTTAGAAATTCTTCACTCATATTTGGTTTATTGTATTGTGCCATTCTCTGTAGGGAGTGCTCCTGAATGTTCTTCATTTGTGAGCTCTGAGTCTGAGCGCAATATAAATGTAATGTTGAACTTGTCTTTGCTCCTCTCTAGGCCTGAGCCCCACTGAGCTGCCGTTTGACTGTCTGGAAAAGGCAAGTCGCATGCTGAGCTCCTCCTACAGCAGTGAGGCAGCAGTGGTCAAGACGTGGAGGCACTTAGCTGAGAGCTTTGGCCTGAAACGAGACGAGATCGGGGGCATGAGTGACGGTCTACAGCTGTTTGAGAGAGTGAGCACCGCGGGCTACAGCATCCCGGACCTACTGACCCGTCTGGTGCAGATCGAGAGGCTGGACGCAGTGGAGTCTCTGTGTGCGGACGTTCTGGGCAGCACCGAGCTAACATCAAACGGAAGAAGCTTTCACAGTCAGCTGGTCTGCCCTCGCCCTGTTCATCCCCTCTCAGCGCTGTGCCAGTGTCTGAGTGTACAGGACAGTCTAAAAAAGACTTATCAGACTGCAAAGACTGTACGCAGAGAGACTAAGCTTACTGCATGTGACTATACAGTACATGAAGAATATAACAGGATAATGATTCACCTGGAATTACAACTTCAAAACATGAAGTAGATCAAATGAGACTTTACCTTGACCAAAGATCTTAAAATAAGCTCTGTCTAGTCTTTTTATTGTTTAAAAAAAAAAAAAACAATCTTAAATGCTGCATACACAAAGAGAGAGGCTACCGGTGAAATTTAGTTTTTATACCACTATTTCATAATATTTATGTGCAGGTCACATAGTTCTATCTATAGGACACTTAAGACAAGGTAACATGAAAAAATAGTGCCTTTTGTACAAAAAAAATCCTAAAAAACACACATCTCAATTTGAAATGGCAAAAAACTAAATGCTTTCTTAATTAAAACATTTTCCCTCAGATTTCAGACACAAAGTAAAGGTAGATTGTGAAACTTTAGGCCAAAAAAAAAAGACTTGAACAAAAGCATTTTTTTATTTTACTTGACGTGTTTGTTGGTCTAAGAACATTATAAATGTGTGTACTTTTACTCTGAGCAGGCGTACTTCTTCCTAAAATGGCATGAAATTGATCTACATTTCAATACGGAAATATGAAGTTGATTTTTCACCCTCAGAAAGTTACGCATTGTCACTTAAAGTAGATGAGCCATCTTAAAATGCAATCCGGAAACCAGCATGTAATGCTATTGGGGAAAAAAAGCCATAAGGAGTCACATCCACATTGTATTTTAACAAAAAGCACAAGCCTTTTCTCATCTATATTTTAACACTAAATTCTGCCATAGTAATCTTTAGTCTTTTGTCTTGATTCGAGCTCGGTTGTGGCCTGGAGGACCTAGTCTGTCCACCTTTGGAATTGACCCTATAGTCTGTGTCTACGACCCCTCTCCCCTCTAGTTCCTTCCTCTCCCCCTTTTACCAAAAACGCTGCGGTCTAGACCTGCCGCCAGTCCTAATTATTTGGCGTGTGGCTGCCCCGGGCCCCTAATAGTCTGAAGTGTTGTGGTTTACAGAGCTGGTGCAAAGTGCCTGTGATTTCCAGCACCCAATTAAGCATTTAGAACCACTTACTCACCGAAAGCCCAGTGGAAACGCCGTAAAACCCTGGCTTAAAAAAGATATTAGAGACTAGAGGCATGTGAAACTGCCTGGTGGGTAGGCTACTACGTGATATCAGCTCGACAAGCAATACCGTTCTGAACAAAAATCTTATCATGTTTTGCACACATACTGTAGTTGTGGTTAGTTCTGAGGATTATTTCATGAAGATTAACTACTTATGCTATAAACTTAACACTAATGATATATAACAACTAATAATACAATGTCATCCATTTCAGAATCTGTGTGTAGAAGTCTAAACTACAAGTTGCCTCTTTAATGAATCATAAAGAAAGTATTTTTTTGTTTTTAGAGAGTATAATATACATAACATAAAATGCAAAAGAAGCAAAAATTAAACTGTGAACGTAAAACATAAACAATAGCCTGTTGATATTACTACGATCTAGACTAAACAATTTCTATTTTACAAAAACATCAGTTATTTGTTTTTATAATCATTGTTTATTTAACTACAAACACAGCCTTGAGAGAAAAGGTTTTGCGGTAACACAAATAACATACCTTAATTAGTCTTAATAAAGGCTTAATTAATCACGAACAAACAAAACTTAATAGATGAAAATGTTTATTAAGGTAACTGCTTAATTACTTTGAAATCTTTTCCTCAACACTAAATCTTAACATTAACTTACTAGTTAAGTAGTTACTAAGCCTTAATGGCATTTTCATTCATTAACTGACCATTTGTTCATTCAATTAACAGCTTCATCCATGTTTTTTTAAGACAAATTAAGGTGGATAAAGTTGTACCAGTTTTTTGACATAGACAAAGTAGTAGTTACTCCAAAATGATGCTTGAAATGTGTAAAATTTGATATATTTTTTGTATACTTCTCTGTATCTTTAAATCAGTCACATTTTGTAAAAATCTATATCACAGGCCTTAAATGATCTAAACAAAAAATCACTTGTTGCAGCTGTAAGAAAAACTTTGCATCTGTCATGCAATAAAAACACATTTACATACAATTTCAAGAGAAAAACTAGAGCTCAACATTTACTTCTATCAACAATATGTCCATTAGGGCTAAATTATTTGCCATTACGCTTTCATTCAAAACATTTCTGCAGTATATCTTTAGATCGTTTCTGCCATGCCATCATGTAGGACTCCAAATAGGAAAAATGTGCAGTTGTTTAGGTTATGAACCCTCAGGAAGCATTTTAAACCAATGGGACTGATAAGAATTAGTTTGAACATAAAGAAAAGCATATAGTCAAGGTTTATTGCGGTTTCTAAACTTTAACTCACAATGCCAGGGCTCCTTTTGATCTGACTGCTTTTGAATTGAGCTGATCTATATCTGATGCCTGGTGTTGTCAACATAATGTCCCACGCCTGCTTTGTTGAAAATCAAACAGGACGCCTGCTGCCAAGACCTCTCTCTCTCTCTCGTGTTTTTTGGGGCAGGACTCCAGTATTTCAAATGAATAATATTCATTGCTTATACAGCGAGGATGTTTTTTCTAAGATCGTTTGTCAAGGCAAATAAAACGCTCACCTTTGAAAACAGCAAATGTGTGGTCCCCGCTCAGACCAACTCAAAACAGGTGTATTTCCGACTTTTTTGTATTTTTCTGCTGTGGAGCTTTTTGTAAATAATGTGATTTGTGCAAAATGGAGTGTTAAAATGGACCCCAGCTCTGTTCCGAGACAGGCCAAATCCTGTCTGGCATTAAAATGTGTGATGTACAGAAGCCAATGTAGAATAACTTACCTCAGTCACAGTTAAGCAGGACATGTAGAGACACATTCAAACTCATCACATCACCAAAGTGTAACTGTATATATAACTTATTATTGTACATATTGTATACTATAATAAAGATGTATGCCTCAGTACTATTTTGTCAAAACTTTGGGATTGTATTGCAACGACTGTGTGAATGAATAATAAGGAGACTTATTGTTTTATAGATGTTTTCTAGCCACAAAATATGACATAAGTAGATGAGTCAGTTACTTTGTTCATTGTAAAACACAAAACTGATACAAAAACAGGTCTGTTGACTTGATTTGAAACAGTATATGAATTATGTGATGACTTGACCATATCAAGAAGACATTTGAGAATTAGCCACCATATTTATTTTTCTTAATGATTATTTTATTTATGTAGTTCAGTGGTGTCAAACTCAAATGGAGCTGGGGCCAAATTGATTTAAGTCAGTTTTAGTCAAGGGCTCATCTTCAAAATATAATGTAGGTCAGGCCTTTGCAACCTTTGCCAACAAAAGAGCCGCATTGGCCCAATTCTGAGTAAATTATGCACACACGCAAGAAATGCACACATCTTTTTCCCTTAACTTTTAACAGCGTTATTTCTTACTCTTATATCACACTGCAAAGAGCCACAATGGACTCCTTAAAGAGGAATGTGGCCCTCGAGCCGCAGGTTGCAGATCCCTGACCTATGTTATATTCAAATATGACAATTATGTTTTATAAGGCTTAATATAACACATATGTCCACAATTACATTGAATTACACTGCATGACATTACAATACATTGTATTGACTGTTTTTCCATTACAGTGTCTTTTTGAGGTTTTACAGTCACATCTCAACAATATGAGGGCTGACATGGTGCTAGGCTGCAGTGTACTATGGGATCTGTAGATCAAATTGTTATGTGCGTTTATCAAGCAGGCCACTATCAGTAATTATCAGAAATCATTTCAGGGGCCGCATGAAATCATAATGGGAGCTGGCAGTTTGACCCCCCTGATTTAGTCAGTTAGATATTGCTTTATATTCTTCTGTAATAGCTGCTTCATATAAAAAAATCAAATGACAACCCATGACAAAGCATTAGCACAAAGACATATAATTTGTCACTATTTTTTACAAGGACAGAGTCACAACATTTGAACAGAACGACTCAAAAATAATACATTTTCTCAGACGTTTAATTTGCCCTTTTCTCAAGTGTCATTTCAGAAATTAAATTCTCTGTAACAGGCTTCATATGAATAATGCAAGAACCTGCCCAGACAAAAGAAAACAGTGCTATATACAGTATAGTCTAATATGGTTCATGAAATCTGCATTATGTAAATTGAATATGATCATTTGACTCGATTCAATACAGTATAGACATGGTAAAGTCTGGACTCAGGTAAATGTGAGTGATATCAGACGCTGGTTCAAACACATTTATAAGAATATTTTGCATTCTTTGCTTATTTAATAGATGGTTGAACTGACCTAAGTATTTTAATGCAAGCAAGTTATTGATTCTTATTATTTTAGTACTATATTTATCAAATAAAACAGTTTTCAATTGTATCTACAGATGCATAATTGACCACAAATTATGTTTATATACTGAAAACAAATACAATAGATTTTTTCCCATCATAATCAGAACAAATGACAGTAAGCAAAGTGCTGGTGTAAGTTCTTCATGACAGATCACTTTTAACAGCACCCAGAGGCAGTCTTAGTCATAAGTGAAAATAAGCATCACTTTCATTTATATAAAAAGCTTATATAAAATCACAACGCTTCAGACAGTTTAATTTACAACAATATTGTCTGCTCCATCTCATTCAGTTCACAGGGTCAGGCTAATTGTCTATGAAAATTGCGGATCCCAACACTTCCCAGTTCATTCAAAAATCTAATATTTAATGAATGGCCATTAGCGGTGACACATTAACTGTGTTTGGTTTAATGAGAAATGATTCCACTGGTAAAACACCTCAGGACAGGACCATTACCCCATTATGTCATTACCTCGCAGTCTTTAATCTCCTTTGCCAACTTGCTACTGCGCGTTTCTGCCAACTAAAGTATCTGGAAGACAATTGTTTTATGAGCGCAAATCACATTGAATTAAGATTATCTGATGAGAGTCAAACATTTGAATCAAATTTACAATATCGTGTTCTTTCATTAGTTAAAAATAGCAAAAGCAGTTGAAACAAGAAAAACACTTCGATAGCACTGCTTCCATTACTTTATCAGCTCTCATCTGAAAGAGCCACTTCATGACTCTTTCAGATGAGAGCTGATTGGTTGTGCAGAGGATGGTAGGCCTGTTTCACTTTGTGATTGAAAAAAAAAAAAAAAAACAGTTCTTAAACTAAAGACAACCCCGAAACTACTGATGTGCCAAATGTTCACCGAGGGATGAGATAGAAAGATTTAAATATACCAGTGTTTTTGATGTTTGAAAATTAGATACATTTTTTTTTTTAAATCATTGCAGCACTCTAATAAGACGTTTTCTACTTCCATGAAATGAAATAAAGCAACAAAGGCCATTCAATGCAATCCCTCATTCATCCAGGAGTGATCCATAGAGAGGCTGCAAAGTTGTCACCTGGACATTGTTTTGAAAATCGAGACGTTCCCACTCCCATTCAAAAGTCATTTTCAGTCTGATGGAAGTTACCTGAGGCACAATACTAACACTGATCATTGTAACTATTTACTGATAATGGCTTTGGTGCGGTGAAAATCCCAGATTTTTTTTCTCCAGCCCTGCCACATCATCACTTTGCATTTGTGGCTATGCTAGCAAAAGTTTAAATTTTAATTCCTCAAGGGGCTTGGTTAAGGTTAAGGTTAGACTTAGGTTAAGTAAAATGGTTAAAGGGGACCTATTATGTTAATTTCACTTTTCTAAGTTTTTTACCTTGTCATAATGGCCTCCTTCACCATTAGTTTACTCAAAGTTATATTTGAATTGATTCATGCATGTTGGAGTAATCTTCAGATGGAACTCAAGTGCTCAGAAATCCCGTTCTCACCTACCACCTATCCCCTCCCTCTTGTCTGTATTTACTTGGTATATTTCAAAAGATCAATACTCTAAGTGAAGTGGTTCAATACTGTCCCAGAACCACTTTCCAACAATAAAAATAGTTTTTAAAATCTGTTGATTCTTACAATTACATTTTAAAATGAAGAGGCGGGGCTTTTCAGTTCTGCAGTTTTGAACAGGAAGTCAGTAGAGCTGTTCCTATTTTTAAGTTGTTTTAGATCAACTTTGTGTTTTACAATGAACAAAAGGTAAATTACTGATCTGCATAATGTTCTAGTTTCTTACTAAATTCATTCATTTATTGTCTCATTCATTTATTAATCCTTTAGGGGTCGGGGTGACTGGAGCCTATCCAGTGACTTTGGGCCTTAGGCGGGGAAACACCCTGGACAGTGGCCAACTCGTCGCAGGGTTAGACAGACAACCATTCACTCTCTCAGTCATTCACTCATAAGGGTAATTTACAGTGATGCCCAATTAACCTAAACATGCATGTTTTTGGAGGTGGGAGGAAACCGGAGTACCCGGAGAAAACCCACGGTGACACGGGAGAACATGCAAACTCCACCCAGAGAGATCGTGAGATGTTGATATGGTCCGACCCGGAGTCGAACCCACGACCTCCTTATTGGGAAGCCAGAGCTCTAACCACTCTGCTACCGTGCACCCATCTTACTAAATATTAAAACAAAACACAATAGGACCCCTTTAAGGTTAAGGATTTGGGAAAGATATGCTAACCCGGTATCGGCATAACTACATTAGAGAAACTCAAGACACGACTGAAATGATTCACTTCCCGGTCTAGGACATCATAGGTGTTTTAAGGCTTCAGAATAAGTAAAGAAGTTGTGTTAAATAGTTTGAATAAAACAAATAGCTGTGTCTTTCATAAGGATTAAATGTTACATTTTTATATTTGTATTGATTTACAAATATTTGTATTTGTAAAGTCAACTGTTTGAATCCCACTCTCAAGATGACATATTTGGCACAGCTTCCACAGCTTAATAGTGCCATCGTGTTCTTGGGCAAGACACTTATCTCTGAGAATATAAAACCTTTAATGTAAAAACACTTTGAGTGAATTGAAAAGAAAAGAAAAAATATCTCTATATAAAGATGCATGGAATAGCAGTCATTGTTAGTACTTTAAAACCTAGCTCAAAGAAAAGCTCATTTCACACAAAAAGATTCAATATCACAAACTCTTGATTCTGTAGAGATGTTTGTCCATGACCTCATAAAAGATGCCAGCGTGGTTTTGCTTCACAGCGAGTATTTATATCTGCTGGCATAGAGCGATAAAACTGTGCTTCTGTGGGGCAAAGGATCACCTATTTCTCTCATCGGATTTCAAAGATCCTGCTCTTTCTTACATGATCATTCATCGTGACAAGCCCTGTCGAACACTGTGATAGCTCTAAACAAGGACTTTTTGTATCTCAGGTTTGAGTAGGAACTGAAAAGTGGGTCTGCAGGCTAAGGAGTGCCCCAAAACGAAACAGTAATTAAGTCTAATACCACATCGACAAACATTAATCTCCTGGTATCACCTGCTGTCAGATGTCTAATGTGTTTGGGCCTGTAATATTTAGGCTTATCAGTTAATCGTTTGCGGATTTTAAAGTGGTAAAAGGTAATAATTTATCTTATATTTAACTGCTGTCGTTTGTGTTGGCAATGTGATGCCAACAGATAACTTACTCACTGTGATGTAGTTAGTTTTTTCATCATATCAAATTAAATGCATGTTTGTCCTGAGTGCCCCCAAATTTTGTATCTCACTCCGAGTATACCGCTACATTGAAGTTTTAGGTAAAGGATTATTCTTTCTGGAATATTGTCAGTTCGTACAATAGGCTTTGTGCATAGAATGTCAGTTGGCTTGTTAATACTCAAAATAGCTAACTTCTGTACCCATGAACATTTCCTGAACAGTTAATTTCAGAAGAGTATTCTTGACTCAGACAGTGAACAGTGAATTATGTCCCTGAAAACATGGTAAAAACTTTACAAATTAGTAGCATACTTAGTCAAGAGACACTTTTCCAAAACTGTCCATGCTATTGATAACAGTAAACTCTTAAGTACAGAAGTTAGCAATTTTTATTATTAACAAGCTAACTGACCGTGCACAGAGCCTATTATACCCCTTGGTAAGAGCAAGGCCTTTCTGTTCTTTTAGATAGATTGCAAGTATACTAGTCTAGATCAGCAAATTTTACATCAAATTATTTAACCAGGGGGAAGGGAGAGGGAAGGCACTACTCGACATGCTTTAAGTGGTAGGGGAAACCAGAGCACCTGGAGGAAACCTACGAAGACACGGGGAGAACACGCAAACTCCACATAGAAAGGCCCTGAGTATGACTTGCGATAGATTTGAACATTTACACTACAGACTACAAGTAATGGGCCTCTCAGTGATATGCATTCACTTTATATTGTGCATTAGGCAGAGCACTCTTTAGGTCTGTTAGTCAGTGCATTAAAAGCCCATTTTCATGAAAACCTAATGCCTGCAGTTACTTTACAGGTAAGTTGTTAAAACTATAATTGTTCCTCTAAAAGTGAAAAGGCCGTGTGCAAAGCATCACCAACTCTTTATGAGAGTTTTATGAGGTGTGTGCAGAACCAGCTTCTGAGAACGACTTGTGTTTTAGTTATAGACTGAGAAATGGTCATGCTTTATTGGTCAATAGCCAGTTACACAGTACATGTCATTTGACTAATAATGACAAAACAAATTGGGAAAACAAATAAAAATAATTGTTTATCATAAAATTATAGCCTTTACACAGCAATTACTTGAGTTAGATCTAAAAATGCATACAAAAAGTATTAGTAAATGTGCCACAGAAATAAAGTTGATATTGATATTGTTGCTCAAAAGTATACACGCAGTATTTGTCTATTTAATACATGCACCTAAACATATTTGAATGTAAAATCTATATATTTGAAAGCATAATTTTGACAAACCCACAACACTCAGTGATGCAGTTGGTTTGAATGAGTTACAAGCAATATTTCCAAAATGTGATTGGGTTATCAGTTTAGCCTTTTGAAAGTATAGTTTATATATCCTAATCTGCTTCAGCTTTGTCATAAAATGATTTGTATTGTGTTGACAAATCCAACATTTGGTGGTCTGCTGATGACTTTTCTTAATAGATGCTTGTGCCCAAATAAAACCGCTCTGACTGCCTCCTCCTTTCTGCAAATCAAATAACATTTTAATGAGCCTCACCAGCCAGAGCAGAGCCGCGGGACTCGTGAAGGTAATTTGAGGAATTTTTGGTCTGCTGAAAAAACCCAAACATAAATCAAGAGGTGCGTTTACAGCTGATTGGCACAGTTAAACATGATGTAGGTTTGAGCAGAACAGATCAGCACAAGTAAATAATTAACATTCTACATAGGCCTCATAAGCGGTTGTGCTCTTAATAAAGTAAAACTATATAGTAAGTGAAAATATCAAGATGTGTCTGGATTTTAAATTGTCCAAAGTTAGTCCAACAGCTTGTTCCATGTTTTGAACAGATTGAAGGCGAATGGTTATTAAGAACAAGTCTGTATTAATGGCATCCAAAATGCATTAGTGTTAAATACAATATCAAATGTTTGGGCATTTGTATCAAATCTCGTACAAATAAAGCCCTAGATAAAAGCTGAGCTGTGGCATATCCAGATAATGATATTAGATGATATAATTGTCAATCCAACAGAAATTTGTAAAAATATTATCTGAACACTTTTACTTTGAGAATCCAAGTTGTTATCTCTGTATAAAATTGAGTTTGGATATGTCTAAGCTACTCAAACTAATCAGAAACAGAGAATGTGGAATCTGGGGAAGTAGTGCCTGGAATGTCTTGGTGAAGAATTGCTAATTTGAGGTTTAATTATTAGACAAATGAAAACAAAAAAACAAAATGCAGAAATATTACCTTTAAACACTTATATGAAAGTTACAATATAACTCTGCTCTTTTTGTGGCAGTTTTAAGGGAAAAGTCAGTTATTAACTGTTAACAAATAATAATTGTACTTTGCCAAAAAATATCTAAAAAGTCACTACTAGTAATTTAAAATGTGGTGATTTCTGCTGGTGACTTGACCCATTAGCCATTTGTATTACAAAAAAAAAATGGTAAGAAAAATAGCTGTTCTTCATCTGATTTAATTACTATTACCGTATAGAATGTGCTGATGTCACGTGAACAGAAGCTACTGTACACAAAGTTGTACTTTCAAAGCAACATTCATCTGAAATGGAACACATTACTTCATCAATGTTTTTAAAATACGTCTATTTAAAAACATTTCAGAAAAAACAGGCCAATTTTTATTAAATTTTTTTTTTGCAATATTCACTGTAAAATAGCTCATGGTAGATGAATTATTCATTTTAGAATATTGTACAGGTACTACATATGACCAGGGAGTACTTGGGATATAGGCAGTTTAGGAAAGACCTGTTTAAACTGGGCCCACGACTGTTTCAATATGTGACTCTACATATTTTTGAGAATAAGTGTTATATTTCTTTATTTGTTTGACTTTGCTATGTGTCATTGCTTATGGTCCTAATATTATCACAATAAACGGGGAAAATAGTGCAGTAAAAAGCCATTGCTTTACAAAAATGTGCCTGCAGAAAAGATAATTTGTTACATCAATGGCCGCAGTCCGAGGATACCACTTGTCCAGGTTCGAATAAGGCCCACAAGAAAAAGTAATTGCCCATCCCTGGTTTAGGGAGTTCTCAGGACAAAAAATGTTGGTATCACAGCAGCATAACACAAGAAAGTGTACTGACTTAAATTTAGTTGCAATACAATTAAAAAACTGTCTTTTTTCATTTGTATCTTTTATTTTGATAAAACACTTGATGAGTGGGGCAAAACCTTCAGATTTGCTGAAGATCCAAAACAAATCCCAAGCTGCCCACAGAGCTGCCATGATGGGTTAAGACTGATCCATGAAACAACTTTGACATGGATCGAGTCGGACATGTCTCCTTTTCCACCTGTAAAACTGCTTTATCTGTCCAAACCTCTGCCATCACTCAAGGCTAAAAACCCCAAGATCAAAACCAGACTGCTTGTCCTTCTGGCTTCAGATAAGGACCCCTTTTCCAAACCCACTTTAACTTTTTCTGGACAGCGCTGTCCTCCAAAAGCCTTAAAAGCCGTGTTGTATTCTTGACATCCTCAACCAGCTGGAGGCACTAAATCTGAAATGATCAGGCTGGCCATCATTTCCCTCTAGCAACCCACCCATGAGCTTAAACAAACAAGTATGCCTGCATAAAGCAACATGGAGGAGGATTTATGATCTCTAACAAGATCTTTTTGTCATATTTTTTAATTACTCCAAAAGGCAAATGGTTTTCATTATTGGAAAGCAGCTATTGAAAAAAAGCCAGTATATCCAACAGAAACTAGAAGAATTACTAGAATGTGGTTTAGACTAGGCTTTGCAGCAATTTAAAGGTCCACTGTGTAACTTTTGTGGTTGCTGTTTTGTTTCACTTAATTTACAGGTCAGATCTGGGGAGAAGCGAGCCAATTCAAAGTTTGTATTTCCTTTTTTCCCAGTGTTTTTTTTTTTTTTTTTTGCTTAACACCCATAATAAAACAAATGTATATTACCATACTGTAGAACATTTAATACATCTCTATGAAGCTCACCACCCACTTCCATAGGATTTTGAAATCATACACATGCTCTAAAATTAAAGGACAAAAAATTTAACGAAGATGATGCATTTTTTGCATAGTTCTCAATCTTCAAACATACTCTTGAGCACCTCCACTTTGGAATAACATGCACAAGAACCAATTAAAAAGTCGTTAAAAGGCGGAGGATTCACACATGAAAGTTGTGTATTCCCACATCAAGAAATGAGCTTTATCTAATGGCTGCAAGAAAATGACACAGGGTAAACAATCAAACCTACTTTATCTTGCCTAACATACTAGTGCTACAGAAAGATATCTCACAGACAAAAACGTCAGCTGTGTTTTGATCAGGAAGTTTAGAAAGGGATTACAAACTCAAATTTTGCATAAATTGAAGATCTGTTTCTAATGTTTGTGAGATCGAAGAAGTTATTTTTCATAGTTAGAAAAATAGACACCCCAGTTTAATTGCTAATCCTGGTCTAGTTTTATTCAGTCCTTTTTGGTATTTTATTCCAGAATGTGATTTGTCCTGCATCTGGTAAAGTCCTAATTTTATTCATCAAGTTGAAGGACAAAACCATATATTATTTGAGGTGGTACTTTGAAAACCATATGAAAGCATAAGAATAGACTTGGTGAGCAGAGAAACAGATGGATCTCAAAGAGCAGAGCATATGCAATGGTAAAAAAAAGTCCTTCTGACAAAGACAAGACTTCAAAACTGTATAAATAAAGAATGTGCAGTGACATATGGTTGGAGAGGTAGTGCAGGCAGCTGTCTTCAACTATGCAGATCTGCTCATGTACACAGTCTTTTGGTTTGAGTCTCAGGGGTTACTGCAGATTGTGGAGGATGGAGGTGAGGTTGAGGCACAAAAAGGTGTGTGTGGGACCATATCTGCAATGGAGATCCTTAATCTGCTGAAGGAGAGATGACGATTCAAAGAGACGTCTGTTCTTTCTGATAAGAAAAAAAGATGTACATAAATGATAAAATAAGTGGCAAAGTACAGCAAAATTTAAGGTATGTAGCATGCGCTTTTACAAGTTTAAAACAGGGAACTAAAATTAAGGTTTCAGAGAAATTATGAGGCCATATCACACTCAAGGAGCTGAAGAAGCTAGGTTGCAGTGATTTTTGCCACAACCAAGCTGTGGGTAAGATAGGAAAAAGCATTAAAAATTCATTATATTTATTTTATTTAAAATAAATAAAGCTGCAAAGAGCCTGGCAATGTGTCATAAACTCAGTCATCAGGCTGCACCATTAGGTCATTTGATTGGATAAGTGTCTAGATTCAAAACACCAAATTACTTGTATAACTAAAAAAACTTAAACATCGTGGTGAATGTTTTTGCAATTATAAATGAACATTACAGTTGTTATATGGGAGAAATAAATATTTGAACCTGACTTCAACATGTTTATCTTGTATCTGTTTATACAATTTCAAATGAATTTTCTACATAACCTATTCCAAATTTCAAAAAGTCCTTTTTCTTGTATTTAATGAGTCAATAAGATGAAAACACATGTCTGGCAGAACTGCGTGTTCAAAAATCCCACTAATGATCTATAAAAACAATTAAGGCAAACCATGTGAGGTGTACTTATTCATTTAGCTTATTATCTGTGAATAATTCCACTTATGTGGTCTACCTGATCGAGGAGAGTTTTTGTAGAAGGATGCAGAGCTTTTCCAAAAGCGACAGCTCCAAATGAGGACTCCTGAGGACTTGGGACGCCGTGTGGAAAAAGTCATCACAGCTACAGGCCTCCATGAAGTACTTAAGGTAGCCTACAAACACAAAACAATCACTCCAAACACCATGTAAACAAAAGGACTTTTTTCTTCTGAAGTCGGATTTGTCTAAGTTTCCAAATTCACACAGGAATGAGAACAAACAAGCCATGAAAACATTTTATCAATCAAACACAAAGTAGTGGGGAAGCAGATGCCGAGCGGAGGAGTTTGGGGAGGATTTGGTTTAAGAAAGAGCTTCCATATTGTCACTGTTGACTTTGACCCTATCCTATAATAAAACATAAGCTCACACACAAACATATGGAGATGAAACACAGCACAGAAAAGCACACATGTGGAACCAACGTTTCTTAGATTAATAAAAATAAATGCGGACCTTATGAAGTCCTAAAATTAGTCGGTTCCGGGTAAATAAACATTTGTTTCTGCTAAAGTCACATTCCACTTCCTTCAAAAACTAACTTCCTGCCGGTGGAAAACCACAACTTGAGAGTAAAGAATCAGATGTGAAAAGAGGGTCTGGATGGAGTGTAGTGGTCGCGCTGGCATCCAATCACAGAACAAGATCAGGAAGAGAAGAGAGACTTAGTTCCAACAACAACATACAAGTGCAGTCAAAGATCATGTGAGGGATAAAACCGCAATTTGTGAAACTTCACTCTTGTAAACACTGGCGACATGGGAAAAATAATGTGCACTGTGCGACTTTTCTGATGGAGACTGCACCACCTGCTTGTCTCCATGAAGAATCTTTTGCTTTGCTGAGAAAGTTACACAGTTTGGCATTAAACTTAGTAATTTCTAATTCCAGCAGGGCAAGTTACAGAGACGATCCTGCTCATAGTTTTGGATTCGTTTGTAGTTTGGTTAAGTTTTTCACAAATTGTTTTTTTGAGCTCCTTCTGGTGGTACGTTACTCCTCTAAAGTACAAATATTTGGTTAGCTTTGTCTCAATTTTTCAACTTTTCGGGTGCTCAGTAATTTTTTGCTTGATATACTAACTACTGCTTGATACCTTAGGACTTAGTTTAGACTTGGAATCGTTTTGGCTTAAATATGGTAGTACTTTATAGGCGGTACTTTTACTTTTAAGTGAAACGTTTGTCTGTTATGTAGATTAATTTTAAACAGGACAAATGTATTGTAGTACAGGGTGTAGCACTGCCACGGAATTTTTAAGATACAGTTCTTTAAAAAAAAAAAACAAAGAAAAAAAAAATTACACTATAATGCAGTGGTTTTCAATCTCGGGGTTGCCAAATGATTTCTACGAGTCCCCAAATGATTTGTGAAAATTGAACATTGATATCTTAAACAACATTTAACAAAATTGCAGTGATAGATGCATACTGTATTTGTTGGCCTTCAAGTTATTGTATCTGGTCTTATGTCTTCAAAAGAAAATAAAACATAAGACTAAAGACGACATGTTTTGGGGTCAGAAATGCCTACAGTTGTTGTTTCTGCAGCATCCAGCTCATTCTAATTGTTTGTCTTTCACATCCAATAATCTCAACAACATAAAATAACCTTTTATATACATCAGATTAATTTATTATATTTTTCAGAACACACACAGACTCCAAAGTTCATACAAACAGACTAACACACATCAGTCCACATGATGGGAACAAGTTTGGTTTCACCAGGCGTGAAAATGTGCAATACTTTGTAAATGTTACCAGCTCTGTTAGTAAAATACTGCACTAAAGGACCACCACACAAGAAAAAGCATGAGTTTCCAAAGGTTCTCCAACACAAACTGAATTTCAGACATGAAATTGCTGAAGAAATATTTAACAATCTCTTCAGACTGAAAGAATATGAAAGATAACAGAAAAGCATAGTACAATTTAGATGACAAAGCTGGTCAAAGAATCCTAAATGTGCCACATTATAGTCAATACTCACTCCACAATCTACTTCACTACTGTAGCCACAAACAATGAAAACTGTATTTCATGAATTTATCAACATTTTCAAAAAAAAGTTGAACTGTGACAATATATTTGAATTTCTCAACTATGACCACGTCTAAAGATGCATTTACATTTCTTGATCTAATTCCAAGTTTAACTTACATACAACGTGAAACCACAAATTGAACATGTATATTTAGACACTGCTTAGAGATGAAACTCCTGCAGATGCCTATAGACTCTATTTCAAGCCTTGACCCTATGCATTTTCTACACAAATGCACAAACACCATTAAGGCTCATTAAAGTGCTGCAGACATGTTTTTATACATTCACCTATTCACAGAAACAGCAGGTCCATTAGCGGCACAGACAGGAGCCGTGGGAGCCATCAAACTCTAATGAAGGTTAATAATATGTTGAAAGGTATTTACGGAGGTCACTGGGGCTTTACTTTATGGCAAAACCAGAACAAAATAACGACTCACTGAGCGACTGTGAAAATGTAACAAGGTGAAGAAACACTCGACATGGTGAAAGCAAGTCCATATGTTCCATTCAAACTTTAATTTACTCTAACGTTATAGAGTCGCAGAAATGAAATGTAACTAAGCTGTCGTGTGTATTATGGCGCTAGCACATTTTAATGATTACAAGCTTACATAAAAATGGAAAGAAATTAGTGACAAAGTTCAAATTTTGATATGAAACACTCAATTTACCTGTACAAAATACTGTATTCACCTTGTAAAAAAAATAATTCTCTGTATTGCAGGCTTTAGTTGCGGTGGACACATATCATTAATATTTATGAGTCATGGATAAAGTAAGGAGTTGGGGTTTAGTAATACGGTCGCGTTTAAAGGCCCAACAGCTAACCTTGTCTGTCAAAAAAACACATAAATAAACATAAACTTATTTTTTTTTAATGGTGTATTTCCTCAAAATTAACTCTTCTGTGTCCTCTCCAACTTGTTTCCATGGAAATGTTATTCCTCTAGATCAGGGGTGTCGAACTCATTTTGACAATGGCCACATAACTAAAATTAATTAATTACCGTACTTCTGGACTATAACGCTACTTTTTTCATGAGCTTGAACTCTGCGGCTTATAAGGCAATGCAGCAAATTATAGATTCCATAGACTTATATTAAAAGTGTGGCCTATACAGTACTTTATCATTTTTCTTACTTACATCTAGTGGTGCGCTTATATTCAGTGCGCTCAATAGGGCAGAATTACGGTAATTACTAATGTTTCCCTTACAACTACTACTACTACTACTACTACTACTACTACTACTACTACTACTACTACTACTACTACTACTACTAATAGTCTCTCTATTTGATTTTTGTGTTTTATTGACGTGACATTATAAATCTGTATTAGTCTGAAAAATGAATTACTCTTTAGGTTTCAACTAATCATTTCATAAGGTTGAGACACCCAGATTACTCCTTTAACTAATTAGATTAATGTAAACCGTACAAGATATTGAGGGTTGCATAAAATTATATGGAGGGCCGCATCAGGCCCCAGGCCTTGTGTTTAGCACATGTGCTCTAATAAAATCTTCCCCACAGTATGGCATTAAGAATGGCATAGAAACGATAGTTTTAACTTTTTATTTTATTGAGACCAGGGAGAAAGTCATCATTTGTGAGAATTTTGTGTTCGCTCTCCAAAACACTTTTGCTAACCAGCAAAATCCTTAATGGCAAAAAAAAAATCTACCCTGTGATAATGCTTATCTTCATTTATTGTATTGTATGAGATTACTAATTTAATTTCACTTTTTTTTGGCAAACTGAAACAATATGATCGAGAATGTCAGCCTTTAAGAATGTTAAACTGCATTCACCAGTGACTGCAAAAAAAAAATCGTCATAATCGTTTTCTATACTATACAGACTCTAAATTGCCAATAAAAAGACCATTCATTTAACGAACCAAAAGTTTATTACTTTATTAACATTGCCCTTTTTTCCAATAGTATTAATGCTTTTGAGTAGTCTCAGTGCTCAATAGAAATCATTGTTTTAATGCTCACTACTAGACTCATCGTTAGCTGCGGTCCCATTGTAATGCCAGACACATTCAGAATGTATTAGTAGAGTAAACTTACTTCAACAAACAACTGAAATATCTGTGCATTTTCCCATACCAAACTGTACTAGTATTTTATAGAATACATTAGTGTTGACCTTTAGGTGCAAGTCTGTCTCCGCTCATTTGTGCTTCTGCTTGTTAAACACAGTAATTAGCTTAGTTTAGGTTTAGAGTTCCATTGAAACGCGCACATGCACACGGCCTCTTTTACAGCGCTCTGTTGTGGATTAGCATTTTGCAGCCTCCAATGATACGCCTCATAACTGCGCCATACTGCCAGGGAATATTTAAGTTTTTTTTTACAGGCACAACTTTAAAATGCAGAGCCTGGAAACAGCTTTTGATTGATGGGAGTGGAGACTTACCTTCCCCTTCGCATATGTTAGCTATAAGAAGAAGATACGCCATGATAGTCCAGAAAAGGCTGGTGTAAATCAAATTAAACAGTGATAGTCAAAGGCAGTCCATAAATCATGAGGAGAATAGAGATCATAAGCACTTGTGGGTACGCTACGTCAGTCCTGAACACTTCAGCAGGAAAGTTATTAAGCGAATAGTGCAATTATCAACACTCATGGGCTATCACTGAGCTAATAAAATGGCTCTCAAAATACATTTAATAGGACTCAATAAGGATTTCATGAGTTGTACACTGCTTGTTCATTTGTTTTTTTACCATTTTAGTGCTATTGTGATACATAGACGACGTTTTAATGCGGCGGACAATTATAGTGATGCAATATCTGTAAAAAAACAACAAAAAACACACCAGAATTGTATAATTATATATCACACTAGATAACATAGAAATTCTTTGTTAAGTGTAAGAGCAAAAGAGGTAAAGCAAAGTAGCATCTCTATCCCAACTCATAACAGGCTCTCCAGACTCCAGATCCTCACTGTGTCTCAGTTTCATTTCTGTATGTGGACAACTATACGATATTTAGAAATTAACAAACTATTACCTACTCTCTGATTAAAACTACTGGTACTCTTATGGATTGAGAGCAAGGCGGAATTTGTTCCACTGTTTGCTGATACTTATTCTAAATTTCACCATGCAGAGAATTATGGAAATATTTTTTTAAAGCAAAAGTGAATCGATTATAATGGTGTGTGTGCATGTTCCTGTTACTGTTTTGGGTTATTTCTCAGTCAAACATGCCAGTCCAAACACCCTCCTCTAACAGCTGAATTATAAATCCTTCTGTAACTAAAAGCAAAGAGCCAGCCTTCAATTTGATCTAAAAATGTAATTAGAGATACAGTACTGAACATGTAAATATTCTCCCTCATGTCCTTTTCACTTTGGCTTTAATAAAAACTTACTCACAAAGCTTTTGCATTCTACTTTTAAAGGACAAATGTTATGCATTTTTTGTGTCCACTTTGGAATTTCATTTCATGTGTTTCCCCCATCAAAAATTAAGTTTGCTTCTATCTACAGACTGCAAAGAAAGTTACAGAGGGAACACAAACAAATTGATCTTTCTTGATATACTACTGCTGCAGAAATGCTCAAATCCAGTCTGGATGATTCATGGAGGTAAAAACAGAGCACAAGATCTCAGAGAAGGTTTTTGGGGAACGAAAAATTTCTCACAGACAAAACTTCAGCAGTGTGTTTGATGAGGAAGAAAATTTTGAATAAGATTGAATTTGCATAATAGGTCTTAATTTAACTAACGGAATAAAAAATATATATTATATATTGAGAGACATTTTAAAACTGAATTTGATGTCTATAAAATGTTGGTGCAAAAAGAAAACATTGCTATTGCTAAAAGTTATTATGACAATGGTGCCAGTTCATGTTTAGTGGATACTTACGTGACTCTTGTGTGAGCTGCATCAGTGCGTCTATGACTGGAGCCTGAAGTGCCGTCGTCCGCTCCTCAACACAGACATGAGCTCAGCCAATCCTCCATTTGTAAAAACAGGCCTCTGTTCTCCTCATGTAAACAGGTCAAACGCAGACAGTCCATCGCCTGGGCAACAACATCAGCTGTGATGGACAAAAAACACGTCTTAATACTTCAGCTATGTCTTTGAGCAGAAACTATTTCAGACACATCATTACTCAACTTTTTTATTTAAATAACCCCTAGATTTTTTTCACACTCTGAAGAACCCTAAACGTGGATATTAGGCTAATTGATCTGTGTATTATAGTAAGATAGAAAGATATTGTCAATTACATATTTATATAGTTCTATTGTTTGCTTATATCGACATTCCATATTTTTCCTAAATTATATAGAAGGGTGCATAAATGACATTAAAAAACATTTTCATTGAAATGACTTTCCCGTTTCACCTCTGTTCTATAATTTGAAAACCAACAATACTTTGAATACAATCATTCCAAGTACTCCAAGGTAAGTATCCGTAAACTTGTTGGGAAACAGTGATATATAGCATTTCATTTATTTTCTTGAGTAAAAGTAAAAAAATGACTGCAATCCAAGAGAAGTTGCTCAATTCAAATTAAACACAGAGCGTTACCCCCGCACAAATAGATTTAATTATGTGTTGTGAATGAAAATTGTGTGTTAGTGGCCAGTGAACCCAAAGTGTGATTGTGTGGTTAAAAGTTGTGAAACTCTATGTTATGTATTTATATTTAAATTAAAAAATGCTATTTTAGTTAATAATAAATTCATATCTCACTGCAGAATAATACCCAGATTTAGAAACTTGAAACAATTTCATTCATTTTAGTTCTCTCATTCATTTGACTTATTTTAGGGTGTCTGACCCAGGGTGGTTTTGAACAACTAGACAAGCACCACTTTGAAGACATATGAAACATGACATAACTCTGTTTGGGCATTGTCTAGAGAAAAAAATATGGTTATTTACTAGGGCTGCAACACGTTAATCAAGTAATCGAACTCATCATTATTGAAATAATCAGCACTTTTTAGTAATCGAATAATCGTTAACTTTTTCAATCATCCCAAAAGCCTCAGATAAACAGAAATTTTTACATAACATGTTTGCTTACAGATGATTTGAGTTTATACAAAATTTTTAAATAAAGGAATATACTTAAATTACTAATTTGTACTACAATGATAATTAAAAATGTCTTTTAACGTCAAATTTCAATACAATAAACTGACATTGTCAGCACATAATAAAAATACTCCTTTCCATATTTGGTTTTAAACTAGTTTTGATTAGGCTCATGATTATCCTAAACTCATCAGAAATATCAAATTGTCCAAGTTTTTTTAAAGTATGAATGCTTGTTCAATTGAGTATTTAGTTTCTATATACAGTTTTAAGTTTGATGAGAATCTGATTTTCGATATTTTTGACAAACCTAAAGTCTACATCTCCTATGATGTTATCAAGCAACGTACTTCAAACCAACATATTCTCTTCGATTAATCCGAAGAATAATTGGCCAACAAATTGATACCAAAATAATGTTAGTTGCAGCCCTATTATTTACATTTAAAAAAATATATTAAACTATAAAATAACAAAAAGAAGAATATTTAATAGTAATGTTTAAAAGTCACAGTGAACTTGAGCGAGTGGCTTTTCTGTAAGTTTAGAGACGCCGCATGAGCGCCAGACACAGACATTTTTTGTGATTGATTGAAGCCATAATTTTAATCATGATTAAAATTTGATTAAGTGCATAGCTCTACTCTTTGGCAACATAATACACAACATAACAGAAAAATCTACAACGATCTGTCAAAAAAAATCCAAATTCAGCAGCCTCTCACATCATAAAAATGCATCTATCCAAGCCTTTAATCTCACCTCCTTTATCTCTCCAAACTTTGACCCTAACTTGTCATTCACGCACAAGACTCTCCCTCAAACCAAGACGTATTTTTCAATTCTGATCATCTGAAAGTGATCAACATTTGTGGTGAATTTCAAGAAAAGAAATTACGAGAGTGAGTTTATACAACCTGACATAAGATAAAACATTTCTCTGCTTTTTGAAGTCTCTGAATGGTACCAATTTTCAATGAAAAACCACATCTTTATTATGAACAATTGGGTTTTACATAAATAATCTTCTCTTGTTTGCATGCTGACAGCAGAAAGACTTTATAGAGAGAAGTGTGGGAGCTTTGGAGGATTGTGAGCAGCAGGAGCAAGGTCATAGGAGAAGAAAACTGCATAAAACATGTCAGCGAAGACGTAGATTTACACAGTGAGAGGACATGAGCTCCACATTGGATAGAGCTGAAAGAAGTCTAAGCACTTTGTGAATGAAGTAAGAGAAACACATTTATGACAAACTGAATATGACTGTATGTGTGTGTTTTTAAATTGAGGTTATGATTCATGGGATCTGATCTACCGTCTGTTAATGTGTCAAATATTTGCATCAAGGTTTGATTAAATCCCTCAGTAGTTGAATATTGCCTTGTTAAAGTTAAAATAAATTCATGTTTTAGCCCTTTTTGGGTTAATTACTACAGTTTAGTGTATTGTAGACAGAGGCGTTGCTACAGGACAGGCAAACCAGGCAATTGCTTGGGGCCCCCTAACACAAAAGGGCCCCCACTCCCCCTGCACTGAGCTACATGTGCTGATGTTTATTTGCTGCTGCTTTACATTGCCTTTCACCTGCTATTCATTTCTTTGCAAAAAAACGTACCTCAAATTCATTATTTGTCATGAGAGACTTCACTGGACTGCTCCTATATTCATAGTTAAAGGTGGAGTAGCTAACATTTTTAGTTGTAAATTAGTAAACTTTGTGCTTTCCACTAAATCTAGTAAATACAGCACTTTGTGAAAAAATTAGACCTCTGAGTATTGGCTGAACTGAATAATAAGGAATTTTGTTCTAATCAGGAGCTGAATGCTGCTCTCTGATTGGCTGAGCTTGGGGCGGTCACTCCAGTTTCACTTTGTTGTTTGTAAAAAGAGGTTTATAAGCCACAATTGCAACCAAAATGAGTACATGTGGATATTAATAATAATAATAATAATAAATTTTATTTGTCAAGCACTTTTCATGCTAACTACAATTCAAAGTGCCTTACAGCATTAAAATACAATTAGAATACACTTACAATATACTTAAAATACACCCAAAATACAATAAAAATAAACATATAAAAATATAAAAACATAAAGTACATTACATTAAAAAGTACAACAATAGCTAATAATAATAACAACAATAATCCATCAATATAACAAAATTCAGTCATAAGCAATTTTAAAAAGGGCAGTCTTCAGCCTTGATTTAAACATTGCCACTGTAGAGGCCTGTCTCACAAACTCAGGGAGACCGTTCCAGATCTTAGCTGAATAAAACTGAAACGCTGATTCCCCATGTTTAGTCCTGACTCTGGGCACCAGCAGGAGGCCGGTCCCTGAGGTCCTCAGAGTGCGAGATGGTTCATAAGGCACTAACATGTCAGATATGTATTTTGGCGCTAGACCATGGAGAGACTTAAACACAATTAAAGCTGCTTTAAAATCAATTCTTTGAGCCACTGGAAGCCAGTGCAAAGACTTAAGCACAGGCGTAATATGGTCATACTTCCTAGTTCCAGTTAAGACTCGAGCAGCAGCGTTCTGAATATACTGTAGCTGTTTTACAGCTCGTTTGGATAAACTAGTGAAAAGGCCATTGGCAATAATCCAATCTGCTTGAAACAAATGCATGAATAAGTTTCTCCCAAGTCTGGTTTAGGCACTATGTTTTTAATTTTGGGAAATGTTTTTTAAGTGATAAAAGGCTACAGAAGTTACTGATTTAATATGGGTATCAAGGTTCAAATCTGAATCTAGTATTATGCCCAGATTTCTGACTTGCTTTGTAGGTTTTAAGGGAAGAGACTGAGACTGAAGGTAACTGCAAACACTTTCTCTTTGTTTCTGTGGACCGAAGACAATTACTTCAGTTTTTATCAGAGTTTAGCTGCAGAAAATTGTTCTGCATCCACACACCAATCTGCCGGATGCAGTAACAAAGTGACTTAACAGGCTCAAGTTCTTCTGCTGTCAGTGACACATAGATCTGTGTGTCATCTGCATAATTGTGATAAGACACACCAATATCTTGTATAAGTTTGCCTAATGGGAGCATGTAGATGTTAAACAAAGGGGTCCCAGGATCGAGCCCTGCGGCACACCACAGTCAAGGCCATGTGTTCTGACACACAGTCACCTATCTCAACAAAATACTTCCTGTCTTCTAAATAGGACCTGAACCATTCCAGGCAGTACCAGAGATACCAACCCAATTTTTTAATCTTTGTAGAAGGATGTCGTGGTCCACTGTGTCAAAGGCGGCACTGAGATCCAACAGGACTAGTACTGAGACCTTACCCACATCTGTATTCCAGACGGATGTCATTAGTAACTTTAATGAGTGCAGTCTCGGTACTATGACATGATCTGAAACCTGATTGAAAATCATCCAAGTAATTGTTTTCCTCAAGATAATTGATGAGTTGTTGATGCACAGTTTTTTCTAGAACTTTTCCTATAAAAGGTAAGTTTGAGATGGGTCTGTAATTGTTAAAAACTGTAGCATCCAGATTATTCTTTTTTAAAATAGGCTTGATGACTGCAGTTTTCAGAGTCCTTGGAAAAGTACCAGTTTTTAACGACATGTTCACTATTTGGGTAATGGGCTCTATTAGACTGTTTAGGACAGTTTTCAAGAATCTTGTTGGTAGTACATCAAGGCTACATGTAGATGAACTCAAACTACTCACGATCTCATACACAGTTTTGTTAGTTACAGGTGTAAAGTGGGTCAGCTCTACATGTTTTGGTGACTGCAGAGTAATATTTTGTGCTGATGAAAGGATAGCATTTTTTATTTTTTTAACTTTATCATTAAAGAAATCAGCAAACTCATTGCACTTTGAAATTGATATTAGTTCAGTCGGTAATTGAGATGGTGGATTAGTTAATCTGTGGACTGTTGAAAACAGAACACGCATGTTTCCAGAGCAATCTCCAATGATTTTCGAAAAATACATTTCTCTTTTTTCACACAAAATTTGATTGTACATTTTCAACTTATCCTTGTAATTTTCGTAATTCATTTGAAGTTCTGATTTACGCCATTTTCTCTCAGCCCTGCGGCACTCTCTTTTCTGCATCCTGACCAAATCATCATTTTTCCACGGTGCTTTTTCCTTACTTTTAACAATTTTAACCTTCATTGGGGCAATTTGATCCATTACATTCATAACACTAGACGAAACTGAATTCACCAAATCGTCCACATTAGAATATGAGCCATTTTCAAAGTCAATCATTTCCATGAACTTTGCACTTGTGTTGTCATTTATGCATCTCTTTCTAACAACTGTAGGACCAGGTGGTTGCTTTGGATCGATAGACAGATCAAAAAAGACACAGCAATGGTCAGACAGAGCAACATCTGTGACATAAACATTTGAAATTTGAACCCTTTTGTGATAAGCAAATCTAAAGTGTGCCCTTTACAGTGGGTAGGGCCACTCACATGCTGGGTCAAGCCAAACATCTCAAGGACATCACTGAGCTCTTTGGCATTTTTGTCATTAAAATTGTCTACATGTATATTCAAGTCACCTGTAATGACTACGCCATCAAAGTCAGTGCATATGATTGAAAGCATTTCACTAAAATCATCAATAAAATTTTGGCAGTATTTGGGAGGCCTGTATAAAACAACAAAGAGTATGGGACTAGAGTGTTTTACCTCCATTTTTAAAGACACATATTCAAATGATGAGAATATCCCAAAAGACAGACTATGGGTAATAAAATTATTTCTCAACAGGGCACAAACACCTCCTCCCTTTTTATTTTCACGTGTTACNACATTGTCCTGACGGCTTCTTCAAACCTGGACCTGCATTATGCACTGGGATGGGACCGGAAAAAGGGGCTTTGACCTCTCCAGGTGGTGGAGAGTCCTGCTCCAAGTGTAAGTAAGAGTTCAAGTATCTCCAGGTCTTGTTCACAGCGAGGGTGTGAAGGATGGAGCGTGACATTGACAGGAGAATACATCGTCAGTAGTGATGAGGTCGCTGTGTTGGACAGTTGTGGTGAAGGAGCAGAGTCAAAAAAACAAAGTTCTTGACACAGTGAAGGGACTCAACTGGTCTGGGAACACCTCGAGATTCAACAACATTATAGTTTTCAGATGCACATTTACTTGGACAGAGAAATGAAGCAGTGCAGTTATAGTTACAATTATTGTGACCAAATAATCATAAGAGCTCTACTTGACCTAACAATTAAATCTATTGTGCAGCAGTCTGATTTCCTCTCTACAGGGAAAAAACAATCTGACTCAGCTATAAGAACAAAGTCACATAATACAGTCTTAATCATAATCGAGTATTTTCAGGAAATGTCTGAAGTGGCTCACAACTTCACTAGACAAAAATCAGACTATTTTCAGTGTTGCCTTTAACCCTGACCTCGCCTGTTCGACCGTAGACCCGTGCTTGGTTGTTTTTGTGGTTCATTACGCTGCTCCGTTCGCCGTACGCCCGGACGATACTTGACCACATCTGGCTTCTGTGTTTTTTCTGGAGCACTACATGTTAGCTTAATGTTAGCTCAGTCAAATGAAGTGTTCGGAGGAAAACACAAATTCTGCGGCTGAACTAAAATTAAAACCGTGCACTCTGTCATTACAGGGCAGTGAGCAGCAGCCGCGCTAACGCTAAAGTCTGCCGTCCTGTTATTGCTTTGTTCTGGCACGAGGCAGATTCTGTATTATAAGGCTTTTATTCTTAATTTAAACCGCTGTTACGTCTTGAACAGAGACCAAACAACCGCCATAACTACCGCTGTTTCTCTTGTTTTGGATTATGTGGTGAAACAAATGAGAAGTTTGAGGTCACATGTTGAATTTCTCTGGACAGATACTGTTTATTCTGATTTACTCAAGACAGTCACAGTCCTGAAAATCTCCAAAAATATGGTACAATTTGCTGCTCTCTTAAATGTTGTCAGTCTTGAGCTTAGGACTGCAACAAGTTAATTAAATAATCAAAACTAAGAATAAGATGGGGATTTTAGCAGAACAGAGCTGAATGTTTAACTTGTGTTTAGGCGTGTAATAATGTGCCTCAACCTCTTTGCTGGCCTCAAGCAAAAATACTGAGTCCACTGCTTTTAGCTGATGTACATGTAAAGCTTTACTCTGGAAAAGTACAAAAAAAAAAAAAAGAATAATACTGTTTGATAAGAAAAAACTGTGTGATAAAACCAAAAGATTTGTGCACTGATTGATCAGTATCACCACCAAATAAATAATTGAAAAAAGGATTGGGACAAAGTTCAAATTTTGATATGAAACACTCAATTTAACCTGTACAAAATACTGTATTCACCTTGTAAAAAAAAAATTCTCTGTATTGCAGGCTTTAGTTGCGGTGGACACATATCATTAATATTTATGAGTCATGGATAAAGTAAGGAGTTGGGGTTTAGTAATACGGCCCAACAGCTAACCTTGTCTGTCAAAAAAACACATAAATAAACATAAACTTATTTTTTTTTAATGGTGTATTTCCTCAAAATTAACTCTTCTGTGTCCTCTCCAACTTGTTTCCATGGAAATGTTATTCCTCTAGATCAGGGGTGTCGAACTTATTTTGACAATGCCACATTACTAAAATTAATTAATTAATTAATTACTAATGTTTCCCTTACAACTACTACTACTACTACTACTACTACTACTACTACTACTACTACTACTACTACTACTACTACTACTAATAGTCTCTCTATTTGATTTTTGTGTTTTATTGACGTGACATTATAAATCTGTATTAGTCTGAAAAATGAATTACTCTTTAGGTTTCAAACTAATCATTTCATAAGGTTGAGACACCCAGATTACTCCTTTAACTAATAGATTAATGTAAACCGTACAAGATATTGAGGGTTGCATAAAATTATATGGAGGGCCGCATCAGGCCCCCAGGCCTTGTGTTTAGCACATGTGCTCTAATAAAATCTTCCCCACAGTATGGCATTAAGAAAGGCATAGAAACGATAGTTTTAACTTTTTATTTTATTGAGACCAGAGAGAAAGTCATAATTTGTGAGAATTTTGTGTTCGCTCTCCCAAACACTTCTGCTAACCAGTAAAATCCTTAATGGCAAAAAAAATCTACCCTGTGATAATGCTTATCTTCATCTATTGTATTGTATGAGATTACTTCAGTTTTCCCCTAATTTAATTTCACTTTTTTTTTTGCAAACTGAAACAATATGATCGAGAATGTCAGCCTTTAAAAAATGTAAAACTGCATCCACCAGTGACTGCACAAAAAACATTATTTTTATTCAATCGTCATAATCGTTTTCTATACACAGACTCTAAATTGCCAATAAAAAGACCATTCATTTAACGAACCAAAAGTTTATTACTTTATTAACATTGCCCTTTTTTCCAATAGTATAATGCTTTTGAGTAGTCTCAGTGCTCAATAGAAATCATTGTTTTAATGCTCGACTACTACCTCATCGTTAGCTGCAGTCCCATTGTAATGCCAGACACATTCAGAATGTATTAGTAGAGTAAACTTACTTCAACAAACAACTGAAATATCTGTGCATTTTCCCATACCAAACTGTACTAGTATTTTTTAGAATTACATTAGTGTTGACCTTTATGTGCAAGTCTGTCTCTGTCTCCGCTCATTTGTGCTTCTGCTTGTTAAACACAGTATTAGCCTAGTTTTAGGTTTAGAGTTCCATTGAAACGCGCACATGCACACGGCCTCTTTTACAGTGCTCTGTTGTGGATTAGCATTTTGCAGCCTCCAATGATACGCCTCATAACTGCGCCATACTGCCAGGGAATATTTAAGTTTTTTTTACAACTTAGGCACAACTTTAAAATGTAGAGCTGGAAACAGCTTTTGATTGATGGGAGTGGAGACTTACCTTCCCCTTCGCATATGTTAGCTATAAGAAGAAGATACGCCATGATAGTCCAGAAAAGGCTGGTGTAAATCAAATTAAACAGTGATAGTCAAAGGCAGTCCATAAATCATGAGGAGAATAGAGATCATAAGCACTTGTGGGTACGCTACGTCAGTCCTGAACACTTCAGCAGGAAAGTTATTAAGCGAATAGTGCAATTATCAACACTCATGGGCTATCACTGAGCTAATAAAATGGCTCTCAAAATACATTTAATAGGACTCAATAAGGATTTCATGAGTTGTACACTGCTTGTTCATTTGTTTTTTTACCATTTTAGTGCTATTGTGATACATAGACGACGTTTTAATGCGGCGGACAATTATAGTGATGCAATATCTGTAAAAAAACAACAAAAAACACACCAGAATTGTATAATTATATATCACACTAGATAACATAGAAATTCTTTGTTAAGTGTAAGAGCAAAAGAGGTAAAGCAAAGTAGCATCTCTATCCCAACTCATAACAGGCTCTCCAGACTCCAGATCCTCACTGTGTCTCAGTTTCATTTCTGTATGTGGACAACTATACGATATTTAGAAATTAACAAACTATTACCTACTCTCTGATTAAAACTACTGGTACTCTTATGGATTGAGAGCAAGGCGGAATTTGTTCCACTGTTTGCTGATACTTATTCTAAATTTCGCCAAGCAGAGAATTATGGAAATATTTTTTTTAAAGCAAAAGTGAATAGATTATAATGGTGTGTGTGCATGTTCCTGTTACTGTTTTGGGTTATTTCTCAGTCAAACATGCCAGTCCAAACACCCTCCTCTAACAGCTGAATTATAAATCCTTCTGTAACTAAAAGCAAAGAGCCAGCCTTGAATTTGATCTAAAAATTTAATTAGAGATACAGTACTGAACATGTAAATATTCTCCCTCATGTCCTTTTCACTTTGGCTTTAATAAAAACTTACTCACAAAGCTTTTGCATTCTACTTTTAAAGGACAAATGTTATGCATTTTTTGTGTTGTTCCTGTCTATCAAACATGCTCCCGAGCACTTTGGAATTTCATGCATCAGAACCAAAAACCAATACCAATGCTGTAAATACAAGTGACAGTCATGTGTTTCCCCCATCAAAAATTAAGTTTGCGTTCTATCTACAGACTGCAAAGAAAATTACAGAGGGAATACAAACAAATTGATCTTTCCTGATATACTACTGCTGCAGAAATGCTTAAATCGAGTCTGGATGATTCATGGAGTTAAAAACAGAGCACAAGATCTCAGAGAAGGTTTTTGGGGGAACGAAAAATTTCTCACAGACGAAACTTCAGCAGTGTGTTTGATGAGAACGAAAATTTTGAATAAGATTGAATTTGTATAATAGGTCTTATTTAAACTAACGGATAAAAAAATATATATATATTTGAGAGACATTTAAAACTGAATTTGATGTCTATAAAATGTTGGTGCAAAAAGAAAACATTGCTATTGCTAAAAGTTATTATGACAATGGTGCCAGTTCATGTTTAGTGGATACTTACGTGACTCTTGTGTGAGCTGCATCAGTGCGTCTATGACTGGAGCCTGAAGTGCCGTGCGTCCGCTCCTCAACACAGACATGAGCTCAGCCAATCCTCCATTTTGTAAAAACAGGCCTCTGTTCTCCTCATGTAACAGGTCCAAACGCAGACAGTCCATCGCCTGGGCAACAACATCAGCTGTGGATGGACAAAAACACGTCTTAATACTTCAGCTATGTCTTTGAGCAAGAAACTATTTCAGACACATCATTACTCAACTTTTTTATTTAAAATAACCCCTAGATTTTTTTCACACTCTGAAGAACCCTAAACGTGGATATTAGGCTAATTGATCTTTGTATTATAGTAAGATAGAAAGATATTGTCAATTACTATTTATATAGTCTATTGTTTTGCTTATATCGACATCCATATTTTCCAAATTATATAGAAGGGTGCATAAATGACATTAAAAACATTTTCATTGAAATACTTTCCCGTTTCACCTTGTTCTATAATTTGAAAACCAACAATACTTGAAAAATCATTCCAAGTACTCCAAGGTAAGTATCCGTAAACTTTGTTGGGAAACAGTGATATATAGCATTTCATTTATTTCTTGAGTAAAAGTAAAAAAATGACTGCAATCCAAGAGAAGTTGCTCAATTCAAATTAAACACAGAGCGTTACCCCCGCACAAATAGATTTAATTATGTGTTGTGAATGAAAATTGTGTGTTAGTGGCCAGTGAACCCAAAGTGTGATTTGTGTGGTTAAAAGTTGTGAAACTCTTATGTTATGTATTTATATTTAAATTAAAAAATGCTATTTTAGTTAATAATAAATTCATATCTCACTGTAGAATAATGAACCCAGATTTAGAACTTGAAACAATTTCATTCATTTTAGTTCTCTCATTCATTTGACTTATTTTAGGTGTCTGACCCTGGGTGGGTTTTGAACAACTAGACAAGCACCACTTCTGAAGACATGATGAGAACATGACGATAACTCCTGTTTGGGCATTGTCTAGAGAAAAACATGATTATTTACTAGGGCTGCAACACGTTAATCAAGTAATCGCAACTCATCGATTATTGAAATAATCAGCAACTTTTTTAGTAATCGAATAATCGTTAACTTTTTCAATCATCCCAAAAGCCTCAGATTAAACAGAAATGTTTTTGACATAGACACTTGTTTGCTTACAGCAATGATTATGATGTTTTGATACAAAATTTTTAAATGAAGGAATATACTTAAATTACTAATTATGTACTACAATGATAATTAAAAATATTCTTTTAACGTCAAATTTCAATATAATAAACTGACATTGTCAGCACATAATAAAAATACTCCCTTCCATTTTGGTTTTAAACTAGTTTTGATTAGGCTCATGATTATCCTAAAACTCATCAGAAAATGTCAAAATGCAATCTTAATGTGTAAAGTATGAATGCTTGTTCAATTGAGTATTTAGTTTCTATATCAGTTTTAAAGTTGATGAGAATCTGATTTTCGATATTTTTGACAAACCTAAAGTCTACATCTCCATGATGTTATCAAGCAACGTTACTTCAACCCCAAAATCTCTTCGATTAATCCGAAGAATAATTGGCCAACTAATTGACTACCAAAATAATTGTTAGTTGCAGCCCTATTATTTACATTTCAATAAAAATATATTATACTTAAACTAACACAAAAGGAAGAATATTTTAATAGTAATGTTTAAAAGTCACAGTGAACTTGAGCGAGTGGCTTTTCTGTAAGTTTAGAGACGCAGCATGAGCGCCAGACACAGACATTTTTTGTGATTGATTGAAGCCATAATTTTAATCATGATTAAAATTTGATTAAGTGCATAGCTCTACTCTTTGGCAACATAATACACAACATAACAGAAAAATCTACAACGATCTGTCAAAAAAAATCCAAATTCAGCAGCCTCTCACATCATAAAAATGCATCTATCCAAGCCTTTAATCTCACCTCCTTTATCTCTCCGAACTTTGACCCTAACTTGTCATTCACGCACAAGACTCTCCCTCAAACCAAGACGTATTTTTCAATTCTGATCATCTGAAAGTGATCAACATTTGTGGTGAATTTCAAGAAAAGAAATTACGAGAGTGAGTTTATACAACCTGACATAAGATAAAACATTTCTCTGCTTTTTGAAGTCTCTGAATGGTACCAATTTTCAATGAAAAACCACATCTTTATTATGAACAATTGGGTTTTACATAAATAATCTTCTCTTGTTTGCATGCTGACAGCAGAAAGACTTTATAGAGAGAAGTGTGGGAGCTTTGGAGGATTGTGAGCAGCAGGAGCAAGGTCATAGGAGAAGAAAACTGCATAAAACATGTCAGCGAAGACGTAGATTTACACAGTGAGAGGACATGAGCTCCACATTGGATAGAGCTGAAAGAAAGTCTAAGCACTTTGTGAATGAAGTAAGAGAAACACATTTATGACAAACTGAATGACTGACTGTATGTGTGTGTTTTTAAATTGAGGTTATGATGTCATGGGATCTGGTCTACAGTCTGTTAATGTGTCAAATATTTGCATCAAGGTTTGATTAAATCCCTCAGCAGTTGAATATTTGCCTTGTTTAAAGTTAAATAAATTCATGTTTTAGCCCTTTTTGGGTTAATTACTACAGTTTAGTGTTATTGTAGACAGAGGCGTTGCTACAGGACAGGCAAACCAGGCAATTGCTTGGGGCCCCCTAACACAAAAGGGTCCCCACTCCCCCTGCACTGAGCTACATGTGCTGATCGTTTATTTGCTGCTGCTTTACATTGCCTTTCACCTGCTATTCACTTCTTTGCAAAAAAACGTACCTCAAATTCATTATTTGTCATGAGAGACTTCACTGGACTTGCTCCTATATCCATAGTTAAAGGTGGAGTAGCTAACATTTTTAGTTGTAAATTAGTAAACTTTGTGCTTTCCACTAAAAAGTATCTAGTAAATACAGCACTTTGTGAAAAAAATTAGACCTCTGAGTATTGGCTGAACTGAATAATAAGGAATTTTTGTTCTAATCAGGAGCTGAATGCTGCTCTCTGATTGGCTGAGCTTGGGGCGGTCACTCCAGTTTCACTTTGTTGTTTGTAAAAAGAGGTTTATAAGCCACAATTGCAACCAAAATGAGTACATGTGGATATTAACCATGTGTCGAAGGATTTATGAGAGGAAGTTGTCAGATTTAAAAGCTAAATTGTGTTTGCAACGTGAAAATCAGCTATGCCCACCCTTAAGGGACATTTTGTGGAACATCATTTGCTAATTCTTTAATAATGGGGAAAGAGTCCTTTAATACAATTTTGACTATTTTTAAATTTATTTCTACAATTTAAATGAAAACACTTAAATATTTTGTCACAATAGTTTATTGTGTTTATTGTTTACTGTGTTATTATCAAGCGTGAGGACCCACAATTATTTTTTGCTTGAGGCCCCATAGTACCCTTGCAATGCCCCTGATTGTAGAGCTGCTGTAGCCCTAATCATGGCCCGATGAAATCAAACATGAAATCTGGTGATGCTTGCGAAGTTAAATAATATTCTAGGTGGAACTTAGTGTGAATTGTGAGCTACTGGACTAGACAAGAGCATGCTATGTCATTTTTTTGTTCACTTTCCTTCCATGAGTTCAGGGACCCCTGAGCATTTAGCAACAAATTTACAAAAATTATGTAAGTCTGTGGTTTCAAAATAAGACTTTGATTTGTGGAATGACTTTAATTATTAAAAGCAAACAAAAAAGGTCTACACTAGTAAGCGAGTTTATTTATCTAAATTTTAAATTACTGAGGTTATGGGCAAAATGTAAGGTGTACTTGACATGAAAATGTAGTGATCCACCACTGCTCAACAAAACAAATAACACAAACTGAATGGTGAAATGACAAACTAAAAATATTTGAACAAAAGAGGGCAATAATGTGTTATTTGGGTATTGTCAATAAAGTTAATATTGTATTGATTGTTTTTATTCTTACATAGACAAAGAAAAATACCAGATAGAGACATAAAAAGTGGTGTTTTTAAAAATGTTGGTCAGAAATATTGCAATTACGTATTTTTCCAATATTTTACTGCTCTACAAAGAAATATAACATTTAAATGAAAAGTCATAACATACTTTATCATATTCAGAAGATAAAAATACAAAATCAGTTTGAAGCTGATTGAACAAGACAAAAAAGAACGTTTTTAAGATGGCATAGATGGATATAGAGAAAGATCATATTCAGTACAAAACATTCACTGTATCTGTGGAGATTTTGTCTGCAACTATTTCTCTCTTTTTCTTTCTTCTAAAACTGAACGTGCTCCACAGAGGACGACTTACTCTTTTATGCTCAGGGTGCTGTTGTGTTGTTTTACTGAGAGGACACAGAATCAGACCACACAACAATAAAGCAAAACGACTTGACTGTGGCAGAGCAGAAGTGATACAGACGGTGCTTTTTACAGATTTTGACTGTATTTGCTGCGTACAGTGAGTAAATCGACCTGCGGTGTCCAGGAGAGGGAGCTGTTCACACATCCAGGTATATTAACGTTTTCTGATTGCTTTGATGTTTACTGGTGATTGAACTATGGCAGATGATTTCTTCTGTTTTTGATGTGCGGTTCTCAATAATTAGGCTCATTGGTTATACTAGCTTAGGCACAATCTATAAGCCATTTTAGTATGCCATTTACAAAAATATAAATATCTAGTAATAACTTATGGTAATGAATGCCTTATAAATAGCTTATTAAAGAATTATATTGTGACTTATTTCTCACTTAATAGCAAAGTTTTAATGTGTCATGATAAAAAAAGTAAGTAAAGTCAAGTAATGTCTCCTTAAGATTTGAAATACAATGTTTGTGTATGACCCAAGCAACAGTTGTATCATTTTGTCTAACTGTGTAGTTCTACTCTATGGCAACCAAATACAAAATAAAAGACAATTCCAAAACAATATTTCCTCTCTTTTTGATGAGTGGATGATTGATGATTTGATGAAATGATGAGAGAGTTGATGCAGGTTACTTTGCATTCAAAACTACTTTCAGAGATTCATAAAGATTATTGAAAAAGCTTAATCATTTTTACAGCCTCCCTTCTCATTGTGGTGAGTGCGCCATTTACTTATTTTGTAAAAGCCTCTCCAAGGTGTCTGTTTTTTGTTTGAGACATTTGAAGATAAAACATGTTATAATATCTGTTCAAAGTGACAGAAGTTTCTTCTTGAAAGTCCAATTTTGGGATTGGAAATACTGAGAAACGAACAAAGAACATGTGCAACATAAAGTGTCTGTGAGTGTGACTGCACTGATAGGGGCTTAAGATTAAAGCAAACAAGAAAGAAAACGTTCAAAAAAGAAAATTCTATAAATGCTAATGAAAATCTTACATTTAATGTTAGCTGAAGGTGCTCCTTGGTGATTGGGAACACAAAATTGCAAAGAAAAAAGGGGACCCAAGGCACTCTTTATACAATAAAAGTCTAAAAAGTCTATATTTTACTGGGCTAATTCATTGTTAAAAATATGTGAAACTAAACGTATTTATAATGGGCTGATTTTACAACCATTTGTCATACTTATTAAATTCTACATTATTATGTTTTTACGTTAACATATCTTTCAAAATAGGGCAGTACAATTTGGAAAAAAAATCTAATTATAATATTTCTGATCATTATTGCAATTTGTTGATACTTTACAGTTAAAAATGAACTGACTAAATTAAATGAACTGAAAAATGTATAAAATAATTGCTTGTAAGCTATTTTAAAACCAATTTAATCTACTCTACCAGTTTTTATGCAGAAAGTCAGATATTTGTTGTTTGTGAAAGAAAGTATGGGGCTTCAAAAATTGCAGCCTTAGTGCGTTGCTAATTGTAATCATTGACATTGCGATTTCGATTTGATTTCAATTATTTGTACAATCCCATTTCATAATCAATCTCAAAACATTCTGTCGTAGACTGTATGACTTTTACATTACCTTGAGAGACTGTGCGCAGTATGATGAGCACAGACAGGAGGCGCGTCTCCGGACATGGATTTCGGTACAGCGCCTGTTTGGGTTCATTCACCTCTTCTGTCTCTGGATCCTCAAACTGAAGATGTCTCCGAGGCTTGGACACTTCCTCTCCGATCCGCCTCAGTGTTGCCGATAACGCCACATGCTGCTCCACAGTAAGCACAAACAAACTTCACATAAGCGGCTGCATCCAGTTACTTCTGTTATGCGGCTTAGGGAAACAAAAACAAAGTGCCTACTGTGATCTGCATCAAAGACATTGAGTAAAACACAAGGTCAGTTTGTTAAGGGGCCAATGTGCTGCCTCTGTAAATAACTCATGGAGCCAATTAATCAGTCGAGTAAACCACCACCAACTTTCCAAAATTTATAACCAATGAAATGGCCATCTGCTCTTCATGACATCTGCCTCTTTAAACTTTAGGCTCCAGCCTCCATTTTGTCTGGAAAAATGCCACATCAATAAGACAATGGAGAAAGTAAAGCAAAGATCTATAACCACACAAAATCTTGAGTAGCTGTATGTAAACAGATGTTGTCAATATTACAGAGTTTTGATACTGGCATCACTGTTGCAAAAAAGTTACAGGTTTACTATAAATTGTCAGATTTGGGCAAACAAACAGCAGTCCTTAACCTTTTTTTAGGCTCGGACATTTTCGTAAATAAGCATTACTCTTTCTATTACTTTAAATTCATTGACTTGAAGATGGAGCATGTGTTTGCACTTGTGTTATTAATAATGGAGACAATAATAGATGAAATAGCCTGAATTTAAAAAAATAAGAGCTTTTTTAACATAAATCATTGTGTTCTGGCCTTCTGCCACTAGTTCACTTCGAACTCAAAGATGTCCCTTGTAGAAAAAAAATTGCCGCCCCGATATAAGTCTAAGACTGGGACATGTGAGTTTTGGTTTTTTTTTTGAGTTTTTAACACCACTTCCCTCATTAACTAACTCAATGTTGTGTTTTGTCCAATCTATTATTTTTTGTAATAATCTCCTCTCCTTGTCTATACTTTTTACTCACACTGCGGCTCCTACATGTGGGGTTCAAAACTGTCAAGCAGCCATTGTTCGACAACAAAAACATGATAATGAAAGTCTGCTGTTTGCTACAATGATATGCCAGTAAGAAGAGGCAGGACTTCTCAGCTCTGCAATTATAAACAGGAAATCAAAACGATATTCTTGCTGTATTGTTTATAATGAATAAAATGCAACATAATTATCTGGTACCACTTTACAACTACACCCTTTTAGTCTTAATAAAGCATGAATAAAGAGTTATCAAATAATGAACAAATCTTCCATTACTGTATGAAAAAGTTTTCTATTGCCAAGTATCTGCTCACTTAATGAGTTAAGATTAAGATTTAAAGTTGAGGGGGTAGGGTACTTGTTATAATTAAGTTGTTTCTAAGCCTTAATAACTTTTTATCCTATAAAACCTAATTTGTTCATGATGTATTAACTCATTATTCATGCTTTTTTAAGAGTTTATTACCAAATTAACTTTATAAGTTATAGTACAATACAACCTCCTGTGTTTTTTTTTCTAAATTTAATTCTATGTAAAAAATTTAAGTTTCAAAATTGTCATGTAGCCACTTTTCAACAACAAAAAAATTTAATCTGCTGCTTGTTACAATCAAGAGGAAGTTAATGGACCTGTTTCTTATTTCTAATAAATGTATAAAAGAAACACTACATCTACTTTAAATCTTTACACAATGCACTGTGAGGCATCAATTATTTTCAATCCAAGTGTCCAAAAAATAGCTCTTTTTGGGACTGTGTGGACATGATGACATCCAGTGGTCACTTTGTCATCGCTTTGTTCCTCACAGCAAAACTTAATGCTATTTACCTGCGCACTATTGTCCAAATGTCTCAAAGCCCCATGGATGAGGCGAAGAAGGCTGCAGACGAGTGCAGGCTCCGACAAAGACGTGTGAGAAAGTTGATCTGCCAATAAAGGAAGCACCTGCGGATAAAAACACAACTTACTGTCAATAATTTATCACTTCAATCTCAACTAAATGTCTTCTTGTGGCATCGGGTGTCTTTTATTGTGGTCACGACACCAAGACAATTGCAGAAAAATGTCCTTGCAATAAAATGAAAGTGAAAATACCTTGAGGCATCTTTCATTGAGTAAGATCTCTGGAGGTAAACTGTGGCCCAGGTCTTTAACACCAGGAACTTTTGATGAGTTTAGCTGTGCATCAAAAACCCAGTCCAGGAGGAGAGAAGCAGCTTTGCAGAGGGAGATACCTGAAGGATGTAAATACAAATAGGCTGATGCAAGAATGAACTAACAATGGGGAAAAATTGTAGTACATGTCTGCGTTTTGCAAAAACATCAAACTACATAATGGAATGTGACGTGTGACTACAAGTGCACCTGTATATAGGCTGCCTCAACAAAAACAAACAAAACAAACAAACAAACAAAAACATATAGGTTACACTTGTTTATTGTATGTCTACTTCAGCCACATCTATAGACTGAAAAAGTCAAAATCTTGTGAAAAAAAAGGTATACTTTCGTGATAGGATTTAAAAAATAATTCAAGCATGTATTTTACAATTGTAAAACATATCAAGAAACAATGTGAAAACTAATGACAACTATAGTTATTTGTCCAGCCATAAAAAAATGAATGAATTCATAAAAAAAATAACAACACACATTCAGGATATACTGACTTTACCTAAAGTACATTTTATGCAAGAAAAAAAGGAAAGAAAAATAAATCAGTTCACTGTAGGACAGGGCAAGTTGTATTCTAATAATTAGATAAAATTGTAAATATAATACGACTGATGCAAGACAAGATACTTAACATTGACCTCTAGAGTATTGGTAATAACTGTTTAGGGATATTTTTGTTCACAAAGTTTGCTTCCAGCCAATTTCCAGCCCTCAATCATTGTCAGTGCATCTTTAAGCATTAGTCTTCACAATAAACATCATATTCCTTCACAACAAGGAAGATCAAAAGTGTAGATTTGCAGATTTATTACTTGAGTTGATGTGTAGGGCTACTTAACTGCTACTGCTTAATGACACAGATTTAGTAGTACCTTTCTGATGTTTTTGGTAATGATCTTGTCCTGTTGGGGAGGTTTGACACACTCCAGACTTTTAACATTCATTTCTGACATCCTCTCAACGCAACACCGAGCTCATATTTCCTCTGAAACAAAGCATTTAGTTATAATTAGACAGGATTTATGGTACAATAAATGTCAGAGCAGTTTTAATGAAAGTTCAAAGTCTCACCTGTAAGTTTTCAAGTCGGGCCTGAACTCTCCTCGACTGATTTTCTAGCCTTTTGTTCTGCTCACTCAATTCATTTAACTTTAACAGATAAAAACATTAAGTTAAATCAAATGTGCAACTAAAAAGCATTTTTAAGAGCAATGGCAAAAAAAAAGGCTGTTAGGAAGTACAAAGCAGGCTATGTTACACTGCCCTCTTCTGGGTAAAAGTAAATGCAAAGTTTTCATTACAAATAGTAAGCTTTAATAGTTGCAAATTTTCCATATTGACACTTTTACACAAATCAGTACACAATGATTAGTTTGATATTAATATGGATTTATTTCCCACCACACCTGTTTTTTCATGTTGTCGTTCATATCCTTAAGAGTTTCAAAGCTCGACTTGAGTCTTTTGTTTTCTTTGGTCTTTTCTCGTAGTAGATTTTGCAAATGAAGGATCTCCTGCTTATGTTTCTGGTCATGTTAGGAGGACACAATGTGGAAATTAGAACAACAAAACTATATTGCAAAAAACAGAGGGACATTTGAAGTTTTTGTTGTTCTGACCTCTTCCGCAGTGAGTATATTTGAATGAAGGATTTCCTCTAAATTCTCAAGTCTCTGAAGAGCTTCCTCTTGTTGTTTGAGCCTCGTCTCTCGCTCCTGCAGCTTCTTCTCCCACTCCAGCTGATTCTGCCGCTCCGTCTGCGCTTAACGGGTAAAATATTAGGGTTTTTTAAAACAAAATAAATAAAAGTAAGATTTGGCACTTTAATTAAACGGATTTCAAATAGATTTTTATCCAACTAGATGTTTTGCTGCAAAAGGTCTTTTAATCTGAGTTTTTTGTAACCTGGCCCACAAGATGAATTCTTGTAATTATTGTGAATTCACAAGTTCAAGAGAAATCTGGGCAGGTTGAGGGCTCTGTTAGCAAAGACGGCAGCAAGTAGCGCCTGAATCAAACAAAACAAAGATGGCAGCTCGCAGGTTTATGTTGATTCTGTCTTAGCAGAAATACAGAGCATTTCCTTATTGAAGAAGAGCGTTTGCTGACACATTTGTTTTATCCCACACCTACACTGGACACATGATAACGATTTGTTGCTACGATTGGCTAAGCACAAAGCAAGGTAGGCTTTCACGCTCAATTAGCTCAAAGTATTTCATTAGGCAGGGAAAGTTCCAGATGGAAAACAACTCAACGAACTCAAATTAAAGCTCAACACATCTATCTGAGGTGAGTCAGGTTAAATTATTTGAGTATTCACAAGTAAAGACAGACAAGTAGGCGGGAATAGGTGAATAGGTGAAAACAGAAATTGTATGAGCACTATAGGCTTTAGGACAATACAAGACTACTCAAATATGAATGAATCAATGTAAATATGAGATAAGTCTATTTTACACATATCAGTAATTTTGTATGCCTTGTTTTGTCTTATTTTATCTTTTACACCAAAATTATTCTTTGTTTTAGCTAGCATCTTACTGCTGGAGTAAGTGGTTTCGGTTTTAATGTCACAGTCAGTAAACAAAACTCACTAGGAACTGCTTGTGCTTGTGGAATAGTTTGTGAATCTTGTTCAAGAACGGCAAGAAAATGTTTTTTAGCTAATCTGAAAACAAAAAAAAAAATATGAATCTCCCATTGTCTGAAATATTACATAATAAAGGCAGCAGTGTATTTTTGTTATTATAATAAAATGTGTCTGTGTATTAAAAAAGGTGGTATCTTTCTGAGAAGGATTACCTATTTTATTACTGAAACAATGCTACTGTATAAACATTGGCCTATGCTGATATTTAGCACCAGTAAACGATTCGGTCTCCTTTTCCCAGTAGGACTTTGTTTACCTTAAGTTGCTCATAAACAGTCTCCATCTCCTGAAGTATTTTGGCAGCTCCAGAAGACGACGAGGAGCAGAAGTGAGAGAGACGCTGAGCTCGATCTATCTCTCTGTCAGTTTGCCGAGACCCAAGGCTCCCGTTCAGGCAAGAAGGCAAGGTCACATCTGGACAAGCACAAAAGAAGTAAAGCCTCAGGAAGTAAGCATTAAGCATTTATAACACAGAGAGGTAGAGACACATAGCAAAGTAGACACTGTGAACAAACATCAGAGATACTGCATGTACTATTACTGACAATGATCAACAAAAAAGCTCTTTTGGGAAGGGAAGTGAAATATGTATTTTGTCACTAAAATTAAAATATCAATTTACTCACAAAATGCCACAGCCATAGAACTATCAAAAGAGAAGTACTGGTAAAAAAAAAAATGCAGACAGAAGCTTGAGGCACTGTGATGAATTAAAAGTCCTTTAATAGAGACAGGTACCTATACTTCTCTTTTGATAAATCTATGGCTGCGGCATTTTGTGAGTAAATTTTTTCTTGTACTTGAAGAGCACCTGATTGTTTTTAAACACTTGCAAAGTACCATGTAGAACTCACTAGCTCTGTTTTTTTAATTAAAATGTTAATTACTGTCTGTAAAAAAAAAAAAAAAAAAAAAAAAGATTTTTGTAGTTTTATAATTTCTACACATTTTGTGCCACACTTGTGACAAAACAACTACATACATGTTTAGCTCTTACTTATACTATATTTTCCATCAATATTGCCATCTCACATAAAAATTGAAATAATTGATAAACAACAAATACGCACAAATAAAAAAAGTAGGATGCAAAGTTACTTCTTGACAATTTGATGCATTATTCATTCACTCTGACAGCAAATCTTCCATTCTTAACTTCAACAAATACTGTATAATCTCACAATTCCGTTGTGACTGAATTCATGTATGCAGTTAAAATGCAGGAACTGATCTGCCAACCTTCTTTAAACATAAAAGGTTTTGTCACCTTAAAAAACTGTTCTGAAAGCATTTTGACAGCAGCAACTAAATAACGCTTTTTCTTTGTCATGAATTAAAAAACTCTCAATGTTAGTGAGTATTTTAAAAGTATTGCACCTGTTTCAGTAAAAAGCTGCTGTGAATCTAAACGAGGGTGAACTACACGCTCTTCAGCCTCTTCTCCATCACTTCCAGATCTAAAATAAGGAAACGTATAGTGAGATTTCATAGTCATAGACTGTTTGTACCACCTTACCTTCACACTGACTTACAGATCGGGGCTGAGGATTACACCTTTAAACAGTCCATGCAAAACTTTGCTGCAGCCATCAAAATCTTTGCCAGATCTGCCTGTCTTCATGAGATTTTTTAGCAGACACAGGTCATCTTCTTCACGTGGTAGAATCTACAGAAAAGTACAAAGATATTAGAAAAAAAAAACACTACAATTTAAATAAGATGCAGTGTTGCCTTTTTTACTGACGGCTACTTGTAAATAAGATCAAGAAACCATTAAGTTAGATATATTTGACTGAACCTGTTTTCTTCTGCTCAATGGGCGTTTCTCTGCTGTTTCCATGTTTAAATCTTCTTGCTTGAGCTTTTAAATGTCAGTAACATAAACACATATCAAGTATTAGTGCACTTGTCGCTTGTACGTAATAATTGTAATGAATTTCTATTACATACACACAAAACTAAACTAAACTTCTGTCAGCAGCAGTCGCACAAAAACATCCGAATTTGGCGGATGTGTGACGTAATCAAATAAGGTGAAATAAAAACTGACAGCGCCTCTAGCAGGCAGGACGAGGGTAGTGCACCGAGGGACTGCAGCGAGTTTGATTTGGGCTTATTATTTGGAAAGACAGTTGATCACAAACTTGGACATTCGTGGGTTGCAGTTTTCTGATGAGCCAAAGAAAGAGATTTTTTTTTACGTGTTGAGGTAGGTTTCACTATCCAGTAACCAAAATACTAGTTGTTAGCATAGCATGTATTTTAGATAACATGCTACCATGCTACCAACATTAGCCAAACAACTCTTTTTTTTTTTACAAGATCACATTATTACACAACTAAATACATAAATACAGTTTTAGTTTATAATGATATTTTCTCATCCAGTTTAAAGGGTTCATAAAATCAACTTTTCTGAGTTTTTAGCCATGTTGTATTTGCATTCATGCTTGTTTGAATAATCTTGTATGGTCCACCTACCACCTATCCCCGCCTACGTGTAGGGTTCAAAATGGTCATGTAGTCACTTTTCAACAATTAAAATTTATATTGTAAATTTTGCTGCTTCCATTTTACACTTAAAGCTGCCAACTTTTGTACTTGTAAGTTTGTAAACTTTGTGCTTTCCACTAAAAAGTATATGGTAATTGCAGCTCTTTGTGAAAAAATGAGACCACTGAATATTAAATTGAATAATAGTGAAGAATTTAGTTCTCATCAGCAGCCGAATGCTGCACTTGGATTGGCTGTCCTTGGATGGTCCTCCCCAGTTTTTCTTTGTTGTTTGGTAAAAGAAGTTTATAAGCCATAATTGAATTGCAACCTAAACGAATACATGCGGATATAAACCATGTGTCGAAGATTTTGAAACATGGTTTATGTCTGATTTAAATTAGGGCTATACTCAATGTATCGATATGAGGATATATTGTGACAAGCTCATTGGCAATATGTGTATCGTTACAGTTAGGTTATCGGAATACGTATCGGCATAGTTAAATTCATATAATTTACACTTATGAACCTGGACTGCAACTTTAAGGCTGAAACTATCGAGCTGAATGGCTTATTTGTAAGACACTTGTATAAATAGTAGTTTGAAAATACAATTCCTCTGCATTTGACACTTGATACGTGACATATTGAGGAAATTAAATCAGGATTTACGTGTATCGGGATACATATCGTATCGTGACCTCTGTATCGGGATACGTATCGTATCGGAAGGCCCTTGGCAATACCCAGCCCTAATTTATATGTCTGATATTTGTGTTTGCTGTGTGAAAATCAGCGACCCTTAAGAAGCAGGGATTTATAATTTTGCACTTCTTAACTGTAAGCCAACTAAAACGTGTCATTTCTCAGAATAGGATTGCACTATTTATCACATATAAATTGATATGAATAGTAAAGTATCAATTTGTTATCCAGCTTGTTAAAGACATAAATACACTTCAGTTTGCTTAAATGGACAGGCTGTGTGTTTCCTCTGAAAGCTTGGATGCTACAGAAATCAGTTTTCAATCTTAACTAACACAGACAGAATACACCTGCTCCAGTCAGTCTTATTTTCTGTCAGCTGCACCTGTCAGACAGAACTGCTGTGACAAAAGATGCAATCAGCCCAAATTTTAAAGCTCCCGCAGCATAAGGTATAAAACCCATTTTGATCTGACTTTTATAAATGTATTATTTTTTCCCCCCAATTTCAGTCTTGGATAACCTGAGGCTAGCTCCTTTCATCCTGACTGAGCTGAGAAGTGATGGATGGATCAGACAATTGAGCGGCAACATGTAATATCACCCATCGATCACACGAGGGCAGTGTCGTACAGTACAGTAAGTGATCTAATCTAATAACATGAATTATAATAAGATAATACTTCTGTGTCTATTGGGTAGAAAAGCATGTCTGTGTGTTTAAGGTGTATAACAAAGTGTAGCTGCCCTGTAATGATATTAAGACAATATTATGCCAAATCAATAAAATGTGCCTAAATGTATCAGACAAATGGCGAGTTTATAAAATGTATTCAGAAAAAAATGCATATCCCTATCATAGCAGATATAAAAAACCTTTTCTTTGAAAGATTACAATGCAACTTTACATGTTTGTGCCCTCTTATTACTCCAAACAATGTGTTTGATTAGGGATGCACCAATTCATTTCTAGTATTGAATAATGGCGCCAATCTATACATTTTTGCTGGAACACGTATTTAATTGGACATAATGAGACTAATTTGCTGGCTGATGTTGACCCAGCCAGTCTCATAATGTTTGAAATGTTATTCAAATTAGGTTAAGTAGTTTTTTTGCACAATAAATAACAGCTTTATCACAATATGACCAAATGTTTTGAGGCGAAAGAAAAGCTCTCTTAGTCTTCGCATAGTTCTGTTCAGTTGATATTGATTATCAGTACGGCTGTCGTTTGGTCGATTAATCAATTGATGGAGTTTTGGTCAACCAAAATATCTATTAGTCAACTATAATGTTATTTAGATGATAAGGATTTGTGTTGAACAGTAAAAAAAAGTGAATTAGTTGAAGATTTTGAACCAAACCATTGGTATAATCTGTTTTATATAAATATAAAAATACAATCAGTTGTCTGTTTAATTACATATTTTGCATGAACTCAATGATACTTTTAGTCGCTTGAGCATAGTTTGAGTCAGATAAATGGTCGGTTCAAAATGCACTTTTAACTTCAGAGCCTTTGCCACGCCCCCTTTTTAGTCGATTAACTGGTCGATGGGACATGTTTTTATTCGACCAAGAATTTCTTTGCATACTGTATTTACAAAACAACATTCACTATTTTAGCTTTTACACTTTTTGGCAAACAACAACATCACAATGAATAATCAAAAAGCAATAACGTAAAACTTTTTTATTTTATTTTTGAAGCTAATTTGTTTTTAGTGCTTAAAAGTGCTGAGTTTATATTTAATTTTGCAGTATAAGTGTCATGATTGATGTGATCTAATTCACTTTGGCTGGTTCCTTTCTAATATGCTCTCAGTTCAATCACCTTGTCCCTGCAGGGAGATAAATTAGCATACACTATAATAACACAGATCTTCAATTAGGCAACCATGAGCATTGTCCAGGCTGAAGGAAAATTCTTAATTGGTCACAATAACCTAGTTTCTTATCAAGAGATTTGCAATGGATTTGTACCGAAGAGGGTCAAAGTGAATGTACACGAAGTCTGAGTCTAGCTGGAATACTTAAGCTCAACTTAATATGAGATGTTTGGATCCAGGTTAAATGTCTGACCTGATTGTTACTAAATGATTAGATAGTGTTGACTAATAACAAACATTAACTAATAATTTACTTATTCCATTTGACCGTATTCCTTATGACCATTTGGTGGTTAGATGATCTGTACTTATGAGGCAAACTGGAACTAACCTAATGGCTACATGTCAAGGGAAATTGGCCCATTTTGGCCCACTATTGATATGGAAATCAGCAGAAATACAAGATCAAACATCATCAAAGTATGGGAGAATTAATCAAATATTTTTTTTCTAAAACATCTGTACAATCATCAATTTAGAATAGGGGCTAGAATAAAATTATTTGTTAATGTTTGTTCATTATTTGTAAATACAATCTAATCATTTAGTAATGATCTGGTAATGCTATCTTAACAATTTACTACTATTTGTAATTACTTTTGTTCATTATTATAAAGTGTTACTGAAAATTGCCTTTGATTATAGGTTGTATAATGCCATCTACTCTAAAGACTTTGTATTTCCTGTTCACTATTCAAAAGGAACTTTCTGCACTTTTAGCCTGGAAAAACTAAAAGAACACAAAGATTCATACAACATAATGAATAATAACAGTGTATAACTCTGTAAAGATATCAAGGTAAAGGTGGTGCTGAGGTGGAGAAGGGCTGCAGAAACCACGCTGCTGAATGAGGAAGTAAGAGCTGAGTTAAATAAAGTATTCTGACTGCTGATAGGCCGAGGTAAGCCTATGATGGTGGATGAGGTGACGCAGATTGGGCAGGCTTAGTACTTCTCCATTTCTGCCATAAGCTACATATTAAAAGTCACGTTAAATTATTAAGTTAAGTTCTGTTTCAATCTTAAATAGTAGGGCTATTATACACATAGGCTGGGTGATATTGATAAAAGTAGATATCCTGATAATTTTTTTCAAATCTTGATCACGATATTCTGACGATATTATGTCAAACGAAAGAAAAATGTTCAAACATGTCTTTAAATGTATTGTTAGAAGTGTAATGATCAAACTGATAAAGCTACATTCGCTTAAGACATGTTTCAAATTATGACTCAAACAACAAAAGCTATAATATTTGTAAAGAAATAAAATGCAGCTAAGCAAGATTGCGTGTATAAAGAGTCAGACTAAGTTTCAGTCAACAAAGACCCAAATGAGTGAATAATTGACTAAAAATCACATTTCTACCCTTTTTAGAATATTCACAATGTATTGTTAAACAACTTGTTTTGTAGCATTTTTGAATTATTAATGATATACTTGATATTCTATTTTTAGATAGCTTCAAAACAACATTCACAATATTGTCTAAAATTGGATATATTGCATACTTCTAAATACACATAAATGTTCTATATCCATCTCAATTGAACAAACTATGAAAACAAAATAGTTAATTTGTGGCTATAACAAGCTGTTGAAAGTTCTACTTCATGAAATCACAGGGTGGTGATGCAGCACTGCTCAAACAAGTGTGAATGAAATAAAATACAAGTAACAATATATTAGATGGTTTTAAGATAAAATAGTCCACTTTTCTGTCACATAGCATTTTTAATCAACAAAAATTAAGATGTGGTTAAGGGTCTGAAATGGACCAGTACATACTATTATTCTATTCACATCTTGTCTATAAATCCTAAAGTATCTCCTGACAAGTGCTGGTGAACCCTCAGCCCCTTGCATCTGTTTAAGAGAGGCACACTGCAAGTATCTAATAATGTAACGCTATAATAAGAAGCATTGGCAGGTGTAAAGTGGAGGCTAAGTCATGTCGTGTCAAAAAGTCAAGGTTGAGGCTAAAGGTTAAATGTCAATGAGCCATAAAAAGTCCACTCCACAAGCACCTGTAGTTCAGTATTTTTAGTTCTTTGTTTTGCTTTGCTCTTATTACAAAGGCAATAAGAAGATAATTGTTCCTGATTGTTGTTGAGCCGTTTGACGTTCATAAAAATACAATTCCCTTTTTATTGTGGCCGTTTAAACTTTCCCGGGGGTCCTGTTTTTAGCAGGCCGCCCAATATTATCAGCTATTTTGCCTTTGCACTAATGAATTTGTCTGTGTTTAGACAAAATGGGATTGTACCACTAGTTATCACCTTCTGTTTTGTGACACACTCATATAGGCTGAGTGAAGAAGCCCACGGGACATTACTAAACAAAGGCAATCAAATCCTATCATTGAATTAACATTATGTGGCTTCTACTGCTGAGGCAATTATCTCTGCAAAGACATAGGAATCTCTCTATTAAAGTGGAAAAGGCAGTGTGATGCTGGGGAAATGATTGTGTCTTCAGTACTGTGTGTTATGAGAGCACAGAACAGTGTTATATATGCTAATGTGAGCTGTAAAGATGGGGCTGGGGTTCAAGAGGCCCCCACTGCAATTACACTTCCCAGGAAAGACAGACATGTCCCGGGCAACGTCGAGCTCCACCGTGGGTCGTTTCAGCTGGAAATATGGACGCATGAAAACTTCAGCTTGAACACGATTGAATCTATCTTTTCTGTACGTAAGATATTGTGGAATTTGATGGTAGGCTGTAAAAGTGTCGTACAAAGGCTCAGGTATAGTAAGTGTCAATGATGATCCTTTCTGTGGTGCAGAAAAACCAGCGCTCGATTTTTTTAATTAAGATGCATTTGTACAATTTAAAAAGTAACTATTGTGAGTCACATTTAAAAGCAAAATAAAATCATTGGCTACAATCTGTTGTTCAAAACAATTTGAGATTAAGTGCTTATTTTTTTTTCCATTCCGTCAAAATTTGATATCATAAAGCTTTTCACAAGCTTGAATTTTTAAATTAGAACTGAAAGTAAATTACAGATTTGTCTAGAGCAGTGATGTCCAAAGTGGGCCCCGGGGGTTGACCCTCCGGGGGTCGCTGAGCTTTTATTTATTTTTTTTTAATGTAATTTTGTCACAGGACACCAAATCGGGTCTAATCTCATAAACTAATTGAATAAAATACAATTATCATGATCTTCTCTCAAATACTCTTTTAAATGCAAAACAAAATTGAACATTTATTCACTATACTTTTTTTCTTTGGTGAGGAAAAAGTGATGTTATTGATGTTTTTCTCACAATTGTAAAAGATAAAATTTCATCTTGAGAAAAATAACTTCCCATTAGAGCTGAGCAATCTGTGAAAAAATATTACAAAAAACAATTGAGTGTCCATTTTTGATTTGACAAAATTGTACAACCGCATGTGTTTGTCGACAGTGGACTGGCTATAGCTCTTCATTAAAACCAAAAACTATATTGCCCATCCCAGCTCTCCTGAAAATCAGATCGTAAAATATCTGAGGAAAACTGATACAACATAAACACTCATAAAACAAACTGCACTGGCTCTGAATCTCTTTTGAGCTTCTGCTGACATGATATAAAACACTAATTACTTGAACCTTTTAAATACTTCAAATGTAATTTCTAGCCTAACGGGATCTACCATATTTATAGCTCTTAACTCTTTTGTGCCCTGCAGGATTTATCCATTTAATCTGTTTAACTCTTTAAGAGTTTTCAGTAATAACATGTCATCTTATATTTATTGGATTAATTCAACAGATTTAATTATGCATTAATATTTGAATGTTTTTTTTCTTTTACAGAACAAGGCCTTTGGGGCCATTTAACACTGCAGGGAAAGGAGAAGAAATCCAGCAAAGATCATTTTTGGAATGGAAATGTAAGTCACTCTTTTAATCATTTATGTGTTCATGGTTTAGTCTGGTTTCTACATCAGTTAAATTATGCTTCTATGTTATTATAAGAATGACTTACTTAAAATAGTAAAGAAAATACAGTTTTTGGGTAAATAGTTATTCTTCTTTCTCTATAAAATCAAGTTTGCCTAAAGGAACGTTTTTTTGGCCGTTAAGCTGTGTATGTGGTGGTTAAATAGCATTGCTACTGTTCTGAGTCAATTTTTTGGCTGTTTTAGTACAAACTGAGCAAATGAGCAAGTTTCAGGTCAAAATAGTGACAAACTGACCAATCTCATCTCTAAATTCTTTGTGACATCAGCATATCAGTATTCATTGTCACTCAAAACTGTGTGCTTATCACAAACACCTGCTTTCAAACCAATCACAGTGCTGCTCTCCACTCTCAGCCCCTCCTTTCACCTTCTCCTAATTGTTTTCCAGCAGAGAATTTAGTTTAAAATGTTTTGTTGGAGGATTTTAGGCGTTTAGCTTCACTTTCTTTCTGCACCGGAAACACATTCCAACCACTTAATGTGCGGCCATTAATAAATGATTCTGATTCTCGGCATGAAACCATGAAAATCTGACACTTCAGCTGCGTCAAAGGCCTGATTTTGTGATAGCACTGCCTCTCTGTGTGCGCCCCATCAAGTGAGCCATTGTCCCGGCCGCAGTCACCAGAGGCCACGCTATAGGAGCAGAATACATTGACACTGTCCGTGATGGTGAGACTGACCTCCACTCCTACACAGCACACACACATTCCTCTCAACACGTGTGTCTGTGTCTGCGCGTTTTACCACATTATGATGGCTGCTTATAAGAAATCCAATATGTATTTGTTTCATTGTTGATGGTACTATTAATCGCAATCAAATCAAATCAAAATCACAGACAGCAAATTGGAAAGGCTGCAACTTTTGAAGAATCTAATTTTATTCTCACATAAAAAATATTATCTTATTCTGATTAAAAGCATCTAATTCTGAAGATTTGATTTGTAAAAACATGGTTAATGTACACATGCTTCTTTTATTGACTAGTCAGATCATATTTCTCTCTTTTTCTTTTTTCTTTTGGACACGTTTGAAACATTTAGGGATGCCGATAAGAGATCAATTTTGAAAAAAAAAAAACTTTGTTGACATAGTATTAGCAGAGGTTGAATTGCACTTGAATGTGTTGTACCCGATTTAGCAAAGCAAAATAATTAATTTTAAGTCTCCTTGTTTTGCTCATTTACCTAATGCATTTTGAGACTCTGAATCGGACAGAACTCTTTTTCACCAGAATACATAAACAAGAGCTGCGTAAGGAGGTAAATGATTTGAAGAGTATAGTTCTTTTAATTGAGTGTAAAGTTATTTTGAAATGTGACCGAATCAGATTTTATGACATAACTTGCAAATGGAATTGTAATTGCAAAACTTTCCTGAAAAATCACAATAGATATTTTTCCCAAATTGTATAGTTGTATGTTGATTGTTAAGAATTTGACAAACTGACAATTATTTCCAAACTGCAAACTCACCCACAAACCCTAATATGTAAGGCAGGAGTGTAGTCATGTTGTGTGCAGTATCTTTGTTGCACTAAGCTTCAGTGATAAGGGTGAAGCTGTATGTGTCCTTTTAGGTGGCAGGTTGTTCAAAATCAAAAACTCCTGGAGCTAAATACTATTTGAAAAATGACAAATCAACCATACTGTATATTGGTGTCAAGGGCTTTTTGTGCATTTTTTACAGGAGCAAAAGACCAATCAGTAAAATGTTTAATGCCACATCATCAGCTCAATCCCATATTGTTAAATTAATACAAATTTATTGCTAAATCATACATTGGTTTGAGATCACATTATAATATTCACTAAATTCCATAGGCCAACAACATTCTATACAGATGGGACCAGCTACGTTGAATTAAGTTAAAATTACTTTGTTTTTCTCGTTATATAAGATAAGATATCCTTTCTTTAGAAGTTACAGTTCTCTGACTACACATCACTAGGATTTTAACTAACTTGGCATGCTTGGTCTTTTTCAATGGCTTTCTTGGGACATCCTTTGATGTTTTAGACAGATTACTCTGTACACGCAAAGGGTCAAGCATTCACAATGGACTGGGTGTTCTAGTTGTCAATTGATCAACTAGTACTTTTTGACAATTTGACCGGATGCATTTAAAATCTGAACTCTGAAGAGGATACTATCTGCAAAACATGCATTGCACCCTTGAATTTTTACCCCCAAATTGTGCAGCCCTTCAATAGATATATTACATTTTATCCACAAAAAAATCCATTGAGGGTCTGGTTCTGTCATTTAGCATCTTAAGCATGGAGCCAGTGTTTTTTGTTTAGGCTTTTTCATGTTGTTAGAAGTTTTTAAGCCACAAATCAAAAGACCAACATTTAGCCCTGACATTTTCCGGCCTCCTAAATATCACAACAAACGCTTGCAGCTCCATTCCACTCTGCAGAGACAGGGCTTGATAAGACTTCTTGCAGACGCTGTTGGAGGCTGCAGCACAGATATATTTGAGCAGAGGACCTTGCAGAGCGACCCTGGCGGGGCAGTCATTCCTGCAGGCTTGAGTCATGTGGGATGTCTCGGTCCAGCAGCCCATTTTTGGGAATGTCATGTTTTAACAACTCCCGATGCCTTTTTAATTCCCGCTTCTGTAAGTCCTGTCTGGAAGTATCGGAATGCTGCATATGTGAGCGAGGGCCCAGACGCTAATGTTTGGAAATAAAGGGTGTGTGATTGGCCTCGTTCTCAGGGACATGGGAGCCGAGCCGGGCTAAGAATACACCTACTGGGCTCTGTGTCGGGCAGTGGAGAAGACGTGGCCAATAGTGTTTTGAGGTAATGGAGAGATGTTCAAGTTTGAGACTGTTTTAGAAGATATATTGTTTTGACACTATAATAATAATAAGTACCTGGCTTTGTTCTTGTAATTGAGTAAACATTGTCTTTTCCATCAAAAATTATAGTGTAGGTCACATGTGTCAAACACAAGGCCCGGGGCCAGATGTGGTCCTTCACATCGTTTTATGAAGCCCTCAAGGTCTTATACGGTTTACTTAAATCTTATATTTGTGACAGCCAGGAGTAATCTGGGTGTCTGACTCTTTAATGTCAGACAAATCATTTTATTAGATTAACTTTTCAGACTAATGTTGATGTATATTGTTCAATAATTGTCACTTCAATAAATATACAAATATACAAAGACTATTATTTGTAGTATGTCAAAGATTAGTTAGGTTAATTTTAGTTACAACCTTCCCTTCAAGGACAACCCCGATGCCAATGTGCCCTTTGTCAAAATGAGTTCAACACCCTTGGTATATACAGTAGGTTACACTTTGTGACACTTTGTATAGTGTCTAAAATTACAGTTATGTTTAATAGGATAAAGTACAATTATATTAGCAATATGGCAGAGATGCTTGTACTAGATTCTAGCTCTAAGGAAGGCGCTATTGGACATGTTTTTAATGGGAAATGGGAGCACCCGGAGGAAATGTGCACAGGCATGGGGATAAATTATTAATAAAGTATTGTATTTCTCATTGATTGCTTAAACAGGCTGCACTTGGGTGATCTTCCCCAGTTTCACTTTGAGGTTTGAATGCTTTTTCAATTCATGTGGAATTAACCAGGAAAGATTTGTAAGAAAGAGGATGTTGGATAGATTGAAATACCTATTTAATTAAATGAAACCATTTAAGGTAGTTTATTGCTAGGTGGAACCTATATCTCGTTTTCCATTGTTGATCATTTGGAAATCAGCTCTTTGCTTCTAGCATCGTTCATTTGGAAACACGTGTACAATTCTCTATAAAGCTTTTGTTTCAGAACGAATTGAGCGTCCCATTATTGTTGCGTCAGCATTATTAAATCTTTAAATTGCTCACCGTTTTCTGTCAACTTCAGCAGTGATTAATCTATTGCAAATCAGAAAATGATGCTGCCCTGAATAGACTGTTCACTGGCTGTTTAGGACATTGCAATAAACAGGCTAATTTTTCATCATTATTATTAGTCCCAGTGCAGTGCTGATGAAGGAGGCAATTCAACTGTGGAGGACTCTGTGGAGATGGGGAAACTTAATAGACCCTGCATGCTCTTATTAGAAAGACTGACAGTATGTGTTTGTAAGGAGAATCTCTAAGAATATGACGAAACAAGTTGAACTTAACAGTCCAGGTTGTTCCCAAAGTGACAGGAATAACTCTTTTTTTAAGATGGATAAACCAGTTATCAATAGAGGAAATAAATGTTTAGTATTACATTGTTTGTTCCTGGGAAGAATTTGCAAAATGTGTGGGCCTGAAACGGTTTGTATTACATTTGTATAAACTGGAGAATGTAAGAATGGATACCAGACATACTTTGCACCTACAATGTAATGACAACTTTATAAATAGTCCAGATAATGCAACATTGAATGATAGTGAGTATCATGTTGCAGAAAAACTACAATTTATCAGACTAAAACAGAAATAGATTCATGTTTGTGTGATAACTGTTGTGTGAGGCAGGTTGAAAAGCAAGATTTGTGTCTGATTTGCTTAATAGATTGGCCAGTGTTAGCAATAATAGACGTGCAAATTATTTCACATGACAGATGGTCAACTTTGGAGACTCTTTGAGAATGTTATTATTAGTAATAGATTTACTGTTCTCGTAACACAACTCTTTTGCAATAAGAAAAAAATACACTCAACAAAAGTTGATGACAAACAGCATAAAAGACATTTAACATTTACAACATCATGGAAAAAGCAGGCTTAACCAGAAATAGAAGTAAAATACATTAAAATTATTAAAGTAAAATTGGATTAGTTTATCATTCTAATGCCACGTCCAGCTGTGCAAAATGTAAAATGTTTATATTAAAGATGGAGTAGCTGATTTTCACACTGCAAACACTATTTAGGTTTTAAATCTGACAACTTCCTCTCAGAAATCCTTCCACACATGGCTAATGTCAACATGTATTCATTGTGGTTGCAATTAGAGCTTAATGGCGGCTCTCTGTGGCGGCTCCCAAGTTAACATAAGTAAACATAAGAATAAGAATGGCATAGGAGTTGAGCTTCTTTTTGCAACAAATGTATTGTATTAAGATTGTTTTTTTTTTTTTTTTTTACAATTGTTTTTATTCTTGATACTGTTGTATTTTTACGTAAAGCATTTTGGCGCCTGCAGTGTGCTATATAAATAAGTTGACCTTGACCATGACCTAATGGAAAACACAACTTTTACTAATATACAACCGAAAAAGTTACATCTTTAAGTTTAAGTTGAATGTCAAAGTTTGTTGCTGCCTGAACCTCATCTGAACCTCTGCCATGAGGAAGCAGCTCAAACTCACTGGACAGTGGACATTTGGGATCAGAAAGTATTTCATAAGCTTTATCTTTAGCTCGAGATACATATATTTCTTGCAGACTGTTCAATGAACTGCCCTGGGTTTTATTGGCAGGTTGAACTATTTTTCGAAGGGCTTTCGTTACTCCTCCAACCAGCAAATGATACAAGAAATTCTTCTTTTTTTTTTACATTTTATCCACAATACGTATATATATGTATATATATATATATTTTTTAAGTACAATCTTATGGCCCTTTTTGGCGATGTAGTCTGTGTATCTGTACCATTTTAGTTTAATGATTGGAGTTAATGTAAAGTTGTGAGTCAAATGCACGTTTTAATTGGCAACATTGTGTCTGTAAAACTGGGTAAGTGTACATCTTACACAGCTGTTTCAACATACAAGACATCTGCCAGGGCAATTTTATTCCAACTCTTTCAAAAGACAGTTCACTCTTTTGATGCTGCAAGGCCAAGCGAGTCTGTCTTGAAGTTTGGATAATACATTTAAGATTACATAACTCTAGAGCAGTGTTTCAAAACCATTTTTGAGTCACGGCACATTATTTTTGGTTGTAAATTTCTCATGTCCCATCACCTACAACATCACAAATCACAACACCTAGGGAAACATTTTTAGTTCAATTTAACCAGGTGCTACTTTGCATTTCAATGTAAAGTAGTGCTGTTTATGTTAATAGCGTATATTCAGCTAATTTTTTTTGTCTTATTTCATATAACCTGCTGCTAATTAAACATTTTCTAAAATGTCATTATGCAAACAGAATATAGAGTTATGCTGAAAAATCTTAAGTGCACTTGATGAAATTTAGATAACAAATGATCTGTTATTGTTTTTTTGTCTAGAGTACTAAGAGTTGTATCACACTCCAGGTCCACCCTAACTTTTGATCTTAGGTAAATAAATTAGAATTGATTTTCTTGTTTTAAGAAGAAATGCATATCCAAAACAATCCACAATGATTCACTGTGATGGATCTCGTTTTGGTTGGATTTTAAGTAACCTTTTCAAATACAAAATAAAAATGGCTTTTATAAACATAAACGAAAAAGAAAAAACTTATAACCTTCAATTTAATTTGCTATTATTGATTACCAATATCAGATAAAAAAAATAAAAAATCAAGCACCTGAAAATGGTAAAGATAAAAAGGACATTGTAACCCTCTTATTTAGTCAAAACAGCCATTCTGCAATGAATCAGACTCAGTTTCTACTCTAAGCTTAAAAACAAACAAACAAACAAAAATTTTAAAAGGACTTTTATATTGGCTCTGCATATGTTTTATTTATTTATTTATTTATTTATTCTTTTTTAAGTGATTTCAGGTCCCTAAAACTAATTTTTACCTCAATTACCATCAGCTTTTGCAAAGGAATTGTCAAAACGCCAAATATGCCAAATCTAGTATCATTCAGGTCTCAGTTGTCAACACCAGCTCTATCAATCCTTATATTTACAAAAAAAAACAAAAAACAAAACAAAAAAAAAAAGCGGAAATTAGATTCTGTTTTTCTTTTGTGTGGAGAAAGTTCTCGCTTCTGATCAGAGCCTCTTAGTCATCAGAAGGGATTCAGCTTCAAACAGAGTCCAGCCATTTGCTTGTGCTCCAAGGAGTTCAGAAAGTGTGTTTTACTTCGAATTTTAGATGGTTTTGTTCAGATGTGATAGGGAAATAGGCCAGAATGATGTTAATAGATTTGTTTTCAGTATTCTGCTCCAAACCACATGTTTCTACTGACAGAAGATTGGTTATCAATCTTTAGATTCAAAACCACAAGCCAAATAATTGACAATTCGACATGACTACGTCTCGATCTGTTGTTTTTCGATTAATTGCCCAGCCCTGTTTGAAACCATTCCAAGTTACTGCTTGGCAAGTTTTTGCTGTGTTATGACATGACAAAATCATTTTTACCCAATTAAATACTTTGACAGTATGTACTGAGACAAAACTGATAAAACATAAAGCTGTAAGGCTCTAAAAGTTAAGTGTAAGCATGTATCTGTGTTCATTTTCATTTTTTCCCATAGTTTTGTAAGGTCCACTGAGTTTTACACAAACATGTTGAACAACAGCCATGGCACAAAGACTGAGGCCCAGCTGTGTTATAGTGAGAGGATTCTCATTCACACATGTGGGCACCAAACACACTGGAGCTGGTATCAAGGCTCTGGGCATCTGCTCATGTTAGCGTGAGAGCTAATCTGACCTGCAGTGATACAAGAAAGAAGATGTAATTAACAGTTTTAACATCACAAGAGCAGGATTATTGCAATGGGAGAAGATAAGGAGACATATGGTCTGGGGAAATATTGCTGTGTTTTCCAATAACCGCTTGAAACGAATTCTGTCATTTCAGATTAACAAAAAATGAAGATCGAAATACAGAGGTCAAGGAGCTCCTCAAGTTTAAAAGCCCAATATTATGTTACAGGAAAAATATTTTTATTGGAAAACCTGGAAACACATCTGTAAAGTTAGGTAACATTCACATGAAAGGTAGTTATTGACGAAGTATAAGAAGTTATAAAATCAGATCTGGCAAAACAACAGAGTGAAGAGATGTTACTGACTTCATCGTTCATAGATTACAGCTGCAGCTTTCACAGAAACAACTGCCGGACAAAGGTCATCTTCTCTGAACATGATCACACCTGACCAACACTGTGCAATGCAAAACACATGCAGATGAATCAGGTTTACTCAAATTCTGTCATGCATGTTTTTGTGTTACTTTAATGCCATAAATATGTACAAGTACATATCTTAGTACATGAGTTAGTTTGATAAAAAAGTGATATCGTGATACCAAAATTGTCACAATATCTTGTCATCACATGATGATATTAAATAGCACTTGCATCAAAAATATTTCAGAACATTAGCACAAATTGTATTCAAAAAATTATAACATTCTAATAGGGCTGGGTGATATGGTCAAAAATGTATATTTTGATATATTTTGTTATATTTCGATACACAATGTTTATCTCGATATCTTTGAAAGGTCATTTTTAAGTGAAATATTTTTTTTCTAAGCCTTTAGTCTGCTAATTAGAAAGTAGAAATGTCAATTTTTATTGAATAAATAAAAGAAGGTATTTATTAATAAATAAATACCTTCTGCTGAGTTAAACTAAATTTAAAATTTATATTTTTCGCTATTACAACGAAAAGAAAATAGAATTGATCTTCTTCTTCTCTTTGTCTTTTTTTTTTTTTGTAACTGTAACTGCCTTTCATCAGATGGCCAAATTATGGTGGGACAACAATTTAGTCAGAAGCCATGAATGAAAAGCAAACACTGAATGACAAAAAAGAATAACTGGAAAATATGATTTTAATGTTTATTTTTGTTACCATGATCTCAACATTGTGGACTCTTTGTAACATCGCAATATCATGATAAATATCGTATTGTGAGTTTCAAATAGAAAAAAATGTCGTATCGTGAGAATTGCATATTGTTACTTGATTGAATTTTTTTCAACGAGGAATGCCCCGCTGAGAACCAGAATCTCTTTTTCAGGGGAGTCCTGGGACATGGGAGGGGAGACCCTGCTGGACATGGGAAACCAGTACACTGTGAGGAAACTTATGCAGACATGGGGAAAACAAGCAAACTCCACATAGAAATGTTCAGGATTGCCCAGAAGTCGATCATTGGATCTTCCTGCCAGTGGCCATTTTATTGTGACATAAAACCAAGCTCTCATAGGGGCAGTGCAGGAGAGCTAAAAGTGAGAGAGAGGGGCGGGGTCAGAAAGTATATGATATAATAAAATGAAGGCCAGGTAATTTATATCGTGCGTCACTGTCATCTATTGTGCAAACCGTAACTTAGCAGCTTTATTTGAATACCATTTCAAACATGATATGTTCTGGGTCAGCAAAGTTATCTGATCCTAGAATCTAATTGGCCCATCATTAATTCTTTTATCTTAATGCAGTGCATTTGTCCAGACAGGCAAGACATTGACAAGGATTTAAATGAAGTCAGTGGTTCACCTAAAGAGCAGCCACTTAAATGTGTCGGTCTAAAACTGTGCCCACTTAAGAGGGTCCAAACACACAGACTCTCTCTCATGACCCTCCTTCATTAGCATTTCCTCAGCGTTAGCACCAGCACCAGCAGCAGCTCTCTCTCCTCTCTCTGTGGTGTGTGGAGAGAGCGAGGGGAGTGTGCGTGGGTCGACAGAATGGAGAGGAATCCCTGATAAGCCCCTGTTAGCCTGGCCCAGGGCACACTCGCAGGAATGGCTGCTATGCCCGGCATTCACAACACTGTGTGGTGTCACTAAACAAAGGCGTCCCTTCTCCCCCCGTCAAAGACACCATTGTGGCGGGCAGAGTGGACGGCCTTTATATCACATACATTCCACACATGCCCCCCACCCCTCCTACTGCCACTCATACAGCAATATAGATGGAAATGGATAAAGAAGGGCTATAAAACTATCTCGCGCCAAATATGACTGCAAGGAGACAAGCAGAAATGCATCACTAACATCGCAACCACAAACCTATGTGCACTAGAATGGAGGCCAGGCAATAATGGTAATGCCTTCAGCGATAAAGTACACACAATGCCACTACTTATATAAAGAATTACTTTTTATTTTATGTGAACATAAACTTCTACCATTCACTTTAATGGAGACCTGCTGTGACAAATGTACATCAGTATTTTACATTGTGTTCATTGTAAAACATAAAACTGATTTAAATCAGCCTTGAAATGCTTAAACTTAAAAATATATAAACAAGTCTATTTCCTTCCTGTTTAAAACTGCATATTTGATAAGCCCTGCCAATTAAAATGTTTTATTTAAAGTTCGTACATGGCGATTTGAACCCACATGTTTTACTCCTAATCTGTTTGAGTTTTTTTATTAGGTGGCAGGTGGAAAGTGACTTTTTTGAGCTTCAGCTGCAGGACAGTATTACTCAAACATGCATGAATAAATCCAAATACACTTTTAAGTAAACTAACGAGAAAGAAAGAAAGAATATTTCACATAATCGGTCCTCTTTAGTTTATGACTTACATGAGGTTACAAACCTTGTATTTCAAATAGTTTTCTCCCCATTTTTAAATACCCTAGGCTTAACTTTCCATGCTTCTGCAAAGGGACTGAACTTGCCTCCCTCAGTCTACTCTCCTGCTTCACAAGTTTTAAGTGAAGATCCTTTTTTGTCCTTCCAAACCTGGCCCTATCTTTCCATCTCTTTTCTTGTCTCTTCTCATTCCTGTCTTATGCCCCCCCCCCTCTCATTCTCTGTCTCTCTTTCTCTTTCTCTCACTCTTTCTTTCACTTCCTTTTGCTCTATCTCTCTCTCTCACTCTGGTTCTCTCCCAGTGGAAGTTACTGTCAGCTGACTCTCTCCCAGGGGTCTGACAGTGACAGTGCATGTGTCCCAGGACAGTTAGGTGTGACTGGGCTGCTGGGCTGACTTCTTCCTGTTGCTCTGACATACCTCTGGCTGCTTCTGCCACCACTGTCCCAGCCACAAAGGCCTCATGGGAAGGTAGACATGACAGGAGGGCGGGTGCCCAGATGCCCCATGTCTCACTGTCCTGAGTGTTTCAGCAAACACCTGTCAATCACTGTCAGGGGCAGGACAAGAGCTACAGTAAAACAGGAATGTGTGTATTTGAGTTTCACATTAGGATAGGCCTGAGGCAGTGAGCGAAAAGTCTGAAACTACAATGAGCTCAACAATATGCAAAAATAATACATTTTCAGTACAGAATTTTCAATATTTTGAAATAAAACATAATAGGGAGACACTCTGATGTTTCTTTTTTTACTGGATTTCAGATCACAAGACATTCTATTGGCCAATAGTTATAAATAGTTATAAATACAAAGGAGACATCTAAAATTATGTTTTTCTGTAGTATTTAGCTTTATTTAGCTTTTCTTGACAAGTATCTATCTGTCTTTGTATGTCTGTTTGTTTGTGTGTCAGAGAAGTGGGTGGGTATACAAGCTGACAGCTTTAGCCCTGTTGGGCCGGGTTCCTGTCAAACTGCACTGAGCTCTCAGCAGGTACATCCCCAATGCACTTCCCCTCCAGCAGCACACTCACACTTTTAATGTAGTGGACCGGTATTATTTGGTTTACTTAAAGCTCTATGATCAATATTCAGCTGACAATTTGATTAAATAGTTAAAAAAAACATTTGAAAAGTAAAGAACTGGACATCTTGAGAACTAATGCACCAATGGAGCTCAGCAGTGACTTCCTTGTTCAACAATCTCGGGCTCCCATGTTAAATTGCCATAGGGGTTTAGAAAAAAAAAGTTTGAAAACATCCTTGGGGATAATCAGCTATGTGGTGGTGAGTCATGAGCATAAGACCAACATTTTTGTTGAAAATCTGTTTCTGCAGCTTTATAAACTACACAGTGATTAGGACATTTTGCTGAATTTTAAGTTGTAGATGTACATTTTGCACTGAAAATGAGTTGTGGATCTGAGTTAGCACATAACCGATTAGCTCACAATATAACCTAGTATCTGATTTTTTTTTTTTCCCGAAAAACCTATGAAAATTTACTTCCGGAACCAGTGCGATTGTTCACTGTTGAGCTCCATTTGCAACATGAACATGATGAATGGCAGCATTAATATTGTATTTGATTTGAATACAGTATGTTAACCTTGTATCTGGCAACACAGTTTGGTCAAGTTCACAAAATTGTAATAAAAACATACGTGGTTTGGTTAACACTTAGCAGTTAGTTTTTATTTATAGTGACTCAACAGGCTGTGTGCTTTTTATTGATGATTGATTATGATTATTTGAGAAAGACCAATGGCACAAATTACCACTACAGGTCACCACAGAGTATGACTGTGGTTGAACAGTTGACTCAAACACTTATGTCATCGTAACTTCCCAATCATCTTGCATCTTTTTAATGCTCATTTCCTTTGAGTCTGCTGCACCTATCTGTCTTTGTATGTCTGTTTATTTGTGTGTCAGAGGAGGTGGTAGATACAGGAGCTGACAGCTTTAACCCTTTTGGGCCGGGCTCCTGTCAGACTGCACTGAGCTCTCAGCAGGGACATCCCCAGTGCAGAGGAAGCACCAGTCCACTTCCCCTTGGGCCGCAGTGACAGGACAGGACAGGCGCTCCGGCCAAAACAAGATGTCCCGCTGTGTGGATGTGAGGCCATGGGGAGCCCGGCCTGGAGCGCGCCAGCAGGGGCTAAGTACAGAGACAAAAGAGGGACAGTAGGACAGTGGGGAATTAGCTGACAATTAGGCAGAGTTTGTGTGAAGAATGATGGATGAGGAGCTGTCAGGACCCAGGGAGCTGAGGATGATCTGGATAAGTCCATGTTATCCTCAGATTACACTGGCTCTGACACACATGCACGCACACACACAAGGGAGTGGAGGTAATCTGATTTAAAGTACACTCTATATCTAAAGTATCAGCTGCTATCAAAGCTCAGAGAGATATTTTCTACACAACAATAACAAATCAAAAAAACACTTATGTGGAATCTTTAATCCAGAAATAATACTTAAATTTAAAAAAATGATTTTGTTGCACTAAGTAAACTATAAATTTTGCCATAAAATGGACTTTTAAATGTTTTAAAGGCCTATTGTATAACCATTTGATTCAAAATTTTCACATTAATGATATGAAAGTGTCTATATTTATTAAGTGAAATTTTGACTTTCTATTTGCATGTAAATGTGCAGGTGATTTTCCACCTCTAAAATGTTACACAGTGTCATGGACTCTTTCAGTTATAGGGAAAACAACAGAATTTATTAGTAATTCATAAGTGACTGTGTCTGATTTGTATTTATTTATTTTTTGCCAGCTTAAAATGTATACAGAAGAACTGTAAACTCAATCAACTGTGTAAAAACTTATTTCATATTGTCCAGTCTACATCTAAATATAGCAATTTCTTCCTTGAAATCAGGAAGTGTGCTGCTAGCGTAACCCTGTTGTTTGTTTTTATTTTTATTTATTTTTATTTTATTTAATTCATTACATACGAGGAGATATTGTATGTATCAAATTGACAAACTAAAAATGAATAAAAATGTTGTTGTTAGCTTCACCGTCAAACTTGCTCTGATCATTGAGAATAAATAATAGGTTTCAAATGCATTATTTGTGTGAAAAACACGGGATTCTTAAAAAGTACCTGTGCTTTTACATTGATGCAATGTGAATAAAATATGTAATCAAAATCAAGAAATATCACAACAAAATGTATTAAACAAACAGACAAACAGACATTACTTAACATAACCTGAAAGTAAATATTTCAATCACCTCTCTTTGGGTTACATTGCACTTTCTTTAATACATTGATTACAGCATGGTCATTATTTGGACACAACATGTTATTTAAATACCCATTGACAGGTCTTTTAAGTCCCAATCAATCTCCATCTGTGACTTTTATCCACTTCTCAAGCAGTGTTCTATTCACACACAGCACGTGCCGCCATTTCCTCCGCTCACAATAGTTTGTAAGTTGTTTTTTTTCTCTTGCAGCTGATACAGGTTCCAGTGACAGCTCCTATGAAGTAAAGAGGATGTGCTGAATGCTCCAGGAATGTCCCTTTGTGGCCCCGGTATGTGAGCTATCTCCAGTATGAGCAGTGTGGACCAGTGTGGGACAGTAGCAGCAGGTAGGGTCACGTCTCTCAGGACAGTGATTGACAGGCAGGTGTCCAGCAGAGCCTCTCGCACCAGAGCAGGTGGAGGACTTTTTGTTTTTCTTCCTCTTTTTGGTTTTAGACTGATTGAAGGTACTTTTATTTAGTCTTATATTCACTGCTGCTACTACACATCAATTAATCTTATGAAGCATGAACTAAGACTTACAATGTTCACTTATAATGAATAAACTTTACACAACGGAAAAAGGTTTAGAAGCTACTTAATTAGGAGTTATGATGAGGGTTAGGGTTAGGGGTATTAAAGTAGTTCCTAAGCCTAAATAATTTTTGATTAATTATTTCTTTACTATGATTACATCTATGTCTGTAGTAATAACTAAATCAAAATAAGGTTTGTATTATTTGTATGTAAAACAAAGAAGCAGAATACACTAAAATTAAGAGCAACCCCTATAGATTGTTACCAAGCCTGAATCATTATATGAACTATTCAGTATCAAGTAAGTTTTTGTTCAAAATCTTGACACTAATAAGATGAAGTCATTGCAAAATGGTAGATCTAAGTATGATAATATATAATAGTCATAGTTCATTCCAGACTTGTTCAAACTAACTGCTGCCCACAAACATTTTTTCCTCGTCCTTTTACCTCTCTGAAGAATTGGCCCAAACAGCAATAAGTAATACATTCTGGAGAAAGTTTTGAAGTAGACTTTTTGTGTTGAATAGATTTAACACACACAACACAGTTTTTAACCTTGTTAAAACTGCCTTCTCTCATCATTAGTTTACCCAAAGTTTGATGAAGGATGATTCCTGCAGTTGATGATTGAGTGCTCAGAAAAGTGCAGTCCATGCCTACCACCTATCTCCGCCCACTTGTCTACATATACAGTATTGTGGTTTATTCCTAAATATGTTGAAAAAAAGGCAATAAGGTCTCCTTTAATAATCTACCTTCTTATTGCTTCATGCCAATACCAAGCAATTTAGAGCCTGATTATAGGTTTATGGCTCAGTTTGTTCTGTTTCAAATCATTTGAATTTTTTACAGTATGATCACTTTTCTATTGTTCAGATCAGTCACCCATTTGGCCCTTTAAGAAACAAAGTTTGAACTCCCTTGGTTTTGTCACTGCTAAAAACTTGGATATTGAACTGTCCTGGATGATTGAAAGATTACACAGACAATAAAATATGCATAATAAGTAAATTAGCATTACAGGAGTTAGTGTAAACTTAGTGTAAACATTGTTGCTAGATATAATTTACAACCAGGAAGTAAAACTTTAAAAATGGCTAAATTGAGATACAATTTTAATATAATCTTAAGCATAATTATCTTTGCTGTCTAATTTTCTTAAATTATGTATAATGTAATACCACGCAGACTACATATGATAAAATAATTAGGTCAAGTCACTGTTATGTTTTTGACACACAGTTTCCTGTTTGTCTTCAAATCAAAACACTCCAAAAGGGAAAAACAACTTAAATGTAATGTTGACCCGTTTTGTTCAAGTGGCCTGTTGAAAAAGTTGATATAAAAATAGCCCTATAACATTCCTGTAATAGCGGCGCTGTATAAAGTGTGTGTTGGGCCGCTCTACAGTAGAGAATGAGCAGGGGAAACAGGTGCTGGAGTCTAAATGCTTTCAGCGAGCGCAGGAATGACTGCTATGCACTGTGTGGTTACTGGCACTGTCCCAGAGTGGAGCTCACACAACCACTGCTGCTGCTGCTACAGGCCTTTATGAATGAAGCCCAGCACAAACACGGGGCATTATACAAGCCCTCGTCAACTATTTACTTTTACTTACTTGTTAATCTCCTTTAGTAGATAAATTTTGTTGACTGCCACAATAATGTTGCAGTGTACAAGATACCAAAGTTCCATTCCAAGTGTTCTGCAATATAGAGAATTTTGTGAGAACTAACTTTCACCATATCAAATTTTATTTTGAAAGTTGATTTACTTAAGTCACAATTTTTCATGTCATTTATAATACCTGAAAAATGTAGATATGCAACTATGTCCAGACAATATATGTTTGATTGACAAGAAGTTAGCCAATTAGGAACGTGGATTGTTTATGGGACTATACAAACATATTCCCAGAAACAATGAGCAAAAAAAAAAAAAAAAAAAGTGAACTGGGTGGTTCAATCCATATATCACTTTGTGTTCAACTTTGGAGACTCATCACAGTGAGACACATTACAAGGTCTTGTAAGTAAACAACAACTGTTTAGTAATCGCAATTAAAAAAACTCAACTTCATGGTGTGTATTTGTTTTGGTTCTGCATCTGAGCAGTTCCAACAACAAATGCAACAAAAAGCATAAAAATAGGTAAACATATTTGTATGATGTGATCAAAGTGTTCTCATCACCGCTGTGCTCTGTGTGTGGGCAGGTCAAGAATGTGGCTGCTTTCTGTAACCACTGAGGTCCTGCTGCACATTGTAAACACCTATAAATGTTGATCATTTTTGGAGGTAGATTTGTGTATTTAATTTTGATTTAACAGTCCGCCCTTCTTCATTCACTCATCATGGGCCAGTGCAGTCTTCCCATGTGAATATAAACACCACCATGTTGATATTGGAATAAAATGCTTATGTGTTTCTGCCCACTGTCCCAATTAAACATCCTGAAGTGATAAAACTCAAGCATGTTGGTTTATTGCCCAATCCAAATAATGTCAGTGGTTCATTTCATTGCTGGTCTGCAGCTTCAGCCAACAGACAGACTAAACAGTGTAAAGATGGTAAAGCACTGCTAATCCAGGGAAGGTAGCAAATAGCAGTTTCTTTTCATATGTATTATCTTCTTCTCAATCAAAGTATTGCATTATCCTAATGCCTAATGCCCATTGACCAGCAATGGGCCTGGTTTGGATCACAAGTTGAATTCTTGTTGGAGTGATTTATCTTTGACCTTGATATCTATAGCTGACCTGTAACTTGGTACCTGCTTATCTCTATGGATCTGCGCAGACAGATGTGTAACTTTTGATTAACCAAATTGTTTATTCAGAGTCCTTCAGGTTTAGTAACTTCTTAATCGTTATGGCTCCAAAGTTTGCTTAAGTTGACTGAAAAATACATAGGCTATATGTTTAAATATATTGTTGGTTGTCAGAATGTTTTTGTTGGTGGAAAAGGAGCCTGTTAGCTTTTTTGATTGCATTGCTGAGGCTGCTATATTTATTAATGCACAATCTACGTCCAGGCGACGGCAGAGAAATGACTTAGGCTACGCATTGGACTGATCCTGCAGGTTGGTGTCTGCTCTGCAGAGGCAGCGTGTCCTGAAGATGTCGTCCAGAGGTGCCAGTGGTCTTCCAATGATTTTCGATGATGTTTTGGTGACTTTTTGAGAGATTTCTGATCTGCACTGTCTGCAGTAATTACAGGCTTCCCTAACCTCTGCAGACAGGTGTATGTTTCTTAATGTCTTGAGAAAATATAGTCGCTGTTGCACCTTTTTCACTACGGCAGTGGTATTGATGTATAGATTGATGTGAGGTCCTAAAAATGTCAAAATTAGGATTCGTTCTACTTCCTTTCTATTGATTTTAAATGGAGAGCAGGCACCTGCCATCTCTTTAAGTCAACAATTAACTATTTCTTTTTTAATATTCACATTTAAGATTGTCATTTCATTCATCCCTACAAGGTCCCATCATTATTGCTATCAGTCCAACACTATGCTTCACTAGAGCTGGCATCTGGGAAAAAATATAATCACAATTTTTTTCTATCATTGATTCGATTTCATTGGATTAGTTTAACCTTTTCAAAACAATGAATGCCATTCATGAACATAAATAAACTAAGTTTTTTATGTCCATTTATTGATTTTTTTGATCTTATATCATTATTCTGCCTCAAAGTTTGACTTTGCTCAACTACAATTTTTATTGACAAAGATTTTCTATCTTTCAAAACCCACCAAATATTGACATTCGTTTCGATTCGATCGATCTCTATTTTCAATTAATGCACAGCCTACTGCAGTCTTCATTTGTTTATTAAACTCCAGATTGTTATATGTGATCCAGTTATATCAGTTTTACAGAAGGCACTGGGTTGAAACCAAAACAAGAGGTGGACATTACTCTAAAACTCTTCAGGCTGATAAGATGTTGATCCTGCTGTTTCAACCTTTTGGTGTTATGACTTAGTGTTTGTTTCATTAGAGCTCCATTAAACTGGACAAAATGAAACTGTAATGATCTAATCCAATCTGACTTTTATCCAATTAACTTTTCTATTTCTCTGCCTGTTTTAATCCTCATTACATGGCTTGGCATCATTAGCTTTGCTCCAAGGTTAGACACTGAAACAGCAGTATCAGATAGACTTGCTCTAATGTGGGTCAACCTGGGTGTTCCACGCGGTATTTTTGAAACAGTGGAGATTTTGGCTGAGTTGTGCCCAATCAGCAGAACAAGTGTGGTGTAGCGCTCCCAGCATGCATCATTAGGCTGCCCTGTTGACACAAAGCGAACAGAAATCTGAGATGTTCACTAATGCCGCTAATACTCTTCCTCACACTGGCAGTAGAAAGGCAAATTAGCTCTTAATTACCTCAGTGAGCTGTGGAATGAAGCCAGTCAAGTCTGAAAGAGACATGTGTAAAAGGGCAAAGGAGAGAGAGACTGGAAATGGTGCGTTTGTGCCAGGACTACACAGGAAGTTCAATACCAGTAACTTAATTTATTCTATTGATAATACTGATAATAGCAGTGAGGTTTAAGCTTTCTATCTTTGTCAGTTCAGGGCTGCAAAAAAGTAATATCCAAATAATCTATGTTAAAACTTGTATCAAAGCAGAACTCAAATTCAAACAAATTGGTTTTGATAATACATTATAAGAATGAGGTTTAAAAATAATATAAAATAGTTTTTATTTGTCCCACAATGGAGAAATTCTAGTGTTGCAATGCACAGTCAAGAACAGCTCGAGAATAGAAACATACAATTTAAAAAGAAACTTTTTCAAACTTTGTGGAGGTGAAAAGAACTCTGCAATTCAATAGAAATGCAAAGATAAAATTCTTATTGGGGATAATGCCAGAATGTCAAAAAATATAGCTAAAGGAGCTGCTTTTCCATAGAAACAAACAAGAGACTAATAGTTCATCTTGCGACTATACAAGCCCGCTCAAAGTAAAGTCACACATTTCATTAGCATTCTTTTCATAAGTTTTAATTAATAGTGACTCAGCAAAACTTGCAATACATGGATTGATTTGGATCTTTCATTTTGACCAGTCAAACCTTGATTTTATAACTTGAATAACTTGTATGTTTACATTTTAGTGTTATTACATTGACAGCTCAGTGCTTTCTGTTGACGAATAATAGACATTCAGAAACCTTCCTTGTTGATAAAATTGCATTACCTATTCTGTTGTTGAATAGGATCATAGTTTGAGTTGAGGTTCAGTGTCTTGCCCGTCCTTTTGGACCAGTCTTTGTGTTGTGTTTTGGAGCAGCTGGTGTTGTGAGCCGATTGTTAGACTAATCATGCGCTCAATTACTGAGGAATGTGTGGTCACTTGTGTTATGACTGATCAGCGCACCATCGCTCTCACTATCGCTCTCCAGTTGTAACTTGGCCTGTCCATGCTTATAATAAACTATGAAGCAGTATAATGTATGTAAAGTATAATCAATGATCAGTTGATCTAATTAATCAATCATATACCAATATTCAGGTCATTTTTGCACATGCATTAGTAGTAAATTGTACAAAATGTAAATCTTGATTTTAAACTCTAAAAAGCAGAGAGTTATACATTTGATTTGCTATCAGCATAATGCTGCTCAATCTTAGGCAGGACATACAGTTTGCTGAGTCCGACACTGCTCTTGAGTGAGTAAATTACTTGGTGAAATGTCAGTAAATGAAGTGCTTTTGAGCCGCTCTGCTTTTCAATGGGAACCAGTGATTTCCAGTCACAATGAAGTCCGCAAGGAGACAGCAGGGTCAGTGGCTCATGTGGACGCAGAGGAAATGGAAAAGAACTTCTTCAAATTAATGAAGTCTGTGTCCCAAACAGTAAACCAATATCGGATACAAAAGAAGCAATCAGTGCAGTAAGAAAATGAGTATCCTGAACCTCAGCTCAATTAGCTTTGAGTTCAACCATAATCCCTCTGTATATGCATTAAAAACCAGGGATCAGCACTGCAGAAATGTAAAGCTAATATCGTACTTTGAACATATGCAGCTTTGCCCCTTGGGTTATATCTAATTTAATGCAGTGGGTCTGTCTCTAGGCCTCTTCCTCCTCTGGAAGTGCCTGTGGAGGCTGCCTGTGGGAGGCCTTTTAGCATTTAGATACACAACATGCACAAACTACATGCTCATGCTAATCAGAAAGACAAATGTATGTTACTGTCTCATAAATGATATTAAATTCTTCAGAACATGTTGAAACAATCATCCAGAATCAGAGCAACATTCACTAAGCCACAGCCACAACTTATTAGTGCAAATTACTTCCCTAGCCCCACTTTTCATTGTTTGCAAAGGGAAATCTTAAATTGATTGAGATTGATTAGTGAATGAATAGATGTAATTTTCACTTGGATCACAGGGTCACAAGTGTTCTCCGGGTGTCTACCCCAACCCAAGAAAAGTGTGCAGGGGTTTCTCTGAGCAGACATTTATTGTACAGCTCAGTAAATACTGTATCATTACACAACACTACAAAAACCCAAAGATAAGAAACAGGGCCAAAGCTCATGAAACAAAACCATAGGCATGAAAAAGTCCAAGTTTATGTTGAGTATCTGTCCATCAGTGCAATATAGCAGCATACTGTTTATCTGTAAGTAAAGTAGTTTAAAAATATGCAACAAAGAAAGTCCAAACTAATCCAAACACATTGAAGTATTGCATTTCATCTATTCATTGCACCAGGGCTTTGCACCACAATGTTTCTGAATAACTAAAAACATAGGTTTTAATCATATTTTCATTTCCACAATTGTTGTTCTTTAATGTTAGATCATGTTGATGATACTGTGGACAGAAGCACAGCTGCTCAGTGGAGGAGATGGAAATGTGGAGATGAGGGAGAGGAGGCAGGAATGCTGGTGGGCTGTTATTGCTGATCATACCACCTGGTCCAAGCACTCACACAATGTAACACACACATATGCACACGCACACACGCACAGTGGGTCTGACAAGCCTCACCAGCTGTGGATTATGTCTGAAGAGACACAAATAATGTTCACTTTGGAAGAGGGCCAATACAGAAATGTAAGAGTGAAATTATATAATTTAAACCACCAACACTGAAAATTGCAGATCTCAAACTCAATCTCAACATAATCAATTAATCATATTATCAATAATAATTCTCAAACCTCTTAGCATGCTGGATTGAATGACTGACTAAAATGATTATCTGAATCAGTTGGTAAGTAAACAGTTGAGAATTTGTAGTTTGCATAATATAGAATGTCAAATTCCATCTCGTTTGCTTTGAGGGTATAAAATGATTAAATTGACACCATGTAATGCTCTGGGGGTGAAAAATTAAATGGATAATCCCACTGAAGTGAAAAGCTAAAACAGTTGTTTGTGGCATTCACCATAAATGTATTTATCAGTTTCATGCCTCAGCTTCTGTTTAAGCTTAATTTTTGGCTAAAAAGTTCACGGTATACCTTTTAACTAAGTTTTGGGGTCAGTGAACAAACTGATTGTGATTCATCCCTAAATGTCTCATCTGTCTGGAAAAAAAGAGTTTTCTTTTTTTTTTATGGTTCTTATGCCTAGAAATAGTTGATTTAATTACTGATTGTAAAAAGGCGTGAAAGCAGAAAATAAAATTACAAGGTTTCTTCTGGCTAAAGAATTTAAAGTAGTATTATCCTACACAGCTACAGTTAATTAAATGTACCCAGTTTACCTTTGTAACCTACTTTTGTGGATTTGGAGCATCTTATGTGTCTGTGAACAGGTTTTGGGACTTGGGGCTAACTTCCTGTCCAGACAGGAAGTACATTCTTCAGTGTGGGTCTGCGTCTGGCCCATGTGTGCTGTGTATGTGGATGTTTACGTGGGGACAGGGATCAACCATGTCACGTATCTTACAATAACTGTCTGAGGAATGCAATGCACTTCCCCTGGCACCACCAGCATGTACACCTTTTATTCAACTGGAATAACACTTAACAGTGTTATTACATCAGACTCTAGATACTTCCAATCTAACTTTCACTGATCAAGGCACAATCATCAATCAGTCAAGGAATTGTTAAATCAAATTTGAATCTTGCAGTATTTGTTTTAGTGGTGTGAAGTAACAAAGTATGAAAGTAAAAGTACTTAAGTACTTAGTCGATTGTTTCTAGTACTTTCTGTTTGGTTTGGGGGTTGTTTTGAGCCCATTCATCCTTCACTTTTTATTGTGTTTTTAATCCAGCCCAATCATATTTGATAACCACATATATTAAGAAAGGTGTTTTGAGAGTACTGCTTATAACAGCAATATTAACCACACTAAAATAAAATATATATCGATAAATAAATATATCTGACTGACTATAACAGAGTTTAGTTTGACTAATAGTTTTTCAAATATGCAAAAAATTCTTATTTTATACCCTAAAAAAACTTTATGAATATGTAGCTGATAAAAGCTAAATTATCAATGCATCTTTGTGATACTAAAACATGCATATAAAGTCACTGCTTGAGTAATTGTATACGTGATATCAGAATGATTTGACATTAAGCAGTTTTAAATCGTAATAATCTACAGTAATGTTATTTAGCTGTACATACAGTATTTCCTTTTTATACTGTTAAAGATGGTCTTCGTAGTCTCCCATCAGACCTGATAATCTGAGAAGAGAATATGGGTCTGTTTAAAACTTAAGCCCAAAGGAATGACAAAAATGCTGGACATGAGTTTTCCTGAACTAATAAAGCCAGCTGAGTGATAATACTGGAGAATATATTGGCAGCGTATGCAATTATGTAATCCCTATGTTATGCACGATGAGTTACACAACACGGTCCTCCTCCACAGCCCAAATCTCAATGAATTGACTTTTAAAAATAGCCAGGAATTTACTTGGAAGTTAGTTTTGATCCTTGCATTCTTTGGGAGTGAAATCATCCAACACTTATCCAATTTAGTCCAACAATTTATTACTTAGACATACTGTAACAATATTTACACATTCTTCAAATGCAAAAAAGAGGAAAAATAATCAGTTGACATTTCAACAAAGATACTCCAGCAACATCATTTAGCACATACACATTTACAATAATAAACAAATAACAAATTGTCAAAATCAGGCTCTTGAAACAGAACTTTTTCACACATTAAAAATAAATTTGGTTGTAAAGTTAGTAGCTTTCAGTTCAAATCAACAAGCCTGAGTTTTCTCCATAAGAAATAGTGTGGACAGTGCAATACTTTTGAATCTACAGTAAGCGTACTAGTTTCTACTTTGTACATACAGTGCTGGTGTTGCAGCTTTAAAGCTTCATAGTTAGGTCCCTTTGGCATCAGTTATGAAATCATCTGGTCAATGTCTTTTTTAAAACCAGATAATAGCTTTGGTTTGATCTGAAAAATCAAGAAAAATAAAAGTTTTGGTGTTTTCAAGGCAGCAACGAGAGGCGGTGGATAGCTGGTTCATTCTTGCGTACGCATTTGAATCATACATCTCTAGTGATCCTTGTATGCTGGTTGGAGCCCACGAAATCGGCGTGGTTGGGCTGCTAGCGTCCATTTCTGATTTCACTCCATCGCTGAGAGGACTTGAACTTGCTGACGTCTGTCCCTGATTCCTCACGCTCGACAGCAACAGCGGGCTAAACCTAGGGTCTAAAGATGAGCTGTGAGAGGCGTACGACTGGAGCATTGGGTGATGAGGGTGGCGAGGGTGCATGCTGTGGCTGTGGGGGTGGTAGACATCGTGGACACTAGGATAGGAGGTGCTGGTTTGGGGGTTGAGGCTGTAGGACCAGGTGTCGGAGAGAGTGGTGGGTGGAGGTGGAGGAGGAGGAGCGAGGCTGTTTTGGGAGAAGACGTGTCCGGGCCAGAGAGAGCCTTCAGGGGGGAAGGACACCGGACTGGAGGAGAAGTCTGGGTGGACGCTGGACTGTGAGGAGCAAGAGGTGGTCCAGCCGGAGTGAGTTGGAGACTCGAGAGGAGAAGAACCATCTGGAAACAGGATAGACAATGAGAGTTATCTACAACATTCTGGCCAACAAAGACACTTATGTACTAAGTAGCTAATTTCCTGTGTGTATGACTTGTTTTTATCCAATCAGAGCACATCACCTAATTCATTTGCAAGTTTTTGTTTTCTTAAAAAGACTTTTATAACATTTTAACCATCATAACTAACTAATTAATTGCTTATGCTTTTTTATTGCTTTGTCCTGTACTTGAGACCTAAATTCTTGTTTTCACCCACGCTGTAGCTACGCCCACAACCATAAATTTATTGCCATTATGAAAATTTTGTAGTTATGCACACACTCTATAGAGTTTGGTAATGTAAATTATGATCTACTTATATTCTAGTTCACTTAAGTAAATAGAAAACTTTGATATGCCTTCTCTGATTTGCTTGTCCCTCCTGACAAAATCCTTAACTTTGAACATTTATCAAGGCTTGAGATCGACTGTACACTACAGCAGATAAATCCCAATGGATATATACAACTTCATCAATAATCCCTTGAAGATTACTAGCAAGCAGAAAGATATTAGAATAAAACATTCTTAGATTAAATTAGTATTTATTGTGATCATTGATTCTGTCCTGTAACACTCAAATTGCAAATTGGGGGATCTGAAAAGAACCAATTTGACTAACATAACCATCTTTTTCGTAACTCAGCAGTATTTTAAACCAGAGCGTGTTAAAGGACCATTTATGCTCACCTTTCCACCCTCCTGACGATGTCGATGGCTGCTGTGTGACTCGGATCGGCTTGCTCTCACTGCTGAAGCTGCTGGCCTGACTCAGGGCTCTGGAGAAATGTTCATCCACAACGTCCCCAATTTCTCCTTTGAAATAAGTAAACAAAACGCAGCGGGCGCTCAGGTACTCCGCACCGGCTGGCTGACTACTGTCCTTCAAGTCACCGTCCGAGGGAGATCGCCGAATGTGGCCCGATCCTGAGGCCTGGCGGTGCAGATTGTGAGGCAGCATTGGTCGAGATCCAAGAGACTGCTGATCCATACACTCCTGCATCTTGTTGTAGACACTTAGCTTCTTCTGCAAAGAACAAAGGCATTTTAACTACTGCGACTCAACCTAAACTTACTCTATTAGAAGAAATATCTGTATTGTTCAAACATATCTGAGAAAACTATTGTGGAAACAAAATGTAAAAAAAAAAAACAGTATTTTTTTTTTACTTGTGTGAGCTTTTTTTGCTTGAAACGCACACCCAAATAAACCATTTTTCCATCTATAGCATGTCATTAATATAATTTGTGCAGTATTTTGTATTTTGAAGGCGCACATTGAGTGTGTTTTATATTGGCACATCATATTTTGCTGAATTGGTATTGGTTCCATAATATTTGTTCAGCCATATCCTGATTGAGATTTTTATTGGATGCAGTAAGACTGTGTGATTTTGACCCATTTTATTCACACAAAGTTGTTCAGTTGTTGCTAATTATGGCATAGCACAGTTTGGTCCATTGTTTATTGGAAATAACTGGAACTGGATAAGAAAGCCAAGTTGATATAATGTTTAAATCCAACTTATCAATGCTGGTATTAGAAGTCAAAAACCTCTATAATGTTATTTTGAAGTTATTTTAAATAGGCCTCCAGTCTTGGTGGTACTTGAAGCCTTTTGCTGTTTGAATATTTGTTTTATTAAATAATACATGTTCTCCTTTGAGTTAACAACTTAGAACTGCCTTTTTGGTAGATTCTAGTTTTAGATACAATTTTGTTTAATTTTAACACTTTGTGAGCTCTGTTTTTACCCTGACAGAGTTTGAGTTTAGATCTGATGGTACTTGGAGAGACAAATATTATCTTAAGTGGTACTTGATGTGAAAGGATAGAGAAGCATAGACCATTCATTTGATTGTAATAAATGGTCATAGAAGCCACATTTTCCCTCTGTTATCTCCAGTTCATCAGTTATCCGTAATGAATATGTATTAGTTTTTCCCATGCCACATTCCTATCCCTTGTAGAGCTCTCTCTGCACATTCCTAGGTGACGGGCCGGCTGTCATTACATCACCGTTTGACTGCAGGATTAATAGTTCTGTGTCATTACGCCTGACCTGAGGCCAATACAAAACTTCAGACTGGAATCTAAACACTGAGAAGTTAAGTGATTGGGGGTGTGTGTTCAAATACCAAAGTCAGCCAATACTGGAAAATGTCCTGACTAACGATTAATGTAGGAAAAAAACGCCCAGGATCAAGCATTTTAGGATAGGATTTTTCTTGTAGCTTATTTTTGGAAAAAACAACCTAATTGCATAAATAATTAAGTAATAGATGAAATATTCGCCTCTAAACGTCTAGTTAATAGCTTTTGAATGTTCTCCGATCACAGCTTCTTAGTTAAAGTCAAAATTGAAAATTGAAGAATGAAGAAAATGCCTTTGCTCTGAAAGTTGTTTTTTGGGTCAAGTGCTATAGTGCCAAAAACAGCTAAACTAAAAAGCAGTTACACTGTGTGAATAAGTCCTGATAAAAGACTATCCATGACACTTTCCAGTTCAGAAACTAAAAGAAAGTTGCACAAGTTTGTCCGTCCGACTCACCTGTTGCTGCTGGTGGTTGTAGTACGTCGCTTTGTACGCAGCAGCCGCCGGGAGGTAGTGTGCTCCATAGCTTTGGTGGTACATCACTTCCAGGCAGCTCATAGCGGAGAGCGAGAGAGAGGCGAGAAAGTCTGGAGGAGGGCAACGCGCGCAACACGAGCGAGGGCGACTGTCCCCGAGACTTCACACGGGCTGTCCCCTCCGGCCCGCCGCTGCCTCCATATATGCCCAAAGCCGCACAAAGGCCATGTCGGGCAGTTTGCATAGAGACAATGCACCTCCAGCTGTGCGCTCTTCTACGCACCACCCCGGGCCTCAGAATGGGCCAGAGCGAATCGATGTATCCAAAAAATCTACACGGACAAGTTTTAGACAGTCTCTGATTGGATAAGAATTCTTTCCTTGTGTTTTAAGGGGAGTTATATTTAGAGAGGGACGCGTACTGTTACGCACGCCCACCAGGGAAGGGCCTGCAATCTGGGACAGTTTAGACACAAATTCCACGTGCCAAAAGTTTTCTAGCTATGCAGTGTTTTTTATTCAGAATTAACATGTTCCATTCGTGAAGACAAAGTTTATATTGAGGTAAATAAAAGCAAAAGACCCCATATTGTGCTCGAATGCTGAGGATTTGAAGTTGGCAAAGTGAAAGTGCCTGACCGGTGCGCACAGAGAACTGTGTGAATAATGCTTTTGGCTGTAGTGAATATGGGCAGAATGTCAGTTGTTTGACCAAAATCTTCACGCGCTATCAAATCATGTTTATAGCCTTCTGAAGTAACACCGATGATATGTTTGTCATTTCATTTTTCGATCTGCGGACGTTTTTGCTGCCTCCTGTTGGTGATTTTGATAAAGTACACAAGGCTCATAGATCATTTTTGTAAGCTTTTTACTTCACACATTAGTCTAAAAATGTCTATCAGAGAATGGCATTGACAGTTTACATTTCAGCAATCCAAAATGAAATCTGAATGTGAGACTGAATTGCCATTGCATTCACGGGATTACATAGTATACTCCCCTCTCCCTCCCCAAGACTACAAATCTGGTAAAAGTATATCTGCCATTGTGCCTAATGTAATTGTACAAAACCTTAACTGTAAAGGAGACTTAGTAAAATCTACTTTTAACCATGTTACTGTACTGTAAAAAACAGTAAAAATCTGTTAAAATCTGCTTAATATAGTTTAATTTTACAGTGAGGAGACAGGGCTTATCAGTTCTGCAGTTTTCAACGGGATTCAGTGAACCTGTTTTTATTTCTAAGCTGTTTTAGATCATTTTGTGTTTTACGATGACAAATTGTGATTATTTGATTATAGTTTCTTCCCAAATAACAGAAAATCACAATAGGTCTCCTTTAACTAGTTTTCAGTATGGCCTTCAAGTCTAAATTGCTCTAAAATGACAGTAAACCAGTTCTTTATGACACTAAATTCTGGATAACCCTAACCGTTTACCCCAAAAGGACAAAGACATTGTCAGATTTCCTTATAAATTAAATAAACAGACTTTACATATTCGTTGTATCTCTGTTAACTTCTTAACACAAGCAGTCTACAACATGAGCAGCGTGTAAGTAGGGCAGATGGTTTTAAAATATCCAAAGCTTGTACCTTAAGCCGTACTTGTGATGTTTAGATAAAGTTTGCCTCTCCATACATCACTTAAAACATTGTGTCCTGAATTTCTTGCCCTGACAGGCGCCTTGACACTTGGACAGCATCAGCAGTCGTTCAGGTGAGTGATGAAGATGGCAGCATCCCCATCTAGTGTTCTCTCTGAGCACATCACAGCCTCCAAACTCACTTCAGCGTGCAGCCAAAAGTGGGCCAGTAGAGCACTCACAAATGCCCTGAGACAAACTGGAAGTGCAGCTGCGGTTTTATGGAGTCTCCAAATACACTCACAGCTTCAGAGAGAGGGGCATAAACTGGACCTGCAGGGTGTCGCACATCTGGAGCGGTCTGTGTCGCCGCTCCTCAGTGTCTTAATGAGGCAAAAGTCATTATAAGTGAATGTTTGAAAGTAAGACAAGGCTAGAAAAGATGGGGATTGGAGAATTGTTTGCTTTTCCGGTTAAGAATCCCCATAGTGTTCAAGATCACAGAAGAAAAAAAAAAACAAGCCAATTAGAGCAATTAGAACATCCCAAATGATTCAGATTTGGGTCATAAAATATATGCCAGTGTTGCAGAAAAATGTGTCCCTCACGATGAACTTAAGTTTTTTTTTAGAATTGTGCTTATAGGTATTTTACCCTAATGAACTTCTTATAAAAGATCAACAATTGTATAGGGATTGCCAGTCACTTTTGTCCATATAATGTTAAGTTTTAAACTTACATATCTCCACAAAGACAAGCAAGTGGAGCTACCGAGTCAAATTAAAAGTCAGATCTGTGGAGAGGGGTGCTCGCTCACCGTGTTTTTTCATGCTATTTTTGAGCAATGAAAACACTGACAGTAAATTTTTGATAATATCATGCATGTTTTTGTTGTTCCTATCCATCAAACATGCTCTTGAGCACTCCCAGTTTGTAAACCCATGTAACAGAACAAAATGTAAAGCAAGCATCATGTGTTTCCCACCTCAGGAATTGAGGTAGAGCTACATCTACTGGCTATAAAGGAAATGACACATGGAAAACAATCAATTGATCTTAGCCGAAATGCTCAAAATGAGATTAGATGATTTATAGACTTTCATTCAAAACAATGAAAGCTCAGAGGTCAGAGGAAACAAAAATATCACAAACAGATCTTCAGCGTCAGATGTTAATAATCAGGAAAGAATAACACTAAAAACTTGACAAAATACATGCCCTTTAATGTTGTACAAGAGATCAAACTAGCCCAAAATTATAAAAATCTTTTGTGTTAAACCTAAAAAACCCTCTTTGAAATAGCAGCTTCTTTTGGTGTTAAACATGTTTAATTTCCACTCCTGCTCCATGCTGATTTGACTAATTACCTAAGCAGGTATTTTGAGTTTGCGCTGCATGTTGCTGAGGCAGGTGTGTGTAGATAATGTGGCCTCACATTAACTAAGCTGTGCAGCATCAGGAGTTTAGGGAGGTTTGTGTTTAGGTCTTCAACCTCAGAGGAGCTCACACCTGTCTGAACACGTCCCGGTGCTCAGCTGATGAACTCTGTCAGCAGGACCACGATGAGGCGATGCACTGAGACTCACACAGGTGCAAAGCAAAACGCAAGCTCCGATCATTTAAAAGAATCAGGAGCAATCAATCCAGCATCATGTGTACAGCTGCTCATGCAATTAGCATATTTTTTCTGGTCTAGGTTTTAAGCAGATGATTTGTAGAAAAACATTTTTAAGTTTTTAGCTTTCACATGAATAGACTAGTTAGTATCTTCATTTTTTGACAATTTCTATCTGTTAGTAAATATATAATGGCCATGCAATGAACGGTGAGTTGTGGGCGTGAGTGGCGCATTTTTTTTTTTTTTTATCCAAATGAGATAAATGCTTCCCCAAAAGACATAGTTGAGTCTCAATGCAAACACTAACATGTTTAATTATAACAAGTAAATAGTAAGTACTCAAATATTTGTTTGTGTAGCTTTATATTTTATTGTTAGCAGGTGCAATGATAGAATTTTGGGAGCAGGGAGCACAGGTGCCTTATATGGGCCCCCCACAATACAAATGTAATATGAAAAGGGTTCCATTTTGGGCCCTGGACAATAGACCCCTCTGCCCCCGTCGTCAACTCCTGTTGGTAAAAGTTAGCATTAGCTTTGAAGGATAATGTGCTTGTTTTGAACAGCACATTATGACCAAAAATGAATGCAATGATAGCTACTTACTTAATTTAGACTTATTTAACACACTTTATTTCTCTGTAGTGTAATTTCTGCATTTGGTCCATTTTCAGTGGCAACCTATAACCTATTAGCAGTTTTGTACAGGACTACCTAAGCTAGAATACTTTTTAGTTTAGAGATCCAAAGAATCATAATTACTATTTTTCCTCAGGTCTTCTAAAATTCACTGAACACATTTTGTAATACAAATGATAGTTTTTCAATTTGTTCACATCAACAAAATGACATGTTGCATCCTTGGATAAACAAATTCATACAATTATTCTTTCAATAGTCAATTTTCTTTGCCGTGCTTTCTCGATCAGGTCAAAATCACTGCAATAATTGTCATAACATGCCATATATTTGCATGAGTCATTTAACTTTTCACATTTACCTGAACTGACTGAAAAAATGACTCCTTGATTATGTCTGACTGTAAATGATTTGAGCAGGGACGTTGGTGTGCGTGAGTGCTTAGTGAGGAGCGATGGAGGGGGAGGGGTCCGCACATTAAAGCCTAATTAAAGAACCATTAGTGCTTCTTCAGCCTGATGCAACATGAATATAATTTTACTCTTTTCTGTACAATAATAAAACTTGTGCCTAATTTGCACTCTCAACTATTCATTTTAGCGGGACCAAAACAAGATGGCTGTTGGATTCATTTGCTATGTGCTGCTGGTCTGATGAAACAAAGACTCTCATTTGTAAGTTAATGGGTAAAATTTCCATTTCAGCCACAAGGAAGAAGTGATTTGTTACAACAAAAGCTAAACTCATTCTGCTTTTCCATTATCGCTGTGATCTCCCGCCTTCAGTTTTAATTGTTCAGACCACAAATGTGAAGTAACTTTAATTGAGCTGTGTTGTGATTAGATACAGTAGAAGTGGAAGTGACCTATAGAAGAGACGTCACTATTTACCATATAAAAACAAAACAAGTTTGACTTTAAAGAAATAAATAGATAAGATACGGCTTTATTTGTCCCACAGTGAGGAAATTGCAGTGTTGCAATACACAGCTTAAAACAGGAGAAACATGACATAAAAACAACATAATAACTTAAAAAAAAGACTTAGCTCTGGTGTATCTTATTTCAAACTGAAAGGAGAAAATTTGTATTTAAATAGGACTGCTAACTGATTTGTTGGATTAATCTTTTAGTAGTTTAGAATGCAATTCAAGCAAATGCAAGATTATTACAAAGCATTTACAAATAAAAAACACATTTACACATGATTCAGGTTATTACTGAGCTGAGTAAAAAAACTTAATTTCTCAACTTTTGAGCCTATGGAGCAGTAAAACATTACTCTGAATTCTCAATAAGACCATTATATCAATAATCAGTCAATTAACTTGATGCAGTCCTAATTTAAATTTAGTCAAAGTAAATATCATGCACAACCTCAGAGCAGCTTAATTTTTTGGCTTTTACTTCTGTTCAACAAAAGTCAGTCATTGTAAGGTTACTTACATTATATGGTAAATTAATAAGAGTAAAAATTATGGTACAGCTTTTCTCCTAACAAAACATGAATGATTGAACAATATTCTGTTAAGTAATGTCTCTGACTTAAAAATGTAGTACGTGAACTGAATAGATATCAGCTAAAGTGACTTCAGTTTATCACAGTAATTAATATGATGACTAGTTGCTTTTTCCATCTAAACAATTCAACTCACTTTAGCTTTTTAAATGTGATATTGCCACTGTCACTACAACAGGATCCGCATGTAAGATTTGGATTTGAGAGTTCATAAATATGACTTATAAATACTCACAGATACAAGGTAAACATGTTCAAATGTAGTAATCCTATTTGTATGATTAAAAAGAAATGTACATGATGTTCATCTATTGTTGCTTGCAGTGTTTTGAAGAGGATTATCCAATCAAAAGCAGAACAAGCCTCAAATGACTCTTTCATTTGGTTGCAGTTTGGTCTATTAGAGCCTGAAGTTGATTTTGAACCACAAGTCAGAAATGTCACGACACAGACACAGCTGTCTGTGATAGGCTCATCACTTGTGTCCACACAGTTCTCAATAGGCTCCACCCATTGGGCCAGATTTATCAAGCATTTGTTCATGTGCAAAACAGGTTAGGGGGAGCAAAAACTTGGCATAGCTGACATTTTCTTTCACACAGACACTAAAGATGCAGAATTTGAGGTGGTGCATATCTCTTTTGTGTATATATAAGTACATCTTCTATATTAAAGTATGCATGAATTGCTCCCAAATAAATGATTTATATTTTTTCAGTTTGCACCTAGCTTGATAAATTAGTTGTGACACATTTTTTAAAGTAAGCTTTGTTTGTATAACACTTTTCATATACACAGAGTCACAAACCAACCCTTTCCACTCAGTCAAAGCAAGCACCTCAACCACCAACCACCATATTGAGTTCCACCCAGACAGGGGAGGAACATGCAACCGTACCTCTATAGTTGTGCATCTTACTGTTCCTTTAAACAAGTTAACCGTCTAATCTTTGGAGAACATTTACTCCAGAACTGTGTCAACAGTTCTTATCACTAGTCTGTCTTTACTATTACTCTGCCCTGTCTTATGTTGAGGCATTTATGCTGATGAGTGTTTTTGTTGATCTTTTAACACATTTTTAAATATGTGTTTTTAGACTTTTCCTCCACATTACTTTCTGTGTGCGTAGGTTAACAAATGACAGCTAATATTCACCCTATTTACTATCCGACCTTATTCAAAAAGCATATAATTACTGCCCAAATGCCTGGGTTTTAGCTCGACTCTGCGCTGTTAAAGATAATGAAAAGCAGACGAGGAAGTTAATGAATTGGCAGCGCTCAAAGAAGTGGTCATTTAAACATATGAGAAACCACTTACAAAGATACATCACCTCTCCACAGTGTCAGCAGAGGTTACCATTTTAGTTTAAAACAAAAACTCATTTTAATTGACTCTTAACATCCACAGAAAATCTAACAAAATTGGAAACTGCCATTGTTTGCATCGTGGCTTTTGGTTATAATGAAATTCTGCAGTCTGGAATTGAAAAAGTAGAATACATAGTTTTTGTATAGCAGAAGAAAAATCCAATCATATCATGTTTCATTTTTATGGAAGTGCTACAATAGGAAAAAGATGATAAAACAAGATGTGCAGTGTCTCCTGAATCCCATTCGCTGTCGGCTATAAAATATTGTATCGGTGCCTGTGTCTCTCTTATGACAGGCATTACTGCTCACTCATAAATACACTGGGAATACAACACGTTTCTCAATGTAAAATAAGAAAAGGCATCAAATTAAAAGTTGAAGATTGAAGATTGGGCATTCATCAATTGTGAACAAATAAAAATATTAACAAAGATATATGATTTGTAGGATACTTGATATTGAACTAACTTAAATAGATGATCATTCTACATTTTGTTCATTGTAAGCAGCGATAGTGATCTAAAATGGCTTATAATACAGAAAGTCCATTCACTACTGTATGTGACATTTTAGAATCTTGTAGTAGTGGAGTTTTTCTAATAATTACATCGAAGTACGGGTGAGGTACAGAGAGAAGGTGAAAACAGGTTCATCATCACTCAGAAAACAATTTTGAGAAAACTAATAATGAGGAAACACAGACTTAATAAGAATTAAGCTGATTTTGCTGGCATATCCTCTTTATGCAACCCCACTTAAAAACTGTCATGACTTAATTTATTAATGTCAATAAGGGGACTAAATTAGCAATTTAAATACATTAGAGCGCTGGGATATGCAAAAATGGTAAATAGTTCACACTCTGATTTTCAAGGCTCAAAACATCAATTACAGCAGCTAAAATCCAAATGAATGACAACCATCTAGAATAAACCCAGAGATAATTATACTACCATAGATCTAATCCATGTGAGAGTCATGGGCTTCCTTTAAACTGACCTGTGCCCATAGAATTAACATCGATGTCAATGACAATCAGATGTAAGTTATAATGAACTGTATAATTGTGCCCTCGCTCTGCATGTGATGTTTTACATGTGTCTGATTAAAAGTGTCTCTGATTGATCTGATATGTCCCTGAGCTTGTCCCTCCTCTGCTCAGCGAAGGACTCGTCCTCCGATGCCCTTCTGTTGTAATGACTCTAATTCCCTCATGTTAAAGTGAGTGCGCCGCTCCCCTGCTGGGACCACCGGCCCAGTGCAGTGGTCACAGCTGCCCCGGGGCGAGGGGGCCTGAGCGCACACACATACACACACAGTTCTGCTCTGGTGCTCGTAGGATGTGCTTGCAGACAGATTGGCTTCCTCAGGCAAAAGAAACCTGTGGATAAAACACAGTGTCATTGAACCATGTGGGAGCGTCTGCTTCACATGAAATTGGCGCCAGCAGCAGATTTAAACAATAACATATTGCAGTTTGACCTCAAAACCGACTGCGTGTGTGTAGAGTGAACACCTGCCTCTGAGCTTCATCTGCATCTCTCTGCATACATGTGTCCTTATGTGTGAACGCGATGTTATGAGAGACTGTGGGAGGCTGAGGAGGCGAGGATGAGCAAACACTATGGGGCAGAATAATCTCTCATTACCCACAAGTCCCTGGTGCTGCGCTGCCGTGAGTGTGACAGGATTCGTCCCACGGGCAGAAGTGCGAGGAGAAGTCACTCAGTCGATTTATTGGACGGTCCTGAAGCAGTCCCAGACCTGCTCCTCCTGCTGCTCTCACCCATCGTCAAGTCTCTCACAGACTCCTGCTGCTTCCATATGTCGTCTGAGGGACCGGAGACTGCTGCTGATAGACAAAAACAACACAAGACCACACAACTTTACACAATGCAGTGACATTGTTGGACTCTAAAGACATAAAACTCTTCAGCTCATATTTAGATTTGATTCATTTAGTAAAAAGCTACCACAGTACTATAACATCTTCAGTGCTGGACTAAAGAAGCAAAGCATGTCAGGGTGCAATTACTAAATGTTTCTGGGGACTGCATGTCTGGTAGATGTGATTGATTTGGAGTTTGTAATGTTGCACAGCATTAAACGTATCTGTTTCCAAAAGAAAGTTATGTCACAGGTCTGTGGTTTTTCTGTTCCATCGGTATGATGTGAAAACAGAACTTTTGGGACAAAATAAGATAAATAAATACATATTTTCTTACTGTTACATTGCCTAATTACTCTCTGATTGGTTGTGCTTGAGTGGTCTCTCCAGTTTCAAATGGCTGTAGGTAAGAAGTAAATATTGTTCTGAAGTTTATGAGTAGAATATTTGAATGTTGATATTTTAGGCTTTTGCAGATGATAGTCATTTTTTTATTTTATCTGTGGTTTTTTAATAATTATTATTATTCCCTTTTTCTTACTTACTGTTTCACACCTGCTGTTCTTACTCATTACAACACATTGTGGGACAAATAATCTCATCTTATCTCTTCCATCTGGGTCTAAACCTTGGAAAACATTTTAAGTCATTGTCTTCACAAACTAATCATCAAAGTAACTGCTCATTTTTCATGTCTTCTATCACCTGCCTCGTGTCACCTGTTCCTTGTCTTTCACTTTTGCGTTTTGTAGACACCTCTCTCTCTCTCCATCTGCTCTGAAGTATCCATCTATCAGACTGGAGTGGGCTGCTTAAATCCCCTCTTCTCCCATCACAGCCTCTTCACTGCAGCGTCTTTGCATACAAACATATTTCAGCTATAGTTACATGTCAGGTCTGCAGTCTCCGCCATCACATTACCAGTCAGATTTATGCTGGATAATATGACTGGGAGGAGATATTTATGAACAAAGTAGGCCTGAGGGGCTTCCAGATGACACTGATGTATCATTTATGGCAAGATCATAATGTAAACTTACATCAATATTGCATGGTGTTAATAAAGTAAGTCAGAAAAGCAGATTTTAAAAGCAGATTTTGAAATGATAGAAGCACTCGGCTTTAGCGTTTAGCTCAGTGCTAATCAATTATTTTTACCATGGACCGGTTTTTCAAAGGGCAACGCATTTTTAAAATAAAACATAAAGACATGATTAGAAGCAGGATGAAAACAGGACTAAACTATAACATGATCAATGTCAGCCAACAATCAGACTTGAACTAAAGTGGATTAGAGCAGCACTGGGACCAGACCAAGACTAAACAAATTTGAACCCGGACTAAGCCAGAACTATAAGGTTTAACTATTTAATTTAATAATGTGTAACGGTCTTTTATGAACCAGTTATATTCAACTAAGTTACAACAGATAGTGGTTCAAAAGATTCATAGGCTACTGAGCTATAGTGCACTAAGAACCTATATGGTCCAGTTTATGGCCTACATAATGAAGCTGGGCCAAACATACTAGTTAGTGGCCATATTTGACCCACGGGCCACCATTTGAATAGCCCTGATTTAACTAAATACATTTTTTTTTCAGGACCATCATTAATTTAAAATCGTCTCTTCACCATTTTAGGTTATCCTCTACAAACGTGTTGTATATATAGATAAAACATGATGTGACACTTAAAGATGAACACAAACAAGCAGTTGAAACAGATATGAAATAAACAACCCCTGGTCTGACATAAGAATATGAAATATAGTATACAAAGAAGACCAAAGGACCTTTTTTAACTAGATAAAACATATTTTATTAAGGCATTGCACACACAAATTGATAAATTGTGTAATTACATTGATAAATCCCAATAAACTTCCATTAGAACTAAAATGTTTTCACCATATTGGAAGCAAAATAAGTAATTTCAGCTCAAATGACTCTAATACCAGTCAGTCTGATTGTAAAAAGCTATTACATCTGTCTATTCCCTTTTTTAATATAATGTATTCACTTAATGATTTCACTTACACCCTTTAATATGTTTGATTTAATAAAGTTGGTATACTAGAGAAATTGTAACTCTACATTTTGTATGAGAGAAAATACATGGTCTAGGTGTCTATTCTGGAATAATTGTTGCACAAAAATGTGATATTGTGACATCCTTATCTATTTCAGCTGGTCAAACATAACATCTGATACAAGCCTGGTATGTTTTGCATCTTGGCACTAAATGTGTCTACAAATATAAGTGTTTTTGTATTGTAAGAAATCTATGGGACACATTCAGTTTCAGTTATATTTCTTTCCAAAGTATGCTCTATATTCTGTTATGTTGCAAAGAAGAGCACTGTCCTGCAATTTAAAAAAGCCAATCATGCCACAATGAGAGCCAGTGTGAAAATCGCCACCTCAGTCTTTCCCTCCTCTGTCCACTGGTCTGTGAAGAGTAGGAGGGGAGCCCGAGAACAGTTGCTACTTTGTGGGTAAGTGTTGGGATTAGTGCGATTTGAGAGAAGATACCTCTAAAGCTGAGCGACTCCCGGTGTTTTACAGCCAGAACTCCCACTGCTCGAACCCCAAACTCATTTCACACATGATGGTCCTGCTCAGCTCCCGTCTGTACTTAGCGTCCTAACATTACACACCCACACGCCCCGGGGCAAGAGAAGAGAACAACCACTAGAGGAGGCAGAGGAAAGGGAAGGAATGGGATATTAGATATAGTTTTTTTGTCTTGATAAATAAAGCTGCTTTACCCCATTTTCAAACACTGAGAAAAGGGAATTTGAATTTTAAACCTACTGAAATAATTCCTTGCTTTCTCAAACCCTTTGGCACAACATTAGTTTCTATGTGCATGGATTTTTTTGGCCATTACCACAGCCTTGGAACAGTTTTTTAGACAGTGAAACATTCTTACCACCCTCTGCACAGCCAATCAGCTCTCATCCCCAGAGAGTCATATAGTGACTCACAAGGGTTTTTCTAATTAGTGGAAGAAAATAAAATGTGTAGAAGTCATACTTAGTTCAGTTTTTTTTAAGAAACTTGCTGGTTGAAACACAAAAAATGTGAATTATGATAAAAATAGTTCACTTTTTCTTGCCATGTGTGATAATGAAATTAGGCAGTTGCTTGGATCATATTAGTGGTCTAAATGTCTTGGGACTAACGTAAAAACTGTATGGAACATTTGAAAGACTTTTTGCATTCCCAACATACAATTTAAGTTCTTTATTGATTTTGAAAAGATGATCAACTTAATTCATCCAAGGTATTTGATCAAATTAAGAAGTAATTTGCATTGGTATAACTCCATTAGCTTCCAAAAGTGAATACATATAGAACTACTATAGAGAGTAATGCTCCAATGTCGGCCATTATCACTGATATATAAGGCGATTTCCCATATGAAAGTACCAAGAACTAGTCCCAACATTCCTCCAGTCCCTGTTTACCTTGTCCCCATGTTTGTGTTCGCACAGCAGCAATTTCTGAAAGTTGATCTAACTGGCTTTAGCATTATAGCATCTGCAGAGTCTGGAACATTTAAATAAATTAAGTGGTGATAGGAAAACAAAAGTTGCCTTGTTCAGTTCCACATAAAATTATGATTTACAAAACCTAAAAACATTACTGAAATTAACAACAAAACAAAATTACTGGTATTTATTGTAATTCCTATTAATATTTACAAATTAAATAACTATATTTTGTGAGTTACGGCTTTAATCATTGATCAAAATAATTTTCTTAAGGTTAAGGAAAGGTTATCTAAATGTGAAAACATCTAAAAAATGTTTCTAACAAAGTTAGCATTGTAAATGTGCTTGTGTCACCAAAAGGTTCCTGGTCTGACTGGAAAGTACCTGCCCCTGAACAGGAGCTAAAAAAGTCCTTAAAGTGTGGCCTCAGTTCATAGTTCCTGCTCTGTGTGAATGCGCCTAAAACTGGAACTAAAAAAATTACTAGGAACTGAAAAAAGTTCCTACAGTGGGAAAAGGCTATATACTATAGGAGAATTGAAAGAAAGCCATTTTTTCTTAAGTGCCTAAATGTAAAAATAATATAATAACAATAATAATGAATTTATACATTTTTGACTTTACAAAAATGAAAATTTATATTGGTTTGAAAAATTAATTCTCTCAGTAGAATTTATAGATTAAAAGATATATCTGAAGACTTAATGCCCACATTTCTTCCTCTGTTATGATAAATGCCTATTAAACCACACTCTGCTGCCCTTATTAGAATATGCATGCCTCTTCCTCTGCTCGCACATAACGACACAGACCTGGTACCTGATCCCAGTGGGTGCTTCAGGGCAGATTTATCACCGCGGGGGCCCCTGTGATGATGAGACCGTTTAGTGGGGGTCCCTGAGGTGCTCCACTGATTAGTGCCAAACATCTTCCCTAATAACCTTAACAAGAACTCTGCCTCAGGACCGAGCACCCCTCTCTGTAGAGACGAAACAGCGCTACAGGCTACTCATCCTCAAAGTCACCTCTTTACGTCTTTCCACAACTTCTAATGTCTGGTTGTTTTGGGGCTAAGATTCCCTCCTGTCTCTCAGCGCACAAATAAATTGAGTTGGTCTCGGTTCAATAGCCACATAAACTCAGCAGCAAGATGGAACAAGACAATACTAATGTATGAACAATGATAGACAATAAAACACAGCCTCCTGGGATGAAGAGATGGGGAGGAAATAGTGGAGAGGGGGGAAATAGGAACCATGCAAGGAATTTATAGACAGCTATTTGTTCCAGGAAGTAATACAAGAAGTGAACATCTGCTCTAAAATCCGGAATAGTTCTATGAATGTAAAATATAATCACCAGCGGATGTTATCAGAATATGACATATGCAAAAAAAAGTCTTGCTTTTAATGATTTCATTGTAAGAAGTAGAGGCTTTGAGACTGTACATAATGTTTTTTGTTTGTTTTTTTTTAATAATCAACAGTGTTGTGCTTTTTAAAATGAACTATTCTTCTTTTTTTTTTTCATAAGCGCTGTTGGTTATAATACCAGAAGCACTCTGTTTTTTGTGTTTTTTTTAGCATAGTTAAACAAAATATTAACAGTGTAGATACAGATAGCATCTTGTTAATTCAACCGATTTCTAAAAAAAATTATAGCATATTTTGTATGACATATCTCTTAAATGACAAACAGTGAGAAGTTTGTGGGTTGTAATTTGTTGTTATTTAATAGAACTATATTTGATCGTTAATCCTGTGCAAACTGTCTTTGCTCCAAACTTCTTTTTTGTTACTCTTTTTGAGTGTCGCTTTAAAGTAAAATCAGGGAAATCGATGTTGTGAATTCTCGAAAAGACAAGAAAGCGTGTTTATTTAAATTTTCCAGCGCACAGTAAAAGCGACATGACCTTAGTGTCGTCTCTCTATTTGACAGTAAATTGTAAATTATTTGTTTTTTAGTTCCTCTTTTATTGTCACAGTTGTTTAATTTACGGAGTGTATTGAACGCGCCGCCATGACGTCAGCGCAGTCAGCTGAGGGAGGATCGGCGAGAGAACCAGGAAACCGAAGCTAACGCGACCTACGTCCGATCCCAGCCACAAACACCTGCTTTTACCGCGGGCCCACAGCTTACACTTTTATATTAGCACACTAGGTTTACAATAAATAGCACAATGGCTTCGCTTTTCAAGAGGAAGACCGTAGACGGTGAGTTTTCGCTGCGCAAAAAGCTAGCCGAGTTGTTTTTAGCATTGTGTGTTGATTTCAAGTTTGTTCCTATGACTGATGCTGCTTTATTTAACTAGTCTGACCTGTTTTAGCTCGTGTTTACTTTAGCTGTCTCAAGTTTTGACTCAGCCTTTCTTTAAATTGAGCGTAAATCTGAACTGATTGTGTTTTAGCTAAACAGGAAAGTCTAAAACAGTTTTAACCGTGTTTAGACCTGTTTTTCTATGTTTTTTATCATCGCGAACTCATAAAGTCTTTCTGTTGACGGAATAAGTTTACTACCAAAATATCAGTAATAATGGGTAGTAATAATTGAGTTCTACAGCTACAAAAAGGCATAAAACAACCTGACGTAATGAGAAATGTCAAATATATAACCTTTTCCACTTTAGATTAGATTAGTATCTAAACTATTAATAGAAGCTACTGTAATAAACAAAAATATGCTAAACATTTGCCCAATTTGTCACATACTTAGATTGACTTTCCATAGTTGGACTGAGGACTATTTTGTCTTGCTGTCAGCCTAACTAAGTATGTAATTTAGGTCATTTCAGCCCTGTCAAAATGCTAAAAGACCAGCCAAAATCTGTTTTACTGTGTCTCCAGGCGAAGTCATCACCATTACAAGGTCAAATAGAGCGCTTAATAAATGACCCAAGTCTAGATTTAGTCCTAAAGCAGTTTTCTTTTTTTTTTTTTGGGTGTAAAGTGGAGAAACATGGCCAAGCTTTTATAGACTGTATTGTCATTTTAAATATTTCCATTTGCCTGCTCAGTCTTTCCACAGCACCTGCCTCTGCTCCTCCCATCATTGTCACAATCCAGTTTCAGTCGCTCCCATACAAACTTACTGTGCTCCGAAGCTGCTGCTGATGCCTCCTCTCAGCCATGGCATCTTTCGACACTTCTCCATCTCATCCTCTTGTCTCTCGTTGGTTTTGTATTTTGTCGTTTTTGGGTTGTAAGGTCCGCAGTGAATCAGCAGGTTCAAGTGGTTATTCGGCGAAAAAATAAGTCAAGGGGGGTTTGAGATCACACTTATTTGTAGCACGATATCCCTCCCACTTTGAAACGTTGGCGTCGCGTCACCTTATACGTGTACTACTATCGTCATACTTGGATATTTTTATACTTTTTGGTTGGTTTCATATAAGAACATATTTTGCAGTTTGGTCAAAGCTGGGATGAGTTTGTACAGCTGTTGGATTTGGAGCCTCACATTTTTTTTAAGTTCTTATTCCTCAATCTTCTTCAGCTTTTAAATATATGTATTTTTGTGTAGTTTTACAATTTTGGTATATTGCTTTTATGATTTCCTTTTATATTTTTTGTTTTTATGTTATTTATCCCACAAATCAATGAATTTTTACTATTCTGCCTTTTATATTTACATTTAATTTTTTTTTAAATATTTTTTTTAGGTTGATTTTATTTTTTATACTTAGCAACATGAACTTTAAGTCTACTAATATTTTTTTTTATTTGTTTTTGACTTTGTTTTTATTTCAATTTTTAAAAATATATTTTTTGCCCTTTTAATTTCTTTCTTTCTTTCTTTCTTTCTTTCTTTCTTTCTTTTTTCATTTTTATTGTTTTTTATTTTTCTTTCTTTTTGTCTTTCTTCTTTTTTTTTATTAATTTAAATAATTTTAATATATTCAGTTCTCTGTTTAAAGGTCCATTTTGAGCACATTCCACATTTCATAAATTAGAATGTACATTTTTTATTTGAATTTTTAGTTGCTATGGCAGCTGCATTTTTTTTTAGCAACAACACATTGTTTTTTTTTTTTTTTAGCATGATCTTCAAGACTGCGCTGCACTACTTTTAGCTTACAGTTTGTTTTTAGCGGACAGTTAGTCACCACTGTTATAAATGTTGTTCCTTTTCTTTCCATTTCACATGTTGTTTTTTTGGACGTCTCAGGGTGAACTCAAAACATTTGGACCAACCAGCAGTGTCCGAATGTGTGTTGCAAATCGCTGTGGCATTTCAGACTCATGTGACTTCTCCTTGAATAGATGAAGTAGTGTGGTGGTGATTTATAGAAGACTTGGTTCTTTCTTTTTCCAGCTGCTTGTGTTGAGAAGCTTAAATGAATCTCTATGGAGACACTTGCTCCAGCTGCTCTTAATACAACGCTCATTTTGTTCATCCCGGACTCTCACCAATTAACCATCAATTAACACTGTTTTTTCTGAAGCATTAATGAGTATTTTGTTGAAGATTTTATGCTCAGTTTCTTGTCAGTTTTTGGTGAAACAACTCTTAATGCATTTTAAGCACTAACAAAATATAAGTCAAACTTTTCCGATTTGTTGTATGCAAGTTTTTTAACCCTTGAAGTACATTTTATTTGGCTTGACTGAATTTTTTTCAATACATTATTGTGCTGTCTCAAATATATCCAACTGTGTATGATATAAGCAACTCTGGGTCAAATTAAGATTATTATTTATATTTATATCATTTAAATTTGTCGATGACCTCGGTTCTTTTTGGTCGCAAGCTTGTTTTTGAAGCAAAGTTTAGATTTTGTGGCAATATTTTCGGTGTTTAAAATCTAAATGCAATAGAAAACACTTTTTTTTTATGCATTTGAATAAAAATATGCTTTGAATAAAAACATGCAAAATGGGATTTATTAGTGCAAATATTTCTTTGTCTTATCACCAGCCCCATTTTAAATAGAGAAAAAGTACAAAAGGCAACTTGATCAATAATGGGTAATAATATTAAAAAGCCACAACTGGTTTTAGTTAACGTACTTTTAAATATTCCAGTTTATATTGAAAAGCCATTGTTTTCTTGTGATCCTCAGATGTGATAAAGGAGCAGTCGAAGGAGCTGCGCGGGACTCAACGACAGATCACCAGAGACAGGACGGCGCTGGAGAGGCAGGAGAAGCAGCTGGTGAGACACTTCACTCACACACTAAAGGAGAACTAAGGATCATGATTAGCAAAGTCTGCAATTATTGTGCTGTTTTTTACATTCTCTTTAACTGATTGAGTGAGCACTGATTGATAACTATTAAGCAAATGATCAAAATAAAATTAAAAAAAATCTATATGATCAATGCTTTCGTTCTTAAAATATGATTTAGCTAAAGGTTTTGAAGCAAATGATTGACTTTTTCAGCCCTTTTGTATTAAACTTTACTGCTCCTTCGTAGTTATAACTTGTTCAATGCGTTTACAATTTTTAAAATCACCGTTTGAGTTATATATATGGTCGTATTAAATTACCAATATTTTTTTTTACTATGAGAGCCTTTGCCATGCCTCATTTAGTTGACTGGATTTAGTCCATCAATATTTAATGCAGCTAGTCAAATACATAGTTTATTTTTTTACCTGCTTTCTTCTATTGGTCAGTCTCTGCTCTGCTTTGAGTGAATGACAGCTAGATTTAGCCAATCACAGTTAAAGAAATTAGCAAGATATGACCACTGGCTAAAACATAAACATTTTGAGGTTTTGCATATTTAGTTTGTTGCAAAATATAAATAATTTTTAGCTTATTTCACGCTCAAAAGATCAAGGTTATAAGCCAAAAAATCATGTTTATTCATCTCAACCAGGACAGAATGTTTTTGTTTTATTGGCAATTTTCTTTGCTTACTTCAAGGAGATCTTGATTTGTTTAAGTATTTTTTTCCATCTAGTTTTAATATGGCCACTTTTTGCATGTGGGCAATTGTGAATCAAGTTTTAGTTTTTAGTGTTTCTTGTTCTTTTAATTTGACTAATCAATCAATAGGGCCTTACTAGCACAAAATTAAGAAAATTTTTATACATATCCACAAAGCAAATCAACTTTGGATAATTAGCCACCATTGTTTTGTCGTTCCGCTTTACTTGAACTTGTCACTTTCCCTGATTTCTTACTTATTGCATCAATGCTGAGACTCCCTGTGCTTCCTGTATCTCAGGCTGGTGGCTAAACGAGACTAAATGTGTGGAGATGAGAGCGCTGGCTGGGTGGTTTAGCTCGGGGCAGTATCTTCTCCCTTTAGTGTCCCTACACAGACACAAATAGATGAACAGTGAGAGATGAAAGCATCGCAGTGTCCTCTAGCCTCGGTTGTAGTAAGTAAATACAATACAGGACATAATTACCTCCCCAGGGAAGCAGATTTTATTCCTCATTAATGTTTTCCGCTAATTACTCCAGTTTTTTCTCTCCTCTCCGAGCTTTGTTGCACATTTTGAATAAAAAACTCCTTTCGCTGTGAATTGGAAATGACCTAATTTTGCAGTTAAGCACAATCGCTGCTGTCGAGGCACACTTGTGTTTGGTGTGTGGAAGAATAATCAAGGACTCGCACACAAACTGCAGTAAAATGAAGAGGCTGCGGCTCTCAGACACTCCACTTTAATTGGTAATTTTACAGATCATTATTAACCCAGCGAGCAATGTCACACTCCAAAATGTTGTGGAGAGAACTGATGTCTGTCCCAAGGGTTTTTGGCAATAGCCATAAAAAGCCTGTTTCCAAAGCAGACCATTTTTGAATAGCATGAAATGTTTTAATAATGATTTTTTTTTCTGCTGTTGAGAAGGACAGTAATGGGCCAACTTCAACTGTGAAATTATGACAGTTCTGTTTTTGTTTCATAAAGTATTTTGGTCAAAGATCCTAGTACGTAATAAAACATATCTCAAATGTAATGCAATTAAAAGGCCCAGAATAAACTTTCTGCATGATTCAGCGAAAATAAAAAGTCAAAGCCATACTTCGGAACATTCTCCATGGAAATCAATAGGTTTTGTGCCATTTATAGATAAGATAAGATAACCTAAGAAGCAACATTTTTTATAGAAGCGAACAGGTTGAGGCCCCAATCTATTGAGTTTAGATTTTTTTTTTTTTTTTTTAAACATGTTTTTAAGGTATTTTTGAGCAGAAAACAACACCATTTCACACTGCATATCAGAAAATAGTTAGCACTCATAAATTGTATAATATTTTTATTCTTTCATATAAATATGAATTAATAAATTTTCCGCAATTATGACTTACGACACTTTTTACGTACGGCAAGTGAAACTGGAGTGGACCACCCAAGCACGCCAATCAGAGTGCTGCTTTCAGCTATCTGCTCTGTGCTTTATTTTTCATTTAGACACTATCGGATTTATCCACATTCTGCAATTACAAAATGCCTTTTGATGGAAAAGACAAAGTTCACTAAATTACAATTAAAAAGTCACGTATCCCAGCTTTAAATACATTTTAGATATATTTAATGATGTCCTAAAAAACATGGGCTAACAAATCAATTATAGGACTCCAGAGAGAGACCAGAAAGGAAAGAGGGACCAATAAGAGAGAGAGACAGTGAGAGAGAGAAACACATCAAGAGAGACAGACTGCGAGAGAAAAGGGGACAACAAAAGAGAGAGAGAAACGAAAGAGAGAGGGAAGACAATGAGAGAGAGACAGCAAGAGAGAAAGAAAGAAACAGACAAAAATAAAGATAGTAGACTTACAAATAAAAAAAAATATCTTTACTAGTTAAAATAACAGCTCGAAGGTCGAACTTCAAGCTTCAAGCAATCTTGGCTAACGATCATTGTTTCTGTTTTTCCTTTTGGGAGAATCCAAAAAACTCTTTGACTAAAACGTAGTGAGTCTGTCTCGTATCTCTGACATTTTCATTCATTCTGTATTATTCTACTTCAGTCTTATTCTTTGCGGCTCATGTTCCTCTGCTTTATGTTTTTGGCAGCTCCAGCCCTCTCCCTCCTCCTTTCCTCTTCTTCTCTTCTGACAGCACTGTAAATAAGACATTACTCCACATCAGCAACAGTCCTTGCGCTCTCACCATCCTCGGCGTTTCTTCTTTATTGCAAACATTGTTCTCTCAATAAACATTAATATTGTCGGCCTGTGCCCCTTCATCATCGCTGTTGTGTTAGAGAAAGTGTTTGTTTGCAGAAAAAAGTACAAAGTAGTGAGCGGCACCTATAGCTCTTCCACTTGAGGCATAAATATTTGATGTTCTTTTGTGGGGAGGCTTTCAGTGCAGAGACATAAACAAATGTTGATGGGCTGTACAGGACTGACTCTGCCTTATGTGACCTGCAGCTCTGACTCTGGAGAGAAGCAGGATCCCTTTGGGCACATGTGTGTTTCTGATGTTTACCGAACTAAAGGCTTGTTCTGCCTGCGACAAGATGCAACCTCTAAATGACTCTAGTATACTGTTTGCCATAATTATTAATGTGATGTAGTAGATGTGAATTTTTTTAGCTTTAATGTGCCTATTACTTGAACTATAAATTCAAGACATGGTATGAGTTGAACTACACATTTCAGTAAAACGTAGGCCTGTTCTCGATCAAATAAATTGCTGGTTGATGAAACATTTGTGACCAACCAGCTAGTTGACTAAAAGTGTGGCAAAAGCTCTGAAGCTTAAAGCTCAGTTTATGCTTGATGGGTTACCATGTTATGTCAAGTTTTGCAGACATGCTCCCTCCACCATCCACGTGGACCAGGTTTTCTGCATCAGCGCCAGGGAAAATTTGTGACTATGCGGACGGTCCGTTTAGAAATCAGTGGCATTTCAATAGCAGCTGTCTACTGTTCTCCATAAGCAGCCGCTGAAACGCACAGAAACTATAAATACTGTCTGCTCTGCTCTAGTCTGTGCATATCATTTTCGTGCGGACCTCACATAAAACAAGATTTAAAGTATCTTTTTGATTTGACCACATGAATGACACAAACTGCTCAAAAGACTAGAAAAATTCAATAAAGTTCATGCAAAAACAACAATTTATGCAGAAAACTTAAAAGCATGTATTCCGTAAAAAAAAATAAATAAAAAATGACTAAACTTCATCGGCCGATTGAATAAAAGAGTTGGGGCCTACAGCACTGTTGAAATTACGTCAACGTTATTATAAGAAACATTTTACAAACTGCATCCCAATTTAGCCATTTTCTTTGGATTAAAATTAAATCACTACACCAGGTAGTTACCTAGCGACCATGTAATAAATTGAACCAAACTTCTCAAATGTAACAAACTTTTTCTACTTGAGGAATAAAATCACACCAAAGTCTCATTTTGTAAAAGTTATGCTTACTTCCTTATAAAAATGTTTTTCTGAGAAAATTGTGATGTGATCAGTTTCTCCCTACATTCTGTTGAAAATAACCATTATCTCAACATCTTCATTCTCAACTTCTTTCATTGAGTGTATTAATCTGCCAAAGTATGTTAAAAGTAGAAAAATATACAAAAAATAATTAGTTGTGAGTAATTGATTATCTTGTTTTAGTCTTTGAAGAACTGCTAATTCAACTAGACTAACAGCACTTGCCTTCTAGACCTACATCTACATCCAAGCACAACTGCTTTTGTTAAACAAATTTCTAACCCAAATGACTTCCTGTTTTTTTGTTTTTTCCCTCTTTCAGGAGGCGGAGATTAAGAAAATGGCGAAGAGCGGTAATCGAGAGGCGTGTAAGATCCTGGCCAAGCAGCTGGTGCAGCTGAGGAAACAGAAGAACCGCACATACGCCGTCAGCTCCAAAGTCACCTCCATGTCCACGCAAACCAAACTCATGAACTCACAGATGAAGATGGCCGGAGCAATGTCCTCCACAGCCAAGGTCAGAACATCATATAACTACACCTTCATCAGCCTTAGTAAAGCCTCAATAAAGCATGAGCAAATACTTGATTATTCAGAAACAAATGAGCAATTAATAGATGAAAAGGGCTTAATAACTAAGGACCTAAGATTAGAATTTAGGGTTGAAGGACTTGTGTAATTAGGTTGTTACTAAGCCTTTATAACTTTTTCATCCATTAATTTCTCATTTGTTCATGATAAATTAACCTTTGTTCAATGTTTAGCATTGTCAAGGTGTGTTTTTATGTTACTCATATGCTTCTGTCAACTGTGTTTTATTAAAATCTAAATAATCAATTCTAATAATCTATGATGCTCTTCAAGAATAAAAAAAATTGTAACACTTTATAGTAACTACACCTTGATTAGCCTTAGTGAACTCTTTATAAAGCATGAAGAAAGGTCAATTCATCATGAACAAATGAAAAATTAGTTGACAAAAAGTTAATTAAGGCCTAATAATAACAACTTTAAGCACCTTAATTAAGTAGTTACTAAGCCTTAAAAAACTTTTCATCCATTAATTGATGATTTGTTCATGAATTCTAAACTCTTCATTCATGCTTTATTGAAGTTTTACCAAGGCTAATTTAGATGTAGTTATTATGAAGTGGTACCAAAAAATTTCAGCCTACTTAATTAGAAGTTTTGACCTGCCATTGATTTGTAATGGACTGTATTAAGTAACAGGGAGACTGTCTTATCTAACACGTCACTGATTACAGCTACTTTTGTCCACAACGTCCACACTAAACAATGACCTCATCTGTAACTACGCCGTGGTAAACTCGTGACGTACATGACTCATTGCCTGGTTGCTTCACAGTCTCTAGAGTTTATCAGTGATTTCCAGTGTTAAGTACTTTATTGTGGTGATCACAGAGCTAATGTATGTGTTCTATTTGTGGTCAGTGCTTTGCTTGTGGCGGATCTGTTAATGAAGTGTGCGATGTGCGAGTGTCCTGAAGCAGTATCGGGGTCAGCACACAGAGTCAGGTCAAATATAATTAGGCTTCAAACTAATGAAGTGGAGATAATGGGCTAATTGTGATGTCAAGCTGACTGTTATTGTGGTAAAATGGTGTAATGACTTGCCACCTTTGTTTGGTGATTATTTTTTTATTGTATAGAAAAATGTAAAGTGCTCTTTAACAGTTTAGAGTTTAGATGTTTTATGCTCAACTTGTTGTGAAATAAGCTCAAATTTAAATGCTCAAATGTATTTTTTCCCCACAAAATTTCCCTCTTCATGCAATATATCAAAGATTGAGATTGAGATTCAGTGCTTTGACAATTTATCAGTGATCACTTTAGTCCTTTTGGAAGTTCTTTTTTGTTGTCTACAGCCAATCCCACCATACCCCAACATATTAAAATCAGATCAAGATCAGAAAAATAAGATTATTGCCATTGACAGTAGACAAGTTCACAAACTACACATGTGCTTCAATGACTTGGTGCTACTAGGATGCACCGATCCGATACTAGGATCAGATATCGTGCAGATCCAGTAAATTTTGGATTGGGTATCAGCTCCATGATATCAGTTCAGCTGATATCCTAGTTTGTCTTCAATTGGACATAATGAGACTGATTTACTTCCTGATGTTGATCCAGAACGTCTCATTATGTTTGACATTTTATTCAAATTAAGTTGTTTAGTTATGACTTGCACTATAAATAAGCTACATAACACAAAATTATCAAATTTCTTATGTTTTGAAAAGAAAAAAAAAAGCAATTTCAGTCCTTACACTGTAGCGGTTGATATCGGGTATCGGCAAATACTCAATTCCAAAGTATCGGGATCGGTATCGGAACTGAAAAAGCTGGATCGGTTATCTCTAGGTGCAACTAACAAACGGTGAAACAATAAAACTGTGTATAATATTAGTGTCTGACTTGGAGTTCAGATCAAAAAGTCTGGTCAAAATCAATTTTTGCATTTGTTTTCTCAGTGGTGTTTGACTTGTTCCATATTGCTACAGTCTAAAGTATGGTGATCAAAATGTTATTGACAAAACAAAAATTGACAAATATGTTTGTGACAAACCAGCAGTCAAAGTGTTTTTATTATTATTAGTGATTGCCTGGAAAAAATGAAAAATGTACACTACAGCACATCTCTTGTTTGTGATTTTTAAAACTAAGGCATTTTTCTGCTGACCAAGGACAGGAAGGACATCTATTATTTGTGAGTTGGTCTGTGTTATGCTAATGCACAAGTGGAAGCAGGCCAACTGATTTTTTTTTTTTGTTAGAGTATATAGAATATGTAAAAAAAAAAGAATTACAATTTAATTTTTAGTTGCCAGTAGAAAGCAATATTTTATTTTAGTTTTTGCCTGCTTAGATTTTGGAGAAATCGCTGGTTGATGAACTCTGATTTTTTTTTTGATTTTTTTTTTGGGCCAGTCATGTACTCTTGGGTTTTAGGATATTTACACTTAACCTTTACTGTTTAAATGATTCCACAGACTATGCAAGCAGTGAACAAGAAGATGGATCCACAGAAAACTCTGAAGACAATGCAGGACTTCCAGAAGGAGAACATGAAAATGGGCATGACCGAGGACATGAGTAAGGATCACTCACTGCTCAGTTTAATGTATGCTTTGCTTTCACACACCTCATAAAGACACAGGTATTTAAGAACCGGACAAACCAGACTGTCCAGATTTCCGCTTCGTAACATGTGAACAAATGATGCAGCTGTGTGCCCGAACAGGAGAGGCGAGAGTATGTGAAGAGGCATAGGTCAACACTTATTTATAATGTAATAGTTAGTAAACACAAAATGCACTTACTAGCATTGGCAGATGGCTTAAAACACTTTTATACATGTTAATATTTATACCAGTGAAAGTCTAAGCTAAAGTTATGCAAAACATGTCCATTTTTCTCATATATTTTGTACTTTTTCTCTATCAGTATGTATGTATCAGTATTTGTTAAAATGGAAATCTTGTTTTGATATTTTCTGTAAGATTGATATAAAATCTAATGTTTTGATTCATTTGACAGACCAACATTTTGATAAACCTAGTTTTTCTTTTTCAGTTAATGACACATTAGACGACATCTTTGATGAATCTGGAGATGAAGACGAAAGCCAGGGAATCGTGGATCAGGTGTTGGACGAGATCGGCATCGAGATCTCAGGAAAGGTATGGAATTTAAAAAAAAATTGCTATTATAATAATTAAAACTTTTTTTATTCAAATAGATTTGTAAATGGGTAGATTTGGTCCTTATGCTTTGTTCTGTACGTACGTCATATTGATATTCTATGATTTAGGTGATCTTTTAATGATAACAATAATCATTGAAACATAATTACATAAAAAAACATCCACTTTATTTATAGTGCACCTTCAACTTTTAACGTGCTGGACAATACAAGTAAAAGATACAAAACAAATTATAAGATATACTGTAACTAATTATCTCTACTAGTCCCAAATAACATCTAAATCTGAATACTTATATTTATAAATAATAATATTATTATTTTTGATTGTAAAATTTAGTGCATTTTTGTTATCCATAGCAACCACAGATCCCCTTTTAACAGATTGCCATATGTTTATAATAATACCTTAGCTTGATGAGATAGCGTTATGTTGCAATTTGTAAATAAAAATGGAAAAATGTAAAGGTGAGTTTATAAAACTTTTAACCTCAGTTCTCTCGCATCATTTTGATTTATTCATGTTTGATTAATCTTGTATTGTTCTTAAAGCCCTGTTTTACCTACTACCTATCCCGCCCACTTGTTTTATAGCCACTGTCCAACAACAACTACAACCAAAAAAAAAGTCATTTAATACTGCTTGTTTTGCAGTTTTGAACAGGAAGTTAATGGACGTGCTTCTGTTCCTAAGTCGCTTTTGGTTAATTTTGTGCTTTACAATGAACAAAATGTTAGTGATCTAGTATGTCATTTTTTTTTATAAGTTATAGAATATCCTCTACCTGTGTCATATTTGCTGCTCCTGTCCAACAAGAACACACAATTGTAACTGTAACTGCAGAAAGTCTTTGTAATAGACGGTAAACATGTTTAGGGTCTCACCTGTCATACGCACGTTTAAACAGTGTGTGAAACTGTAAATGGATGTGTCTGTCTGAAGTTTAATGTGCAGCAGCTGCCACACGGTGGGGCTGTAGCCTTGAGCTCTTACAGCGCCACACAGACAAGCACTCGTCCATCTGCCGCGTGTCTGGCTCCCCCTGGGGGCTTGCATGAGTTATTACCTCTCACCACACACAGCACTGTGCCACAAATTGTCCCATAAACCAGATCACAGCTGGAGAGAGCAAACACACTGAGCACTTTGAGATGGAGGAAGTGTTCAGGCAGAGTTTACTATTGGTACGAACGCAATAAAGCAAACAAAAAACCTTACTTAAGCCTACAGCTAAATGAAAATACTGCTTACTCTCACAGTCTCCTCCATATGTGCATTTTAGAGATACATTTAAACTGTACACTTGTTGTTTAGATTTCTCTTTTTGTTCAGTTTAATTAGGTTGTGTGAAACTGGATTATGCTGGTCACAAGTCTTGTAAGTCACAAAATAAGTAAGTTTAAATTCAGTCTTTGTTCAAATGGAAAAAGCCAGCATGTAGAGAGTATTTTTTTGAATCAGCAGACAATCTTTCATTTATTGTGAATTCTGTAAAAATTATTTTCATTATAATTGTGTGACACATTATTTTTAGTTGAAAGAAAATAAATAATGATATACATCAAATGTTTAGATTTGTAACTATTTCAAATGCAAAAACTGGCACAATGTGATAGTATGATTATTTCTTTGCCTTGAAGTTGAAGTGGCACTTGAACAAAAGTCTATATTACAAAAAGCTGTTATCCTGTGTCAATCTTGTGAGCTAAAAGATAACTTCTGAAAACCCCTTTCATAATTACTTTCAGCAGTTTCCTCCAGAAAATATTTAAAAATACTAATTGTTGCAAAGTAAATGAGCCTTATCTGAGCTAATCATTTCACACCATTGTCTTTGGTGTTGACTTAAAAACACCAGGGGCTTTTCTGCGTGGATACTTTTTCTCTTTGTCTCTCATCTTTTATAAATGTAACAAATTAATTCAAAGCCTAAGTTGCATACATATTTACACTTTTGGCACTGTTTCTGATTATTTTTTTTGCTCTGCGACAGATGGCCCGGACTCCAGCTGCAGGAAAGAGTGTCCCCAGCGCCGCCTCTTCTTCCAAAGCCACCATTTCAGACGACGAGATCGAGAGGCAACTTCGAGCTCTGGGAGTCGACTAATGACCCCCGTTTACTGTATTAATGTTCAAATTATACAGGCATTCAAAAACAGACTGTGTGAGACGCTCCTCGTTTGAGCTGGTGCAGGTTTAACAACAGGTGCAACACCAAACATTACATTTACACTACGGCATGCTTCATGATGTTAGACACACTTGGTTGCTTTACATGTTATGGGGTAATTTATTCATGCAGAAAGAGGCTTGTTCATGACAGAAAAATCATTTCTAAAACTGGCTGTAATCTACTAATGCTTTTCTACTTTTATCATGCCCAAAAAAGTCCTTAATTTTTAAACATGTTCTTGCAGGTATCCATCATCTGTTCCTAGAGGTTATTACTTTGTTTAGAGCAGTGTTTCTCAAACTTAAGGCCATCTGCAGTTTGAAAATTTGCTTTATTTAGACAAAGCTATTCATATTTTTGGTCTCTTTTTAGCTATTCGTGTATGTGTGTTATCTAGAGGTGGTCATATATCAAATTGTAGATACTATGATGGATGCCTGGAAGATATAGTGATACTTTAGTCGCTTAATGCTTTTATGTGTCTAAGTTGACCAAAAAGTTTTATTAGTTAGAAAGCCCATTGCAACTTTTTGTTTTTGTTTGCTCTTTTGTTTTTTTTATGAGTAGTTAAAGGAACCGTATGTAACATTGCAAAAGTGGTTTAAAAAGGTATTACAGTCACATGAGTGCAGAGTGGAGGCCCATACTGTACATTAAAGATTAGAAGCAAAAAAGTTTGCTATGAATCATGGGTAATAACATGATAGTCACTTTTCGGACATGTTTACCTTGTATCTGTGACACATATGGTCAGTTTGTGAAATCTGAAGTAAAATCTTACATACGGTTCTTTTAATTAGCATGCAAACATCTGAGCTTGTGTCGTGCGAAAGCAGTTTGGGTCAGATATTTGTTGAGATCAGTGAGACACTTTCTAGTCGTCCAAGAGTATCTCTTTCTGCTCATTAAACTTCAACTAATACATTTAAAAACATACTTGATACTTCATTTGAAATATCGTCTAGAGATCATCATCGAGATATGTAAAAAAAAATATATTATTATCCTATCTTGCCATTGTTATAAACCTGCTTTAGTCTAATTTTAAACCAGCTTAGCTTGAGTTTTGATCTGGTGGTTCTTGGTTTGAAAAGCCTGAGAACCACTGATCTAGAATATTCTACTGTATTTAAATAGCTTCTGAAAGGCTGTAAACCATTGTTTCTGACCAGTGGCTAAGCTTATGAGCATCACTTGCTTGTCGTCATGGTGATAGATGGTTTAATGCCATTCAGTTGAACAGTGATTCTCAAATGAGTTATAAAGTTATAAAACTGAGTTAACAATTGAACAAAATGCGTACTTTTATGTTAACTTATACATCCTTATGAATGTTACAGAATATTTTCAGATTGATACATTACTGAATGGGATAGATCTTTCTCTATATATAAGATTTTGGGATCTACTGCAGTGGAGCAAGCAAAGCAATGGCTACTCTAAAGACAAAAAAATGGACCCTCCACCTGAAAACTTGCATCATGGTTCGAAAAGACACGCAGATAAAGCTAAAATAATACAGGACAACTCAATTGGATAGACTGGATCTTTACTCATCTAATTTATTCATACAGAATATGTACTTCTTTGGAAGCTGTGAGACTGGCCACAGCCTGAAGGTGGGCAAAAGTTTGACCTGCAGGAACCACCTACACTGTTGTTTATCTCTCCTTTTAAAGGGCTACTGTGTCTCTATTTACGAAACCGTTGTCCCCATATGCTACTGTGCTCTCTCATCTGAGCCTTATGTTGTGTGCTTTTTGCAAAACTCAAGAACTACTTTCCTCTGGTGAGATGGAAATTTGTGTATGGTAAACAAAGCTGCAAAGGTTTTAAAGCAGAAGGGAGCAGCAGCACGGAAATATGTTTCTACTTTGAGAGAAACTGTTCTGAAGAGTGGCATTGTCTCGGGATAAAGTCTAAGAAAACGCAAATGCAGGAGTAGAATGAACTGTGTATCAACTCGCCTGCACAAATGTGGCGACTAGTGCGTGGGATTTTAAGTTCTTTCTGGTTTGATTTTGGTTTAAGCTCACTTTAATCTTGATCCAGTTCGTTCCTCTTATAATGCTGAGATAGCTCTAGTCCCAGTTTATGCCAAACGTTGATGTATTTGTGCTTGGATTGGAGAAATGCCTGGTTGCCAATGCTAAAATATGACATGTGCATCAGTTAATAGACAAAAAGAGGTGTGGCACTGACAAAGCTTTCTAAAAATTCAATGTAAAAACTAGGATATAAACAGAAAAGTACTGACAGCATCTTCATAAGTGAAAAAATCAGAGTAAACTATCTGGTCAGTCATACGATCACCTTCATAAAAGCTTGTGTACCTAGGTTGGTCAAAAACTGTACCAAGAAAATCATTAATATTGACTAATACATTGTTGTTAATTTAAAATACCTTTGTGCTGTTAATTAAATTTACTTCAACCTTAATGTGTTAAAGCAGCCAGAGTGTTTGAGCTGAGTTTTGTATCTCTGAAGTTAAACCTTGTACAGATTGTATGTAAATTACACAAAATAGGAATAATGCAATACCATCATATCTTACTACTGATTAATCATCTTTTTGTTTTTTCTTTTGGGTTGATGTGTGTCTTTATGGTTCTTTTATTAGACGTGGGATTTCCCAAAGGGATTGTGGGAAGTCCAGGAGTCCCTCTTCTATTTCAGCTGCTGTGCAGTTATCGGCAATTATTATGTTTCAGCTGCCTCGCTCAATAACAAACAGGAGGTCTCAAAATGGACACTGTGACCCCAAATATTGATGTCTTTACAACCTATTTTGTAATAACTTCACCAAGCATGAACAAAGGCTTCATTATTTGATAAATGAATGAATGAAAAAGTAACTAGTTCCTTGACATTAGGATTTATGGTTGAGTTATTAATTTGTTGTAATTAATGTCATTTATGATTGAATGAAGTCTTTGTTCTATTTAAAGACTAATTAGTGTAGTTATTATAATTTGTTTATGACAAGATAAAATGCCTTTTCATTAGTAGAAGTCAACTTATGTTATCAAATGTATTTTTATGTTTTTTCTATTACCAAAATGGACAAACTAGGTATAATATGACTATTTACTTCATATATAATAGTAAACTGTTCCTTTTTGTAGGTTCACAATAAATACATCATTTGATCTTTTTGAAGATCTGAATATTTTGCATTACATCACACCATCCCATCACAACTTGACCTTTCTCCTCGGTGGTCACAACATTTTGTCTATCAAAAGTACATGACTTATAGTTCTCATGTACAATGCCCATAATTACTTTTACCTCCAAACTTTTGATCGAGTGGCAACAGATTTTTCATTGTCCAAGCATTGTTATTGAAACTCTGTAAAGAGGGGTGGCTTTTATAAGAAATAAAGTTAATTCAGGTACTTTTCTTGGCGTATTGTGTTTGTCTTTTGTGCCTAAAGGTTAGTACAAAAACTTTTCAATTCACCTGTGTTTAGATATGATAAAAGAAAGCATATTTCTTATGAATGACATGTTTTTATTATTTGAAACACTTGAAAAATACAGTTGCATAATTGTCTAGAAAATTCTTGGCAGTAAGTTATTTATGACTTGCTATCTATGCATTGGTTGCCGACGTCTGACGCAAAAATAAAAGCAGAAAAAACATGCATCATATTGAAGACACTTCTTATCAATCTTTGGTTTATGACACTTACGACAAGAGCAACATCAGCAACTAGAAAAATGACAAATCGACCACAAGTAGCCTTCCTGTGTCATCAATCAGGAGGCAGCACTCGGAAAAGTAGATCAACACTGATGTATAGGAAATAAATAAGTTGGACAGCATATATTAACAGAGTAATCATTAACTTAATTTACAAATAAACAAAGATAATTTACAGTCAAAGAAATGAAAATAACTTATATTTGAGGTGCATCATAGGCAGTGGGAACAGACTTATTAATTCAATACATTAGTACATGTTTTCCCCATTTTTTTGTTAAATTATGAGTCAATGATTTTTATGACTGAAACATTAAATAAGAAATTTTTATTTAAAAAGGACAGAAATTACTGTACGGTTTATTTTTGGTACAAAGTTTGGGGCAAGACACTCAAAAATGGAACACCTGATAATACCTGAAGGCACATAGTGTTTCCTCGTAGATCAGACATTATTTTTTTATGCATAGCTTGATAAGTCACTGTTGTTAGTCGGACAAAAAGCATAACTAATGTTATGTGTTTAATTTACAAAGTGAATATACTAAATAGTGATAAATAAACATCTACAGTTCAACTCTCTTGTACATAAGAGTTGAACTGTCTGCCAAGGACAAGGCACGTTAGCACCCCCTACTGTGGGCATTTGTAGTTACATGGACCTGCCAAACTTGTGCATCTCAGAGCAGCTTCAACCATAACATAGATCTGAATTTTGAAATGTCACTTTTTGCTATGTTTAAATAAATAAAATATTTTAATGTGTCTCCTACATTATGGTTACGTGTGAACTAAACAAAAGTGAAACTGGTATCACATTATATATGTTTTAGTGCAATAGAAACCGTACTTAGGCCATATGGGTTGTGCAATTGTTGTTTGTAGACGGCATATGTGAATATTCTTTTCTTTGTGGACCGTGTAACTCTCGGTTAGAGGAGTCATTGTGCTGTTTCTTTAAGTAATGCATGTTTTGTTAAAGTGTTAATTTGTTGTGTTGAGCCTCTCTGATGTCCAAGACACATTTCTCCTGTGAGGAGACAAGAAAGGCTAATCTAATCTATAGAAAAAGAAACACATAAATAAGTACAAATTGATGTAAAGAATACTCTCAGACCTTTAAAGGGTTTTAGTGTTTTCATTTCTTTCCTGTTTTTTTTTTTTCTTTTTCTCATGGGCTTTTATTGGACAGTGTTAAATGAAAAGAAAGTGAAAGAAAATCAGCAAATGGTGATGCCTGAACTCTTCTGTCAGCTGCACATAAAGCATTCACTCAGCCAATGAACAGCACCTAATGATTTTCTAGTGTGCTTCGTGTTGTTTAATGCTCTTCTCTATGTGACTAGTTGTGGTGTTTTGCTCATCTGAGAGATGCAGTTGTTGGGGCTGATCTTCAGACTCAGATTCAAACTGGTTTTGACCCGTTTCTCCCTCTGGCGCCTGTTACAGAACCAGACCCGGACCACCTCCTTCTCCAGGTGCAGGCCTTTGGCGATTCGAGCGATTTCCTGAGACGAGGGTTTAGTTTTCTCCACAAAACTGCGCTCCAAAGCCTCTTTAGCTCCAAGGCTGCAAACATGAGCAAAAAGAGAACTGTCAAAACAGCATATTTACAGAAGAAGGCAAATGCTTGAAGAAATGTAAGACCTGAATTAGTAAACATGTAATACACTTTGGAAAAGTATTGTGAATTCATGAGCAAGTACATGTTGTAGGAGTAAAAAGTATTAGAGCAGAATTACAATGTGAAATTGTAATGTTTCAATAGGAAACATAGTGCCTTTAGCAGTAATGGTATCCATAGCAACGGCAACAGTTTTTAGTTTTAGTGTTTGTATTAGTAGAAGTCACAGTAAATGTACTCACACTGGTTATGTTTAGATGCAAACAAAAAAAATCTAAACATTATCTGCTTTCTTGAATCATCAGATCATTGAAATTACAAAGAAACAGTTACTGTACATGTAATTATTTTTATTCTGATTGTTCTCTCTGACAACGAAAAAGTAAGCAAAAAGAGCAAACTAATGTGGCTAAAATGAATAGGTAATGATCAAATTAGTTTCTTTGTCTCTGAAACACAAATGTAGCAGAATTAGATTATTTGATTCTACATTTGTATCATTGTAGTGTGATAAATCTGAACCTTCCAGAGTGTCCTTTTATTGTGTCTGTACAACTGTACAATATTCAGTATGTCTAATTAGCACCTGGACTTGACTATCTCAGCAACTAAGTTCTCAGATTTGTGAACAATAAGAAATACACATATAGAATATGCATCCATTAGGACAAAAAAAGAAAAAAATGCATACATTTTTTGTTCAGTTCATATAATATAAATATTTACAGCTAGAGCTGGACAAAAATATAGAATATTAGATAATAACGTTAATGTTGATTTCAAAACATCCAAAAATTGAATAGTGAGTTTATCGTTTACAGTAAAAACAAAAAATCTTCAAAAAGAACTATTAAAAAATAACTAACTAAATAAAACAATGCTGGGAGTTTTCAACTTGTAATATTTATTGGGCAATAGGCTGCATTCATACAAATTAACAAGAATTATTCCTCAAATGAATCTTGTTTAAAGTAATTTTTGTTGTTGTCATACACGCGTCACAAATCATCAGATTGAAAATGTTTGTAAATTATCATTTCATGGCAAAGTCCAATGGTATCAGTAGGAAACACTGGCTTTAATTTGCCCACCATCTCTGTGTGACGTCATAAGTTTCCACAAGATGAACAATATATTCAAATAAACAAAAAATGTTTCAGACAGGGTTTGGCACATTTCTGTTGAATTGGGCTTAATATCAGCTAGAATAGGCTAGTTACTATTGTTTAGTTACAGCATTGGTGGTTGCAAAAGATGTGACAGAAATATTTCCATAAGCTTAAACACTACACATTACATACCTGATGGTTGTCCTTCTTTTCCTCTTTCTTTCGTTCATCCCCACTTTATCACTATACAGAGCTGCAAAAGAAAAATCAGGCTAATCTTCAACACAAACATTTGGCCAGAATAAACGGACAGCTGTCTATGCAACAAAAAACTCCCGCTGCCAAAACAATGCATCATGAAGCGATCACATGTGACATTTTCTCTAAAGTGGGATTAAACATGTTGGTGTGCGCTTTTATCTCACCACCAGCCAGCTCCGCCTCGTCCAGCCACTTCTCCAGGATGGCCTTGAGTTTACAGGCGTTTTTGAAGCTGAGCTGAAGGTTCTCGAAGCGACAGATTGTGGTTTGACTGAACTCCGATCCGTGCACAGCTGCCAGCGCCTCTCCCACGTTGGTCTGAGTGTAGCCTGGAGATAAGGTTCATATGAGGGAAACTTACACAAGGTAAAGCTGCTGCGCTGTGCAATGTGTTCTAATGTAAAATCACAAGAAGAGTGTGGAGCAGTATAAAGTGATAATCAGAAGCAATGCAAAAATACAGTCTAGACCAGCAGACTTAAACAACCCTATAGATGTGCTCCATTAAAAAAAAAAATGCTTGATTGAACAGACATTATGATAGAATACAATTAAATAATAATGCAAATACAGATTATACTGGTAGGAAAATTACATGATCTAGAAAAGCCTTATTTTGTATAGGTGGGTTTAGGTGTCCTCCCCCAGGAAAATGTGAGGAGCTCATATGTCACTGTCTCTATTCTAGTTTTTACATAATTATTTCAAGAGTTTGTAGAAAATACAATTGATTCTAACAGTCACATGCTGCCATATAATAGTTTTAGAGAGCTACATTGTAGTACAGTTTTCACACAAGCAGCAAAACTCAAGTCAGATGTTTTTCATGAACAGCAAAAACATGAAATCACATTGAAATAACAGATTGATATATAGTAGAATTTACTGTGTGATTGCACATTGGCTATTATTTGTACAAGGTTTATTTTATCCTCAAGAAACAAAAAGTAGTGTAAGTTGACACAAAGGTGAATCTATTTTTAACAATACCATCACAAGATTGGGAAATAATGTAACTAAGTTTCAGAAGTAGGACCACTGCCCCTCCTATCTCCTCTCCTCCTCAACCACACCCAAATATGATTCCGTTTATCCTCCCACTCCTTGTCTCTTTTCTTTTGTCCTGCAGACTTGTCCTGCAGGGTAATTCTTCTCGATCGGCTGGGCAAGACAGGGTCCCGAGCCACAGTCTCACCCACCGCCCGAGTCAAATCACATTGCCATTTTCACAATCATCCTCCTTCTCATTCACAATTAAACATTACATAACTTGCAACCTAGTGTGTTGCATGGTCCTTGCTTGTGAAGACGCTGTTATTCAAAGATGGTATAAGTTAAAACAGGGGTCCCCAACCACTGGTCCGGGGCCCAAAACCAGTTTGTGTGCCATCTGCTACCGGGCCCCAGACGATTCTTTAATATTTATATTGTTTTTATTTAGTAGTCTATTATTACTTTCTTTTCCTTTACTCTGAAAATATAGTGCCACTTAATCTATTTTACATTGTTGTTATTGGCGCTACACATCCTCAAACGGTCCCTGGAAAAGAAATCTGTAACTGTACCGGTCCTTACAGGAAAAAAGGTTAGAGACTGCTGAGCTATAAGATTAATATAAAACGACCCATTTGGTGGAAGTGATTTACATCAAACACATTTGAGCCTGTTTACTCTGAGCACTAACCCAGCTTGATCCTCCTGATCTTAAAGTCGTTGGCAAACATCTCCAGTTCACGGATCTGCGGTGAGTCCATAGCGGGGGCATCGTCCTGCTCACGGATGCTCTTCCTCGGGATGTCCCCCTTCAGCTCCCCGCCTCCCCCAAAGACGAGAGGCCTCCAGAAGTCTCATCCGAGGAGAGTAGCCCTGGTGGCAGAGTGGAGAAACCATGGCTCAGAGCGCACGATCCGGTGCTCAGGCCGTGATCCGGAAACTTGTACAGGCAAGAGGTGAGCGACCCTGGGACAGAGACAAACAGAGGGGGGAGAAGGAGGGGAGTTATATATCTGCTATGATGTATGTCAACTGCAAACCCCAGTCCCAAAGCCCAATGGCTCAGAGAAAGCTGAAATTAATGATGCACCACAACACCAGAAATTTCAAAAATTGATTGTGATTAATAAGAGAGAACTTTGTGCACTATTTGATCACAGTCACATACTTTTGTTGATCAGGCTTTTTAAACTTTTGCCTGAAAACATTGTTAAGTCTGATGTCCCACTGTGTATTTTTGAACATTTTTAAACATAAAAAGCTTTATTAAACATAATATATGAAAAAAAAAATCACACAATTTCCCCCCTTACATTTTTGAAAAGAAGGCAAAGAAGAAGTAAAACAGATCTATAAATCTAGTAATATTTCTAGAATTAAAGATTTTTCCTACACTGTGCTGAACACATTTCTGTATTCATTTTAAAGTGCAGTTGATTGTTTTTATAGTTTATTATAAAAAGTTTTATGAACTATAAGTATTCTGTTTTCTAACAAGCACCTGTGTAGACTTTATTGTGGAGCACAGTAGCCTCTTTCTGAGCCCTTATCCTTGAGAAAGAATTATATGATTATATACCTTTGAAACCTGATCTGTAATAAGAGTGAAACCTTTCACACCAAGGACTTGTTACAGTCCGACATAAAATATAACAACTCACATTCTGTATCTTATTTCTTTACTTTGAACAAATATCCATTCAAACGTCTCCTTGTGTGACCTTCTTATCTTCAGATGCTTTACTTTCAGTATTTTTTACTTTGTTCACAGACCACTCCATCTATAGTCTGCGTTTAAAATGTCCACTTTTTATTATCTAAATCTTGTTTATTCAATACACTTTTGTCAGCTAATTGCTTCACTTTATTCACATACATGACTTAATCAGATTAGAGCTACAATGGCAGATGGCTGTAATTGTATTTTGGCCTTTGATACTTTCCATAGTATCTCGACTTTACACAGCTGCAGCAACAGATAAGGCCACGCACATAATTAATTTGACTTTTCCACACATCTTCATATTCAATATAATGGATCTGTCGGCAGCAGAGCACAGTTCATGAAGCAAGATAAACAAATGTAGCTTTAGGTTGCTGAAGCTCAGTGAGATTTAGTATTTATCATAACCTCAAGAAGTACACATCTTTGTCTGTCTTTGTTCTTTAAATGTAAATCTGTCTTTTATTTTTCTTTTAAATGTTCTGACTCAGTTTACCTTGAATATATCTCATCAATAGTCAATGGTAAATTGTATAGCACTTTTCTGATTTTCAAGACCTTTAAAGCACTTTGCATCAAAGAACCACTCACCCAGTGTGCACAGACAGTGAAGTGAGGGCGATGAAGTGGTCTGCACAGGGACGACATACCCCAGTGTGACACTTGAATAGGAGATCTCACGAGGTCATCATTTAATGTTACCAGCAACTGATTATAATTGAACAGTTATAGATACTAAAAGCAAAAAACAAAAAAACAAAGCAAAAAAAAAAAAAAAAAAAAAAAAAAAAAAAAAACACGGCTTGCTTGTGTCCCTCTGAAAATCTGGCTGCCATGGTCAGCTTTTGTTGTGCTCTAAGTGAGTGACAGCTGAATTTAGCAAGTGACAGTGAAGAAGGAACTTTGTGAAAAAGCCGATAATTGTATTTACCTCAAAGGCAATACAAAAATCCACTCTACAAGAATGGTGATAAAATCTAAATTGTGATCTGGCTCCAAACTGTGATATGATTGTTTTTCCCATATTGCCCAAAGTCCTACTTTAAAGTTCTCAGTGTGGCTCTGTCTCTGCCTGCTGTATCTCTGCATCCTGACAATCCACAACTTATTTCCATTGGTTTTATTTCTACCACCTTCTATTAACCATACTGACACAATCTATGTTCTTTTTCTGCTTTTCTGATGATTTAGTATTAAAATTAGTAGCAATAATCAAGCAGATTTTTTGTAGATATAAAATTACCTCGGTGGGAAAAAGTGACAGCACAACAGAATGTATGAATACAAAATTACATTTATCAGCAAGTCACTAAGTCAATATCAGCATTGCAGCTGTACAGAAAAGAGTTATACAAGTGCAGTGAGCTTGGTGTTGCTGAATGAGAAGTTAAGAAAGGCTAAAATAAAACCCTTCTATATTATTTTGTACCTATCCTAGGCAACTGTCTGATACAATTTTATAAATGCAACATCTCCCCCTTGTGTCTGCCCCTGAGTAACACGCTTTAATACCTTCTTTTTAGAACTGCACATAACTGAATTTACTTTATCTTTTAGCACACTCAAAATATAAAACTAAAACATTCACAATAGTTAAACAGTAATAAAAAAAACGAGTGAAAGCGTTTCAATAATAAATACATTTTCGACATCTATTCATTGCATCACTGTTGTTCCTCCACAGAGCAGCACATGAATCTTCTCTCTATAGACAGTGTAGGATTCACACAGCACACAGCCTTTGTTTGTTTGTTTGTGGAGGGGGCCTTTACCAAACAAACGAGTGTTAAGACATGGGGCTTGTGAACGCAACACAAAGCTCAGAGGAGAAGAACAGGGTTCGTTTAATCAATATGTGTCCATGCTGTCCAGTAAAAGTTGTATGCGTTTAGCTTTATTCAAATAATTAGTGCTGCGGTCTTTCAATAGTTTAGTCGATCAATTGGCCAATGAAGTGTTATTTGAACAAAATGTACTTAAAATGAAGTGCTGCTGTAGTTTTTGTTTTAAAAAATCATGTCACATTTGTCTGTTTGCACAGCTCGTCATATTTTGTCTGAGTCTTCAGTGACTAAAGTGATTGATTTGAGTCTCAAAAGTGATGAGAATTTAGCACTGTTGCCATAGCAAAAAAACATTTTCCTTTAGAATGGACAAAAATATCCCAAAACATTCCGTCTAAAGAGGAAAATGAACCCCGTGAATACAGGTTACCTGGATGACATCACAGCATTTGTAATTTTGACAGTGTGTGTGTTTGCGGGTTTCTGAATCTGCTTCTGAAAGAGCTCAAACACTTCTAAACGGAACAAGCTGCTGCAGTCTGCCAGCAAATATACAAGTCCACACTCCGATTCAAGAGTTGACTTCTTTTTTTTAACCAAAGTTTATTTTATTGATCATTCTGTGAAATGTACAGTTTGAGATACAAAATGTATGTCATTTTTTTATATATAATATACCCAAACCCCAGAACAAACCCATCCTGTTGCACCATTCCAAAAAGAAAACAAAAAGTCTGCCTGTATTGCAGTATTACTCCTCTGAAACAAGCGAGGGATCAATGTCTTTTATCTTTCTCAAAATTGGACGCCAGACACTGAAAAACTTGTCAGTACAGCCTCTAATAGAGAATCTTATTTTTTCTAATGTTAGATGTTGAATAAGATCAACAAGCCATAATCTGAAAGTAGGGGGTTGTTTATCTTTCCATTTGAGCAGTATTAGCCTTCGAGCTAAAAGGGTAGTAAAAGCAATGACACTCTTATGATTGTTAGGAAGATGTAACTGTTGTGATAAACCAAATATTGCAATTGATGCCTCAGGTACAACCTTTGTCCCCAACGCATCTGAAAGAAATTTGAAAATATATTGCCAAAAGTTTTTCAGTGTTGAGCAAGACCAAAACATGTGTGATAACGTACCTAATTCAATTTCACAGCGATCACAATTAGAATTAAGGTCCGGTTTTATTTTAGCCAATTTTACTTTGGACCAGTGTAGTCTGTGAACAACTTTGAATTGTATAACTCTCTGTCTTAAGCATATTGAAGAAGCATGAATATTGTGTAGAACAGATTGCCATGTTTCCTCAGAAAGCTCGGTTGCCAATTCTTCTTCCCACTTCCTTTTAATATGAGTCAGTGGGTCCATGTTGTATGAGTTGATTTCAGCATAGATTTTACCAACAAGTCCTTTAGAGTGTGGATTGAAGACCAAGATATTTTCAAGAGTGAGTCTGGCGGTTGAGAGGGATAGTGGTTAAGTGAGGTAGATGCAAAGCTCCGAAGTTGAAGATATCGAAAAAAATGAGTGTCAGGAATTTGAAATTTTGTTTTCAATTCCTGAAATGAGGCAAATTTTCCTTCAATAAACAAATCTTTCAAAGTTCTTAGACCCTTTGCAGCCCAAAGTACAAACATATCATCAATCACAGACGGAGTAAACATACAATTTTTCACAATTGGACCATAAATTGACAGGTCTTTAAGCCCAAATTTCTCCGAAATTGTGTCCCATATTTTTAATGAATGTTTAACCACTGGGTTTAGAGAAAATGTATCTACTGATTGGGGCAATGGTATTTTTGCACAAAGCAAGGAATGTAGAGAGGCAGATTGACATGACATTCTCTCAAGATTCAACCATTTAAGGTTTGTATGTGAGACTCTAACCAAAAAAGCATTGCACGGATATTAACAGCCCAGTAATAATATTGGAAGTTGGGTAACGACATTCCCCCGTAATCTTTATGGTATTGTAAAATATTTTTACGTATGCGGGCATTTTTCCCATTCCATATGAATGACAGTATCAGCTTATCTAAGTTGGAAAAAAAGTTTGGTTAAGAATATAGGCATAGATTGAAAAAGATATAGAAATTTGGGTAGAATATTCATTTTAATGACATTAATTCTGCCTCCCAGGTATATTGGCAAGGTACTCCAACGTGCAAGATCTTGTTTGGTGCGTTCTAATAGTGGGACAAAATTAGTTTTATACAAGTGTTTATAATTGCTAGTAATCCAAACCCCTAAGTATTTAAATTTCTGCTTGCTCAGTTTAAATGGTGTTGAGTTACCACATCTTTTAGTGCTGCAGGATTATAGGCATCAGTTCACTCTTTTGCATATTCACTTTGTAGCCTGATATTTTCCCAAACTGATCCAGAAGGGCGAGTAAATGAGGCAAACTCTGCAGTGGTCAAGAGTTGACTTCTGACATTTAAAAGACGAAAAGGCAAACACGATAAACAACTGTAATTTAGCAGTTTTTGCACAAATAAGTTTTTACTGAAAAACAGCTTGGAATACAATACAAGCAAGAGCTGTGCAGTTAATCAAAGTTCAATTATAAATTAATTACAAGAACATTTGTAACTGAACATTATGATTATAAAAGACATTTATGCAAATTTACTTCTCATTTTTTGATCATGTTTAACAGTGCTCCTCATCAAAAACACAGCTGGATTTCTTTCGGTCTGAAGATATTAAGACTTCCTCTCTGAGCTCAGAAAACACTGTCCAAATTTCCCAATAAAGTGATGAACGATCTCTGAGTTCTTGCAACGCAGCATCACAAGAAGCATAGCATACGATGAGCACAATTTTATGCCTTTTTGCATAAGTTAACTGTATTTTTACAAACATGAAAAGTCTAAAATAAATATTTTAAATACACAAGTTTGGTTGAGCCAGGTAGGCACTTTAGGTTTAGGTTTATCGAGTACGTTTACTACAAAGGGCAAGTTGATTTGTCAGCCTTTGTAATGTTTTTCAGTTGGATTTATTTATTTCAAACAGTGTGAGATGCTGAACATAATAAACATAACATTATAAGTCAAAATAACATTATAAGTCAAAATAAAAGCTCATAAAATATAGTTCATAAAAAGTGATCAAAATAAATTATTATTTTAATCCTATACTCCAGTTCTCATGTGAGTTCTTCAACATGTGTCTCTCTGTGATATTCAGACGTTAGTGTTTATTTAACCAGTCACAGGTAATTATGATATAACATCACAAATTATTTTAAGTTATTTACCTCAAAGACAAAAAAAAAAAAAAAAGAAAAGCTATACGAACTGTGATAGAATTGAAATTGTGATCTGGATCCAAGAATCCAAATTTATATGTTGCCAAATCGCTCACCTTTATGACATCAGATTTGCACATCCCTTCTATTTAGTGACCAAAAATAAGAAGACATCCCAAAGTAGAAAGTCAAAGCCCTACATACTGAACTACATTCACTTTGGGTGCACAGTAGCAAAGTGGATAGAGTTCTGACTTCCCAATAGAAAGATTGTTTGTTCCTCAACACAGAAAAAGCTGATCGACCACAAGCTGTAGCACGAGTCAATCATCGTGCTAAACAAAAGTTATGCTGCTAAGTCCACATTTGTGAATGAACGTAGAATCAGCATAGTTTCCCCAGCCAACTAACGGACAGTGTATCTTTCTGCAGACATGCAAAGTAAAAGCAGAAAATGACATCGACTGATAATCCTCTATAAGGAGACTATAGGTTTGAATCCCAGGTCAGACCAAATCCAATATCTCACAATCCACTGGGTGGAGGTTAAATGTTCTCCCTGCATTACCCTGGTTCTTTCCACATACATCCTTAAAAAACATACATGTTTAAGTCAATTGCATCACTGTGAATAATTGTATTTGTGTTATTCTCTGTGTTTTAACCCTGCCATGAGTTAACTACTGTCCGGGCAGAAAAATCACTTGGATAGGCTCCAGTCACCTAACGGGAAGAAGCGGTAGAAAATGAATGAATGCTCACTTCAATTTCTACATCTACATCAACTATATCTGTTTGAAATTCTTCTGCCACACCAACTATTGATTCCTCTCTTCCAACAACTTATCTCGGTGCTATTAATAATGTAGTGTATCATCTTGTTTTCATTTGTTCTGCAGAGTCACAAACCCGCAGCAGAAACCATGACGCACAGGCCACACTCGAGCAGGTTGGTGAACTGCACAATCGTTCATTGTCGTACAGTTGACACAGTGAGACCTGAGCCATTAAAAAGTGTGAGAACGTCTTTAAAAATGAAAGAGCTAATGTCTCCTCTGACCTGCCCCGTCTGACTCTGGTAATTATTGCAGTTCTGTTGCAACCCTTAGCTCTTATTAAAACATGCACTAACTTTTTCTAGTCATGTACCAAATCCTTTTGTACTTTAGTTAATTTATCTTGTGACTGCAGAGGTTCTCTCCATTTTATTGGCTTATGAGGCAGAACAGACTATGCATGTTATTAAGTATTGAATATGAATATAGTCAATGTTGCAGATGTTTTGTGATGGGGAAAGACATCTTAGACTATGCAAAAGTTGAGATTTGACAAATAACACCTGTATTTTGTTAAATTATTGCTTAAACTGTCACCAAATTAACTGCTTTGGAAACTACACCATGTCTAAGGCCTAGTTTACAAAGCAATGGGTTTTCACAAATATGAAGTGTTTGGATTTCAGATGCATCTCTTTCACATCTGAGCTACGTGTTCATAGAGCAGTAGTTGGCGTTGGTACCCCTCGAGAGGTCACAAGAGGATTTCAAGATCTAATTTTAATTATGATTAGGCATGTAATCTGTGTTTTAAACTGAAAACACTATTTCTAAAAAAAATTTGGGTCATAAAAAGCAAAACACTTCCAAAATAAACACAATTAAATACATTTATGATTTTGTAACTTAAAATGATTACAAACGTCTATATTATTGTGCTGTAAGACATGGAAGGCTGCATAAAGGTTCTATAAAATGTTTGCTTCTTAAAAATGTAAACAAAGCCATGAAATACAGTACTACAAAAATTAAATATAAATGTTATTGCATTTATCTGTCTTCTTTTTATTTATTAACTATCAAGCATGAGAATAAAATATCAGGATGTGCCAAAAATAATGCATTAGCAAGAACAGTCTGAAAAAGAAGGCTACTGAGTCACTACTGCAAATATTTAGTTTGAAAACTTGGATGAAGTTTAATCTTTTGAAATATAAAATCATATGTATGTCATCAGGAAAACATCAAATTCTCTGAAATGTGACGACACACTCTTGATCTCTTTTAACCCTCGCTAGAATTTACACTAATGCATTATGTATATGCTCATTAAGATGATCATAAGTCATTCTTTCTGCTTTACCGGACAAACAATGTTAAGTACCCTTCAATGTTAATGCGCCCGGAACTCTCTTTGATTTGAAAAGAGCAAAGCCTTGTACAGCTCACTGTTTTATTAAAGCCTTTACAAATGTGGGTTTTATTACACAGGACTTTTCATTAACAGGTGCAAATGTTAATAGGATCAAAGCTGAAATAAAGGCTGCCCTAATGGCAGAAACTGCTTGGTCTGTGAGAAAAGCTACGGAAATTACAAAACTGAAAATGTTTTCAGATAGCAATAGCAGAGTTGTGTTTGTCAATCAGAAACAGCATTACCTTTGTTTCTTATGAATTTTGTTCAAGTAAATTAAGTGTTACAGCTGTTTTAAGCAAATAAATCAGTGTGAGCATCATTGAAGAGCCGCAGCAGCACAGCCATAAACTCCTAAGTGACTCTCTTTGGACCCAGATAATAACAGTGTGGATGGTTACCTTGCAGTGGGTTGGTGGCGCTGACCATGTCGGATGGGGACTGCGCAGGTCTGAAGAATCCGAGTCTGAGAAATACTGGCGAGAGCATCTCCTGAGCTGCAACCGACCAGATAATGACATGTGATTATCCTCTCCACCTCTGCTCCCAACAGATAAAGAGAGTAAGCTATCATACGCGCCTGTTGCCTCACCTGTCATCATGCCGTAGGCCTGCTGGTTGCCGTAGTGACAGGGGGTGACCGGGTAATGTAGGCTCGGGGGTGCATTTCCCAGTGGTGTGGTGGAGAGGTGCATGTGAGAGCGTTTGGACGACTGACCCAGGGACAGTCCTGAGGAAACTGAAAAAGATGAAGCGTGATTTGTTATTTTTGCTGCCTAAGTCAGAGGTGGGCAGTTTTTTTCTCTGAGGTCATTGGTTATCTTTTCTAATTTTCACTTTTCTGTATAATATAGGCAGTTATTGTTTTTGTTCTGACATTTCATTGTAATATTTATGAAGAACAAGTGCAGTTGTAAGTCAATAGAAAAAACAAAACTAAAGAAATATAAAGAGTAGCACGTCTTGATCAGGTCTGCTCTAAATCAATGGTTCCCAACCTGGGGGGGGGGGGGGGGGACCTGATATTCCAAGGGGTCCCCAGAGCTTTGTCTGATCAGAGGTCAAGTTAAAAAAACACAAATCTAAGGACCAAAACACAAAAAGCTGTTTATTTGACTGAAGTAAACGGTTTTGATTCAATTTTCAACTTACAATAGGTTTGGGAGGCCGCTATTTTAAACATTGGGGGCTTGACAAGTCTCCCGTTCAATCGGCTCTGCTCTAATTATTCAAAAAAATCACACCAATATATGACTTCAAGCTTTTTTTTTTAACATTAATACAGTTAAACATGCAGACAGACATGAATCTTGACATTCAGTTTATACAAAGATGTAAGAATAACATAGTCATAATAACATCAATAGGGCAGTGAATATTAACCGAAATATAACAATGCAGTACGCTGAACTAGTTAAAAATGTATTTTATCTTCAGCTGTTTTTCTTTATGTAGGACTGTGCAGTTAATCAAATTTCAATCATGAATATTGTTGTAATCGATTACAAAAATTGCTTATTTGAGTAATCGTGATTATCGACCAATAACTCATAAGCGTGTTCATAAGTGCTAATTTATTTCCTTCAGATGGAAAATCCACAGCAGTTTAAAGAAAGCATTACCAACAGTCTAATTTTGAAAGATCTGTCACCTATTTCATTTGATCTCTTCTCTCTCTCTCTAAGCAAATAACTGCTTGAACATTATGTTTTTAATAATTTACCTTTATGTCAAAACGCATTACATATATTATTAAGAAAGTGTAAAGGACATTGAAAAAAAACAAACAAACAAAAAAAACACTTAATTTCTGTATATATTTTTTCCATTTCCACTATGGCCATTTTAAACATGAATCCCCTTCAGATTTTGACTCACTGACTGCAATGTATGGGGGTAATGACACGACACTTGTACACTTGAAACCATATTATTGTATGATTTGTGTAATTATTATTTATATAGCCAATTCACCTTATTCTCCCCTGCCAAATTTTTTTTTGCAGTGCGCTTCCAGTTTAGCCTGCATTTAGCCTGTAGAATTCAGTCACTGGATTTATTTTAACATTATATCCACTTGACATCACCCCACAAGACAGACAAGCTAATGTTAGCTACTTTAACCGAGCTAAACAGGAAGTATACTGTCAAGAAAAATGGGCAGGGTGGAATAAGGTGAGCACAAAAGTCAACCTTTTGATAGAAAATGTATTTTCATTATTGATTTATTGCTTCGGATGCCACCCAAAGATAGCCGACTGCAAAAAAACAAAAAAAAAAAAAACAAAAAAACCTGTATTTTTCCTCATAACATCAGTAAGAACTATAAGAACTCCTTCAGAACACCTTGTAAGTTCATACATTAGGGAACATACAGTTTTGGCCAACACTAAATCAATCAATATTCTTATTCAACAATAAATTGCAAAAGCGTTATGTGACCCTATATTTTATCAGTGTAAAATAAATAATAAAAAGTAACTAAATGACCATATATTAATGTATTTTCAGTCCTGTGTGTAACGATGGCATCAGAAAATCACAGACTGCACAACTCAAATCTCCATTACCATATAAATAGTGGTACCTATATCTTTTATTCCTTGTGCCAATACAGAAACTCTTTGCTCATGGAAACATCATTACGCTGCGGAGATGGCTGATGCTATGCTAATGTTACGTAATATTTCAGTTATTATAAGACGCCTTTATCAAGCTAATGTGACAGCATGAGACCAGCGCACCGGGATATAATTATAATGTTGATCCAAACACTTTCATTTTTCTAATCCTGGCACAGCGAGATTTACTATCATAACACAGCTCACGTTTTAAGTCGTATAGAACGTCCATTGCCGGGGAAATGTGCATGTTGTATTGAAGGACAGTTGAAAGAAACGTAAAAAGGTATTCTTCTTATACGTGCGATGCAGATGGAGAGTTGAATGCAATAATAGAAGCCAATTAATGTTAGAAGATGACACATTTGGAGAACGTTGCTTTGGCATTTCCTTTTTAAAACATGGGCTAAGTGCCTGCTCACGCCTTCACGGAATTTCACTATTTTTAATTCAACAGTTCATTAATTTATGTTTGAAATGGAGGTTAGCAAGTAAGACACAGATGACATGTTGGATCGGACATTTGGAGGTTTAAATGCGCGTGAAGTAGCCACATTAGCACTGTGTTTCCATGGTTTCGATTGAATTAGGCTGAAATGATGTACTTACTTAGCCTTGGTGGTGAGAGGACAGAAATATTCTTTAGTAAAAGAAAGGTTTCAAGGCTGTACAAAATGGAATCCAAAGAATAGAGAAGCAGTACAAGCAACACTAGACTCAGTACATTACAATAAATGGGATTTAGTTATTTGGTATGGTTTTTCAGAATTTTTGACTGTGTAAAATCACATCTGATACTTTTTCACAGTTTTGCAAAGAATTTTGTATGTTTTTCCAAACCCCAGTCATCAACTGGTTTCTATTTTTCCTTTGTTTCATCTTTTTTAAAAGTAATCAAGCTTCATAGCTTAGATAATGCAAAGTGTGTTTCTGCCTCTGTACATCAATGGATCATTGTGGACTATTGATTTAATCTCAATACTGAGCCAAAACAACTTAACTAAAACAAGTTTGTGTACTTAACATCTGAAATTTTACTTTTCTACATACATTGTCCTACCATGCTACAGAATTTGTAATCAAATTGAAAAAAAATTAAAGATGAGGTAGCTGATTTTCACACTGCAAACACGATTTAGATTTTAAATCTGGCAACTTCTTCTCCTAAATTCTTAGACACATTGTTAATACCGACATGTATTTTGGCTGCAATTATTATTTGAATTTTTTTTACTAAAAACAAATGAAAGTGGAGAGGATCACTCAAGCACAGCCATCAGACATTTATTCTGTAAGAAACAAAAGAAACATTTTTATCTTTAGTTATTGGAATTTGAAGGCTGAATTACAATAGCAACCAGGAGACTATCAAATGTACACAAAAAGTGTATTAACGTTTAGAAAAATACAACTGCAGAAGTAAATAAATCAGATTGGGTTACATGGATCAGTGAAACAAGGATTAACCGCATTTTTAAGGAATAAATTACTCAAATATGCATAAATCACAACTACATGCAACTTTGAGAGATTCAATGAGAGTGTAAAACTTTAGCATATGACTGGTTGAAAGCTCCTAAAGTCAATTTAGCCTTTTAATATCTGTAGCTTCTCTCTGTGTCCACTGCTTGGAAGACCACAGTTTGAGATCTGCTTTAAAGTTAAATTAAGGCAGAAAGATTATCACATATTCTCAACTTGTATTTAGTTTGATGTGACTAATACAAGTTGAAAAAAACAGGAATTAATTTGAGATCAAAAACAAGTAGCCAAAAAGCAAAATGTAAAGACAATTTACACCAACTGACACAGTTTCCTGGAGTTTAAACAATCATTTAACAGATTAAAATGTTACAAGGTATTGTCATTTGTCAATTGTATAATATGTATTACTTTTGTAGATTTGGGATCATATTTACAATGTGTTTGCCAGGTAACAGTGGTGGAAAAAACACATATGTCATATTTACAAGACAAAAGACAACTAAACTGGGCATAAATAGCCAATCAAGCAAAAATGTTTAGTTAAATGTTAAATATAATAATGTTCACTATACTTTTCACTGAAAATGTAGTCTGATCGGTCATAGTCACTTTAATATTGCGGCCATAAGCCTAAAAAAACTACAATATATGAGCCATAAGTCCAATGTGAGACTGTGGACTACACTTACAGCCTTTAACTGCAGTGCATAGGAAGTATATGTACAATATCCACAGTATATTGTGGAGTTACTGTATTTCTTCTTGCTGCATTCTTACTTTTTATTTTTCAGTACACTTTAAAATTTTACTGAACTTTCCAGCACTTCCTTGTCACCGCGTGTCAAATGCTCTCACAATAGATTATTTTATTATTCATTCTCAAACTATTTTAGGACGCTCTTGTAGCATCCTGAAGCTTTGTCATTGCATTCTGAACTGTAACAATAGCACCAGCAGCACAGAGCAGGACCAGGAAGTTTTACCCACAATGCCTCATGATCAGAAGGGCCTCGCAAAGTTTAATTATCCACTTCTCACAGCTGAGCCCGACCAGCTGATTACACGCATTTACATGAAGAGATTGGAATAAATGTATTTGAGAATCGCTCACACAGTTGTGACTTACAGCCCACATGGGTTCAGAGGAAAGTTACGTCCCACTTTTTGATAAATTACTTTTAGCTCAATATCTAAAAAACTCCAAACAAACTATGAAGCACCTGGAAATGTTAATGATAAAAATACCATTGTGTTCTTCTTATTTAGAGTCAGATTATCAATTTTACAATAAATCAGACTCCTCTAGAGTCTCTACTAATTTCTATTGTAAGCTTACAAACAAAAAAAATCACGAATACAGTAATTCAACAATATTAATAGTACTTTTGTATTGGCTCTACCTAAATTATTTTGAGTAGTTTTAGTTCTCATGAACTTTTTTTTTTTTACCTCAATTACCTTCGGCTTTTGCAGAGAAAATGCCAAAACCCAAATATTCCAAATCGAGTGTATTTCAGGTCTCAACTATCAACACGAGCTTTATCAATCCTTATACCAATAATAATAATAATTTAAAAAAAAAAGTAGGCAGAAATTAGATTCTGTTATTCTTTTGTTTTAGTAAAAGTTCTCATATCTGATCAGAAGCTGTTAGTCATCAGAAGTTAAAACAACAGGGTTTCAGCTTTCAAAAGACCAGCCATTAGCTAATGCTCCAAAAGGTTCAACAACAGTTTGAGTTTGAATTATAAAATCAAGTTTACTAGCTCGTGGCTGATAAAGACATTGCACCTTTGAAGTTACAACATCCTATGGAACTTTATTGATGTAGTGGATTAAATTAAATGATAAAATGTCTTTTGGAGCAGATTGAATAACTTTTCCACATGAAAGAGAGTATATTGAAAAACCAAAAAATAAAATAAAAAAAAAGTTTCACCTGTTGCATCTCACCTTAAACAGACCCCAAACTCCCCCGTCTCATCTACACCATCCTATTTAAACCGACGCTCCTCGCTGTGAGCCGCATTAGCATATTGTCAGTGCCGGTGTGTTTGAAATGCAGTGGTGTGGTGCTGTTTACCTGCAGACACCATGGAGTGGGCGTGAGAGCCGGTGGACAGGCAGTCACTGGTGGACGCGTGGTGCATCAGGATGGGCAACTCCGGCGCCAAAGGATTGAACGAGTCTGCGCTGAACGGCTGACATGCCATCGCTGCCCCAGACACTTCCTTCTGCTAAACTAATTCTTTAAGACAACTTTATTTACTGTCTCTGCTAGTCTCCACTCATTTCATTCTGTTGCTTTGTTGAATCCTAATCCCAAAATCTGACCTAATTTACTACTTTCTTTACCCTATTTCTTGCCTCCTTTGGTCCTTTTGCTCTCTGCCTCAGTCAAGCATCGCCGCAGTTCAGTGCCAGGGGAATTTGCAGGTAGGAAAGCGCGATAGGGTACTCACTTTTTGAGATTTTTGTGTTGAGGAAAATAAAATGAATGTCAGCACTCCAGCCTGGAGTTCTTCACAGTTTTAGGCACTGCTACACTCAGCCAAAACTTCTGAAAAAAAAAAGCACTATTAAGCCTATAGTTACGGCTCAATGCTTTGTATTTCTCTCATTATACGACTCTGCCGGTGGTTCTCAAACTTTTCTCAACAACAGATACCTCAAGAAATGACAGGGCTCTAAATAATCCAAAATTGACACAAAGGATTTTTACAAAGCATTAACAAACATAAATTGAGAACTAAACTAGTGTTGAGTCTAAGATTGACACAACACAAACAAGTGCCACGCTAAATATAGGCAATGCACAAAGGTAAATAGGAATGAAGATAAATTGTGTCTAAATTCGGATTTAGCCAGATTTAAGTACCGTAAAGTTGAAAAAAGCAGCACCGACTAGAAAAGAAAGCAAGAAAAATAGTTAAAATATAATTTATATACCTTGTTGTAAATACCTCAGGGTTCAAAGCTTGTGAAAAAAAATAACAATTTATGGCATGTGGGAACTACATAATAATGCAAAAGTTAATCTAATTAAACAACATTCAAAGTCTGGATTAACACCACACAGGAACTATTAAACATTGAAGCTTAGACCATGGACTATGCAAGAATTTAACCACAACAAAGTCTTTGGTAAATGTGAAAAATCCAGAACTTAAACTAATTAAAAGCCAAGATTAACACAATGCAAACAAATATAAATGCAACAATGAAAACCAAGATCGTGCGTCAAACCAACACAAACAGCACACAAAAATTAAACTGTAAGACCAACAATGAACCTAAGACCAAAAATTAACCTATATGCACTGACTTGACATAAAATTGTGTCAAAACCAAGTCCAAATCAAAAATAATTAATGCGTCAAAACTGGACTAAACCAATATTTAAAACATGTTAATCTCAACACTTATAATGGACAAAAATAATGTCTAAAAATGCACAAAGATGGACCAAATTCAACGATGAATAGATTCCCATTTAAACCCTACCCATTGTCCCTATGCGATGCTCCAATCCCAGCCCCAGCCTCAGCATCTCGTGGGCCATTCTACTGCAGGCATTTATACCCCACTTGTGCGCTGTGGTTTTCCCATCAGGCCTTGCTCTTACCAATCCCAGACCGGAGCAGTGATCACGGGTGTTTGTCCTGACCTGTGTGTCTCCCATCCCGCTCCCAAAGCCAGGATTAGGGACCAGAGCTGCGAGGAAACCCGATCCAGCGCTCCTCTTCCTCCTCTTATCTTTCTGTGTGATTGAGGGGCTGAACTGTGGCGGCAAAAACACTTAACATGTCACAGCAACAACAAACTCTGCAGGTGACCCCAATTTAGCAATGTTTACGGTTTCTTCTCCCCTTATTTTTTTTGGAGATGTGCAATTTCTACTGTTGTATTCAGCTTCAATCTATTGTTGGGAACTTTTAATTACTTTTTTAGATGAGACACAATGAATAGGAAAGAAGATTCGAAACATTTGCTGACGTTTAGTCACATAAATGTATTACCAAGATGTGCACATTTTTCATCATGTCATGTTGTATAGAGGAATTATTTGTTTATCAACACAGGCGATGCTCATGTACCCAATATGCAAAAAGGACCGCGGCTCATTGACCAATCTGTAGAAACAACTCAAGTTAGGGCTATTGTCAGCAAACTACAAGAGTTTATCACTGTGCGAAAACAAAAGTGCTGCTAGGTCAACATTTGTGAATGAAATTCAATCCTACGAGCCTTAAAAGTTACATTCAGGTGAGTAAAAAAACAATGAGAGAAACACTGTCGCAAGTTTCAGGAGCCAGACATTTGTCAGACTGGTTCATACCTGATCAAAACAGCTAGTTCTCGTCCCATTTTTTGTTTTATTCAAAGAAGTTTCCCCAGCGAACTAGAAGGAAAGCGGCTCTTTCAGCATGTGGCATGCGCAGGGCGGAAAGTCCTTCTAGAAATAATGCATTTTGTGTGTAAAAATTGCCAAAATTAGATATATTGAGGGCAGTCAAAACTGAAAAAAATAGACAGAGCCAATGGTGGTTACTGACATATTAGAAACAAAATGATTTACAATTGACATTTTTAATATCTTATTTATTTTAGTGTGAACTAGTTTGGACTGAAAATTAGCATAAACATTCAGGCTTAAATTAGATATAAACAAATGCTTCTGTAAAAGCTTCCTCCTGTGAAAGAAAATGCATTTTGAGAAAACAGCCTTTGAAGTTACACTGTCCCATAAATCTATAAAGAAGTGGATTAAATAAAACAATAAAATATCTTTAGGAGCAGCCAGGACGGCTCGGTTGTTTCCACACACAAAAAGCAAAACGGAAATAATTAGCTTTGCCTTTGGAGTTTCACATTAATTATTCAATTTATTATTTTTTTCAAACAGGAAAGTGCCAAAGAGATTAATCTCTTTTTCAGTAGAGTCAAGACAGGAACACAAATCAGATATACCAACACTACACAATCATCAGAATTGGTTATCTGTTTGCCTATTTGAATCTGTGTTTCTTTTTACTGTTATGATTTTGACTTTGAATAAACACAGTCAAAGTTGTACATTATTAAAATGTTCTGTAATTTGAATATTTCATGCTTTAGCATTTTTCTCAAACACAAGAGACAAATTGCACCAAGTTATTGATTATTTATGAAGTTTTCTTGTATGTGTTGAACCAGGAGTGACAGACCTTTTCTCGCAGCGGGAGAAATTAATGTTATCTTTTCTCAAAGGGTCAGTGTGAATGATTTTGCATCTTTATTTGCAATAATCAGGGGACATCATAGCTCTCTGGCATAATTGCAACAAGGTCCTGGTTTGACTGAGCAGTCTTGGGCCTTTCTATGTGGAGAGTTTGCATGTTCTCCCCATGTCTCCAGGTGCTCCAGTTTCAACTACCACTAAAAACATCTCCTTTGTGCCTCCCTTCCTCAGAAATAGAAATGAAAGCTAAAATCTGGTACAAGCTTCTCTGCCATTGTGCTTAATGTAATTGTACGTTCTCCTAATAAACATAATAGTGAATACATTGTATTCTACTAACATGTTTTAGCAGAATAATTGGTGTACTTTGACAACTTTCTCAACCTAAAGATAACCAGACAGACATTCTTAGCAAATCTCAGCTTCTCTGTGTGCCAACAAGTCAAATTTGCATTGGAGAGCATCATTTCTGCAGTTTTGAACAAGAAAGAAATGAACCTGTTTTTACTTCAGATAATTATTGTGTTGTACAATACACAAAATGTAAATTACTGATCTGCATAAGCCAAAGTTTCCTCCTGAATACATGAAAACACACAATAGGCCTTCTTTAAACACAATTAACTTCAACTATTGTAAAAGGGATTTGCCCCAAACACTCGCCTCTTGTCTTTATCCTGGAGTAAACCTCACTGTATTGACTTGTGTGTTTTAGCGCTGCCTTTCTGCTTCCTGACCTGACCCCCTCAGATCCCCCGTCGCTTCACCTCACAAAGAGAATCAAGAGCCCAGTATTGTCTTGTATTGTCTCAGAGGAGTCCAGAAAGTGTGTGCAGCCGAGGAGGACGCGTCTCAACATGAGGACCCAGGTAATCAGCGGGCTATTGTTTTTGTGAGTTTTGTTCAGCCCAGCTTTGCCACACTGTTGGAGGTGTTGGTGGGCAGCAGCAGGTGTGTGTATGTGTGTGTGTGAGGGAGAGAAAGAAAGAGAGGGGGAGAGAGAGGGAAAGAGAACGAGAAACAGAGAGAAGAAGAGAGAGTAAGAGAAAGAGAAAAATAGGGGGAAAGAGAGAGAAAGAGAAGGAGAGAAAGTGAGAGGGAGAGACAGGGAGGCAGAGAGAGACAGATAGGGAGGAAAAAGAGACAGAGAGAGTAGGAGAGAGAGGGAGAAAGAGACAGAGAGTGAGAGGAAGCGAGGAAGGGAGAAAGAAAAAGAGCAAGCAAGAGAAGGAGGGAAAGAGAGCAAGCGAGTGGAGAGAAGAGAGGGAAAGAGAGAGAGGAAGGGAGAAAGTGAGAAAGAGAGAGAGAAAGTGAGAGGAGAGAGAGTGAGAAAGAGATCGAGAGGGAGAGAAAGAGAGGAAGAGAGTGGGGAGAGAGATAGAGGGAAAGAGAGATGGGGAAGAGAGAAAGAGAGGGAGAAAGAGAGGGAGAAAGAGAGTAAAAGAAAGATCGAGAAACAGCAAGAGTAAGAGAAGAGCAAGAAAGAAGAGAGAGATAGAGAAGGATTGAAAGAGAGAGTGAGAGAGAGGCAGGGAGGGAAAGAGAAGGGAGAGAGACGGAGAAAGATTGAAAGAGAGAGAAATAGGGAAAAAGAGGGGAGCAGGAGGAGAGAGAAAAAGACAAAGGGAGAGAGAACGAGACAGAGAGGGAGAGAGAGAGGAACAGAGAAAAAAAAGAGAGATAAAGTGACAGACAGTGTGTCTCAAAGAGAGAAAGACACACAAACGCAGATAGAGAGACAGACAGAGAGAAAAAGAATTGGAGAAAGAGAAAAGAAAATGTGACTGAAAACGATGAAAGTGAAAGAGAGACAGAGAAAACTAGAGAGACTTAGAAAGGAGAGAACAAGAGAATAGTAGAGAGAGAAAGAGACGCATGAGAAATCGAGAGTGAGCAAGAATGAGAAAACAAGAGCAAATTAGCATGTAAGCAAGAGAGAGAGAGAGAGAGAGAGAGAGAGAGAGAGAGGAGGAGAGAGAGAGGAGAGAGAGAGGTGGTGGGTGGCAGGCATGACTAAAGCTTGTGTGAGGTTTTGAGTTTGCTGACAATGGCTGTTTGAGATGTTTTTCTATTTTTTTCTTTCACTTTTAGCTTCACAAGATGGAGCATATCCAGTCTTGGAGCTGTAGCAGTAAAAATGTGATTTCTAATGATGCCCAGCGACATCAAAGACAGTCTTGTTATATTTTAGCTCACAGAATTCTTTGCTTAGCTCAGACTTTAAATAATGTGAAAAGTGTTGGAGAAGACACAAGCAGAATCAAGAGGTTCAGATGAATATTGCGGTTTATAAAACAATGATCCAGCTGAGTCTTAGATCTTAATGATACTGCAGACATTTTAGCAAAAGTGCAAGGTTTGTAAAAGAAGAATAAACAGTAATGCAATCTGAGCTTAGATGCACTGTTCACAACTTTCAGAAGCCTCAATGAGTTTTTCCGGTGTACCTTGTCGATATGGTTGCATCCTTGTTTAAAGTTAACGTTGGCTATTCAAAAGATTTTTTTTTCTTTTTAATTATTGTGGATAACCTTCACTCGAGCCTCAATCGAAAGCTTAGCCGTTTTATTTTGGCAACAACAACAACAACAAAAACACCAACAACAACCAACAACAACCAACACCAACAATAACCAATGCTAACAGCAGCAGCAGCAACAATAACAACCAACAACAACACCGCGCCAACAATCAACACCACCAACAACCAACAACAGCCAACACCAAAAACAACCAACACCAAGAACAACCAACACCGACAACACCAACCAACAATCAACACCAACAACAACCAACAGTAACCAACGTCAACAGCAGTAACAATAACAACAACAACAACCAACACCACCACAACAACCAATCAACATCAACACTAACTAACGCCAACAGCAGCAGCGTCAACAATAACAACAACAATCAACACCACCAACAACCAACAACAACAACCAACAACAACAACCAACACTAACCAATGCCAACAGCAGCAACAATAACAACAACAACAACCAACACCACCACACCAACAACAACAACCAACACTAACCAACGCCAACAGCAGCAGCAACAATAACAACAACAACCAACATCACCAACAACCAACAACAACCAACACCAACAACAACCAACACCAACAACACCAACCAACCAACCAACCAACCAACAACAACCAACACCAACAAGAACCAACACCAACAGGAACTAACACCAACAACTAACACCAACCAACAACAACAACAACAACAACAACAACAAACATCAACCACCACCACCACCACCAACAACAACAACAACAGCCTACAACAACAACAACCAACACCAACCACAAGTTTCTATTATGGGGCGTTTCCACTAGCCCTGTTAGTTTCAGCTCTACTCTAAAGTGCTTACTTTTATAATTTCAGCATAATACACACAGATGCTTTGACAATGGGCTGGTGCAAAAAAGCTACGTTTTAACTTTGCATTCATCTAAGCTTGTCTCTATATATTAAACAGCAACACAAGCTTACACAACATTGTCTGAAGCTATGAGTGAAAATAGTCTTAGTCCAGAAATGGCAGAAGAATTCTTAAAATATGTTTCTCTTTACTTTCATTGGAACTGCGCCCACTCAGGCTAAAGACCATTGTCCCAGGTGGTTGAAACAGCAGTATTTTTACGCACCAAATCGCCTCTTTTTAAGGCTATTATATTTTTGCACAACTGTCACTCTCACAGTCGGTCCTTCGGAAAATTAGCAGTTGTAAAATTACTTGGGACATCTGTTACGACTGGCTGCTAAATTATTTTTAAATGACAAATAATGATAGTGGTTCTGGTGTGTGGTGTGTAAGATTTCAGTGTGATTTTGTCTTCATCTTTTTAAATTGTTGAACAGTGAAAAAGCACATTGTCTAAACTATATTTAAACAGAAAGACAAAAGGCTGGAGCAACAGATGAGTCACCAGTGAAAACATCAACAAAATGTTCAGATATTATGAAAGAAAACACTTCATACTGTGTATAGTTACATAGAAAATATGTCTAAGATAAGAAGCTAGCTTGCGACAAATATGAGATCTAATTAAAATGCCTATACAAAGTGAAAGTACAAAGAAAGTCTCAACAATAGATTTGTCCTTGGGTCGGATTTGTTCAGAAGCATTTAAAGTTTTCTCCACTTGTTGTAACACAGAGGCGGAGAATAGCAGAGTTCTTTCCAGTTTGTGGACGTTTAACATTTCAGATGTATTGAGTGATACAAGACCATTAAAAAGAAGAAAGTCCAGGGTTTAAAATCAATTTGATGTTGCGTCAGTGAGGTGAACGTTCAAACTGAGACAGGTGAAGCTCCATCAATTTCAAATACAGTTTATTAAAGCTGCAGTTATTCTCTGCAACTACTTCCACGCTCTCAAAAATCCTTCAGCACATGGTTCATCTCCACACACATTCAACTAGTCAAAGTAATAACATGCCCAATGAAACTAACACTGTGCAATTTGTGTCTTTTATTCTTATTCACGTTCACTGAAATGGTCCTTTCCCAGTCCTGTTGTTGTTTTCAGGTTGCAATGAGGTACAACATTTAGAGTGACTCTGCTACATGTAATGAAGAAGTGTATAAGACGCAGCTTGACCAATGCTTTCAAAGAGGAGAGACAACATTGGATTTGTCCGTGTGAGATAAAGTAATGTATAGGTTAATACGAGACCGGGGAATGGCGGATGTACACGTTTCCCATGGTGCAGTTCTCACACAGACACACACATGAACAATACATGTCCCAATGTAATTACAGCCAAGACCATGAGTCAAAGGGCTCCAGTGAAGCACCTGCTCTGTGCCAGACCCCCTCCCAAAACACACACACAGACCTGAGCATCTACTCTCCCAGTCACAACACCACAACGACAAGTCACTGAAAACACCGCATACATCATATATTTAAGTATCTATTTCCGATAATATCAGTTCTTTTTCTCTCAAAAGTGTATTGTAAAAACAAAAAAAAATGATCAGAACTCATAATTAAAATGACTTTTTACAGATCAATTAGCAAATCACAAAATCTGCAACTTTTGATTTTTTAAATGAAATCAAAAGCTTCAGTTTTTCCTAAAGCACCTGACCTGACTAAAGACATCTAAAATTGTAACTGAATTAGTTATAGTTAGTTATTGTTTTAGCCTCTGTTATTAGTGAGAACAAGCTCTGCACAGAAGAAAGGCAAAATTAAAGTCTGATGACAATAAGACTATATTTTTAGTATAGTAAAATGATTATGATACAGATTTCACTAACATTTAGCTTGTTTTTACCCAAGTTGGTTGTTTTAGTGAAGTTTATTATAGTCTTTTGTCAAGTTAACATGACACATGTGGAGGAGAATCCACAAATGTTACCTAGCAACAACATTGTACATCTGGGCCAAAATCAACATAAATAACACAGAAGTGACAATATCACAATAATTATAACTTGTAACACATTGTGTTAAATAGTTGCTTAAACTCCAGAAAACTGTCTAAATCGTCTTTGGCGTTTTTGGTTTTTGTGGAGGGATTCTGTTTTAGAACTTAAATTGCAACTTAACTGCTGTAAAACTTTGATAATATTTATCACAAAGACTTTCACACCAAATTACTGTAAGTCAAAAAAAAAAAATAAAAAAAAAAAAATAAATATTATAATCTGTCATAAATGCACTTTTCTGATACATTTAAAAATTCAAATGGAGCCCAAATAGAATAATATTTATAATATATTATTTGTAGTATTTTTGATGTATTTGTACATTTGTAAGTTTACAGTACAAACGGAGCCTGATTCATCCCAGAATGGTTGATTTGACTGTAAATAATCATTACATCTTTCTTTATATCATTAACAATTGTAAGAGTTTGATAGATTATTGTAATCATAAGTCCACTGTGTCCAGACAGACCCAACGGATTCTTAAAACCCAAATTACAGAAACACGTACTATATTATTTTGACCTTAGTTGCTAAACAGTGGCTACAGCTGAGCATAAGGCCAAATGATAAAAAAATGTACATGTTTGCCCACCACCAGAGGGTTACCAGTTTAAACCTCACCTCAACTAGTACAGGGCTCATCTGATAAAAAAGAAACATCATGCGAAGGCCAAGGCACATCCAGGTGAATGCAATAATTCCCTCCACAGACATGCACAGCTGCTGTCGTATGGGAACTGTGTGTGCGGACATTCACACAGGTAATACAGCTGCACAGGAGGCAGCAGATGGGCTCAGACAACACATTCTCCTGTTATTGTGGTAAAATATGTGTTGCCTGTCGTGAATGTGTTTGTATACAAAGTGTTTGTCCTTACAATCGCACAAGGCTGCAACAAGCACGCACTTTTAACACTTCTTATAGATCAGCTGCCGGAGCTAATTGGAAAAGTTGTTTATGTCAAACGTCTTTTATTGTTGAAGAAACAGCATCGGAGCATGAAAGATGCTGAAAATCAATTAACACGTTTATTCTCTGTGTCTGAGGATGCATTTTATGAAGATATTGCGTTGTCGACATGCATAAAAGAGAAATATAGACTTGTGTGTATTGTGTGTGCATTTCTCTGTGTTGTGTGGATGTGTGTGGATGTTTAATTTGTAGCTTGAAGGGGCAACAAGGCAGAATCTTTGAAAGCATGAAAAGCAAAGCATTTGCAGCTAACAATACATTAGAGCTCAACAGTGACTGCCCACCTCTTGGTTTTGGAAGCACTGATTCCTGTTATAAATTCCCACAGGGATTCCGGAAATAAATGATATGGCAATCTGTTTGTGAAACTTTATAAACCACAAAGTTTTTATAAGGTTTTGCCCAGTCTTAAAGGGACTATACTCGATTTTTTTGCAACAATATAACTTAAAAATAATTTCTCCCTAGCACTGATATCTTGTTAAAGTTTCTATTCAGGTGGAAATTAGTCTGCAAAATCCTGTCTATGTCTAATAAAATCCCGTTTGTGTCCAGTTTTCTCTGTTGTTGTTTTTAGCATTGTGGCTAACTGTTGTTTGCAAGGAGACTCACTTCACCACTAAAAGCTGTGAAAAAACATACAAATACATCAGGATGAACAATTCTGAAGCTCAGAATGCATTAGCTTAGTGAGCAAATCATGTGCTTCTTACTTCATGACCGAAGTAAGAAGTTTAAAATGAAATATTTTTGTTTGTTTACATTTTTAAGAATGCAAAAATCAGGTACAGTCTCTGTAAAAAATGACACTCAACACTGCACATGTAGGGTTTATTTAACGTCACCAACATGCAAAAATTGTCTAAGCACTCTTCACACTAAATAAAAATATCTGAATATATATGGTTAATAAGCCCCATGGGTGCTACTGTACAGTTAAAATGGTGCACCACGTCATGTGATTTTTGATTTTATAGTTGGTGTGCATCAAACATACCTCTTACTATTTTCTAAATTCCTAAGGGGAAATATAATAGGAACCAGCACTCCCCAAACTGGCCATCTCCGACTTCCCCCACAGCAGGCCCCAAATATGATGCCTTTCTGACTGTATCTATGTTTTGCCACTCATTCTTGTTGAGAAACTTTTTTCAAATAAAATAATGTAATGTTCTCACACAACACACAAAACAGAGTAATAAAAATAGTCTTCAAAGAGATGTTTACAATAGATTGTTGTCCTACTCTCAACATGGAACTTTGCAACAGGAAGTTAAGACTACCAAGTTTATATTATTTAGTAGAGGACTCATGAAAAGAACAGAACATCCAGTCATTAACCAGGTGTGATAAACCAAACAAAAGATCATTTCAAATATTTACAGTGTCACTGTATTCACCAATAACACTGATCTGGTTTCAAACTGCTGCATTAACAATAACACATTTGGTGGAAATAATAGTTTACTAATTCCTATGTGTTTGTGATGATGATGATGATGATGATGATGATGATGATGATGATGATGATGATTTTTACATCTTTTAGTAAAGTCTAGTTTTAAAACTTGGGCAAAACTTGTACTCATGTTCTACTGACAAAAAGATTTCTAAAAATCCCCTGGTCTCCCCTTGTTCTGTGCAGCTTTTGAGTCTTTTTGAAAACTTCTTCATGTCAAAGATCTAATTTTTTTGTGCTGAAGTCAGTTCCCGAGCTCCACTTGACAGAAAGTTGGTTGGCCCTGCGTGGGTGTGAGCATTTTTTGTAGCTCTTTCAATACTCATGATAACGCTTTTTCAAAATAACCTTGACTAAGAATCCAGAGACTTCTTTTCATCTCACTGTGTGTACATAAACATTAAAGGACCAATATTATACTCTTTTTATCCTTGCTATAATGATGTTTCCCCATCAAAAACCTTCGCTGGAGTTTAATTTACCAGTAAAATCAATGCATTTTATTTACCTGCTCTGCTCTTGAACTTTAGACACTCCACATTGTGAAGTCATTAACTAGTGATACAAGAAGTGCTGCACTGTTAAACACATCACAAGAATCATTTCAATATTTGCAGTCATGTTTTGGCCTGACTTTACAGTATATTCTGTGCAACTGAAAATATGTTTATAATAAGCTCAACTGATCTAACCTGACTCACTTCATATTCATGTGCGTAACTCTGACTTGAGTTATTTCATGGCAATATTTGAATCTGATTGGTCAAAGAATCTAAACCTGAAAGTAGCCGAGTAGTTACTTTTAAAAATATATATATTCAAGAGAAAAGCACACAAGCAAACATCTTTTTGTCTAAAATGCACAAATCTGTGCATTTTATAAAGTCAAAATAGTCGGAATAGGCTGACATACAGTCGTCGGCGCCGCCATGTTTGTTTTGAACGTGCGCTTCCTCCTGCATCACAATGGTGCACTGTGGTTGGTTCGATGCTGCGCTGTGATTGGGTTGGCAAACCTTGGCTGTCTCTAAGGGGGGCAGTCTCTATGCGATGTTTTCGGTTGTGGACATGCAGTGCCTGCTCAGACTGTACGAGTGTATCGTCAAGGTCAAAAGTTAGCAGCTCACGAGTCATGTCCTCACACTACACAGCTGGGTGGTCTTATGCGATCTGAGTGCTCACACTGTATGTCGACCCACGACGTATCAGACTCCTGTATCCGGAAGCACAACATAAAAGGTGGAGGAGCAGAAAAACAAGTTTGATTTTCTTGCGATCCTACGATTGTTCGTTGGAAGCTGGTCGTGAGGTGTTAATCCCTTCTCGTTATCCCCATGTACACTACACAGTGCGTGCCTGAACTGAAACTCTGGCTGATCTCCAAAATTGTCGCATTTGTGAAAAATCGTCCAAAATGAGTCAAAATTCGCACAGTGTCTGTAGGCGTTAACCGTACAATGGGAGTCTTTCCAGATGGATTCTTCAGATTTTGTGAAAATCACAAATATCATGAAAATGCATTTGGTAGAGTCAGGTTACAACTGAACAAAATATAACTAACTATTAGGAGACTTATCATATTTCCCATTCATTCAGTGATGTATTTAGATTCTGGACAGCTCAGTGATATAAACAGGTTCTTTGACCTCTTGTTCAAAATTGGTTTAGCTTCACGTCTTTTTTTTTTTTTTTTTTTTCAAATTTTTGTAAAAAAAACAAGTGGGCGGGGCTAGGTGCTAGGTGAAAACACAAACATTTCTAAGAACTGAAGCATCACCTAAAGGACAATACATGGATACGCAAACATACAAGATTCAATCCATCCTAAAAAAAAAAAAAAAATAAAAACATTAAGCAAACTAATGATAAGAAAACACTGTCATAACATAGATAAAACTCAAAAAGTGGATTTTACATAAGTGCCTTTTAATGTTAATCCTAAAGAATTTTAAGAGGGTTGTGAAGCTCTGGTCAGTCGAAAAAGCAAAATTTCTCAAACATTTATGACTCAAACAAATCATAAGAAAACATTACAACACCACTGATTTGCGATCTTTTAGAAGCCATTTTATTTACAGCTTAAAATCAGCGCAAATTAGTCTGATTGAGTCCAGATCCGCAGCTGCTCTGTTGAATTTGTGCATGCGTTTTCTTTGTGCAGGCTTGAAGAGGATGAGCTGTCCGTTGGATGTTTGTAAGCAGAGAGGCAGAGGTCACATCTCCTGTTGAATATAAAACGCTACGTACTCCGCACCATCTGCCAACAACTGCTTTATTCACCAGACCCACAACAAGCACGTTCAGTCTATACGTGGGACTAATTTCATCAACATATTCAGTCGATTCAGGGAACAGCAAAGCTCATTTGGGGAAATTAAAGAAGAGTGGACATCATGTAGAGATAAATGTCACAAATAACACTTTCAATTCTAATATAATGTAAAACCGGCTCAAAGTTGAAAAAATGCATTACAGCTGTATAGTTTATCACAAAATAATTAGCCAAAACCAGCAGAAATAAAACTTTGTCAGGTGGATTTAATGGATTTAGGACAAAGAGACAACAGCTCCTCACGTTTTCAAAAATTTTCCTTTGTGGTTGAACCGCCCACATTTATAATAGTCAAACATCTGTTGAAAGTTTTGAATAAAATGTAGAAAGTAAGAAATTGTTAATAAGATATATAACAATCTTATCAAAAAGCCTCATTCCATTTAAAGTAGGGAGAACATTGCATACACAATTTTTGACAGTTAATCAAATTACAATGCAAAGATGAAGGAAAAAACTTGTAAAATTATAGTGTAATGATTTGATTACATCACTCTAATGTGACTGCATCAAATAGGAAAATCAAAATACTTAAATGTAATCAGTTGTGTAAAAGTAAGTCTGACCTGCAATTGCAAAATACTGCAAAAACTCACAAGTTGTGTGATCTCTTCATATCTTCTGCTTTTGATTGAGGCTCTTTTCAGCATTTTCAAGGTCACCTCTGCATTTCACACATTACTAAGAAAAACACAGTACTAAGTTTTCCTGCTTTGTCTGAGTTATAAAACGTCATCTCTCTGCACATGTCATGTCAATGCTCTTCTTTCTGCACATGACAGTGCTCAGAAAGGCATTAATCACTCACAGAATCGACAATTATTTCAATGATTGATTGGCTATTATTCATTAATTGTTTCAGCCCTATATTGCAGTAATATGCATATACAAGAATAAAAATAAAATAATTGTACATATTGCAAAAAAAACAGCTAGTTAAATGTACAGTGAAAACCCAATTTTTATCGTAATGCAAAAAGTGTATCAGCTTAAAAGATGGCTGAACAAATGTTCTCATGGAAACGTGAGTCTATACCATTCCATGTTAAAATCATGTCACGTCAAAGCATTTTCTTTTGTGTCTAAACCATTGTGTTGACACAAGATTAAATTAGTCAAAAATATATTTTCTTGGTGTCTCATAGAAAAAAAAAAAAAAAAAAAAAAAAAAAAAAAAATATATATATATATATATATATATATATATATATATATATATATATATATATATATATATATATATATATATATATATATATATCGGTACGTTTAGTTCTGAGGTAAAAAAACAAAAATGGGTAAGATTAGGACTAGGATTTTGTTAATATTCACAAATAACATTCGTTGCATCCAACAAAGAAATAATCCGGCACAACTTTGCGTTTTATAGACGCATTGATCATAAACTTTAAAGCCGTGCAGAAAATCTTGGAGATCTGAATGACGAATCTGTGATATTCAGAATAGAGGGGAAGGAATATTTTACAGGCAGAACTCCAGCTGTGTTTTTGATGAGAAAACATTGTTAGAACAGGATAGAAAACTTAAAGAGTCAGCTTTGCATAATAAAAGAAATGTTTTGAGCAACCAGAGTGCAGACAGAATCCACATGCTCCACCCTTTTGGGGATTAAAATCTAGACTCTAAACTTTCCTGTTGTAAGGGAGAAGCTACTGTGCTGCCAAACCAAACAGCTGCCTGAGAGTAATAATAACACTATTTTATTGATTACTAAGCACATAGTGTGATAAATATTTATCTGAAACATTTCCTTGTTTTTTTGTTCTTTTTGTGTAACCTTGGACAGATACAGCACGAAGCTCCACACAGTTTAGGAGTTGACTTTTGATAATAGCAGCACAAAACCCAAAACATGAAAGAAAGCAGAAAGGTCAAAAGCCAAAAGTAATTTAACCTTACGCTTGTTTAATTAAAACCTGTAGCTCCTCACACAGCTCTTCTCACGTCCTACACTTTAAACACAAAGCAATTGAAAAATGTTCTCAGCTAAATCTCAAAATCATTCCAAAAGTTCTTTATTTACGACAGAGGTAGAACTGTCAAAAGTGGGGGTAAAAAGTATAAACACAGTGGTTTCAAATTCCGGGTTTATGGAACATTTTGAGGACTTTTGGTGCGTTCCATACGTCTCGTAAATTAGATTTTTCACACCTCTTCCTTGAAAAATTAAGCTGCATCAACTCATACCTATTACAATTACCATTATAGCTCTAATAAACTGCATAAACTAAGGATAGGACAATGCTGTTTTGTCACGATTCAAGTTTTGTCTCGATACACGACTTGTAGTTTTTTGGAAATTAAGTCAGGAGTTTATGAGAACAATGAGAGATAAAGGACGAAAGGGGATAAAATATCCTCTCAACAAACTGCTCAATATACCAATAATAAGCTGTTCTCTGATAGAAAAATGACAGTGGAATAAACCCTTTTCTAACCACGTGAACTTTACATAACAGAGACTTGGAGGAACACTTCAGAATCAAACCCAACGCCAAAACTGAACTGAAACATAATTATCGAATGATACTATTTTCATTGCCGTCCCATCCCTAACATAAGCTATAAATATTAACATAAAAAATCTACTGAAGTCTCACCATGGCAATTTGAACTTCTCAAACATGTTTAGTCTTTAACAAGATAATGTAAAGAACTTTTGCTAATCTCCTAATCTAGCAATAACACCATTATTATTTTTTGCTGACATAGTAACATAAATACTTTTTGAAGTGTCATGGCAAAGTCACTATCTTTTCCCCGTCTCTGATCCTCCACAGACTTGCCTTTTTAAATCCCACAAAGCAAATTCGACATCGACATAAAGCCGCTGGTATAAAATGCATTGGAAGTTTGGACCTACTGTGAGATTGCCGTCTTCATTTTTCCTCCTGAACGATCTGCAGCTGCTTTCCCGCTGCCTCTGTGCTGCTTCTGCAAAGACACAAACGTTATTGGACTTGTAAATATATTTATTTCACAGTGTGCTGAATGTTTCATGTTCTTTTATTGTAGCATCCATATACAACTGTGCTACGGCTGGCCTTTTTGTCTTTACATAGTCAACAACACGGCTCGCTGCAGCTCAGTAAATCGCATCATTAAACTGGAAAACCATCCACATCTTTATGGTGTAAAGTACAAATAACCAATGTAGTTTCTTGTAAACCTATCCAAATCTTATTTTAGATATAGTGTGAATAGGACTTGAATAAAATATATTGATTTGAGTGTATTTTTACATCTTAAAATAAGAATTAACAATTATTCAAATGCATTTGTTTGTTTTATTCTTGCTCCATTGAATAATCTTATCTTAAAGGGGCATTATGCAACTTTTTTGGTAGACGACCTATCACATGTTCTAATGTCGTCTTTGTTATTGCTGTATCTGGAATATACTTGACTGACACAATTAAGTGACAAGTTAGATATGTGTTTTTTTTGTTTGTAAGTAGAACACTGCAAGACAGATATTAAATGTCGCTGTCTGGAAAAATTTAGATAAAGCAATGACTTTTTCAAGATGATTTTTGAAGTTTAAAGGAGACCTATTGTGATTTTTCCATATATTTAGGAAGAAACTATTACGTACGTTGATCAATAATTCACATTATGTTTGTTGTATAACACAACAATGAGTTAAAACGCCCCTCCTCTTTGTAAAATGTAACTTTATTAAATCACAGATTGTATTTTTAAATTTATTTTTTTTGTAGTTGGAAACCTTACATATTTTTCCTGCAATCCTAATTTTGAATAATTGACATGTGGGCAGAGATAGGTGGCAGGGGAAGACAGGGATTTTCTGAGGACTGCAGCATCAGCTGCAGGACAATACACTATTACTCAAACATGCATGAAACAATCCAAACACAACTTTGGGTAAACTAATGATGACATGGTTTAAAACACAGTAAAGTAATTTTTACATAATGTTTTCCTTTCAAGTAAAAATCTTGGTTGAAAAGTACCAAAAAATAGAAGACTAAAGGAATATTTAATATTAAATTGTTTGCAGCAGTCACTTACCCATCCTCTACATTTTTCCTCACAATGAGGTTTTATGTGTTTTCACAACTTTTAGAAGTCCTGCTATGTGATGACAAGAGATAGCAAGTTGATAAACAAACACAATCATATTCTGAATTTTAGAGAGAAAACTAAAGACATAGATGTGACACTTATTCACAGAAATAGCACCTTTAAAGGTGCTCTAACTTTATTTGAAAGTCCAAGTTAATTTAGTCAATTACAATTCTTAATTCAAAAATCTTCTCAAAAAGTACAGCTACTCCAAAAATCTTTTTAATAAAGAAATATGAATATTTCTTCATTGAAGAATATCCCATCAGCTCTTAGAAGAAGAGCAAGTTAGGGCCTGGTTAGTACTTGGATGAGAGACCGCTGGAACACCAGGTGCCACAGTGGGAAGACAAGAGTGGTTTGCCATTGTGTCCTTGGGCAAGACATTTAACCCATTGCCTCACTGTCTTTGTACACTGGGTGAGTGAATCCCAGATTGCAAAGCGCTTTGAGTGCCTGAAAGGTAGAAAAGTCTACATAAATAGACCATTTACCAACTAGACCATAGTTTTCTTCCCTGGTTTTAGTGCTGAACTGTAAAAAAACTACAAGTTCTAAATTAATATTTTGTATTCAAGCTGCAGTTCCATTCATGTTTGCAGATACTGGGTCACTATTCAAACAGCATACTGTGTTTCTCTGTTAATTTACATACAGTGAAGCAACACCTCAAGCTATGAACGGCGAAATAAAACTGATCTTACCCTTACGTTGCACCCACTTTATATTCAGGGCATATTTGAATGTTATGTAGTGTGCCTCCCCTCTTGACATTTTGAAATCTATCTTTGCATTGTTTTCTGCTTCCACAAAGATGAACTGTCTTCATACATAAAGTTCAACTGCATTAACCTAATGTGCCATGCTCCAGTAACCCTTTCCTAAAAGCACAATCTTGACACATGCATCGTCTCATGTAGAGCTACGCCTGGAAAAATGAATTTGAAAACCCAGATGAAGTGAATATAGCGTCAGTAGATACAAAGGAAGACAAAAGAATGGACATGCGTGGATAACATGTGGTGCAATCAGATTCATTCAACTTATCTCTTGCCATTGTCAGAAAGAAGGAGAAAAAAAATAGAAATAAGCCTGGCACAGGATGGATGTGGGTGGTATCCAAGCAACAAGGCACCAAGGCAGGTCCGCTTTTCCTCTCGCTAAAGTCTACAAGCTTTATGAGTTTACATTCGTTTGCTGACTAAGAACAAGGTCTCGCTAATGAATTTAGTCACGCAAAAGAGCCCTATTTCAGAGCATATGGTCAGACAATAGGCTTCACAGGATTCAGTTGGATTATATCATAGTTTCACATGAAGGAAAAAGGTTTGTGTGACTAGAAGAATCACTGACTTATTCAAATTTAAGATCAAATGTTGACCTTGTCCTTATTTGCTTCAGATGAGCTCCAATGCTGTATTATGCCAGGCTGATATGTATAATTTTCTGGATTGATGCTTGCTGAAAGCCGTTTAGAAAAGTCAGAACTTCTTATAATATTTGAAGCTTATTGGTCAAAGTGTTACAATAGCAGAAGGAGCCAATTAAGGAATCATCTTTTTTATTCAATCCAGTTGAGAGAAAAGCACAAAAGCACAAGACTGTTGTGCATGTTCTCAATGTAAATAGTTTGTCATGCTGGTAAATAGGTTTGTTTGTCTTTAGCTTCTAATTAAACCATGTGATTGGTTCAAACCCCAAGTGGCTGAATTTAATCATACAACAAGGTTTGTGCAGGATTTTATTGTAAATTTACCTTATAGCTCATTTGTGTTTGTGCTTCTCTTCCAGCTTTTGTCTTGTGTGGACCTCAGCCAGGTCAACAAATGAGCAATCTTTTTTTTTTGATAATTTTAAACTAGACTTTTAATCTTTTAAGTATGGCTCATGCTCAGCCCTGTGTCTTTCCACCTTACTCTTTTTTTGATAGTGCACAAGTTTCCTTGGCACTATCAGTTCATCATTGCTATCATTAATCATTCTTTGAGCTGAATCATTTGCGCAGAGCTCCTGATCTCAAAGTAAAACAGCGTTTCACGACAACACTTCTTCCTATTCCGGCGTGTTGATTACTCGTTTATTTTTCTGGCTTCGTTTTGGTTCTGGACACAGGTTTTATTTGGAGCTAACGGCTAAGTTTAGGTCTGATGTGACAAAAATGGGCAAGTTAGGTCTGAGGTTTAGAGTTGTTTAGGTTAGGATTTTGCTAATATTCATGAATAATAACGTATCTTTACAGGCGACTGGAGCCTATTCCAGTGTAAATCCAGGTAAAAAGTGACCTTTTCTTTTTTACACAAATCAACCTTTCACCTCCTTTATGCTATACAGACTTTTCCATTTTTGCCAGTTGCACAAACTGAATGTCCAATTACATCATTAAATTGTGCAGATACTGTCTGCAATGCATCATATTTAAGGGCGTGGCTTGCTGTGGGGGAAAGACCTAAGATGTTTTTTGGTGAATTAAATATATTTTTAGCACAACTAATTCAAGTTCAGATTCAAGAGTCAGAAAAGTAAACTGGAAGTTCTGTAGATGTTAAAATATGCCAGACTACCATCATAGCATCATATTAAGATTAAGACAAACTTGAGCAACTGGATTACTTTCACCATCTCTATTTCTTTGTATCTACAGTTGGGACAATACATCTCCTTAAAGGGACTAAACTCAAAATAAAATAACTTAAAATCAATGTCCCGCTAGCACAGATCTCTTGTTAATCTATTTTATATGGATGGAAAATAGTCTGCAATGTCCTGTCCACACATCGTGGTGGACAACTCGGAGACTCAAGATGCATTAGTGACAAAAACATGTAGACTGATGTACAAAGTTTCAAATTATTTATTTCTGTTTGTTCACAGAAAGACTCGGGTATAGCACCTTTAAGTCAACATTTGCCACAGTTTTTGAGGAGTGAGTGAGAAGAATGTACGCACTACGCACTGTTCTTCCCCACGGAGGTCTGTTAGTGAGCGCTCCTTCAGATGCTGACTGTATCTATAAGAGAAAAGTTACTTGAGTAAATGTGATCATCATCATGGCACACTAGAAAATGTCTGACCCCAGAGGAAATTAAACACACACAACCACTAAATACACAGCAATATGTTTCGGATTTTTCTCTGACAAACTTATTCAAGCTTTATAAAAATCAATCTTACAGTTATTATTTGCTGAGTAGGAGTTTGGTCCTGAGGGTGTCCTGCAAATGATATCGCCAAAGAGTCCAGCAGAGTTCTCATCTCGGCTCCATTTGCACAAATTGAGATATTTCTGCCTGAGCAAAAAAGAGATTTCTGCGTCAAATGTAAACATAATTTGTTTTGACTGACTGCAATATCCACTGGCTTTAATGAAACCCCTAGAGATGTAAAATAAATGCACTGGCACTTCAGCTGCTGATTCATTCATCTGTGTTCAATTGAAAATCTATCAGACTGGTGACTCTGGCTGCACTTGATCGCTAGCTCGAAATTAAATGTAGTCTATGGAAGCTATTTAATTTGATTGTAGTGAGCAAAAGTCTCCAAAGAACATTCACAAATTTTATAGCGGCATATAGAGGCTTGAGTTAAAAGCTTGACTTGTAATGAAATGTGCCAGATGTTATTTGTTATGTTATTAAACCAGTTTCAGTATCACCAACAATCTAGATTTTACTTTACATTACAGTCCACTTTGTGAGGTTTCATGAGCAAAATATTTTTTAATTAAGCATGTACATTGTTATAAGTGACTTTGCTTTTTACAGATCAATAACTGAGAAAATTGTTACAAGGAAATGAATACTATACAAGAAGAAAAGGCCTATGCTTCCCTTGTGTTGCCTTTGGGCCTTTTCTGTTTTAATTCTGATTTGAAAAGAAGAAATCACCTCAAACATCCTTCTGCACAATGCAAAATTAAAATCTATAATAATTATGTATTGAAAAAAAACTTTGTTCACAACGGAGGAAAAAAAAAAAATCAAAATTGAATTGTAAACTTCTTACATCGATCCATACTTTGTTCACTTAACTAATGCATTAAAAGCCTTTGAATTGTTCACCACAATGTGTTTTAAAGCCATTTTTGCAACTTTTAGCAACCAGAGCGAGTTGAATTGTGTCTTTATGGCAAAAAGCCAGATGCTAACAACATAAACAAATGCATTTGTACTTTAAATGGATCAAGCAAGCTAATTTTCAGCCAAATAATTCAACAATACAATATGAATTTAACCGGAATAGATTTTTTCTTTCCTGGGATAAAACAGATTTAAATAAATAAATAAATAAATAATGAAAAAAAACAACCCTAATCAATGCTGAAGCACAAAGTACAGCATAATGTTTTAAATGTAGTACAGTAAGACGTATCAACTGTAAATGATCACAAGTTCTTACTTTGTGTCTTTCCATCACTGGAGAAAGTTTGTCTGAACTTTTCTGATCATTTTAATACGGACATTTAGCATTTGGCTGATAATTTAAAACACATTTAGGCTTTTTGAAAATTGTTAGTCCCAGAAATGTTGCGTTCTTTACTTTTGGCAGCATCACACAGCCCTATGTATTTGTCTAGTCAACCGTGTCTTTTTCAATAATTAAACCTGCTCCATCAGAACACTGAATGCTTGTGTTGGAGCTGAGGAAGTTTATATTTTATTTTATTCTTTAATATCTGTGTGCAGTAATGATCTGATGTGGGCGATGTCAACCTTGAGCTGCATTAATGAATTTCTCGTGTCAAAGGCCAAACTGCACTAGTCAAAAGAGCTTTAGTCTATAGCTCTGGAAGCTCATCTCCAGTCATGTTTCTCACAGTAAAGCTTGGTTGAAGAGATACAAACAACACTGTAACAACATTATATTTGCTAATTAAAGTCTTGATGATTTTCTACTTTTACAGTTTGTTTAATCGCTTTGGCTCCAAAAGTCAGGATAAATCAACATATTTCAAAACTTAGCATACAAGATACAAAATTCATTCCCTCACACGGTCTTGTTAGACACTTTTGAATAACCAACACTTGTTCCAAAGGCTTGTTTCCTGATTCAATGACCTGATCTATGAACACGTGCCATGACTCTTCTGACAAATAAATCTGTCCTGAAAACACTACTCCGTTAGGGCAAAAGGAGTCACATTTGTTGCACAACAATGTCAAGCCAGACAAGAAGATGTGTGAGGATGTGAGGAGGTTCATTCCAGGGGAAATGGAAACAGTGGATCAGAAGTGAACTACAGACACTGGAGGATCATGTGATCAATTATGAACTGACACAGGTACTGTTCCACGACTTCACTGTGGCAAAGATTGCTTTGTTCCAATCTTTTTATATTCCAAGATATTCTGTAAAGAAATTGATATTATGTTAACATAAATGCCCATAGTGTTCAACGGTTTAAGGACAAAGTCAATACATCTGCTCCATCATACAACACAGTGCAGTTTTTAAATTTTTTTGCAATTTATAGATGAGTGCTGATAATTTTAAATGTATTTTTTTCCAAAAGTGTCAAGAATTTTGCAAAAAAGGTGTGTATGTGCTATAATTTTAAAATGTTTTGATGAATTAGTGACAGATCATACTCACTATGTAAAGGTTTGGCCATATTTATAATTTCCAAAAATGCGCCAAAGCGAGTAAAAAAAAAAAAAAAAATATTGAAAATATGTTGAAAATAATAGAAAATAAAGCATAAGCATCACTAAGTGAGTCGTCTCAAGTAGAAAAGTCTGTTACATTTTAAAAGTTCTGGCCAATTGTTTACACAATGCTGTATTATGAACAGAAAGTAATTTTTTTTATCCTAAAAAATAATAAACTGGGATGAAATTTGCCAACTGTATGGTAAGGTTTTAGTGAAATGAGCAGTTTAACCATAGCTCAAAAGAACAAAATGTGTAAAAGCAGTGCTTTAAGAGTTGTTCCAGTCAGTACTCAAATATTCTTTTGTCAAGCACATTTTGCTGTTTTGAGCAAGTTTAGTTTTATAATAGCGGAATCAAAGGCTCATGTAAAATGTAAATACTAATTTCCACTCAGCTTTGTTCAGTCCTGCTACTGTCTAATAGCTCTGGTCACTCAGAGATGTGCTGAAACTCAAAGAGGACATTTTGAACACAGAGTTGAATAAAGCATGAACCAAAGAGTGGAACATCACATGCTGCTGTTTCCTTACCTGAGCACCAGGGGGCTGCCCAACAACCTGGACCCTTCACAGCTGCTGGTCACAAAGGTGCAGAGCCATGAACAATGAGCAGAAACACAATCACGTCTGAGTACTTAATTTCACGAGCCTAAATCTGTACTTCTCATTCTTCTTCTCCTTAATAGTAAATTCTGTTTATTAGAAGCAGAACTTTTCTGAAATATCCAAACTAGTTTTTATGTAGCCTATTTGTAAAACTATTTATCTTCATCAAACAAGAAAAAGTTTAGTTAGGATGAGAGTCTGCAATCCCCTCACCCCCACAGTTTGATTAATACACATATTATAAATAATAAATGACATGTAAAATTTAGAACTATCTTGCGATGAATAAACCTTTTAAATTCAACTTTGAAGATAAATCAAATATATTTCATTGTTTGATTTTCTTAAAGGACCTATTACGTCATATACATTTTACCTCTCATCAGAAGTTTATTTACTTGGGTTGATTCATGCATGTTTGTGCAATCTTATTGCTCTGCAGTTGATGCTCAAGTGCTCAGAAAAATCCTGTTTTCTCTTACCCCTTATCCCCACTTTTTTTGCAGTGTTGTTACAGTTCATTTTTACAATGTATAGATGCTCTAGTTCTCCATGTTTGAACAGGACGTCGACGTCATTCGATCATTTTAAGCCAATTTAAATAAATATTGTGTCTTATATTGAACAAAATATAAATTACTGTCTACAGTATGTCCACAGTGTATATATAGGTCTCCATTAAGCTGAAACAGCATAAAATCATTTTTTAAGGTCATTAATCAAATTTCAAATGGTACTGTGATCGTTTGAATGTGCTTCTCATTCCCAGATTCTTACAAGATGATGATACATGTAGTTGTGACAATCCCCAGAGTAACACATCCAAGAGTCCCCAGAGGCTCCTGTCTGACTGTCGGTTACATGTTTATTATGTTCACGCAGCTGTTCACATACTGTAAAAGATAATATGCAGCCTCAGGCATTTTAGGCTTGTATAGGATATTTAGTGTGAACAACAAGAACACATTCAAAAAGCAAGACTTTTCTCTCAGTAAAAAAAAATAAATTTTTTTACGAACTTAATAAAAGGTCCCAACCTAACTATACCAAAAACTGTGTAATTCTTTTGATCTATACAAATAACAACAATAATACATTATATAGTGCTTTTCAAGCTTCACATTCATTATTCATTCACAACATGTGATGATTGTAATCTACTACTGTAGCCAAAGCTGCCTGACAGAAGTGAGGCTGCCATTTTGTGCCATTGGGCCCTCGGACCATTCACATTCACACCCACACCAGATCCATAAGTAGACATTGTGAATGAAGTGTCTTGCCCAAGGACACAACCACAATTTCTCCTTGTGCAGCTTTACTGTGGTACATGAGATTCCATCGGTCTCCCATCCAGGTCCTGCCCAGGCCCTACCTTCTTATCTTCTGAGATCTGATGGGAGCAGGCATTGATAAGCTGGTATATCTACCTAACACTAATGATGAACAGAACTGAAGATATGTCAATTTTTGGCATCATTTTGCAATATTAGTGTTTATTATAATTTAACAATATAACTTTATTTCAATTTTGTGAAAGATAAAATCTAAATGTCCATTTTAAATCAAGTCACTGTAAGCTAAAACGCATTAAATCATGGTGTCTGTTACACCAGTGGTTATCAAAGTGAGGGTTGGGACACCTCATGGGGTCGCAAAGCAAAATCTGGGGGTCGCAAGATCATTTCAAGATGTCATTTTACTGTTCAGTTTTCACTGAAAACAGCACGTTTTTGGTCATATAAAGCCATAAACTTCAAAAATATATGAATTTCAACCCAATTGTAATGGTTTCCAACTTAAAGTGATTACAGGTGTCTATTTTATTTTGCTGTGGGGGTCCAAGTTTAAAAAAGAATGGGAACCCCTGTGTTACGCCAATGTCATATATTTTGTTGTTTCAGTGCTTTTGTAATAGGCCGTGGGCCAGATATCGAAATCATTCACCCGTCTGGGATTTTGAAGACATATATTTCTGAAAACTACAGACCTAGAGCCATTCAAATCTGATTGTCTGCAAGCAAAATATTGGTGGGTGTGGCTGTGACACCCTTTCAAAGATCGGTACCCCCCAAAAATTTAATATATTTATATATATGCCCATACACACTAAAAAGAGCCTTTCTAATGATTTAAGATGCATTATTAGGTCCTAGCCTGTAGTAGAATGTGTGGTGAAGGGTTATTGTATGAAAAAAGCTTGGTATTTTTTATATATGGCAATAAAATGCTAAAAAACAGTTAAAAATAAGCATCGTTTTTAATGTGTAAGTGCAGTTTTTCACTTACATTGGAAGCAAAAGTATTAAAATGTGCCTCAAATTGATACCATTTTGATCCCTATTCATTCTACCATGATGTACAAAACAGTATGAGTGCATAAAATGAATAATAACCCCTCCACATGTCAATATGTTAACGAAACAATGAGACGGTTTCAACCGATCAATCTACAGTTCATATGTTGTGGCAGGCACAATAATGATGGTGTAAGGTACATTTCTCTCTATATAGATGTTTTCTTTGTTATTGAATGTCTAAAATAAATAAAATAATAATAATAATAATTAATTAATGTTAATAATAAAGTATAATGCTTTAGATAAGACTAAGGTTGATTCAGTTGTGTCTTTACAAAAGTGTCAGCGCCAGAAAAACTCCATGTGTTCTATTTGGTTGTGCTACTACATGTATAAGATAAAATCACTGTACTGACTTTCATTATTAACCACTTAGAGTAAAGATTAGTGATGGGAATCTTGGATCCGATACGATGTGCATTTGATGCACATCGTATCGATTCATTTACGATTCATGTCTTCGAGTTAACGATCCGATTCAGTTCAATCTGTCCTCTGATCACCATTCACTTGACATAATTTTTTTGGTTAAAATAATTTTAAAATATTGTGTAAGTGAGAATGTGTATTTTACACATAAATATTCATGAGTTTAATGCTGAAATTGTGAAACTGTGTAATACAAATTGCATAGTACATATTTGTCTGTGGCCAATGAGTTTTTCTAAAGCATTAATACTAGGTTTAGTTTTCAGCAAATACAACAAACCCAGGCAGACCTATTGAAGAACTGTAAACCGGTTTTCGGAAAACCAGTTGGCGCACGTGGTCGTGACCAATTGTAGTCTGATTTCAGACTCATGTAAACAGACAATCGGTCTGCAGCTGGATAAATGCAACTGAGCAGCTCACAACTCTTGACCACTGCACACTCTGGCAATAAAGTTAACATTTTCACAACCAAAAAGCTCCTGCACAAAGTGGCACACACAGTCACATATTTAAGCACAGGCTTAACACAGTCATGCTTAACACTGTTCAAATTGTTTAAAATCATCCCACATGTCCCAGAAAGATCAGTATGTAATTTTACAGACAATATTACCAACAGTTATTAATAATAAACTATATTTAGGTATATCAACATAACACAGTCTTAATCATGCAGTAGTGAATCTGATATAGCAGGACTTGTTTCTCCAGGGTAATCGGTTTACTCTCTTGCATGTAAACAGGAGCAAAACTGGTCCGACTGTTTGAGGGGAAAACCAAATAGAGTCCAGTTTTCTAGCCGAGTCATGTAACCGCACTGACTGATCAACATCAATCAGGTGATCAGTGACACTGGAAAGGACTTCTGCTCTGCATTACCAGCAATCCATGCTTACAGTGGCTGTGACACCACAAGAGTGTTTGTGAGAAAGGGCAAAAAACTACTGAAAACTGTACTGAAAACCCTAAGAGCACATCCTGTCAGACCTCAGAAGCCCAGATCCTAGATCGTAAAGCGTTTATGAGTGCGTTGAAAGGTGAAAAAGCGCTATATAAAAGAGACCATTTACCATTTACATGGACAGGAGGAGACCTACTACAAGAACTTGTGAATGTGCTGACTGAGGACCCAAGCACCAAAGATGACAATGTTTTTCCTGAACTTGATTAACTTGATGATGTTGTATTTGCTGAAAACTAGTGCTTTAAACACTCATTGCTACAGACAAACTGAACAAATATATAAACGCACAAACAAATACATTGATACTGCATGACATGCAAATCATTATATGACCCAATATTTTGTTCAGATGTATCTATTGGTGATGTCTTTTAAGCCATGTGATAAAATGTGTGCACACTATTGAGAATCAGACATTAGGTGTAATAGTGCCAGTCCACCCATGATACAGGTGTGGAATGTGACCATTACACAGACACTCTGTAGACTTGGGACAATAAAAGGGCACAACCAAAATGTTCACTTTTGTCACTTGTCAACATGCCACAGATGTAAATCATGAGAGAACGTGCCATTGGCTGCTCACCGCTGGATTTTCTGTTACTGCAGTGGTAACTCAACTGAATGTGCATCATTCCAATATCAGCCACTTGAGGACTCACTTCAGAGAGACTGGTACACAGTGAACCGCGCACATGCCCACCGGCCACCTGTGACCACACCCGCATAGAACCAGTACATGCAGCTCCAGCCCCTGCGTGATCGAAGTCGCCCAACAACCATAACTGCTAATGAGACTGTTGGTCTTCACAACAGGCGGATTTCATCCCAGACAGTCAGGAACGGCTGCGGGAGGCTCATCTCTGATGAGGTCGACCACATCAGGACCTCGACTTCACGGCATCCCGACGTCGGACGTGACTGGACTGGGACAATGTTCATGTGCGCTGGACACTTGCACGTTGAGGACCGTGCTCTTTAGTGTCGAATCTCACTTCCAGCTGTACCATGCTGATGGCAGAGTCCGTGTTTGGTGCCGTTTGGTGAGCGTTATACTGAGGCTAACGTCCTGCGACAGGTGACTCATGAGGGCGGTAGTGTCATGATGTGGGCAGGCATTTGCATGGACAGCGCACACGTCTGCATTTCATCAATGGCAACCTGAATGCGCAACGTTACCGAGATGAAATCTGAGACCTATTGTTGTGCCCTTTGTGGAGCTCCATCATGTGACTTTCCAACAAGACAATGCCCGCCCGCACATGCCAGGATATGCAGGGACTTCCTCGAGGAGGAGGATATTCTGGTCTCAACTGACCGCCGTACTCACCAGACATGTCGCCCAGAGAAAACCTCTGGGATGTTCTTGGTGAGTGTGTCCGCCACCGGGTTCCAGTTCCACAGAACATTCCCCAACTGTGAGTGGCACTCCAGGAGGAATGGGACAACATCCCCCAACCCTCAACTGACAACTTGGTGATGTCCACGCGAGGCTAATGGTGAACACACGTCACTGACGTCTGTGAACTTGGCCCATTGACCCTCATTGTGCTCTTGCTGCCATTACTGCAGGACTGTGGCTTTAAAATTATTGCAATGTTCGCAAATTAAAGCTGAGTTGTTAAGAAAGATGTCCTGTTATTTTGGGATATGTACTATATTTTATGACATGAAATAACTAAAAGTATTTGTGCGTTTTGTTCTGTATTTGTACGAAGCAATTTGTATTACAAAGTTTCACTATTTGCCATGTTTCAGCATAAACTCAAGAATATTTATGTGTAAAATACACATTCTTAAACTTACACAATATTTTAAATTTATTTTAACCAAAAAATTATGTCAAGTGAATGGTGATCAGAGGACAGATTGAACTGAATCGGATCGTTAACTCGAAGACATGAATCGTAAATGAATCGATACGATGTGCATCAAATGCACATCGTATCGGATCCAAGATTCCCATCACTAATCTTTACTCTAAGTGGTTAATAATGAAAGTCAGTACCGTGATTTTATCTTATACATGTGTAGCACACCAAATAGAACACATGGAGTTTTTCTGCGCTGACACTTTTGTAAAGACACAACTGAATCAACCTTGTCTTATCTAAAGCATTATACTTTTATTAACATTAATAATTATTATTATTATTATTATTTTATTTATTTATTTATTTTAGACATTCAATAACAAAGAAAACATCTATATAGAGAGAATGTACCTTACACCATCATTATTGTGCCTGCCACAACATATGAACTGTAGATTGATCTGTTGAAACTTTATCATTGTTTCGTTAACATATTGACATGTGGAGGGGTTATTATTCATTTTATGCACTCATACTGTTTTGTACATCATGGTAGAATGAATAGGGATCAAAATGGTATCAATTTGAGGCACATTTATACTTTTGCTTCCAATGTAAGTGAAAAACTGCACTTACACATTAAAAACGATGCTTATTTTTAACTGTTTTTTTAGCATTTTATTGCCATATATAAAAAATACCAAGCTTTTTTCATACAATAACCTTCACCACACATTCTACTACAGGCTAGGACCTAATAATGCATCTTAAAATCATTAGAAAGGCTCTTTTTAGTGTGTATGGGCATATATATAAATATATTAAATTTTGGGGGGTACCAATCTTTGAAAGGGTGTCACAGCCACACCCACCAATATTTTGCTTGCAGACAATCAGATTGAATGGCTCTAGGTCTGTAGTTTTCAGAAATATATGTCTTCAAAAATCCCCAGACGGGTGAAGGGGGGTCCACCTAGCCCGTGGTCTATAATGCATTGAAGTTGGTAAGTGCATAGTTTATTTCTCTATTTTATTTATTCATTTATTTTTGCATATTTTATTCAATAAGTTTATACATTTAAGTTTAATGTTTCTGTTTTGTTGTGTTTTAGTGACACAAGTCAGCAGAACTGCTTAGTCAAGTCAAATGTCAACAATAAATCTAACCTGATCAAATTATTACAACTCAAATACCAGTCTTATCAAGATTATGTGTTGACATTGCTCAAATCTGTGTGTGTTATTTTATCATTGTTTAATCTGTGCCATATAATATAAAGTTAAAATTTAACCAGATCAAAATGAAAACAAGTATAGTATAATATGACTCACGTTCAAAACATCGATTGACCACGCATAAAACTGAACAACCACGTATATAAGCTGAAATGTTATCTATTGTTGGACAGATAGTGGATTATGTGCTTGTGGTCCCTCTCGTCTCCCTCTAAACGCTTTCAGTTCATTCCGCCTAAGTACTCTTATCAAGCCATTTCCTGCAGCTCCAGCATTATCCCCCGTCTGTCGCTGTGCTCTGTGTCCGTCTGAATCAGGCCTGCAGTGCAAATGTCACTCGCCTCGATGAGAAGGCCAAGTCAGACCAGAACTGAAAATAGGAGCTTGTTCGGATTGAAATATTTACTTAAAAAAACTATGGTGAGGACTGATAGATTGTATTGTCATTACAGCAAGATGAGACCAGTGTCCAATGGAAATAAATGAGCAAAACTAATCTTAGAATGTGAAGCAGCCACCTTGTTAGACTGGATCATTCCTGGTAAAACATCTATCGCACTATAGAGCAGTGGTGGGCAATCTTTTTTTTTTTAACAAGAGCCATATTCAAATCCAAGTAAGTACCACAGGGCTGGACTGTGATTATTGCTACAGGCAAATTTCTTAAAAATAAATGAATAAATACTCAAAAATGTAAATAAAATAATAATGTATTATTTTGTGTATTTATTGTGAAATGTAAGACCACCACAGCTAAATCAATTCAGAAAACAGTAATATAAAGTTTACCACTTATTTTCAAAATGTTTCGGGCTTGATTAAAACTTGTCTGGCCCCGGGCTGTAGTTTGCCCATGTCTGCCATATAGAGGATTATTTGTTTATCAACATGGGAGAAGCATGCATCCAGAGAGCAGGAAGAGCCACGACTGATTGACACAAGCTGTAGCAGCAACAATAGCCAGTGCTGTTGTCAGCTAACTACAAGAGTTTACCACTGTGGGAAAACAAAAATTATGCTGCACACGTAACTTTCAGGTGAGTGAAAAAACAGCATGAAAAACACTGTCTCAAGCTTCAGGAGCCAGACATCAGTCACACTGATTAATACCTGGCGGAAACAGCTAGTTCTTGTCCTGTTTCGCTGTATTAATCAAATAAGTTTCCACAGCCAACTAGATGGACAGCGTATCGTTCTGCAGATGAGCAGTACAGCCGAAAGTGACATGGACCCTCTATCCCTCTATATGTAGGGTGGTCACATACAGGCCAATAAAACAAGATAACTAGAGTGACAGTTATACATTTGTATGTTTTATTATGAAAATACAGAAATGCACGCTGCTCCCATATTATATTACTTTCTTTCTCAGTGGCGCGAGAGAAGGTGTCAATGCTAACGATGAAGTTTGGCAATTTGTAAAAAAAAGGGCTTTCATGCACAGACTTGATTAAAACTTCTACTAGTGTGTGATGATCTCTATTGGCAACTTCAAAATCCTGACTTTTCTGAGATAAAAGCACATAAAACCCAAGGACTATGGTACGTAAAGGTTTACCGGATCAAGTCAGACATATGAGATAACACAATCTCTGTTGTGAAAGAAGCTTTGTCGTAAATATCATAAATAATGGCCATGGACACAAAGAAACCGAGCATCCAGAGTGGAAGACGAGGTGAATTTCCTCTTTTCACACTCACAAACACACCTGTCTGTCTGTGTTCAGTCTGGACTCTCGCTTTTATTTCTCACAAAGGGAAGTGTCACAGCCCAGCAAACAGGAACGGACTGCGCACTCACAGGTAGCTCACTGCGCTCCAGGAGACGGGCTTAACTAATACGGCACCAAGGCAAACTGACAAAGAAGTAACTAAAGAGAAGAATGGGCTGGATTCAATGTCACTGGAACAGGTTTTGCACTGAAAACAGCAAGTCCTAGTCCCAATTTTTCAGAGGCACACAGAAGTTTTTTTTTGACTTGGGAAAGTAGAGAAGTCGGGCAAAAAATGTAATGATGAGATTTCTCAGCCAAATTTTTGTGCAAGCTCTCTCTGATGCCTGTGGTCCATTATTCAACATGTAGCCTAATTGGATATGAATCGTTTCTCTCTTTGAAGTGCATAGATTAGACTTTATTTGCAGTATAAATGAATTTTGGTGTCATTTTAACATTTTCCTTCAGGTTGAACACCATTGCCATTGCCACTTTTGCTGCTGAGCGTTTTTAGTTTGTTAATTTTCTGAAGGTTTATCTGAACAAGTATATTAACATTCTCAATTATCAGCCTTACTTTTGCAACGCTCTTGACATCTGTGTTTCTGAAGTTCCTCATCTATAAGTCAGAAAAATCTGAAAGTAAATAATCACATTTACTTAGAAACTCTGATATTTTAATCAACCACACAAGAAATGATAAGATAACTTTAATTTTAATTGACCTTTAATTAACCAGAATAGTCCCACTGAGCTCATTTAGTGGTCCTTCTGTTTTTTCTTTTATCCTGCACCACGGCTAAAGAACATTTTTAATTTGAAATTTTCGATCCAGATTTGGCGCTTTGCAATGGCTTTTCTTCTCATCATTTTAAATACCTAGTGGAGGGACATGAAGTCTTACAGATCACCTACAGCCACAGGATAAAAAAGTCATACTTTTTAATATATAAGAATTTTCTTCAGAGTCTGTGAAAGCCTTCAGTCTTTAGTTGTGGGTATACAGTATGTAACTTACTGCACATTCATAAAGCAGAGACGGGCTCAGACAGGACTTTAAACAGCAATCATATGAACACAATTTTTATTATTTGTGAGTCTATTTCACTCGTTTGCTACTTCAGTTCATTTCTATTGTGGATGTAAAGACATGTCCATGGATATTAACAAAATCCTAATCTTAAAGGGGTCTTATTGTGTTTTTTTTTCAACTCTTTAGTAATAAACTAGAACATACAGTATGTAGATCAGCAATTTACATTTTGTTCACTGCAAAACCCCAAACTGATCTAAAACGGCTTAAAAATAGAAACAGCTCCAGTGACTTCCTGTTTAAAACTGCAGAAGTTCTTAGCTCCGCCTTTTCAGTTTAAAATGCACCTGTAACAAGCAACAGATTTTCAATGACAAATTTTTTTTGTTGGAAAGTGTCTATTACAGTTGTGAACCACACATTCTTTGCTTTGAGTGTTACATTTTGAATTATAACAAGTAAATACAGACAAGTGGGCGGAGTAAAGAACAAAGTGGGCGGAGTGAAGCACAGGAAGTGTTTGAACACTTGAGCAAGAGCTGTAGAAGAAAAAAAGATTACTCAAACAATCAATTGAAATACAACTTTGAGTAAAATAATTAGTTATAACAAGGTTCAAATCATTGAAGCATTGATTTTACCTGATAGGCCCTCTTTAACCAATTCCAAGCCTCAGACCTAAACATTTGTGTAACTTTTGTAACAGACGTGGGTGTGTAATTGACATGCAGTTTGAGTAGTGAGTCACAGTATGTAGAATACAATGTTGTAACAACTGAAAAAAAGATCTTGAAAAGTGGATATATACATTCTCAGATATTCTACTCACAAAATAATTGATGCATTGAAGTTCTTTAAGATCCTTTTAACTGAACTGAAGTGAAAACCTTGATCGTGCACATTGAAAGTGCTCCTATTTTCTGGCTGTGTGTCGTACTTAAGTGCCATATAAATGCATCATTAATTTAAATAACCGTAAAGCATAGACTCTAAACGTTTGTTTTTGAATAATCACAAACCCTTAAGAACATGTGTACTGTGACGGCTTCTTCTGATAATTTAGACTGGGTCATTTAAAGTTTAATTTCATGTAGTCTCACACCTGGTGACCATCATTCCTAGAGCCGCACAGGTGCCTAAGTAAGATAAAAGTAAAGTAAGTAAAACAAAAAAAAAGGTAAGTAAAATGATAATAATACACAATAAATTAATAAAGATGCAAACAAATACATACTATTATCTGTGAATGAATATTTGATTTTTGGTGTATGTGTTTGTTATTGAAATTAGTTGGTGCAAGTAGGCTAGAGCATTTTCTAAGATACATTTTCCGTTCTTCTAGTTGCCTTTTGCAAAGTTATCCACCTTACCACCTTCATTTTCATATTAGTCACAGTCAGTTCCTCCTTTTACTTTCCTGAAGGCCACCTCCACTGCGCTGCCTTTGAAAAGAACTCAATGGTAAGTTCGAGCTGCTGACATCAAACTGCAGGAGCCTGTTGATCCTCCAAACTTTGATTTTTACTGCGGCGGAAATAGGATTTGAATCCCATATAATACACAATCACCCGGACCTATGAACATAAAGCAAGACTCATCTCCTCATGTTACAGACGGTTTCAGCACACCCTGAGGAACATTTGCATAGAAATGTACAGGCATGTATCATTTATATTATTATTGTGTGGGTGGATCAAAGCAACGATGAATCTTACATAATGAGAGCTACTTTCATGGCTCAATGTCTTTTTCACAGCTGTTTGTATTTACTGTGGAATTGTAATTTGGCTGCAACAATGAAGATGTTCTGGTTGCTGATGATTGTAAAGTTCCCACGACGTTTGACTACCACAAGCCGTGACTGAATGATGAATGCATGCTGGTGTAAAGCATGGTGTTCTGGTCATGTTTTCAGCATAATCATCCAGACGTAATTGACCCATTCAAATGCAGTATGGAAAAGAATACTAATCTGACCAACATACGTATATACCACAAGACATAAATAGTGTAGGATGAGCACGATTTCACGCCTTTTTTGTGTATATATGTTACACCATAATATAGCACGACATACAAAAGCTTAAAATGACAAAGTTTTTCATTGCGTAAAATACACAGGAGTTTTGGTTGAAGCCACGTGGGGACATTTTATTTAGGTTTAACGAGTATGTTTAGTCTTCAAGTTACTAAAATGAGTAAGTTTAGGGCTGGAACTTTAGATAGGTTAGGATAAAGATGACGTAAAATATTAATAAATATTAACACATCTTTACAACCACCATAGAAATGAACTGGGGCTGCAACGCGTGTCATGATTAAGGCGTGAAATCGTGCTAATAATACACTACTGACATGTCTTGTTCTGACGTGGTATACACGTATAGGCTTTCTTGTCAGATCGGGTTGACCTGACAGGAGGTATGGATGGAAGACAAATCTTGTCTTAACATGAGCTTTATTATAAGGCTTTATTGTTTACCCAAACAATAACTTTAGGTGTTTCTTTATGATTTACTGTAGGTACAAGCTCAAACCAAGCCAAAATAGTGTTCAAGGGTCATTTGAGCGGACAATCCTGAGTGAGCAGTGGCTCTACTCCAAGCTCCTTTTTGCTTTGTACCGTCCTGACACTGACAACGGGGAAAACAACTGTAATAACTGACATTAGATTAGGGCATTAGTAGCTATGGTCTTGATCCAGATCTCAAGATGTTTGACATTATCATTTCAAACAACTGTAGGTGCACATTTGTTTAGTTTCATGTGACAAACTAAAGAAAATCACTGGATGTTCTGTTGTGTAACTGAATACATTTTCTTGCCATTGATAGAGCACAAGTTTATTCAATACAACTGAGTTGAATAGAATTAATATCTTTTTGCTATTGTTGTTCCTCAGTGTGAGTTGTTCACTTCAGTGCCATTCAAACACAATGGTTCAGTCGTGTATAAATTTCCATTCATTGACTAACCTTTTGTGTTTCTGTATTTCCATAGAGAAGTGTACACAAATCATTTCTGACAACACTGAGGGTCAATTGCAAGTTCATGTGCTATTACTAAACTGCACCTTTTACAAGGTGTTCACAGTCAGCAGGTTAAGAGAGAACAAATGATCAAATCCAATGGTAAATAGCTGTATTGATTTACAATATCATTCATTCTGTCCGTGGAGTGTATGTTACTCTAAGATATATTCTCAGATTGAATTTTTCATTAGCAGTTTATAGAGCAGTGACCGCTCAATCCTTGGTTACCAAAATACAGGGCGTGTAATTTTATTTTAACCAGAACTTTGATAAACCTGTGGTTATTAAAACATTTTGCAGAATTTTAAAGTTTGAGCATGTTTTCTTAGACTGAAAACAACCGCATTATGGATGTCAGTTAGCATATAATTGGCTGGTCTGCAACTGACCTGCAAACCGAATGTTTATTTTTTTGGGAATCTTTACTTCTGTACCACAGCGAACATCCACTGTTAAGCTCCATACACAACAAAAACTTTATGCTGACAATTAAAAAGTTATCGAGCTCTTGTGCTGTGCTGCTCCTTCACATGTGAAGAACAAGGAGGAATACTTTTTAAAAACACATACACTGAATATTTGGTATAACTAACTGCCTATTGCTGTCCAGCACTATACTGACTTTGGACTGAATGTTCCACATATGGTAGAACAGGGTTTTTGCCAAAATTATATTTATTTGAGATTTTTTTCCCCTAAAATGTGCCCATCTGGGAGATGCAGATGTCGGGGTGCTTGCCAGTCTTGTTTCGGCAGCTGCTGAAATCCTGCGCCTGATGGTGTGATTCTGTCAGAGCTTGCAGATATGTAGCTGTGGACTTAAACTGGTGCAATCAGAGATATTATCTAACCAAAGATCGGATGTTTATGTTCACAAGATGAATGCATAAAAAATACAGAAATAAACCTTTGTCTTGTTTTGGTTCTCACCCAACCAGAAGGCTACAAGCGCACCTTGCTTTGTGTTGCCAGATTCTATAACAGTTCTTGACATCTAATAACCTTAATCCAGTAATGTGCACAAACAGCAAAGGTTGACATTGATTCATGCAATAAAAAGTTGTATTAAATAATATATATTCACTAAAAACAAGTTTCAAAATAAAATTGGTTTGCTAAGGTGATTGTGGTTGATTGTGTTAGAATGTATTGTTCTGTAGAAAGCCTTGGCAAAGCAGAGAATAACATATTTTTTCTCCTTTGCTAAAAAAGTCTTTGCCTGTACTCCATACAATATTGATTTATGGTTGTTATTATAGCAGACAAAAGGCTTTAAATTCCGGCAAATAGAACTTGGAAGCCCGTAAAAACTGCATGGTATAATTCCCTGTTGTTTGAGGTCATCTATTTACATCTTTTAATTGTCACAACAGCAAACAACAAGCACAAGGAACTGCCTCCTACACCACTGCTTCACAGGAAGTCTAAAAATGGGCCTGGAGAAGAAAGTAATGCTTAATTGTCTGGCAAAGTGCACAGGGGGATGAATAAGGCCACTGTACTCGGTGGCATAGCTGCGAAAAGCTTATATTTCTAAATTTGCTCCAATGTTGAACAAAGTCTGTCATCTGTGGAGGAGATTTTTACACCCATTTTCTGGGACATTATCTGTAATCATTTAGGATATTAAACCGCACCATCCAGCATTTTGTCTGTTTTGGACCAGCTAAATGGAAATTATGGCAAATTGAAAAATCCCCCTGAAAGACACTAGAGATAGGAACAGATCAGATTGGATGAAATAAAGTTAGACAGTAATCCATCGAAAACACTTTCTCGTTATTATTATCTTTCCACAATTAATGTTCAAATATCAGCTCTATTGGTGCTAAATGAAAGCCACTATGTCCAGTGTGAAAGTAAATCAACAATTGTTGACTGGTAACAGCTGTGATTTTAGCTGTAACAAAAAAAGTTAGTAATAGTGTTAAAAAAAAAAAAAAAAAAAAAAAGATCAATAGTCCAAGAGAATACTTTTGACATGACAGTTGGACAATTGCTGTAACAAAACTATTGCTTGATGTTTCATGAATAACACACTGCAACTCTCTAAAGTAAAACTAAGAAAATAACTTTCAGAAAAAAAAAAAAAAAAAAGAAATAGTGGTAATGTGGGTGTCTGATTTTCTAAAGATTGACTGTTGCAATTAAGAAATGCTATAAAGACAAAAGAAAGAAGTAGGGAAGTAGGTAATTAAAGCTATTAACCTCTGTAGTACATTACTTAATTTCAGACACATACAGAGCTTACTTTTCATCAGATTTGCAAATGATTAACTGCTTTGTAATTTAATTGTTTTCACTAGAGAAAGAGAGAATATGAATGCTTGTTACACTGCTGATCTGAGAGCCTGCTACATACTGGGCAAACAGTTTTCTGAGCCATAGCCCTGTTACACTTGAGCGAGCCAAATAATTTGCCAGTGTGTCGTTTGGAGATGTTTTGGCCCAAACACTTCCATGTTCATGAATCTTGTGTGACCTGAACTGTCCGCCGAGGTGTGACCGCACAGGGCATTCTTCAAAGTGACTCTGAAAAATAAAAGCACCTCTCAATGGCTGGAGGTGCCACAGACCAGGATTAATGCGTGTTATGTTTTTCACGTTTGGCTTTGAACTAAGTCGGTACAAGAGAAATGCCGGTGCCATAAACAGTGTGCAGTATTACTAGTGTCTATAAATAGCTAAAGGTACTTGGCAATTGTCCAAATGACTGCTTTTCCAGAACAACTCAAACATATGAAACAAAAATGTGAAGTTTTAGCAGTGATGGAGACATAAACATGGACTTTGAACTCCCCATGCACAAGTCCTACAGTATTTTCTCTTTTTTTCATTTCATTATGACACTTTTCAATAAGACAGAAATGTAGAGCCTGATCTCACATGAAAGTGTACATTTACCACAACATTATGCGACATTTTACGTATTATGTATGATTTGCACAAGTTCACGGCTGTTTTGCGTAATTATGGTACACATCGCAGTCCCAGTTCATTTCTATGGTTGTTAAGATGTGTTCTTATTTATGAATATTGACTTCCGGTTAGGCAGCGCCATGTAAAGACGTGTCACGTCGAGCTCTCCACGGGAATCGCCTTCTTGTAAAAAATTCGCTTTCACAGCTGCAAAACGGGGTCTCCGCTTTCCATCCTGTGCTGCAGTGATATCGTTGCACTACAAAAATGCCTAAAAAGCTCGCTAATAAGTCCGAAAATTTCGGTTCGAAATCTGAAGCTAACGCTAGCATACTGACCTAACCTGCTCGGACGAAGACGTCGAGGCTGGAAGCTCTTCGCGGGATAAAAAAGTTCTGGATGCAATTACTGCGCTAAAACAAGAGCTTTTTGACAAAATAGACGAGAAGGCATCTGAGACTCAAGTTGAACTGAGAAACACTGCCCGGGAGATAAACAAGAGGCTAGAGGAAACTGAGAGCCGCGTTGTGGACCTAGAGGCCGGAGCTAATGCTCACTCGGACTCCATTGCTAACTTGGAATCAGACTTGTCTGAAATGAAAAAGGCGCTGGCAACATTAGGCGCCCGGTGTGAGGATTGGAAGCACGAGCACGCCGCAACAATGTACGAATCACGGGGGTGAAAGAAGGACGTGAGTATGGCAAATACACTTCTGAATATGTGGCCAACGTGCTTAAAGAGACTTACAATCTGGACAAAGTGCCGTGCTTGGACATAGTGCACAGAACCCTCCGTGCAAAACCCTCGCACGACCAACCTCCACGGGCGTTTGTTGTTAAATGTCACTATTTAGCTGAAAAGTCCCTACTTTTGAAGAAGTCTGCTGAGGCTGGACTGATTGCCACCGCTGATGGGGATCGCATCCGTGTATTGCCCGATTTCACTCAAACCGTGAGCAAACAACGCGCGGAGTTCACGGAGGTACGGAATATGCTTCGTGGCTGTGAAGGAATCCGCTACGGACTGAGATACCCGGCTACTTTGAGGATCACTACAGCGGACGGACGTGAGAATACGTTTAAAGATCCCAAAGCAGCTAAGGAGTTCGTCCTGAAGGAAATAAAGAAGACATGACTGTATGTTAGCGGGATAACTGGTCACTAGCAATAACTGAGGTAACGTAAACACTTACTCATGTGAACTTTTTAATGTAAATGACGCTGTTGTCTCTTTTAAACACGGACAGACTTATTTCCTACCTGGTTCAAGTTGATAAGGGAGGCTGAGGTTCATTGTAATTGTAATGTATGTATATGTGATTAAAAAAAAAAAAAAAAAGAAGTATGGGGTTCCTGTGGGGGGTACCATGGTAAGCATTTTAAATGGCTAGTAGTATGAAAGTTTATTATCCGAAGTACAACAGTCCTCTTTTGGGACTAGTTTTTATTTATTTTTTGTTTTACTTTTTGTTTTTTAGGGCACTGTTCTTGCCCATTGTGTGTTGTCGGATAGCAGGTCAACTTTTACTTTTTATTTTTCTCCATTTATTTGAATATTATTTCATTTATTTTCAAATTTCACACAATTTAGGTGGGTTTTACGGTTTTCTATTCCACTAAATTCTCTAATGATGCAGTCTGCTAATAAGACCGTGCCCTTGACAACATTTGTCTCTTGGAATGTTCGGGGTCTCAATAATCCAATTAAACGCAATAAAATATTTTCCCACTTAAGAAAACTACATAGTTGCATTGTTTATCTACAAGAGACACATCTGCTTACTAAAGACCATGTTAAGCTGTCCAGAGAGGGGTTTACACAATGTTTTCATTCTGATTTTAACAATAAGAGCAGAGGAGTTGCCATTCTTTTTCACAGGGATGTGAAAAACATTAAGGGATAAAAATGGACGTTATGTGATCACTCAAGGCAAACTGTTTAATAGGCCCGTCGTTTTGGCTAACGTTTATGCCCCTAATTGGGATAATGTAAATTTTTTTATGAGTCTCTTCTCCCTTTGCCGGATCTTGATTCACATGACCTGATAATGGCTGGGGATCTAAATTGTACTTTAAACCCGACCATAGATCGTTCTAGTTCAAAAATTATACCACCAAATAAATCTGCTCGCTGTATTAATGAGTTTTTGGAAGCATATGGAGTGGTGGACCCTTGGAGGTTAAAAAATCCAACTTTAAAAACAATTTTCCTTCTTTTCCCCGGTACATCAAAGTTATTCGAGAATCGATTATTTTTTAATTGATAAAAAATTATTACCTATGATGACATACATAGATTATCATGGCATTGTAATATCTGATCATGCGCCTGTAATTTTGAAGTTGAGCTTTCCAGAGAACAAGCAAACGGCGCCTGCATGGAAATTCAATTCTAGATTGTTATCAGATAAAAAGTTTGTTGAGTTTATCATACGCAAATAGATTTCTTCATGGATCTGAATGAATCTCCTGAGATAAGCTGTTCCATAATTTGGGAACATTAAAAGCCTACTTGAGGGGACAGATAATTTCGTTTGTTGCTGCTGAAAATAAAAAACAAACAAAACGAGCCACGGAGTTACTTAATCGAATAAAGGACATAGATCAATTAAACTCAACAGCTCCCTCTTTGGATCTCTTTAAAGACGAATGTTACTTCAAACTGAATATGACACTGTTACGAATGTCAAGGCTATANTCATATATTTTGTTGTTTCAGTGCTTTTGTAATAGGCCGTGGGCCAGATATCGAAATCATTCACCCGTCTGGGGATTTTTGAAGACATATATTTCTGAAAACTACAGACCTAGAGCTATTCAAATCTGATTGTCTGCAAGCAAAATATTGGTGGGTGTGGCTGTGACACCCTTTCAAAGATCGGTACCCCCCAAAATTTAATATATTTATATATATGCCCATACACACTAAAAAGAGCCTTCTAATGATTTTAAGATGCATTATTAGGTCCTAGCCTGTAGTAGAATGTGTGGTGAAGGGTTATTGTATGAAAAAAGCTTGGTATTTTTTATATATGGCAATAAAATGCTAAAAAACAGTTAAAAATAAGCATCGTTTTTAATGTGTAAGTGCAGTTTTTCACTTACATTGGAAGCAAAAGTATTCAAATGTGCCTCAAATTGATACCATTTTGATCCCTATTCATTCTACCATGATGTACAAAACAGTATGAGTGCATAAAATGAATAATAACCCCTCCACATGTCAATATGTTAAAGAAACAATGAGAGGTTTCAACAGATCAATCTACAGTTCATATGTTGTGGCAGGCACAATAATATGGTGTAAGGTACATTTCTCTCTATATAGATGTTTTCTTTGTTATTGAATGTCTAAAATAAATAAAAATAAATAAAAATAATAATAATAATTAATTAATGTTAATAATAAAGTTAATGCTTTAGATAAGACTAAGGTTGATTCAGTTGTGTCTTTACAAAAGTGTCAGCGCCAGAAAAACTCCATGTGTTCTATTTGGTTGTGCTACTACATGTATAAGATAAAATCACTGTACTGACTTACATTATTAACCACTTAGAGTAAAGATTAGTGATGGAATCTTGGATCCGATACGATGTGCATTTTGATGCACATCGTATCGATTCATTTACGATTCATGTCTTCGAGTTAACGATCCGATTCAGTTCAATCTGTCCTCTGATCACCATTCACTTGACATAATTTTTTTGGTTAAAATAATTTTAAATATTGTGTAAGTGAGAATGTGTATTTTACACATAAATATTCATGAGTTTAATGCTGAAATTGTGAAACTTTGTAATACAAATTGCATAGTACATATTTGTCTGTGGCCAATGAGTTTTTCTAAAGCATAATACTAGGTTTAGTTTTCAGCAAATACAACAAACCCAGGCAGACCTATTGAAGAACTGTAAACCGGTTTCGGAAAACCAGTTGGCGCACGTGGTCGTGACCAATTGTAGTCTGATTTCAGACTCATGTAAACAGACAATCGGTCTGCAGCTGGATAAATGCAACTGAGCAGCTCACAACTCTTGACCACTGCACATTCCAGCAATAAAGTTAACATTTTCACAACCAAAAAGCTCCTGCACAAAGTGGCACATACAGTCACATATTTAAGCACAGGCTTAACACAGTCATGCTTAACACTGTTCAAATTGTTTAAAATCATCCCACATGTCCCAGAAAGATCAGTATGTAATTTTACAGACAATATTACCAACAGTTATTAATAATAAACTATATTTAGGTATATCAACATAACACAGTCTTAATCATGCAGTAGTGAATCTGATATAGCAGGACTTGTTTCTCCAGGGTAATCGGTTTACTCTCTTGCATGTAAACAGGAGCAAAACTGGTCCGACTGGTTTGAGGGGAAAACCAAATAGAGTCCAGTTTTCTAGCCGAGTCATGTAACCGCACTGACTGATCAACATCAATCAGGTGATCAGTGACACTGGAAAGGACTTCTGCTCTGCATTACCAGCCATCCATGCTTACAGTGGCTGTGACACCACAAGAGTGTTTGTGAGAAAGGGCAAAAAAACTACTGAAAACTGTACTGAAAACCCTAAGAGCACATCCTGTCAGACCTCAGAAGCCCAGATCCTAGATCGTAAAGCGTTTATGAGTGCGTTGAAAGGTGAAAAAGCGCTATATAAAAAGAGACCATTTACCATTTACATGGACAGGAGGAGACCTACTACTACAAGAACTTGTGAATGTGCTGACTGAGGACCCAAGCACCAAAGATGACAATGTTTTCCTGAACTTGATTAACTTGATGATGTTGTATTTGCTGAAAACTAGTGCTTTAAACACTCATTGCCTACAGACAAACTGAACAAATATATAAACGCACAAACAAATACATTGATACTGCATGACATGCAAATCATTATATGACCCAATATTTGTTCAGATGTATCTATTGGTGATGTCTTTTAAGCCATGTGATAAAATGTGTGCACACTGTTGAGAATCAGACATTAGGTGTAATAGTGCCAGTCCACCCATGATACAGGTGTGGAATGTGACCATTACACAGACACTCTGTAGACTTGGGACAATAAAAGGGCACAACCAAAATGTTCACTTTTGTCACTTGTCAACATGCCACAGATGTAAATCATGAGAGAACGTGCCATTGGCTGCTCACCGCTGGATTTTCTGTTACTGCAGTGGTAACTCAACTGAATGTGCATCATTCCAATATCAGCCACTTGAGGACTCACTTCAGAGAGACTGGTACCACAGTGAACCGCGCACATGCCCGCCGGCCACCTGTGACCACACCCGCATAGAACCAGTACATGCAGCTCCAGCCCCTGCGTGATCGAAGTCGCCCAACAACCATAACTGCTAATGAGACTGTTGGTCTTCACAACAGGCGGATTTCATCCCAGACAGTCAGGAACCGGCTGCGGGAGGCTCATCTCTGATGAGGTCGACCACACCAGGACCTCGACTTCACGGCATCCCGACGTCGGACGTGACTGGACTGGGACAATGTTCATGTGCGCTGGACACTTGCACGTTGGAGGACCGTGCTCTTTAGTGTCGAATCTCACTTCCAGCTGTACCATGCTGATGGCAGAGTCCGTGTTTGGTGCCGTTTGGTGAGCGTTATACTGAGGCTAACGTCCTGCGACAGGTGACTCATGAGGGCGGTAGTGTCACAGTGTGGCAGGCATTTGCCATGGACAGCGCACACGTCTGCATTTCATCAATGGCAACCTGAATGCGCAACGTTACCGAGATGAAATCCTGAGACCTATTGTTGTGCCCTTTGTGGAGCTCCATCATGTGACTTTCCAACAAGACAATGCCCGCCCGCACATGCCAGGATATGCAGGGACTTCCTCGAGGAGGAGGATATTCTGGTGCTCAACTGACCGCCGTACTCACCAGACATGTCGCCCAGAGAAAACCTCTGGGATGTTCTTGGTAGTGTGTCCGCCACCGGGTTCCAGTTCCACAGAACATTCCCCAACTGTGAGTGGCACTCCAGGAGGAATGGGACAACATCCCCCAACCCTCAACTGACAACTTGGTGATGTCCACGCGAGGCTAATGGTGGACACACAGTCACTGACGTCTGTGAACTTGGCCCATTGACCCTCATTGTGCTCTTGCTGCCATTACTGCAGGACTATGGCTTTAAAATTATTGCAATGGTCGCAAATTAAAGCTGAGTTGTTAAGAAAGATGTCCTGTTATTTTGGGATATGTACTATATTTTATGACATGAAAATAACTAAAAGTATTTGTGCGTTTTTGTTCTGTATTTGTACGAAGCAATTTGTATTACAAAGTTTCACTATTGCCATGTTTCAGCATTAAACTCAAGAATATTTATGTGTAAAATACACATTCTCAACTTACACAATATTTTAAATTTATTTTAACCAAAAAAATTATGTCAAGTGAATGGTGATCAGAGGACAGATTGAACTGAATCGATCGTTAACTCGAAGACATGAATCGTAAATGAATCGATACGATGTGCATCAAAATGCACATCGTATCGGATCCAAGATTCCCATCACTAATCTTTACTCTAAGTGGTTAATAATGTAAGTCAGTACAGTGATTTTATCTTATACATGTAGTAGCACAACCAAATAGAACACATGGAGTTTTTCTGGCGCTGACACTTTTGTAAAGACACAACTGAATCAACCTTAGTCTTATCTAAAGCATTATACTTTATTATTAACATTAATTAATTATTATTATATTATTATTATTTTATTTATTATTTTATTTATTTTAGACATTCAATAACAAAGAAAACATCTATATAGAGAGAAATGTACCTTACACCATCATTATTGTGCCTGCCACAACATATGAACTGTAGATTGATCTGTTGAAACTTTATCATTGTTTCTTAACATATTGACATGTGGAGGGTTATTATTCATTTTATGCACTCATACTGTTTTGTACATCATGGTAGAATGAATAGGGATCAAAATGGTATCAATTTGAGGCACATTTGAATACTTTTGCTTCCAATGTAAGTGAAAAACTGCACTTACACATTAAAAACGATGCTTATTTTAACTGTTTTTAGCATTTTATTGCCATATATAAAAAATACCAAGCTTTTTTCATACAATAACCCTTCACCACACATTCTACTACAGGCTAGGACCTAATAATGCATCTTAAAATCATTAGAAAGGCTCTTTTTAGTGTGTATGGGCATATATATAAATATATAAATTTTGGGGGGTACCAATCTTTGAAAGGGTGTCACAGCCACACCCACCAATATTTTGCTTGCAGACAATCAGATTTGAATGGCTCTAGGTCTGTAGTTTTCAGAAATATATGTCTTCAAAAATCCCCAGACGGGTGAAGGGGGGGTCCACCTAGCCCGTGGTCTATAATGCATTGAAGTTGGTAAGTGCATAGTTTATTTCTCTATTTTATTTATTCATTTATTTTTTCATATTTTATTCAATAAGTTTATACATTTAAGTTTAATGTTTCTGTTTTATTGTGTTTTAGTGACACAAGTCAGCAGGCCAGCTTGTCAAGTCAAATGTCAACAATAAACCTAACCTGATCAAATTATTACAACTCAAATACCAGTTCTTATCAAGATTATGTGTTGACATTGCTCAAATCTGTGTGTGTTATTTTATCATTGTTTAATCTGTGCCATATAATATAAAGTTAAAATTTAACCAGATCAAAATGAAAACAAGTATAGTATAATATGACTCACGTTTAAAACATTGATTGACCATGCATAAAACTGAACAACCACGTATATAAGCTGAAATGTTATCTATTGTTGGACAGATAGTGGATTATGTGCTTGTGGTCCCTCTCGTCTCCCTCTAAACGCTTTCAGTTCATTCAGCCTAAGTACTCTTATCAAGCCATTTCCTGCAGCTCCAGCATTATCCCCCCGTCTGTCTGCTGTGCTCTGTGTCCGTCTGAATCAGGCCTGCAGTGCAAATGTCACTCGCCTCGATGAGAAGGCCAAGTCAGACCAGAACTGAAAATAGGAGCTTGTTCGGATTGAAATATTTACTTTAAAAAAACCTATGGTGAGGACTGATAGATTGTATTGTCATTACAGCAAGATGAGACCAGTGTCCAATGGAAATAAATGAGCAAAACTAATCTTAGAATGTGAAGCAGCCACCTTGTTAGACTGGATCATTACTGGTAAAACATCTATCGCACTATAGAGCAGTGGTGGGCAATCTTTTTTTTTTTAACAAGAGCCATATTCAAATCCAAGTAAGTACCACAGGGCTGGACTGTGATTATTGCTACAGGCAAATTTCTTAAAAATAAATGAATAAATACTCAAAAATGTAATAAAATAGACTAATGTATTATTTTGTGTATTTATTGTGAAATGTAAGACCACCACAGCTAAATCAATTCAGAAAACAGTAATATAAAGTTTACCACTTATTTTCAAAAATGTTTCGGGCTTGATTAAAACTTGTCTGGCCCCGGGGCTGTAGTTTGCCCATGTCTGCCATATAGAGGATTATTTGTTTATCAACATGGGAGAAGCATGCATCCAGAGAGCAGGAAGAGCCACGACTGATTGACACAAGCTGTAGCAGCAACAATAGCCAGTGCTGTTGTCAGCTAACTACAAGAGTTTACCACTGTGGGAAAACAAAAATTATGCTGCACACGTAACTTTCAGGTGAGTGAAAAAACAGCATGAAAAACACTGTCTCAAGCTTCAGGAGCCAGACATCAGTCACACTGATTCATACCTGGCGGAAACAGCTAGTTCTTGTCCTGTTTCGCTGTATTAATCAAATAAGTTTCCACAGCCAACTAGATGGACAGCGTATCGTTCTGCAGATGAGCAGTACAGCCGAAAGTGACATGGACCCTCTATCCCTCTATATGTAGGGTGTCACATACAGGCCAATAAAACAAGATAACTAGTGTGACAGTTATACATTTGTATCTTTTATTATGAAAATACAGAAATGCACGCTGCTCCCATATTATATTACTTTCTTTCTCAGTGGCGCGAGAGAGGGTGTCAATGCTAACGCTGAAGTTTGGCAATTTGTAAAAAAAAGGGCTTTCATGCACAGACTTGATTAAAACTTCTACTAGTGTGTGATGATCCCACTCTATTGGCAACTTCAAAATCCTGACTTTTCTGAGATAAAAGCACATAGAAACCCAAGGACTATGGTACGTAAAGGTTTACCGGATCAAGTCAGACATATGAGATAACACAATCTCTGTAGTGAAAGAAGCTTGTCGTAAATATCATAAATAATGGCCATGGACACAAAGAAACCGAGCATCCAGAGTGGAAGACGAGGTGAATTTCCTCTTTTCACACTCACAAACACACCTGTCTGTCTGTGTTCAGTCTGGACTCTCGCTTTTATTTCTCACAAAGGGAAGTGTCACAGCCCAGCAAACAGGAACGGACTGCGCACTCACAGGTAGCTCACTGCGCTCCAGGAGACGGGCTTAACTAATACGACACCAAGGCAAACTGACAAAGAAGTAACTAAAGAGAAGAATGGGCTGGATTCAATGTCACTGGAACAGGTTTTGCACTGAAAACAGCAAGTCCTAGTCTCAATTTTTCAGAAGCACACACAAGTTTTTTTTTTGACTTGGGAAAGTAGAGAAGTCGGGCAAAAAATGTAATGATGAGATTTCTCAGCCAAATTATTGTGCAAGCTCTCTCTGATGTCTGTGGTCCATTATTCAACATGTAGCCTAATTGGATATGAATCGTTTCTCTCTTTGAAGTGCATAGATTAGACTTTATTTGCAGTATAAATGACTTTTGGTGTCATTTAAACATTTTCCTTCAGGTTGAACACCATTGCCATTGCCACCTTTGCTGCTGAGCGTTTTTAGTTTGTTAATTTTCTGAAGGTTTATCTGAACAAGTATATTAACATTCTCAATTATCAGCCTTACTTTTGCAACGCTCTTGACATCTGTGTTTCTGAAGTTCCTCATCTATAAGTCAGAAAAATCTGAAAGTAAATAATCACATTTACTTAGAAACTCTGATATTTTAATCAACCACACAAGAAATGATAAGATAACTTTAATTTTAATTGACCTTTAATTAACCAGAATAGTCCCACCGAGCTCATTTAGTGGTCCTTCTGTTTTTTCTTTTATCCTGCACCACGGCTAAAGAACATTTTTAATTTGAAATTTTCGATCCAGATTCAGTGCTTTGCAATGGCTTTTCTTCTCATCATTTTAAATACCTAGTGGAGGGACATGAAGTCTTACAGATCACCTACAGCCACAGGATAAAAAAGTCATACTTTTTAATATATAAGAATTTTCTTCAGAGTCTGTGAAAGCCTTCAGTCTTTTGTTGTGAGTATAGTATGTAACTTACTGCACATTCATCATAAGATAAAGCAGAGACGGGCTCAGACAGGACTTTAAAGCTATCATATGAACACAATTTTATTATTTGTGAGTCTATTTTACGAGTTTGCTACTTCAGTTCATTTCTATTGTGGATGTAAAGACATGTTCATGAATATTAACAAAATTATAATCTTAAAGGGGTCCTATTGTGTTTTTTAAAACTCTTTTGTTCACTGTAAAACCCCAAAATGATCTAAAACGACTTAAAAATAGAAACAGCTCCTGTGACTTCCTGTTTAAAACTGCAGAAGTTCTTAGCTCCGCCTTTTCAGTTTAAAATGCACCTGTAACAAGCAACAGATTTTTCAATGACTATTTTTGTTGTTGGAAAGTGTCTATTACAGTTTTGAACCATACATTCTTTGCTTTGAGTGTTACATTTTGAATTATAACTAGTAAATACAGACAAGTGGGCGGAGTAAAGAACAAAGTGGGCGGAGTGAAGCACAGGAAGTGTTTGAACACTTGAGCAAGAGCTGTAGAAGAAAAAAAGATTACTCAAACAATCAATTGAAATACAACTTTGAGTAAAATAATTAGTTATAACAAGGTTTAAATCATTGAGGCATTGATTTTACCTGATAGGCCCTCTTTAACCTGTTCCAAGCCTCAGACCTAAACATTTGTGTAACTTTTGTAACAGACGTGGTGTGTAATTGACATGCAGTTTGAATAGTGAGTCACAGTATGTAGAATACAATGTTGTAACAACTGAAAAAAAGATCTTGAAAAGTGGATATATACTTTCTCAGATATTCTACTCACAAAATAATTGATGCATTGAAGTGCTTTAAGATCCTTTTAACTGAACTGAAGTGAAAACCTTGATCGTGCACATTGAAAGTGCTCCTATTTTCTGGCTGTGTGTCGTACTTAAGTGCCATATAAATGCATCATTAATTTAAATTAACCGTAAAGCATAGACTAAACGTTTGTTTTTGAATAATCACAAACCCTTAAGAACATGTGTACTGTGACGGCTTCTTCTGATAATTTAAAGTTTAATTTCATGTAGTCTCACACCTGGTGACCATCATTCCTAGAGCCGCACAGGTGCCTAAGTAAGATAAAAGTAAAGTAAGTAAAACAAAAAAAATATATAAGTAAAATGATAATAATACACAATAAATTAATAAAATGCAAACAAATACATACTATTATCTGTGAATGAATATTTGATTTTTGGTGTATGTGTTTGTTGTTGAAATTAGTTGGTGCGAGTAGGCTAAAGCATTTTCTAAGATACATTTTCTGTTCTTCTAGTTGCCTTTTGCAAAGTTATCCACCTTACCACCTTCATTTTCATATTAGTCACAGTCAGTTCCTCCTTTTACTTTCCTGAAGGCCACCTCCACTGCGCTGCCTTTGAAAAGAACTCAATGGTAAGTTCGAGCTGCTGACATCAAACTGCAGGAGCCTGTTGATCCTCCAAACTTTGATTTTTACTGCGGCGGAAATAGGATTTGAATCCCATATAATACACAATCACCCGGACCTATGAACATAAAGCAAGACTCATCTCCTCATGTTACAGACGGTTTCAGCACACCCTGAGGAACATTTGCATAGAAATGTACAGGCATGTATCATTTACATTATTATTGTGTGGGTGGATCAAAGCAACGATGAATCTTACATAATGAGAGCTACTTTCATGGCTCAATGTCTTTTTCACAGCTGTTTGTATTTACTGTGGAATTGTAATTTGGCTGCAACAATGAAGATGTTCTGGTTGCTGATGATTGTAAAGTTCCCACGACGTTTGACTACCACAAGCCGTGACTGAATGATGAATGCATGCTGGTGTAAAGCATGGTGTTCCGGTCATGTTTTCAGCATAATCATCCAGACGTAATTGACCAATTCAAATGCAGTATGGAAAAGAATACTAATCTGACCAACATACGTATATACCACAAGACATAAATAGTGTAGGATGAGCACGATTTCACTCCTTTTTTTGTATATATGTTACACCATAATATAGCACGAGTCGATACAAAAGCTTAAAATGACAAAGTTTTTCATTGCGTAAAATACACAGGAGTTTTGGTTGAAGCCACGTGGGGACATTTTGTTTAGGTTTAATGAGTATGTTTAGTCTTCAAGTTACTAAAATGGGTAAGTTTAGGGCTGGAACTTGGGATAGGTTAGGATAAAGATGACGTAAAATATTAATAAATATTAACACATCTTTACAACCACCATAGAAATGAACTGGGGCTGCAACGCGTGTCATGATTAAGCAAAGGCGTGAAATCGTGCTAATAATACACTACTGACATGTCTTGTTCTGACGTGGTATACACGTATAGGCTTTCTTGTGAGATCTGGTTGACCTGACAGGAGGTATGGATGGAAGACAAATCTTGTCTTAACATGAGCTTTATTATAAGGCTTTATTGTTTACCCAAACAATAACTTTAGGTGTTTCTTTATGATTTACTGTAGGTACAAGCTCAAACCAAGCCAAAATAGTGTTCAAGGGTCATTTTGAGCGGACAATCCTGAGTGAGCAGTGGCTCTACTCCAAGCTCCTTTTTGCTTTGTACCGTCCTGACACTGACAACGGGGAAAACCACTGTAAAACTGACATTAGATTAGGGCATTAGTAGCTATGGTCTTGATCCAGATCTCAAGATGTTTGACATTATCATTTCAAACAACTGTAGGTGCACATTTGTTTAGTTTCATGTGACAAACTAAAGAAAATCACTGGATGTTCTGTTGTGTAACTGAATACATTTTCTTGCCATTGATAGAGCACAAGTTTATTCAATACAACTGAGTTGAATAGAATTAATATCTTTTTGCTATTGTTGTTCCTCAGTGTGAGTTGTTCACTTCAGTGCCATTCAAACACAATGGTTCAGTCGTGTATAAATTTCCATTCATTGACTAACCTTTTGTGTTTCTGTATTTCCATAGAGAAGTGTACACAAATCATTGCTGACAACACTGAGGGTCAATTGCAAGTTCATGTGCTATTACTAAACTGCACCTTTTACAAGGTGTTCACAGTCAGCAGGTTAAGAGAGAACAAATGATCAAATCCAATGGTAAATAGCTGTATTGATTTACAATATCATTCATTCTGTCCGTGGAGTGTATGTTACTCTAAGATATATTCTCAGATTGAATTTTCATTAGCAGTTTATAGAGCAGTGACCGCTCAATCCTTGGTTACCAAAAAACAGGGCGTGTAATTTTATTTTAACCGGAACTTTGATAAACCTGTGGTTATTAAAACATTTTGCAGAATTTTAAAGTTTGAGCATGTTTTCTTAGACTGAAAACAACCGCATTATGGATGTCAGTTAGCATATAATTGGCTGGTCTGCAACTGACCTGCAAACAGAATGTTTATTTTTTTGGGAATCTTTACTTCTGTACCACAGCGAACATCCACTGTTAAGCTCCATACACAACAAAAACTTTATGCTGACAATTAAAAAGTTATCGAGCTCTTGTGCTGTGCTGCTCCTTCACATGTGAAGAACAAGGAGGAATACTTTTTAAAAACACATACACTGAATATTTGGTATAACTAACTGCCTATTGCTGTCCAGCACTATACTGACTTTGGACTGAATGTTCCACATATGGTAGAACAGGGTTTTGCCAAAATTATATTTATTTGAGATTTTTTTCCCCTAAAATGTGCCCATCTGGGAGATGCAGATGTCGGGTGCTTGCCAGTCTTGTTTCGGCAGCTGCTGAAATCCTGCGCCTGATGGTGTGATTCTGTCAGAGCTCGCAGATATGTAGCTGTGGACTTAAACTGGTGCAATCAGAGATATTATCTAACCAAAGATCGATGTTTATGTTCACAAGATGAATGCATAAAAAATACAGAAATAAACCTTTGTCTTGTTTTGGTTTCTCACCCAACCAGAAGGCTACAAGCGCACCTTGCTTTGTGTTGCCAGATTCTATAACAGTTCTTGACATCTAATAACCTTAATCCAGTAATGTGCACAAACAGCAAAGGTTGACATTGATTCATGCAATAAAAAGTTGTATTAAATAATATATATTCACTAAAAACAAGTTTCAAAATAAAATTGGTTTGCTAAGGTGATTGTGGTTGATTGTGTTAGAATGTATTGTTCTGTAAAGCCTTGGCAAAGCAGAGAATAACATATTTTTTCTCCTTTGCTAAAAAAGTCTTTGCCTGTACTCCATACAATATTGATTTATGGTTGTTATTATAGCAGACAAAAGGCTTTAAATTCCGGCAAATAGAACTTGGAAGCCCGTAAAAACTGCATGGTATAATTCCCTGTTGTTGAGGTCATCTATTTACATCTTTTAATTGTCACAACAGCAAACAACAAGCACAAGGAACTGCCTCCTACACCACTGCTTCACAGGAAGTCTAAAAATGGGCCTGGAGAAGAAAGTAATGCTTAATTGTCTGGCAAAGTGCACAGGAGGATGAATAAGGCCACTGTACTCTGTGGCATAGCTGCGAAAAGCTTATATTTCTAAATTTGCTCCAATGTTGAACAAAGTCTGTCATCTGTGGAGGAGATTTTTACACCCATTTTCTGGGACATTATCTGTAATCATTTAGGATATTAAACCGCACCATCCAGCATTTTTGTCTGTTTGGACCAGCTAAATGGAAATTATGGCAAATTGAAAAATCCCCCTGAAAGACACTAGAGATAGGAACAGATCAGATTGGATGAAATAAAGTTAGACAGTAATCCATCGAAAACACTTTCTCGTTACTATTATCTTTCCACAATTAATGTTCAAATATCAGCTCTATTGGTGCTAAATGAAAGCCACTATGTCCAGTGTGAAAGTAAATCAACAATTGTTGACTGGTAACAGCTGTGATTTTAGCTGTAACAAAATAAGTTAGAAATAGTGGTAATGTAGGTGTCTGATTTTCTAAAGATTGACTGTTGCAATTAAGAAATGCTCTAAAGACAAAAGAAAGAAGTAGGGAAGTAGGTAATTAAAGCTATTAACCTCTGTAGTACATTACTTAATTTCAGACACATACAGAGCTTACTTTTCATCTGATTTGCAAATGATTAACTGCTTTGTAATTTAATTGTTTTCACTAGAGAAAGAGAGAATATGAATGCTTGTTACACTGCTGATCTGAGAGCCTGCTACATACTGGACAAACAGTTTCTGAGCCATAGCCCTGTTACACTTGAGCGAGCCAAATAATTTGCCAGTGTGTCGTTTGGAGATGTTTTGGCCCAAACACTTCCATGTTCATGAATCTTGTGTGACCTGAACTGTCCGCCGAGGTGTGACCGCACAGGGCATTCTTCAAAGTGACTCTGAAAAATAAAAGCACCTCTCAATGGCTGGAGGTGCCACAGACCTGGATTAATGCGTGTTATGTTTTTCACGTTTGGCTTTGAACTAAGTCAGTACAAGAGAAATGCCGGTGCCATAAACAGTGTGCAGTATTACTAGTGTCTATAAATAGCTAAAAGGTACTTGGCAATTGTCCAAATGACTGCTTTTGCTGGCTTTTCCAGAACAACTCAAACAAGTGAAACAAAAATGTGAAGTTTTAGCAGTGATGGAGACATAAACATGGACTTTGAACTCCCCAAGCTCAAGTCATACGATATTTTCTCTTTTTTTCATTTCATTATGACACTTTTCAATAAGACAGAAATGTAGAGCCTGGTCTCACATGAAGGTGTACATTTACCACAACATTATGCGACATTTTACGTATTACGTATGATTGCACAAGTTCACGGCTGTTTTGCGTAATTATGGTACACATCGCAGTCCCAGTTCATTTCTATGGTTGTTAAGATGTGTTCTTATTTATGAATATTAACAAAATCCTGATCCTAATCTTAACCTGCCCCAGACCTAAACATTTTAGTAACTTGATGTCTTGATGTCAATGTTTTGTTTGGAACTTTAACAACCAATCAGAACACAGCTCCAGGCTTTGCTGGCTAGCAACAACTCTGACAAAGTATAAAGTAAAAGAGGTAATACACACCTGTGTGCAAACGTTTGACTTATCATCATTACTCTGACAAGTTTGACTTCCAGTGGACACAGTGCTGCCCTCTGGCCTTTACTAGGGATGTCACAATCTTGTGATATTGCAATCCCAAAATTCATCACATGATGACATTAAACAGCATGACCCACATCAAAAATAGTTCTGAGTTCAGAACATTACCACACATTTTATGCAGCCATGAAGCCATATTTTTTTGCACCAAGAAAAAGAATCACTGAGAGATAAAAAAGAATGACTGGAAATTTGACTTTAATGTTTATTCTTGTTAGCATAATCTCAATATTGTGGGTTCTCATGTTGCAATATTGTTACAAAGATCATATTGTGAGCTTCAAATTAAAAAAATATCGCATTGTGAGCTTTGCATACCATTACATTCCTAGCCTTTACACAGACTCCACTATTGCCTCAATGTTTGGTTCCATTTTTGTGGCCTAAAATTGTGTCACATGTAGCTGTAACTTGTGTTGCTTGCCCCCTGCACTGTTTGCTTTTATAATGACATGTTATGTGACACCCACTGACACTGGCAAATCAGTGTGATATCACCCATTACCACTGTGAGAGAAATAAAAAATAACAAATTAATAACATGCCAGAACAGTGGTGCAGGATGTTTGATCATGTTTTCATTTGTTGATCTAACTAATTGTACGTTTATCTGTAATTTCATGTTTTTACAGACGATTAGCAACCACAATGTAATGTTAATAATCTTTGCAATATGTCATTATCTGGGGTTCACGTTCACTCTGAATGTGCCTGTAGTTGATGTCGTAATTAAACGTAATACTAAGATGCACTAAAAAACATAAAACTCTGTGTTTGAGTGAGCTTGCATGGGCACAAAAGAACTATTATTTGGCTTGTAGTTCTGTTTGTTTAAAGATTTCCCACTTTTAATGAAGCTCCAAATAATGGTTTTAACTTTCTATTTCTACTGAATTGTATAGCTGACTTTTCACCTCCAAGATGTTACACAGTGCATCTTTAAGTAAAAACTGAATAAGTACACACTAAAATTGAAAAGTCAGACTGTGGAAAAGACATTTCTTCTAGCTCCAGCTTTTACCTTGTTTTACCTGTGGAGTCATGCCTTACAATATTTATACATCATATGCCAAGTCTGATCATCTACAACCCTTAACCATACCATCTGTGTACATCCTCTGCCTTTTTTCCCTTCAAAACATCATTTGTGCCTACCTGGTTCTTCTTTTGTTTTGTGCCTAATGGAAATCTTTGTGTGCCTCTCCACCTGGGGAAATAAGTGTGCTATCGCGGTTTCAGAGGGAATAATTACACGTGGAAGTATAGAGCCTTACTGTGGTGTGCCGTGATGTATTTCTCACTATAATTATCCTTATGTAGTTTGTTTTGTTTGCTATAATGGTTCTACTGAGCTATTTAGTGCGTTTTGTGTGTGAAACTGTCATGGGAAACCTGCTGAAATCCAGGATCTTTCTATAGTTTAAAGAAAACAAAAAAAATCTAAAGGTTTTGTTGGCCCAGCAAAGAATAAAGACACATCAGTTATCTTTTTTAATCACTACACTAGGCCCCCAGCGGAGTTCTTTCTCGAGGCTGCATTTTCAAACTTAAAAAAATTACTTATATTAGTGTCCAACGCTCAAAAACTGTCTGTTAACACTATAGCACTGCTTAAAGATAATGAATTACTCTAATATTCATATGCAAATGATTCACAGATGAAACAGAACCTATTTGAAAAAGAATAGAAAAATAACAGACTTGTTAATTATCCCCCCCAAAAATATGTCCAAACTCAAGCATAAATAATTTTGTCTTCTCATGTTTTAGTTATGATTTTGTTTGGTGTAAAAGCTTCTTTGGAAAATATGTATCATAGTTTCATAGCAGTTAAGTTGCAGTTTGTGAAGAAATCGGCAAACTATTGAAAATGACAGGAAATAAAATTATTCTATATGTTATAAAAAGTGACATTCTTTCAAAAATGCCAATAGTTTGCTCACAACTGACACATTTCTTGCTGATTTTTTTTCATCAGATAGTAGCCCTTGTTTGCAATATTGTTGCTAGGTAACAATTCTGGATTACATCTACTGGCATATTTGTTTGGCTAAAATACAATTGTAAATGGCATTAAAACAGCCAGTCTGGGTGAAAACAGTGAAATATGTATAAAAGTCTTAAATTAAATCATTCACAACATTTACTGCAAAGTCTGGTCTTATCTGTCACTTTAAGTAATAACTTGCAACATCAAAATTACTGGATTTCACAACTTAGCTAAACAAGTAGTTTACAGGAATGATTGTTATAGGTCATCATTTTAAAGCACTAAGTTCAGCAGTTTGATATCGACAGAAAATAATGATTTTCATGTCTCTCTCAGGCAGTTACGCTTGTAGCTGACCAGCACACTGGAGAGCTGTTACAAGAAAAAGTCCACAAGGCACATTTTCACTAGACTACATGTCCAGTGTTCTTGCAGAGCTTGTGGAGTCAGTGTATTATGAGTTCTTTTCCCCCTAGTTTGTGATTGATCAGATATTTCATGATGCAAAAATGAAATGTATTGAAAACACAGAAAGTACTGTCCAGGGTTATTATTATTTTTTGTCAAACCTGGTCCTTGATTTGATTCATTGATTTATTTTTGTTTCTATTAGGGTTGCAGGTGAATAGAGCCTCTTCAAGTGACTTCGGGCTTAGGTGGGGAACACCCCGGACAGTGGCCAACTCGCAGGGTTAGGGTTAACACACAGACAGTCAATCATTCTCTCTCTCTCTCATTCATGCATTCACTATAGGAAATTTACATTGATGCAAAAAAAATGACCTACTCAAGGTGGGAGGAAGCCAAGTACCTTTTGGCAACGCAAAACGTGCTCCACTGTAGTTTGAAACTCCATACACCTTTTCTGTAATCATTTCAACCTTGAATTTAAGACTGTAGCTATTGTTTTAGCCTATTGCAACTTTTGTGCAATAGAAACTCTAAACTTTATAACTTTGGAAAGTCCAGACGGCTGTGGTTGTGATTTTGGCCATTTAAAAATATTTTTTCATGTGATTTAAAAACACGTAATTTCAACTGAACAAAAGGTGAAACAAAACATTCAGTGTTACTGTATTGAGCAGTATAATGGTTCCTACTAAAATACCCGGTAACTTCAAAACTAATACTTAGAGACATCACAAGAGCATGTTTTAAGACAGTGCGGATGTAGTTTAGTTCGACCTGTTTGTCACTTCAAAGAGTGGTTCTATGTGGATGAAAGTTCACAAATAGATTCTAAAAACACAAAAATATTTGAAATACTTCTATTTTGAGCAAATTTTTTTTTGTGGGAGGACCCCCAGACCCTCCCTCTATATGCAAGGTTTCAAGTGTTCATATACTTTTTAAAAAAAACGGTTGCCTTAACCGTAAGCTTCTGGGCCACTTTAGTTCTTCAGTCCACCCCTGACTAGAAGAGAACCCAAGCTACGTGGGGAGAACATGCAAACTCCACTTAGAGACAGCATGAGATGTTTTTTTGCTTCAATCCTTGAGTTGAACCCACAACTCCTAATTGGGAATCCAAAGCTCCAACCACTCTGCTACCATGCACCCCAATAAATTATTTTTCTTTCCTAATATTTTTCTTTACTGTACAAATGGATAGAGGACTTCATTTTGTTCTTACAGTGTCACTATGGAAACCATAAGCTCTAATAAATAAGTATATTTAGTATGGATACTCAAAACAGTAGGCTATCAAATAGATCAATGGTGGTGTTTAAATCAATTCAGTTCTGGTGTTGGGCCATGTATCAAACTGAAATCGTGAAACGTAACAAAACAGAAACGTCCCATCCCTAATATTTACATATCTTGTAAAAAATAACCATAACCTACTCTCTTGATACTTAAAAACACATTTAGCATGTCCTTTTTGACTCCAAAGAGAATACAATCTTAAATATGTGACAAAGCAAGACAAAATTTAGAAGAATAAACGTCAAATAACGCACAACATAAACTGCCATCAAAATAAGAAAGTGCACAGTTTAATGCCTGGCAGAGCTCAAATCAATTCCTCACTGTGAGCCATTGGTGTTGCTCAGTCAATTTTGTCTGGCTCCATTCACTGAGCAAAGATAAGCTTCACTTGTTAAAATGACTATTGACGAAAATGATTTAAGATAAGTTACACATTGTTCTAAAGGAAAGAAATTGGCAGTTAAACCTGAGATAGTTGTGAATTTGCATACCAATAACGAGAAGAGATTAATCAACGTTTAGCCAAACAGTCCATGTCTTACTGCAAACAAGCTGTGTGTGTCTGTTTTAATGAAAGTGTGTAATGAACAGAGCTGGAGTCAGTCATGAGTTGCTTTGTGCTTATCTGTGACAGCGACAAAGAGCCCAAACATTGGAGAGCACTCACTCTAAAAAATGAGAATAAGCCACAAAGAGAGGCCTTTGAAGTGTAAAGGAGTCAAAGAGGACATGGAGGTATTTGGATGTTGGACAGACTTATTGGAGAAAGGAATGAGCTGATGTAACATGAGGAGGAAGTGATTTGGCGATAAGGAAAGACGGATAATCAGGTCGGCTCAGATCAAAGTCTCACAGTTAAGTGGAAAGGTTGTCACTGTTGCTCACGGCGATAATTTAGAAGTAAGAAAAGCTCTTCTGATGTTTTTTGTATGTATGTGCAGAGGAGAAAATATGAGACAGTCTTGAGATGACAGGTGCAAAAAAAAAAGATTTGAAAGTTGAAATATTTTAGAAGTTTTAACTCAGTTTGAATGAATGCAGTTTACTTGGCAACTGGGAGCAAGCTTACATACATCCATGCATATTAAAAGTATAAAAATATAATAAGTTGATACATTTATAATAATCATCTACATAGTATTTAAAGATCTATTATGCAAAATCAACTTTTAGGAGTGCTTAGCAATGTTATTGTTGTTTCCCCCAATCATGTAATCTCCCAAAGTTGAGTTTAGAATGATTCGAGTAATCTTTATTCTCCTGAACACACAGTGTCATTACTCCATAGTCCCTTTCACCTCAATGTGTTCTCACGGAAAGACTGTCTAAATCAGGCCATGCAGAAAGATGATTTTTCTTTTCTGGTTTGTCTACACGTCGTTGAGTTGACTCGCTATAGAGCATTGGAACCTACGTCACTGCGCAATGCAATATGTTACGCGGCAGCCATGTTGCTCGGCAAAACAAACACGGCAGGAAGAGCCGAGCTATGCGTTTAGCTTTAAAATATGCGTTTAGCTTTATTATAATTCATTTCTTTTTTTTAAATGGCCAATCTGCCATGTTTGCATTTGGCTTTTAAAACCGATATACGGACATGTGTCGTGCAGGGCCATAATTAGTCTCAGCATGGTAGATACGGCAGCTATTGGACCTGTAGCCATCAGGATTAGCCATCAACAAACACAAACTATGAACAAATCTGAGGCTTTTGGCCAATCCAGACCTATCGACTACATTTACGAAAGTTCAAAGCTTTAATTAAAGTAACTGTTAAGTGTGCAAACATTTCCGTGTTTTATTTGAAATGATGAGTAGCTCTAAACAGCTGCATCTGAGCTAAAGGCTAAGTGATTTCCCATGTTGTGTTTGGTCTGACTGTCTAAAGACACTACATATCCTCATGTACAGGTTATTCATGTGAAGACTGGATTAATAACTTCAAAAATATTATGAAATCAACATTTTATTTATACATTTTTTGACTTTTATGGGCAGTGACTTCACAATTCATGTGTTTGTGATGGAGGACAAACGTTTCTATTCACATTAAATCATGTCATATTTGTAGCAGTCACAAAAAAAATTCTTGGAGATAACCTGGGGCGTTTTTGAAGTTTATGTCGGTCCTTACAGCTGTAAATTAATCCTGCTCTGTGCTTTAGTTAGATCCAGCAGAAGTCTTGTTAAACGAGGCTTCCACAGAGAAAACTCGCCAAAATATAGTCCATCTATCCACTTGAACATGTAACCTGACAGTGCAGTCAATCACACAGCAAGTTTTTGGAACAAATATGTGATGATAAAAGGCACTTTACATGCTTCGAGGTTTGTACTTCCGAACGGCTTCCTAATGCGCCGCGCTTTGTTTTTGCCGAGCAACATAGCGGCTTCAATCCCATCAGCCATTGCGGGGCGGATTTCGTGACGTCACCTTCCAAAGCTCTATGAAATGTGAGGAATAAAGATGATATTTTCTGGGGTCTTATAGACACATGTTTTGGTTGAGATTAGGATTAGATTTTCATTAATATTCATAAATAATAACAAGCCTTTACATCCACCAGAGAAATTAACTGGGGGAACATTATATGTTACAGACATGCAGAAAATAGAGAATGCGTTCACAGAACATGCTATTTACATTGTGTTGTATTGATGTGCACTTCACCTTTCTTAAAGGAGACCCAGGTAAAAAATATTTTTCTATGTTTTTAAACTTGTTATAACTGCCTTCTCTCATCGTTAGTTTAGTTAAAATCTTATTAAGACTGATTCTTACATGTTTGAATAATCTTAGTTTGTCTTGATGATTGAATCCTCAGAAAAGCCCTGTCCTCACCTACCACCTACAAATTTTTTTTTGAAGACCGAATATGCTTTGTTTGCAGGCATAGACTACATGGATCTTGTTAAGGTCATTATGTGAATTTACAGAAGAAGTTGAACAATGAGATCAGGTTGGCAGTCTTGAGTCAGTACTCTGGGTCAACCTGATTAATGTACACAGAGAGAACATGCAAACTCCAATCCCCCAAAACCTTGTCTGATCCAGAAATCTTTAAACAACTGAACTTTTGTTTGTTGTTCAAAGATTTCTTTTGAACAACAAACAACTGGTTAGACATTTCCATGCTAGTCCCTATAGTCACTATTAGTCAGAATAAATAATTCAGGATTACACAGTTCAATTCAGCACTTAAGTGATTAATGATGTCTAATGAGTCAAAGTGCCAAATGACAGACTCATTACCAGCCCCTGAATCCTTCTTCCATCGAACAGATCTGTGAATGAGTAATCTTACACACACCTCTTTGCACGTTGTATGCTTACAATAAATCCAACGTCACCGGAGACTGTTATAGCGTTTAACCTGGGCAGCCACCTTAAGAGAAAAAAACAGGTGTAAATGAGAGTGTGACACACTGCATGTGAGAAGCCGTTAGCCAAGATTGCAGTCAGTCAGTCTGAGTTTGACCTCTGGGCCTGGAGGAGTGTTGTAGAGGCGGTGGCATGTGCATCAGTAATGTAACGTTGAGGCGCATTGAGGTGTAACTAGCAACAATCACACACAAACGTCAGCAAACAGAGAAAAAGGAGAGCTGTCATCTACAGCAAAGATTTTCCTCTCTCCTTCTGTCTCTCTCTTTCTCTGCCCTTGAAAATGTGCTTTACATTTGTGACAACATCATCACTGCTGCTCATCACAGTGCAAATTTAAATTCTAAGATAAGTGCTTTTCTAACATCTGATTCTGCTTTGAGCGGCCAACATGTTGAGCTTTACAATAAATCAAAAATTATGAATATTTTGATAAAAATATTTAGACTTGGCGATGACTGACGACATCTGTTCAGCGTTGACACTTTGATGAATCACTGGTGATAATTTGGGGCTTTCACTGTTTTGACGATCTGAATTAAGTAGGATACAGTGCATTCATCACACAAGGTGACTTTGGCAAGTGCGACTGTTTTATGTGTGCTGTCAGTGACTGAAAAACCAAACATTAGCCTATTGTTTAATTGCTGCTTCTATGAGACACGCTGCCATTACAACAGATGGTTTTAATGTTGTCAAATTAAAATAGTCAAAACTGCGATAAAAGTAAACATGAGGGACCTATCAGAATGGGGAACTAAGGATGGGGTTCAGCTTAGCTTTAACATTATGGGATAATTTCTCTTGCAGTACAATTTATGAAGCATGTGTACATACAAAAATGTCACATATGTTACTTTGCACATTTATGATTTACAGAAAGTCAACTTGACAGATATGAGACATTTCTGAAGATGGCTCGCAGGTAACATCCAAAATGTGTCACTGGTCTTAACTAACTAACTGAGTAGGACCACACCTCTGCCTTTCTCTGGACACTTTTCCAGCAGCCTTCTTATCTTCTTATCCAAGCTGGGCAGATTGCCGAGATGGAGCTCCTACATGAATCTCACGCCAGCCACCATGCTTTATTGTCTGAGATACATGAAGCATCAGTCTCACTTAAAAAAAGAACTTTACTCATTAGGAATAGAAAATTGTTCGAAGTATGTTGCTCATGCAACCACTGACTTACACACACTCTCTGTAGTTGTATAATACACACAATAATACAATGATAGCCATGAGGTCTGAAGAAACAAAGCGTGAACTTGTGCAAGACCTTACTGAATGTGCATTATTATGTTGCATTAATAACTGATGGTGGACCTCTAAATATGCACACTAATTATTACTGTTTACTGTTCAAATGTTGATTAAAAAAATACAAGTTCTGAACACTAACATTAGTGTTTTTTTTAATGTTTGGTTTATTTTGTGTCTTAAGTAAAAAAAAAAAAAAAGGGAATATAGATAACCTAACAAGCAAACTAACTAAAAAAATCGAAAACTGAATCGAATTGTGGCTTAAGTGAAGTTTCTATTACTTGTTTGACCTGGTCCTTGCAAGTTATGAAAATTACAGGTATTATACATACACTATAGTGATGCGCGGGTCAGCTTTTTTTGGGACCCGCCCCGCCCGACCCGATTTAAAACTCAGCCCGACCCAACCCGGCCCAAAAAATGTGCTTAAATTTCAGGACCCGACCCAACCCGAACCCGCAAAAATTAAAACTGCATAAAACGTTGTTTTTTTTTGCGAGCTGCGGCCTCTGCGGGTACGTTTGTCTGAAATGAGCACATACACTTTTATCTGTACAGAGTAGCTCCTCTTCTCGTCACACACAATCTTGTGAGAGCCGGGTTGTTGTTTACAGTTCAGCAGCGGAATGGACGACTTTCATGGACTTATTTTTGCAGAGAAAGTTGTTTTCGTAGCGCTCAAAACGATAAGATTATGTCAGCAGCAGGAAGCGGCATCTACGGACTTCAGCGGCTGTTTACTGAGCATGTTTTTGGCCGCTGCTCGCAGAACGCAAATGCAAACTGGATTTACTCGTGGATTTAAACAATGCGTCGGGATTTTAAGCAGAAAGAAACAGAACGGCGGACTTTTACCATGGATCTGCAAAGCCCTGTGATGTGGATACGAACAACTGGATTAATCTCCTTCAGACAGATGTATTTTAAGCTTCACCTGGACAGTGGACCTCGTCAGACTTCTTCGTCAGACATTCACGGTGAGTAAAAAGCTTGTTTGCGAGGGTTATTTAAAAGTCAACATGCTCTGGAGTCTGGAAGTTTCTCCAAGTGAGGATTTGACTCTTTCCGTTTAGTTTACAATGATGAAGTTCAAGCTGGAGCATTGTGTAGTATGTGTTTATGACTGAGTCGAACGTGGCTGCCCCGTCTCCACAGAACAACGTTCTACTTGTAGTTGAACTCTTGTCCATCTTTCTTTCTGTTTTATAGCCAGTTGTAACCTAAATAAACTAAGCTCAGAAGGCATAAGTTGTGTCTTATGTTAAACAGAATTAACGTGCTTGACATGAGGCTTAGTGGACTGACGTTCACGTCACTTGAAGCCAAAGCATGATACGAGCGTTTGAACATGGGTTTAGACCCGACCCACCCGCACCCGACCCACTTCTTTAAATTGTGCTATCCGACCCGCCCGAACCCGCGGGCTGACCGCGGGTCCCGCGGGTTACGGGTCGACCCGCGCATCACTAATACACTATATATTAATAGGTTTCTTCCACTTTGAGAAAAAAGTTAACTTTCAAAATACTGAAATAATATTGGCGTTGCTAGTTCGCTCTACATTATGCATAGGCAAAGCAAGTTTTCTGCCCCAAAAGACACATCTGTTTCCTTCAGTACTTTGCAATTGTGTCAGTTCCCTCTGAATTTCATCCAGGTCAGACGCTTGTGAGAGGAAAGCCTATTTATTCTGCAGTCAGGTGACCTCTTGCCAGCTTCACGCTGTGTAAATTGCTCACAGTTAGCACTAAAAACACGGAAGGCTTGGCGGCAGGCACCAACCGGGCCGAAGCAGTGCCAGCTATTCCCATCCCAGCTGGAGCAGGAACACATGCACAAAGTCCTGCTGCTCGCTGAGGCGTCTGTAACCTCAATTCAAATGTGAAAGTAGAAAGTGTCACTCCTGCTCTCCACTGTTTCCAATGCATCTCCGTCTTCTACTGCTCTCTCCGTGGGAATATTATTTTCTTATTATATCTCTGATCTGAGCCGGGACCATCTGCTGGAGACCATCTGCATAGAGGCCTGGAGACAGAAGATGCAAATCCTATTTACATTAATACATTTACAATTATTCCCCAGTGTAACTTAATGAATTACTCTGCCTAATTCCCAAGCGCTGATGTTTTATGCATTAAGACTTGAGTTAGCATTTAGCTGATCTGGTTTTATTGAAGAAAAAGTGCATCAATAAAAAATAATAAAAAGTTAATCGATCATCGAGTATTAGCAACACATATTGACAATATTTGTATTGTCCGAAAAGCAGGTGTTTGCGAGGGTAGCATGCTGTGTTGCTGTTTTGTTGTTGTTTAAAAAGCAGAAGTTGGTCCATGTTAACCTATTTGTAATTCTCATAAGTCTCAAGTTTTGACTTCAAGTCCAAGTCAATTCCCAAATCAAAAAGAGAGATAAATCCCAAGTGAGGGAACAGTCAAGGATATCCAAGTGATCTGCTTTTATTTTCTAATTGTGAATATATCTTATTTTTGTGTAATTTCATATAGATTTCTACAAATGTAAAACACATTTCTGAGGAAAGTTTAAAAATAAATATTTTTACGATGGCAATAACAAAGTTCTCTGAGCATGTTTTAATTAATTTATTAATTCAATAATTTAGCACTTAATTTACTGACAGTCTAGAGTAACGATCGTTTTTATAATGAATTGTAATTTAAGTTTAAGAGACTTTGACTTGATCCTGTTGAATCCAAACAATCTCTTTTCTCTTTTTATGCCACACAGTTTGAAACAGCGTGTCATATGAATGCAATTTCTATTTTTTGTGTGTATTTCTGCCCCAGTTAATTTCTATGGTGGATGTAAAGACGTTATTATTCATGAATACTCAAACAATTCTAATCCTAACCTTAAAGTACTCTGAGACGCCGACCTAAACTAACCCATTTTTGTAACTTAGTCGTTAACCACAATAGCGTCAGCATGATATGCAGTTTGTCATGAGAACACACTGCAGCCGAAGAATTAGTAGACTAGTGCTTGAAATGACTTGGTGCAGAACTGGTACTTTGGCACTTAAAGGGTTAACGTAGAAGCCTACTGCTCCCACAAAGATCCTCCCTCCCCAAGTACAGTATTTAGATCGATGCTTTGTACATTCATGAACGGCCTGTCTAGTTATTAATTATGCATACTTATTCACTTAACAAGGCTTCATTGTACACTGTGAAACAAATGCCATAATGCAATGTAAAACCACAGGTCTTCAAGACACTGGCTTTGTCTCACAGCGGTGATCAAATAATTACGTCTTGACTTCTTGCTCATCAGTGAAAATCATTATCCATTGATCCTCTTACCAAACCCCTGTGTCTCGGATTTGTAACAAGTAAGTTAGTTTTCCAAAGAACACCATTTTATGTTAGAACTAAGTTTCCACTACCATTTCCCTGCTCTCATTAGCACAAAAATACGGACATTTGCCTTCTGTTTTGCAAGTCCCTTTGTCAATTACAACACTTTATTTCTTGCATTCATTTAAATAACATTACAAGACAGTTTTGTACACATTTTACTGTAGAAAATTCCCTAAGCTCCTTCACAAACTCGAGCTTTCACACTGCAGTGCTGTGGACATGTTTTGTTGCAAATCAGCATCTGTGTGGAGATTCGTTTTGGCATTTCTCAGCGGGCTCCATCACACCCAGCTGTTTCATGTTTCACACCAACACCAACTTTGAACATTTCTGGCCCTTATAATGTTTACAGTCTGCACAAAACTACTGCTACTCTGCATTTCATCAAGTGAGTCGGTGTATTCCTTTGGGCTGCTGAGGGCAATAATGTCAGATGTGTATTTTTAGTTGGTTTAATGTTGTAAGGTGTAATAGCTCAGTTGGTGGTATTGAGTTATGTGTATGCGAATGTCAGCTGGACATGGCAGAAGAAAAGGCTAAGCTCTGGCAGTTTCCTCCGTGGGGATGAGTCAAATGAGGTAGACGCTCCGCTGCTCAGGTCAAATGTGGTCAATCTGTTTGTGCTGCTTTGCTTTCAAATTTCATGCATTGACTCCTGTTTGGAAATAGAGAAAGTTCATTTTTATGAGCAGTGATTCTAAGCTTGTATTCCACTGCATTACATTAGCTTTTGCATTTATATTTAAAAGACACAGTCTTACAGGAGTGAACACGGCAGAAAACAGGCTAAGATATTTTTGTCAAAACTGGAAATTATCGGATGATAAAGACGAGATAGGAATGGTTTTAAACAAAATGCACTCAGAGGCATATAGAAATGAAGAAGAATTTTGAAATTGACTCTATATTTACAATTTTTTTTAATACGAAAAGATCTGTTTGAGTGTATTAATTCCAATAGACCTCCTGCACCAACTTGACTAAATCCACTGCAGCTGAATCTAATGAGATGAAGCCTGAAGTGTATCCTTGGCAATAATTTAGGCCGTAAATAATCGTACGTCTAAAAAACAACTCCAATAAACATAACACTTTGTGGCTAGACTTCGCTTTTCAAAAGTTTTAAATCATAAATCGCGCTCTGGATCTGCCATTTCTTGACATCTGATTCACTCTCCACCTTCTTAACTCCTTAAAACGTTTTCTTGGTGAAGTTTGTATTAAATATTTGATTGTACAGCCCCGTACATAGAACGTTTACTCATACTGACCATTTTAACATTCTGATATTGAGACAAAGGTGAAAAAAGTTGTGTTCCAGCTAATGAAAAACCTTTGCACGATAAAAGCTTACTCTCTCATGTAATTGCGGTAAACACCTGAAAATTGGTTTAACGCTTTTTAACACACATTTTGGCTTAACACTGATCAACTTTGTTTAGCATTTACTTCTTGGTTAATGCAGCTTTTTGTGAAGTAATTGGTCTACATTATTCTTTGAAGTGTACTCTTACTATGCTAAACTGTGTCTGCAAAACTCTTAAAGTTGTGAAAAGCACATTGGTGAATAATTTATAGACTCAGAATGAATTACACAACTGAGTAAAATGCATAGATTTCTGTTAAATTAAATAGTTTTCTTGATGTTTTGATAGTAAAATCAAGAAAACCTGACTGGCAATTTGTGCAGGTTCTAACCATTGTTACTCACATACATGTTCATACATGCAAGGCAAGTGTAAACCCAAAGGACACCACAACACTGGGTAGAGCTGTGACCGAACCAACAACTCTTGTGCATATGGGTGATTGATGCACTGCCACTTCTTTGATTAACTGCTCAAATGAACATTGTGTATTGGACTTGTGCAGAGACCCCTTTGGTTGTTGTGCTCATGCCTGTTTTTGCACCACACATGTCATATCTCTGATGCCAGTGCTAGCAGCTGCTTTCGCTGGCGCCTTCTGAAGATGTAATCCCGGTCCGTGAATCCCAGCTCTCCTCGAGTCAATGTCTGGAGCGACACAACGCCATGGCAACACACTTCAGAGGGTCCAACGGCAGCACCCACCAACATCCGACAGCTTGCTCCACACTGTACATTTATCAGTCCTGTGGTGTACAAGGTCAGTGTGAGACAGACTTTGCCGACAAAGAATGTTTACATTCCCCGAGGCTCTAATGCCAGTGTAAAGAACAAACACAAGGATTACCTTACCTCTGTAGTGAAGAAATATATCGGATAAAGAAAAATACCCTGAGAAGGAAGAGCAATGTACCACAAGTCAACACAAAAGTCTTTGACACTCCCTTTGAGCAACTGATGAACCTTATTATGAGTGAACCTTATTACAAGCCACACCAATTAGATTTAAATAAGAACAACAAAATACTGTGTCATTGTATAAATGAAAGCTAGTCAAACAAGCAGTGGTTTATAGTTGAGAAATTATACTTCAAAAAATTATTACTCAAGTTGAAGTCTAAGAAACAGTATAGTTTCTTAACTAGAACAGCTAATCTATATAGTAAAAGTAAAAATATTTCAGGATTCAAGTATTCTTGTAAGATTAAGTACTCTTGTAAGACTCTTGTAAAATTAATTTGATGTGAGGTATAATTTAAATACAGTAGAATGTACAGAAATTTCAAGGACAACATATTCAAAGAAGCACAAAACTCAACTAAATCTATTTAAAACTTAATCCTGTCTAAAGAACAGTGCAAAAAGCAATTGTATTCATATTTGTTATTTAAACCAAATTATGTTTTATAGTGGCCATTTTGTTTGTAGAATTCAATTTCGATCTTGATAAAGATGTGTTTTGTAATAGTTTTTCTGCATCAATGCATATATAGCAACAGTTGTATACTGTAATATACTTTAATAACACAGTTGTTATCATCTTGTCAACATCTCCAGTTTGTGTGATTGGAGCTTTTGAAGCGAACAAAGTGTTAATTTGATCTCTGTGTTTTACAGACCCATCGACATGACAGACCTTGAAACAGCAACACACTTCAATTTATTTCAGCAATCTCCAACTGTAACCACCGTAATTTGATTTTCAACCTTATTTTACAAGCACACAGAGGTTGCCATTTAAAAAATGTGCTCTATCTGGTTAGAACTGCTTTTTGGATTGTGCTATAAAGTATCCAATCCAACAAACAAAATAAGCTTTTATTACAAGGGACGGCTGAGTATCTATATTGAAGACAAACATAATAATCACGTTCGCATGCAATAACTAAGACAAACACAGATACCACATTATACATTCAATTACTTTGGTAAATGAATTTCAAAATAAATTATCATATTAAAATATGTCAGTCAAATGATCATCGATTGACGGTAGCAGAGTGGTTAGACCTAAGGCCAATAAGAGAATGTGGGTTCAAGTTCAGTCGAGCAAAGTGAACATCTCACGATCTCTCTGAGTGGAATTTTGCATGTTCTCCCTGTGTTATCGTGGGTTCTCTTCGGTTACTCTGGCTTCCTCTCACCTCTGAAAACATGTATATAGGTTAAGTGGGCAACACTCTAAATTTTCCCTTGAGAATGAATGAGAAAGGAGAAAGTGAATGGTTTCTGTCTCCTGTGACGAGTTGTCCAGAGTGATACCCCGCCTAAGGCCCAAAGCCACTGGGAGCGGCTCCAATCACCTGCAACCCCTAAAGAGAATAAGTGTAGAAAATGATTGAAGTAATGCAAACAGAGCAAGCAAGATTTGAACTGATTGAATCATTTGATGAATAAAAGGTGTGTTTTTTAATAAACTGTGATTGGAATGATAGAATGATTAATGATTTTTTCCTATACCCAATGAGTACTTAGTATATCAGTGCTTTCATCTTATAAACTTGCACACCAAAATGTAAAAATGAGCAATGAGCAATGACTTTTTTTTTTTTTTTTACATCAATATGTAAGGAAAAATGTAAAATAACCATGAATTTGGGTTGAAATCACATGGCGACATTTTACGGTTTGGCTTTTCATAACATATTGATGTAAAAAGAATGTATGAAAACGTACTTATCATACATTTTTGACATTTCCTTTTCTCTGAAGACTGTGTTGGAGCTCATGCTTCAGCAAAGTTTAGCATTGAATTGATCAGGTAACCAACATCCTACTATGTCTAAAATCAGATAGTTGTTTTGCTTTGCTCATTCACTCTGTTGTATGAATCTGCAAACATTTTCAGTCTTCCCTGCTTTTTTTTGTTCATGCAAGCAGCCATGTTTATCTTCGTACAAAAGATGATGTGCATCTTTGATTGGCTAATTCATCTGCGGTCATGTGTAATGAAACTTGGAAGAGGAACAAAGTGGCCAGACGATATATTAAAAATACAGTACATAAACATCACTTGAGTTAGCTCCTGGGGATGATGATACACTAAAATTATAAGAATTAACACATTTTGCTAAAAACAATGACAACAATTTTCTGTATCTACTGATTTCTGGACATAGTTCCTCTTTAACATATTGTGCAGTTTGTATGTCGTGCGATAAAGTCCAGAATTACATAAAGATTACATTTTAATGTCCATGCAGTCTGCCTCCATCTTCCAATAACGTTTTTGCAGAATTACTGATGTGGACTGTCCATTTGAGACGTCCCAATGTCGCTGTAATAAGCTCCACCTACAAGCCAATTACCAAAAGCTTTACACTACATAAGAGATAATAAAACCCATCCTTTTTCTTTTTCAGATACAAACAAAGAAACCGCTCTGAACTGCTGCTGCTGTTGTGGTTGCATTTGCCCAATATATTCTTCCCTGTGGCTGTCTAATGAAGCCACACAGTACATGTCAAAGATAACAACCAAACCACAGGCGCAATAGTTCACCGTCTGAGCCCTAGCATGCAACATGTTTGGCCAATTACTGTATTTCCAGCTCAAGAATCACAAGTACATCAGTTATGTTCAGCGCTTTACTATGAATATCCACACTAGCCGGACAAATTGTTTCACTGAAAGTCACTTAGAATGGGATTCACTCATTTATTTTTAAAGCTTTCTGTGCGGTTTCATTGTTGTGGGTTTGTGTAAAATCCACAACATCATAAATTTGTATGTGTGGCTTCTTTCCCTTTGGCCTCCACCTGACATCATGAAATACCAGGCTGTTCACTTGACATTTAAACCGGCGGAAGTCTTCACAGTACACTGAATGCACTTTTGTTATTGAAAAGCTAATGAGGCACAATAAAAAGCTAAATGCTAATAGTCTTGAGAGGACTGCACACACTATCAATAGTTGTCAGTTTCTTTGTGAAGAATTCTTTTTTTTATTTTTTTTTTTTTTTTTTTTTTTTTATAATGCAAAGTGTTTCCTTGTTTCCCCTTCTCATTTAAAGTGCATGATAGCCCTATGATTTTGTTTGTACAAAGATAATGCACAAACCAAGAGGAAAGATGTCTTGGCTATAAAAAAAAAAAAAAAAAAAAAAAAAAAAAAAAAAAAAAAGCATATTTTTTTTTTTTTTTTAGCAGAAATGTTGATTTAAACCTGCCATTCAGGTGCAGGTAATGTCACAATTTAGAGAAAACCAGTTCTAAAAGTACATATGTGTGTGTTGTTTTTTTAAAATTTTGATTTACAAACCCAATAAATGGTAAATTTTTTTTTTTTTTTTTTTTTTAATGGAAATGTTCTTTACATAGAGCTTTTCCCACCTTTTCAATGTACTCAAAGCACTTTACAATCAGGATCCACTCATCCGTATTACGCAGATAAATATATTTTTTTCTGAGTACTATGGAGCGCCGTAGCGTCTTGCCCAAGGGCACAATGACCACTCTTGTTGTCCAACTGTGGCACCTGGTGTTCCAGTGGTCTCCCATCCAAGTACTAACCAGGCCCTGACTTAATTAGCATCTGAGACACACCATTTGACACATTCTTATACATTAACAGACATTACATTCATTACTTTTGGGTGAAAATTTGCTTTTACAAAAGCCATTACCATGCAGAAGTTTTAAATTCAGTGTGTAATGATTTCTGTTTGCCATTACCTCATTAAGACAAACAAGAAGGCAACTCTGTAAAGAGGTCCAGTATTTTGGGACACTGCATTCTCCTCTTGAGGTAGATTGTGTTGATAAAATTTTACCAAACTGCTTGCTTCCAGTTTTGGGTGGCAGAAGACTGCAGCCAACCCCAGTGACTTTGGGCTTTAGGCGGGTTAAGACCTAGTGCACAGCTCATTGCTGAGCTAACAAAGAGCTAACAGAGACAAACAAAGACAAACACTCACTTTATCATTCATTCACTAGGAGAATTTACAGTGAAGCTACTTGACCTAAGCATGGATGTTTTTGGAATTGGGAGGAAGCTGGAGTACAAAGCCCACAGTAACACAGGTAGAACATGCAAACTCCTTCCACAGAGATGTTGATTTGGATCTGGAATTCAAACCCAAAATCTCTTTAATGGGAAGCCAGAGCTCCAACTACTCTGCACGGCAACAGAGCTAGAAATAATAGACTGTATTTAATTTTGTATATTTATTGAAGTTACAAATGCTGCAAATACATTTGCATAAGTCTATAAAATGATCTGCAACTAAACCATTTTATTAGGTTAAGAGATCCACATAGGATTAAAATAAATCTTATAAGACCTTGTGTGTTTGACACATGTTACGTAGATACAAAGATAGACAAACATTTATAGGCATATAACAGGGTGCGCATAGAGAAGATAAAAAAATAGAGTGGCAGTAAAGTACAAAAAACATGCTATTTTTTGTGACAGTATCAAGCCTGAAAATAGAAATAAATCAAACAACTACAAATCATTCTTTTATATGCTTTCTAGATGAAAAAAGAAAAAGGTCTACTCTTTAGTTCTATATATTGATTTTACTCCACAATCAAATTTAGCATGAGAAAGTCACCACTCAGAACCCTTTTTCTGTAATTGCTGGTTCAGCTGTGAGTGAGCAGTGTGGAAATATTCTGTAAATCCATATTTCTGTAGAAGGATTGAACATATGCATCCAAGATAATCCAACAATACTGCTGTGAATCTAGTGTATTTTACTGTTGAAAAGCCATGAGCCGCTGTCTTGAAATCCTACTGTTAATAGCAGTGTACTGAAACAAGATGTCTGCTGTCAGTATTGATATGTACACACTGACATCTCCACACAGACATGCCCATCAGCTCCATTGAAGGGTGTTAATCCCTCTACAATGCCCTGCCTCCATTGTATTGAGTTTTGACAGGACTTGAGAAGTGCAGTTGTGCATAGGCTTCACTGACAATGTGTGATGTTTGATAAGAATTTTGACAGAAGAAAACCCACCTGTTTACACTAAGGATCAGAGCACAAAATCTATTGGTATGACAGAGACAGTATAATACATTTAGAGCCACATGGGATTTGAACAGCACCCTCAATGTCCTGAATGAATGACAGCATAATTACGTTCATTATAATAAATGCAATTCAAGAGCTCTCGTGTCCATTGAAGTGTTCCCATCACATCAACGTAAAGATGTTTGAATGCTTGATTGCCAAATTGGCATCTGGGAGAAATCTGTGATAAATCCCTCTTCATCAAACGGTCAAATTAGACATTATTTTCTTTAAGTATAATCATTTCTATTCTATTATTGTCTCCTCTATTCATGAGGCTCACTCTTGAAAGCACTCACAATGGATATTCCACTACAAAAACCATTATGGAAAAAAGACGTTTTTATTGCAGTATAGTTTGGGGTTCACTTTGAGATTGGGACAGTCCAAAAGTGGTTCATTTAGGTGATCCATCGTGAAGTACAAGCTTTTTTTGGTCTTTATTGAAATGAGAAATGACTCGATAAAAAATTATCTTGTGACAGCAAAAGATAGCAAATATTTCTCTTTTGTTAAATGTGTTTTTAAGTCTCTATAATGGTTATTAATATTTTTTTGGGACATTTGAAGCATTCGTCTGCTGTCCCTGCTGCTACCCTTACAACTTTCATATCAGAATATGTGCTACATTAGGCTTTATATTATAGCCTAATATGACTTTGATTATTTTGGCCCCAGCTACATTTGAGTTTAAGACTCTCCTCTATAGCTTACAAAGACACTAGAAAAGTGGCTATTGCATCTAACACTGGTCAAATCTAATGCATTACATACTGTAAGTGGGGTGTAAAAGCTTTGTGAACAGATCAATCATAAAAAAGCTGATGCTAAATTGGAAGTTCTAGCCTTTGCCACTTTTCACAATCTTGTCAAAACAACAAATCACTGAATGTGTTTTTGTGAATTTTGTGAATGATTAGAACATACAGTATAATTCAATATGAGCTGGGTGATGCAAGCAGAGCAGACACACACATCTGCATTAACATCCAGTCTGCCACAGAACTTTACCAAAGCACTCTAACACGGGTCCAAAGGAACAAGGATAGCAGGGCTGAATTAAAACTTATGTAATGTTGAGGATCTGTTATCTTCCTTTTTATCCTTCTGCACAAAATCTTGACCTATGTCCAATGAAAGCCATAATCTCTCTATAAACAAACACACAGTGGATTTCCCATTAAAAAGTGCACTTCTAAACAACTTTGAATTTGCAGATTGCGTCTTTGTTTGTGAGATTTTGCGGTTGCCTCTGTCTTGCAGATAATTGGTCTAAATTGTGAAACAATAAACAAACTTAAGTGACCTTCCAATTAGCCAGCCCACTCTCACTCGCAAAAGTTTAACTCTACTGTAATTATTGTAAACATCTTAAAATCTCTAAATTTGAAGAAATGGATGGAAGCGTGTAGGTGTCTTTCATCGATTGTACTCATGCCATTCTATACAAAGCTTCTTTCACTTGAGCCATGTGCCTTTGAAGGATTTCATACTCTACAATACAGGCAGGACTATTACATAACCGGCATGAATCACACGTACCCATTAATGCACACTGGGCCTTTTCTATTTGTAAATACCATTTCACAAAAGGTCACTGTTTCATTGCTTTGAAATTATAGTTTGATCTCCAATTAAGCCTATATAATATAATAGCATTGAACGGGAAACAAAGGGAAAAAGGGCAGGTAGACATAGTTGAAGGACCGCTTTTGTTCACATGCTTTGCTCACTTGTCTAATGCATTATGAGTCAAGGCGTTTTCACATTATACATTTTACGGTATAATATTTATTGCGATAACACAAGTAGAGGCAAACAAAAACGTAAAAAAAAAAGTTTTCTGTTGAAGTGCAGCCAGTCAGTCATTTACCAAAGACTTTAGAAATAACTGTGATTAAAATCAATATATTTCTTCATCTTGTCTACTCTGACCTATAGCAAAGGTTTATGGTTTGCCATTCCTTGTTTTTCAGCTGGAAACAAAGGGGCTTACTTTAATATATTTTGACAGCTCACACTATTATTATGAAACTTTTGATGATTCAGTAGCACAATGTTTTGGTAAATTGTGGTGCAACATTAGTACGCTACCATCTCACCCATCAGGCTTTGAGGTTTTTGAGGCGTGGTTTGTTCTCAGCAGTATAAAGATTGTGTGTTTTGTAAAGCTCTTCTGTATGCTGTGTGTGTGAAATAAAGTGTTCAAGTGTCATTTCCCGTTCGCCACATTGGTGACCCCGAGAGGGAACATGCCTGTACCAGCTTAAGAGTGTGTTTCTCCTGCCTCTGCCATGTTTTTCACCCTTTGGAGACGTGACACAGCTGCATAGCCAGGTGGTTTCATTGTCACTGTAATTCTAAGCTACCTATATTTTCTCCATGATGAAGTTAATGCCAGAATATTAATGTGAATGCTAGAATGTTGGGTTTGGAGCTGTTTTTAAGCAGCCCAGTCTCCGAAGAAACGTAGATATACAACGAAATGTCAAAAACGTATGATGAGCATGTTTTCACCTCCCTTTACGTAAATATTTAACGAAATGGCGACATTTTCTTTGAGCTTAATGAGTAAATCTAAACCTGCCCCAGCCTTGCACTTACCCATTTTAGTAACTTGAAGCCTGAACTAACCATTAAACCTAAAGAAAATGTTGCCACGTGGCTTCAACCAAAAATCGTGGTTTTCGTAACATATTTACGTACAAAGATGTGAAAACTTACTTATCGTACACTTTTGAAATTTCATGTATATCTGCGTTATCTTCAAAGACAGTGCTGTTTTTAAGTTTCGGTTAATGGATAAGTAAAGGAAAAGTAAGTTTAGGAAAATTTAGCAACAGAAATAAACTCATTACCATGGCAACCTGCTCACTGGGTCCCTCATACTCGACTATGTAGCACTAGTCATAACAACAAGCATGCTTCCTGTGTTTTATGGAACAAATGCATCCATTAGAACTAGCTAATTTTCACGACAATAGATGCTTAATAAACCCGTACTGCTGTAAAACAGTTTTTGTTTCATGCAAAGACTTCTATATACAAGGCCTTTAAACTACCCCTTCCTCCACACCCCCTAGTGACTAATAACAGCCCTTTGTCGTCACATGTTCTGTAAATCATACTTACTGAAATAATAGACACAATTACTGCTATTATCATTGCAACACACGCCACACAGGAGGTCCACAATGCAGACTTTTCAAACCGAGTCACTTCACGCTATATGTATTCATTATGATAGATTGATATTGGAGCCCAGTAGGGTAAGAAGCAGTCTTAGACTAGTGCAAAGCTTTGCAGTCACTTGATTTTGCTGTGGAATTGTAAAAAGTCTTTTTGAATGATTGCAGAATATTAAGGAGAGATACAAAAGGTGAACCGGGAAAACATATTTTACTCAAGCAAATGTGCAAAATGTGCAAATTTTCATGACATAATGTTTTCATATAAAACAAAGGCATTCTGTGTGTAAAAATGGGGGAAATTGCACGTACTTGAAGCAGTTAAATCTGGAAAAAATGTCATGTTTAAACCTTTAAGCAAGATAAATTTGAAAATGTGTATACAAGTTCATGTTTGTGTTTAGTTCAAGGGCTGCTTTTAGGGCTGATTGTCTCCAAATTCCTTAACTAAAGGCAATACAGTCTCCTTCAAAGATACAGTGTCGCAAAGAAATCTACAGATGAATGTCATTAAAAGAAATAACAAAATATATTTATAATTAGAGCTGATAATTTAGCTATACTTGTACGTTCAATCCCTCTGAAGTATCTTTCCTTAAAAATACGTTTGCAAATTCTAAGGTTGATTGGATCATAGTTATTTTCCAGCTACCCTATTCACTCTATACACTAGGTCAGTATAGATCATTGACTCATGGTTATATTTAATTAAAATCCAAGTAGCTCTGACCATCCTCTTCAGATTTCACAGAACCAATTATTTCCTAGCGATATGCCACAATAATTATGCAAGTGACAGAAGCTGGTTTGCCTGCTGGTCACATTCGACCTGCCAGAGGTATTGGATCAATGCCGCCGAATTACCTGAGCCAACATGGAAAACCGCTGCCTTATCATCACACTAAGTTGACGAGCTTTCAATTCAATGCTGACAGGGTGAAAGGTGATGGGAATGTCAAAGATCATGTGGCAAAGAACAAAAAACAAAACAACATGTGCATTTGAACAGCAAACTTTGATTGACCTTTGTAGATTACTATATTCTGAGTGTACTAGTATTTATCATGTGTTTTCAAGGGGTTCCTGTGTAATAAAAGCTGGGTGTATGTGTAACCGGTTCATTTATGTTATAATTACACATAATTGTCACTGTTGCTTTTTATTCTAGATACCTGGCATCCAGTCACTCACTATGCTGTCATGGTTCGCCGATTGTTTCTTCTTCGTGTGTCGTAACTTCCTCTTCCCTTTTGCAATACCCCATAATAGAAGAGGTTGGTCATCCAATGTAATTCCGTGTTTTAAGTGCACTTTAATCATTATTTCGCCTTTATTTTGATCATTGAACAAGCTATACTTGTATTTATGTGATTAATGCCTTTGAGTTGTTTTGATGTTTTTATTTATTGACACGAAGAAGTCTGATACTTAAGATGTCATTGTCTCTTCTTTTAGCAGCACATGTTGACTCTGTTCTCTTTTATTGTAATCCAGATTCTAATGGAGCTGCCTCCAATCGTTGGCTTTGTCCTGTGGTTCACTCCTGCACCAACAATCATAAACCAGGACAGACAACAGAAAAAAATCCACCTGTCACTTTGATTGACTTTAGTAGATGTGAAGAGTGACTTAAGAATAAAGTACTTTTGAGAATAGCACTTCAAATTAACAAACAAAGCAAGCTAATTAAAGGTGCTATACACAATTTTTGCCATCTTAGTTTTAATTCAAAATGTCTTGCATCAGTCACATGTTCTGCTCATGTACTAGCATTCATCATGTGTTTGGTTTTGAAGGGTTTCTGTTGGCAATAGTAGTATTTTATGCTCATTCATTCATTTTCTACTGCTTGTTCCGTTTGGGGTTGTGGGTGACTGGAGTCTTCCCAGTGACTTTGGGCCTTAAGTGGGGTACACTCCTGTACAACAAGGCTACACATAGAGACAGACAATCATTCACTCTTTCCTTCATTAACTAGTGGAATTTACAGTGTTTGTGACCTGACCCTTTCTTTTCAGATCACACATTTGTTTATATTAATTTAAACAATATTAAAATGGACTGTCTTCAATAAGTCTGCAGGCTTCACTTTGGTAAGTGTAGGTCAAATATACTGTAGCATGTTTTACTATTCTTGTCACTGTGTCTTTTGCCGGAATCTTTGTACCAAAAGAGTGTGTCATAAATCTTGTCTAATGCTCGAGACTCTTCAGGTTGAAATGAAGTTCGTCTTAAATATGTCTGTGTTGGTTTTGCAGACATGTCTGTCAAAACAAATTAAGGACCAATTAGATAAGCTGCTCATTAGCACATTAGTGGGCTTATTAGTGCTAATCACAGCTTCTAATGACATTCAGCAGGTCCATATATCTTAAACGCTCTATAGAAAACATTGATACTTATATTTAATTTGCACCAGTTGTAAGATACAGCTCTGTTTGTTCTTTTTAGTGTGTGAATATCAAGTTTCAGTGACAAGCAACACTCATGACCATTGTAGTTTTCAGTAACTTTATTCAGCTTCAGTTTTTGCATCTGTTTGAGAAAGATGCCCATATTGACTAAAGACAGACACTGTCAACCCTCAAATATGGATGGAGGTGTTGTGATGTGTATGAAAAGAACAAGTATTTTAAGGATAAAAAACAGAAACATCACTCATCAGATGTAAGCGGAAAAGAACAAAGACTGTATCACGTTAGCAGCACAATGATGCAGGATCAGAACACTTCTGTCTGATGTTGTTTCATCATAAACTGTCCAAATCCAGGAAGAAGTTTGATAAATAAAGTTATTACTACAACACCAGTGCCTGCCCATCTTAGTTAGTGCTCAAACAATCAAAGCAACGATGTGCGCATGGGATAAAACAACAAGAGCCACACATGGATACCTCTCCGTTCTTTTTCAATGGTAAAACAGAGTCAGTATCAGCAAAAACATGTCCATCTACAGAAACTTCCATCTTTGTTTTGCTTGATTCAGGCGCTACATGCTGTCATCATTACAATTTGTGCCTCAGACTGACTTTTGAAGATTTACTGTGTTGTCTTGTTTGTGTCCTGCCCTGCTACAGTGTAATTCGACTGTCAAACTGGTGGTTCGGACAACTAACCAATTGACTGACTTAACTGAAAGATGGCTTCTGTTATTTTCTACACTGTCCACCTCTTCCAAAAAAATCAGAAAGTACAATTGGCCAATCAGCAAACAGAGATGAAGCTGTGTGTTGGCCAAAACCTGACTCAAGTGGTTCAAGTGCATACTGTATGTTTTCCTCCTCAGATTTGTGTCAAATATCAGCTTTAATTTGTAAGCTTGCCACGCAGAAACACTGTAACACTGATGTGTTTGAGAGCAGTGATTAGTCAATGAATAGTGCATGTCAGATGTTTATACAAAGAGAAATGAAGCAGCAGGTGTGGGTGATGGTTTGCTGCACTGTGCAGGTTTAGCAAAACTGTGTGTCTAAAGAATGAGATCCAATGGTTATGGGAATCCTAAATGATGATTTTCTTCTTTCCTGATTTTGCGAGCAGATTCTAAAATGATAATGCCAGGCTTCATGAGGCTGACGTTGGTGAGTGGTTGAGCGTGAGACATCATTTTCACAAAAATGGTCGAGTAGAGAGTCCTGATCTTAACACATTTAGTCTCTATGCACTAAAGAATTTTCCACTTTTAAGATCAACAACACAAGCTGTTGGTAAAATATTAACGCAACATTGGATAGAAAGAAATCTGACATTAACACAGACATAACTTTGACATTGCAGAAATTGACTAAATAACGGTGATATGCCAACAAAATGTGTTTCACAATTTTCTTGGAGCTATATCAGAAGTTTTTATTTGAATACAATTTATGTAGACTTACTATTCCAACTATTCATAAAGATAAATAAGAAAGCCTGATCAGAAAGTTTTCATTTTTTGGGGGGTATTTTATCAAATAATATTTACTCACTGTCAACCCAGGTGCTAGGTGCAAACTGAATATTTATCATTTGTAATTGTTTTGCACTCATTTTAATACTGGAACATGCATCACATATATGCCCTCATTTATTTATTTTAAATACAAAACCATCCCTTTTGTCAGCTATTCCTATTTGTCAAATAGTGCTTCACACTACAATTATTCAAGTACCATTTAACTTTATGTCTACTTGAAACACTAGCAAACATTTCCCCTGGAGTACAGAGATGTAATTTCAAAGTAGATTCACTTTTTCTAATTCAATGACAAGCTCCAATGAGCAATTTAATCTATTTGCTGCAGGAAGACTGTGTGCCCAAGAGCTGAGTGAAGTTTGGCACCGACCTCAAGCACTCAGATCCTGTCATAATGAAAACCCTCCACGTCCAATAGCAAGAGTTACAAGCAAGAAGAGGCCAGGTGGTAGAAGGTAGGAGAATATAATTATAGACCTCCATCTCCCCTAGCACCCCTCTTTGTTAGCATGTCTATTATAAAGAGATCAATGGTGAAAGATTCTCTCAATTAAACACAGAGCCGGGAGTAATGTGGTTTGTCGCTGCTGTTTATCACATACATTGGTCTATAAGGAGTAATTCAACTGCACTGCACTGCCAAGCACAAGATGAGTAACTATTTTTCTCAAACCGTGAATCATAAAGAGGATGTTTGTGAACAAGTTGGCGCGATGTGTCTAAGTCTTGTGTAAGTGTGAGATCTGTTTTTGAGTGCAGCACCTTTGCGTGTCTCACTGAGCGACAGTGCTTTTAAGCTATTTGGCTGCACACAGCGAGGGTGAACAGAAGCCAAAGCCCGGCCAATCTGATGTAATCTGTCCACTAGCTGGGATATTTAGAGCTTTCAGGTGCTTGATACCAGTGTCAAATTTGGATGGTAAGAAACAACATTTTTTGTTTTTCTTAATACTTGGGGTTCTGTCACAAAAGCGAACTAGACTGGACAGTAATGGCAGGAAATAAAGAAAGTGGTTGTGGAAAAATTGGTTGTGGTAAGGAAACAAACCACCAAGATAATGGTGAACAACAAAATGTGCATCACGTGAAAGACAATGTTTCCAATAAAAATAGATAAATAAACAAATAATATAAAATTAAAATGGACCTATTACATAAAATCCACTTTTGAGTTTCTAATCTATACTATAGTGTTCTCTCATCATTAATTCATTCAAAGTTTCTTTGGATTGATTCATGCATGTTTGAGCAATTTTTTATTGTCTTGCAGCTGATGCTCAGGGACTCTGAAAATTCATGTTTCACCTATCACCTTTCCCCACCCACTTGTCTGTATTTACTTGTAATTACTCACCAAATTCAGATGTATTTTATTTTGCTATTTAGGCGCTTTGCAACAACAAAAAAATTATTTATAGAAGATATGCAGCTTGTTTTACATAAAAAAGGCGGCTTATCAATTCTCCAGTTTTGACTAGAAAGTTAATGGACTTGCTTCTATTTCTAAGCTCTTTTACGTCCGTTTTTTGTTTTAAGGAAAAAAATGTAGACTGCTGATCATCTCCTCTGGAAAATTAAGTTGAATAGAAGAGTTAGGCTTCAAGAGTATAAAATCAGTTAAAACCAAAAATTAAAATATTGGTCATCTGATTACAAACTAAAGTTTTCCTGCGACTCCAAATTGATAGTAAAACCAAATCAACAAATATATGAATTTGTTGCTTGTTGCAAATTCTCTTGAGGTTTATTCAACCTAAAACATTAATGTACTGTACATTGCCCAGTTCCTTTAAGCTATTCTGGACCAAAATTTTGGCTGGACATCTGACATGTTGCCTCTGTGCCATTGGATGGATGGGTTTAATGTAAAAAAAAAAAAATCTCTCTTGGGACATTACATTCATCCTGGAACAGTAACAGTGAAGCAATCGACCTAAATGTGAATAAATAATAAATCACGCCAACATGAAGTTTTTGGAAAGCATTTTTGTTATCAATAGGCCTGGTTTTCATACATCTCTAGTGCTCTCTCACATTTGTGCCTTTTTGTGACTGTGGTAGTGATTGTGTTAATCTTGAAAGGGCTTAGTGATGAGATTTAACAATGTTCACACAAGTTTATATGTATTTTTACTGCTGTTGTGACGCTGGGCAACTTTGCTACATTCACATAATCTCATTGCAGTGTGATCATGTGAGCTAGAATCCTCAGTGTAGTTGGTACTGGGCGGGCCAAAGCATTTTAAGCAAATTTTTTAATCCAACCCTAACCTTATCCAGATTTCAAAAGTAAATTTTATATATTATAGCATTGCCACCAATGCAAAGTGTTGTGTGGCATAAATTGGTAAAAAACTGGTTTCCAATTAACTTAAAACAACGTATGTTACAACACTTTACTTCTCATCAGGAAGCAGAGACGGCACTGACCTTTTCTCACCACCATCTTGAGTCCTCATCTTATTATTACTTTCAAGTTGTTAAGAAAGGGCTCCAACCAAGTAAATTAAACTAGGACTGGTGAACATAACGTATGAACTTAATCCAACTTCATGCTTGATGCATTTATATAAAAAACTGAGAATTTTCAAGGCTGTTCCCTTCTCTGTGCACAATAGGTTGTTGAATTGCTTCATAACACGGTTTAATATTGTTATCATAAAGTCTACAACAAACTTATATACTGTACAGTGTGTTCTATCCTTGAGTGGGCGGAAAGAGGAGGAGATGCTGCTTTAAAACCTGTAAATGAAGCATAATACTGCATTAGACTTATACAACACTCAAAGACACTTCACAGTATGTATTATTCATTCACTCCATAAAATTACCCTAATCTTTACCTACACCAAGCTCCATCCCTAAATTTACCTATTCTAGTAACTTGGAGCCTAAACTTAGTCGTTAAACCTAAAGAAAATGTCCCCAAGTTGCTTCAACTAAAACTCTGGTGTATAATATGTTTGAAATATCGTGTCATTTTTACGCTTTTTCAGTTTGTGCAATATACACAACGTAACATATATACAAAAAGGCGTGAAATTGTGCTCATTATAAGTTATTTTTGCGTCGTGGTATATATACGCTTTCTTTAGAGACTGTGTTGTGTGATACAACCTTCCCTATTTGCAGAACTGACACTGTATGTATTGTCACATACAGTGTACTCGGTCATATTTTGCAAGTATCCTGTATCCATGTTCACAGTGAGTGGTACAAAAATAAACAGCTGTGAAAGGAGAGGAAATCCCGTGTCCCAGTAGGACTGAGAACACTGGTGACCCCGTTGGGAAATCTACCGAGCTGCTTCAACCCACAGAGCGCAGTAAAGACCATTTGTTTTTAGCTCCTCTGGATTCATGGAGCTGTCACAGATACAGTAACCAGTACTTCATCTGGGGGCTTTCCAGTGAACAGTTTGTCACACAGTCCTATCTTCTGTGTGTTCTGCTCATCAAACCTTTTTTTTACTCTAAGTACAATTAAACAGTAAGGGCCTGATTTATCAAGCCAGGTGCTAAATTGCGGGTGCAAAAAAATAAAAATAAAAAAATAAGGTGTTATTTATTACCATTTTACACAAACTTTATTTTGGAAGATCTACATACCACATACTAAACAAAACAGATATGAACCATCTCAAATTCTGTGTGTTGTGTGTGTGTGAGAGAAAAAATATGATCTCTGCCAAAGTTTTGCTCCCCCCTAACCTGTTTTGCACATGAGCAAATGCTTGATAAATCTGGCCCTAAATCTTCTTTTCTTCCACTTTGTGTTTAAATAGTGTTGTCTACCAAGCCACTTGCAGGTAACTTAGTACATTTGTAGTTTTGGGGTCAAAATAGTCAAATACTGACAGTGTGCTCAGTGCAGTGAACAATGACATCCAGTTTATAAGTGACATCATGCTGGTGTGTCTTTACCTGGAAATTCCATCCTCTGCTAAAAATACAGAAATGTATCATTCTTTCCAAGTAAGAGTCCTAATTACAAACACCTGCTGAAGATATGTATCTATGACCAATCACAGTGTACCCTGTTCACCTTATTCTTCCACTTAGCTGGGCAGTGCACTTCCTGTTTAGCTGCATTATGTGTGTCATTATCATCAGTCAGTCAGTTTAAGTCAGACAAACATGTTAATAACCTTAACAGAACTAAACAGGGAGTGTGTTGCAAGGAGAAGTGGGCGGTCAAAATAAGGTGAATACAACATTGTGACACAGCTAGAGATGGAAAATAGAATCTGATACAAGCATCTCTGACATTGTGGTTGTCCAAATAAAAACAACCTTAACATAGACCTTCAGACTCCACCCCTCCCTCGCACTTTTATACGTATCTCCAGCTTTGTCCAGTTTACCAGCTCTATTTGAAATGTAGTTGTGTGCTCATTTAAGGAGAACGTTGTATTAAGAAAACAACCCCTCAAACAACAAATAGAGAGTATTTTTGTTCTTTTTATCTTTTTATCCAATGTAAAAAAAAGTATGGCTTCCTGCTCTGAAATGTTGTGACGTAAAAATAGAAAGCACAGCCTGCAAAATGTGCTGTATCTTTTTCTTTTGCTAACCCCATAAAGTAAACAAATAGAGTTGTTTAATTTAAAATGTATACTGTAGTCAAGTTTAACTGTCCACCTAAAGAACTCTGAGCCTCATGAGTTTAAAAGTGCTTCTCACAGCTTTCAGAAGCTAATTAGCACATGCAAAGAACAATAAGAACTGCACTTCCCGGATTTCAGAGAGAAAAATGCTCAATTATTATATTAAAAGAACACTGAAAAGACATTTTTATCCGAATCAAACTGTTTTTACACTACTTTCCACCGCTCTATAACTGTTGTTTGAGGTTTTCCAGAGGGAAGAAGCATTTCCTCCTCCTCACTACCTCTTAGTCATCTGTCATAATCCCAGCTTTTTACACATGAACCACACAATGAAGCATAACTAATAAGAATCCATCATTTCCCTGAATTCAAACTGGAATCTGCTTTGATAATGATCTTGTAATAATATCCTCAACAACGCCTCGCCTCGCACCACTGACTAACAGCTCACGGCATAAAAAGAGATTTTTTCTATTATATAAAGTGTTAAGACTGTCTACTGTTCACTACTGTTCCCACACTCTCCATCGAACATTTGGTTTGAATAATGCGAGCTGCTCTTTATATGCAGTTGTGTGGGTGGTGAAATAGCAAATTTGTTTTGAAAATAATAATAATTGTCCGAGTGAAATAGCCATTGTAATTCTTCATTTAAGGTGAGACATGACCAACCAAAACACATTTTCGCCCCAAATTTTTTATGTGTTGCTCTCTCAGCATAAGCTTTCAGGTGGAAACTAATGTGGCATTGTTTATCATGCATTTAATCATTCTTGCTTCATTTTATCCGCTTGTATTTAAAAGTGTGGTTGCCAGTTATTAATTTTCATACCCGATCTCACAAGAAAGTTTAAATATACCACAACATAACAGGATAGCGTATGATCAGCACGATTTCATGGCTTTTTTTGTGTAATATGCCACATGTTGCAGCCCTGTTTCATTTCTTTGGTGGTTTTAAAGATTATGTTTTTTTACTAAATCTTTATCCTAACCATAACCTACCCCAAGCCCCAACCTAAACTTACCCATTTTAGTAACTTGAAGCCTAAATTTACTCGTTAAACCTAAAGAAAATGTCCCCATGTGGCTTCAACCAAAACTCATGAGTGTTTTATGCTATGAAATCATGTTTATTTTTTTCGTACCATGCAATATATAAGGTGTAACATTTATGTGTTGTGGTGATATATATATTTATACATACACTGCAAACCTGATTTAGATTTCAAATACTGACAACTTCCTCTCATAAATCCTTCGGCACATGGTCAATATCGATATGTAATTATTTTGGTTGCAGTCTACAAACAACAAAGTGAAATTGGAGAGGACAGCCCAAGTACAGCCAATAGGAGTGACTCTTGATTATTCAATTCAGCCAGTACTCAGTGGTCTCACTTTTTTCACAAAGTGATGCATTTATTGTAAACTTTTTATTGGAAAGCATAAAGTTTACTAATTAAAACTTTACTAATTAACTAAATAAGTTAGTTATCCCAATTTTAAATGGAAGATTTTAGTTTCACAAGTTTCTTTCAAAATCCATTTTCCTTCTAAAGAAAGTAGCTCTTTCAGACACCAAATTTTTCAAGGACTGTACAAGATTTTGACAAAACACGCAGAAGGATTTGTTTATGTCAAATTTTAAGCCTGATTTAGCAATGTTTTAATACTAAGAAAATAAATAGCAAAATTAAATAGCAAAATTACCCTCGTCAAAGTTAATGAGCTAATAATTCAGTTAAACCTCTATACGCCCATCCTTTAGATTTGGCCCACAGTACATAAAATGATTTTGGAGAAGATTCCGTTAAGTACACAACAGAATGTTAGTATGTAAACTTAGCACGTCACCACATCAAACTGAAGAAGGGGTGAGCAATGTGGCAAAAAACACCCCAGCAAAACAAACACTATGGTTTGCTTAAAGCAATATCACAATTTCAGTTTTATCACAATTCATACGCCACAGGAATAAGGTCATGATTTTATTTTTAGCAACATAAGGCCCAGCCCAGCCTTTTGATCGGGATTAAACGTCAACTCAAACTAAAAATGACCAAATTTAGGACTAAATAATTACAAATGAGAATGTAACCCTTTCTATAAGTGTACTTTCTAGAATTAAAGTACTTTATGTCAGAATTTTACAAAAATGACTTTTGTCTCACCAGATGGATATGTGTAGCATTCTGCGTTGACATTCAATCACACCTTTGGCCATCTCAGCGCCAAAGGTATATACCGTAAGTGGTATTAGCTTTAGAATAATACAAAAAGAGACGAATGATTCATATGAACACTACAAACTCCAAGCTTTTTTTAAACCTAAAAGGACATTTCCCTTTGATCAACTCATCTCTGCAGGAGAAATAATATCTCACCAAATTAAAATTTCTTGGACTAAGAATTGGGTTACAGCTGTATTGAATTGAGCAGACTTCACTTGTCAATTAACAAAATCTAAACCCTTAGTATTTTAAAGAAGAAAAAATCCTCTTGTAGTTTGACAACTTTTCTCTCATATTAATTCGCTAGGTATGTCATGGCTCTTGTTCTTTATATTCAAACTAAGAAGATTCTGTGTGCACAAGGCTAACTGTGAATCAAAGTTGACCCAATGATGTACAAGCGGACAGGAGCTCATCATTTAACAGTGTCCATTTGTCCATCCTTATTGACCTACCCAAAGGACGTATTTACCCGTTCCACGTGCAAACATATGCGTCATTAAACCAGCGTCAGTAGACAGTGTGGGCTGCAAACATATCGCGGATCAGTATAGGATGCTTAAGTTGTAATGACACCCCTGCAGAGATGCCATCCTCCCGTGAGTCACATGGACACATTTGTGATTGACGCTTATTTTAATAATCAGAGAGCGTTTGTCACAGCTCAACCGTTATAGAAAAGCATCACACCTCCGAATATTACATTGGTTTGATTGCTCTGTGCTAGAAGTTTCTCAAAAATCCACCATTACTAGACTACAGACAACTTTATTGATTTGAATAGTTGGGCTGTTCCTGAATTTCATTTTTTGATGTTCAATAGATAGAATTACATCATTTTTCAAATTCAAATCGACTGAGATGGAACATCAGCACTGATTTATGAAGTTTGATCAGGTATTGGTTGAATTATGAATCAGCTGATATTCTGGTTGTAACTTTAATCAGACGTAATAAGGCCTATTTTATGGCTGATGCAGAATGCCTCAATGTTTAAAATTGTATTCACATAAAGTTTATTTTGTTTTTGGAATTGATAAAACTGGATTGAAATGCAATCCAGTAAATGCAGAGACTTGAAACTATTAATCAAACAATTTAAACCTTAAACAATAAACCTACATTAAACCTATCTTTTTCTACTTTAGCTTTTACTTGATATTTATTGATTTATTTCTTAATTATTGTATTTATTATTTTAAATCTGTTTTAATGGATTTTTTTATTTATTTATTTGAGAATTGGTATTTTATTTATTAATTTTAGCTAAGATTAAGAGCTTTGTCTGCCAATTTATATTTTCATTTAAAGTTTGTTTTGTTTTTTGATTGTGTGTGTGTTTTTCTGTGTACGAGTGTGTGTTCGCAATCCGTTGCGATTCATAATTATTGTATTATTATAGGTGACAACTTAACAAGTTTGTGTCTAGAACTTCCCAAGCTACTTAACAGTAAATAAACACGATGAACTTGCAATACCAGCTTGCCAAAGCCTGATCCTGTCGAGTCTCAGAAGCTAAGCAGGGTTGGGACTGCACAGTGCTCGGATGGGAGACTGCGGAAGAACATGAGGTGCCACAGAGGGGTGAACAGAGGAGAAACTCGATGCTGTGTCCTTAGGCAAGACACTTCACCCACATTGCCTAGTATGAGTCTAGTGTGTGTATGAATGGTTGGTGGTGGTCGGAAGGGCCGATGGTGCAAAATGGCAGCCTCGCTTCTGACAGTCTGCCCCAGGGCAGTTGTGGCTACAATATAGCTTACCACTACCCAGTGTGGAATGAATGAATAATATAATGTGAAGCGTCTTTGGGTCTCTTGAAAAGCGCTGTATTAAATTGAAAAGACTTGATGCAAAATTGCTACATTGGTGCTTAATGAGTTCAGCATGTTTACTTGCTGAATTAAAACGTATCTGCAATACACACAAATACATAAAACCTATATGGCTGCTCAGAACACCTTTTTCATTTTAAAATAAAACAGTATCATCACATCACTTGAGGTGATATCAAATTAAGCTGGCACAAGCAGTTATCATGGAATCTACCTCATTACCTCAAATGTCCTTTCTTCTGCCACACAACTAGACTGGCTTAAATCCAGGCTCATGTTAACCTGCCGCACAATACCGATACACAGTGAATGTGAACCCACCAAACAACACTGAATAAAACATTAGCGACACAGAGAAAAGGCCATCTGATGTAACCTGCCATTCTTGGAAACTATCTTTGTCAAATGAATTGCCAATCCACAATACGGACAATTTATAGTCTGGCAACACACCACTTTGCATGGCCAATCTGCCGACCTTGTTATATAACTTGCATGACAACATAGAAGTGAATAAAACAGGATTTGCAGTAGGAGTGCACTTTCTCTATTGTGAGACTCAAATAACAACAGATTTCAGACCAATCTCATGAAAATGTGAATGAATAACACTCAATTTCTCCTTCTTTGAGTATACAGTTGCTGTTCCGGTTCATTTCTAGATGCAAAAAGGTGTTATTCATGACTCCAAGCCCTAAATGTACCTATTTTTGTAACTTCAAAAACAAACGTAGCCAATAGACCTATAGAAAATGTCCCGATGTAAGAAAATAGACATGCAAAAAAAGGGTAGAAAGGTGCTCATGATACACTACTATGTCATAGTTTAGATCCAACATCGAAGATATCATTAGTCACACAAAATACAGTTGAAGTTAGCTGTAAGTGCTGCAAATGAATGACTAATTGCTGTGAAATGCATTGTTGTACGGACCATTAATCTTAAAAAAAAATGTTGAATATAAAAAGCTATTTGGTTGAGTGCAAGAATGGGACAGACACAAGGCAAACTGTGATCACAGTGCATTCATTTTGCCGCTTAATCTTCAAAAGTGACAAGCTAAGAAACATTAGTCATTGCTTAACGGCCTGACTAATTTCCCAATTAGGAGAGAGTAATTATGCGACTTTGCAAATGTGAGCAGCAGAAAGCCTGTACAGTGCTGGGGAAGCCACGAAGATTGCACAGGGATTATTGGAACGAGAAATGATGGATGGAATCTGTCTGCCAAGAGCAAAACTGCAGCTAAATAGTAATTCAATAGGCCCTTTCAAGCTTAGTTCACGGTGGCTCGGTAGAGTGTAAATTCGGAGTTGAACTGGACTCCAACAGTGCGCCTGCATACTTCCTGAAGCCTGGACTCTGCCTCTGCCATCATCATCTTAACAGCTGCATGTCTCAAAAGCTGCAAATGAGCGCTCTGTTCGGAGCTGAATCGGCCAGTCGCTTTTGAGGGCAAAGTTGGATCAATATGTCAGTCCGACGTTTTTAGGTGAGACACTATGGGGACTCAAATCACAGCATTTTAAAGGTCAATATTTCTTTTTAAATTGTGTGTAGATATAAAGCTAAAATTCACAATGAGTGGAAAATATTAGGGATGGCACGATTCACTTAATTCACTGAATTTTCTTTTTGATTCAGTTTTCAATTTTGGTGCCACAATTTTCGATTTTGTTATTTTATCTATACTAACTTGTTTTTACCTTAAGACACAAAGTACACCATAATAAATAATGTTTAAAACATAGCCGCTGTTGTTTGTGAGTCAGAACTTGTATTTTTATCAACATTTGAACAGTAACCAGTCATATTTAGAGTCGTTAACCCATCAGTTGTTAACTCAACAAAAGCACATTCAGTCAGGTCTTGCACAAGTTAACACTTTGTTTCTTCAAACATCGTGGCTAATATTGTATTATTGTGTGTATTATACAACTACAGAGTGTGAGTGTAAGTTAGTGTCTGCAGGAGCAAAACTGATCGATTCTGGACTTTTGATTTGATCGCTGCAAACTTCGATCGATTTTTAAAGTTTTCGATCGATTTTTTCAGTAAATATGTATTTTATTGGCATACACCATTTTTAACAACCACCTGTCCCGGGACTCCAGGTAAAAAATAGCAGCTTTGCTATAACCTGGCACAAGCATCTCTTCTCTTTTGTGTAGGATGTTTTTTGTGTCCCTGATAAAAAAAACAAATAAACTAAACTAAATAAACAAAATGCAGATTATAGTTAGAGTATAAGAAGTTGATGGTTCTAGTCACTTAAAAATGGTCAGTTTTGTGATTACCTTTTAGATATTTCATGGTATGCCAGCATCATAACAGCATCATATTACTGAATCAGAAAACCACCAATAGAAGTCATGCATCACATCATTCTAAATGTTGGCAGAAAAATGCGTAAGAGTCAGTAGTGAGAAAGGGCATTTTCTCCTAAAAGAGCTCAAAACATATCTAAAATAGAAAAGGGTGCTCTGGTTTGCTAACAAATAGAAACAAATAATCTGCTGAATATTGGTTGTATTTGTCATAAGAAAATAAAAATACAGACTTTGGGTTGATGGGGTTCATTTCTCTTCTCAAATATTGTTTTGAGTCAGTTTGATGATGAAATTAGTGGTCGTGAAACAGCCGAAACACGTAAACCTTGATCTTCTTTTAGTTAACGCAAATGATCCCACACAAACAGGTATGCTCTGCACAATCACCATGACAAACGAAAAGGTACAGAAATTAAAGCCGCAAGCGGCATTCCAACGGCCCTCGCGGGCCGTGCTACCAACTACTCGGACCTGCTCCTACCTAAGGATGGCGCTGACGCGCCCTGAGTCATTTGTGATATGGTGTTAGTGGCTCATAAGAGCCTCGTCACAATACAGAGTAAATCAGAAGAGCAGCGCTTACGCGCTGCGTCGCATGGCAACATCATGCAAGATACAACATTGGACCTATTGACTTTATGGTTCGGGGTGACATGAAGAGTCACTGTGCCAAATTTCACACAGTTTGGTGAAAGTAATCCAATTTTATTAAGTAACGAAATTGTTAAAAACGCTCATTTGGATAACATGGGGATTTGAGCGCATGTGGCTGATTTTGGCAGAATTTGCGGCTTCGCCGCGCCTAAACCAAGGACCTATCAAATAATTTGGATAACTTAAGCTGTCCCACTTGTGAAGTTCATGTGCACCGAATTGGAGCCCTGTGGGCCAAACGCTCTAGGAGGAGTTTGACAAAATAGGACGTGAAGGAAAAGTGAAAATGCCATTGGAATAACATGGGCGCTTGCGCGCCTTCCCGCAGCGACGCGGTTAAAAAAACTACATGCTTCCCATTGGCTTTTTTGATCAGAGGACCCAAAGGAATTTTGGGTAAAATTTCATGCAATTCGGAAAAAGTAAAATTTTGACCTCCCATGTTAACAGTTTTTTCATTCTGTAGGGGGCGCTATCGCGCCGATTCCAATTTTTTCACAACGAGTGTGTCAAGGGCATAAAATGTAACAAACGCATAATTGGTTCCATTCCAATTGGACCAACTATGTGGAAACGGTAGGCAAATTAGTTTTTCGTCTTGCGCAAAAATGCTCGCTAAAATGTGCGGCTGCGCCACACTTAAACCGCGTGACGTAAAACTGAAATTTGGATAACTTAAGATGCCCCATTGTGTAGTTGATGTACACCGAATTTGGGTCAGTAGGCGCAACGCCCTAGGAGGAGTTCGTCAAAGTACGACGTGCGCGAAAACGCTGACTCAGCGTTTGGTACTTCTAATCCAATATGGCGGCCAAACGGTATGTCAGGGGGCGTGGCCATGATTGGCTTTTATGCTTGGCTTCCTTAGAAGAATGCGTGTACCGAATTTTGTGGCCGTACGCCAAAGTTGGTGTCTGGCCGACTCCCATTGGCCCAATGTAAATCGATTTTTGTAGGTGGCGCTGTCGCGCCATTTTTTATGGACGAAAACGAAACCTATAAAAAACAAAATTTTTCGCCGGTTCTGAATTTTGGGCAAAGTTCGGTGAGTTTTTGAGCGTGTTCAGGGGGTCAAATTAGAGCTCAAAGAGCAGAACAAAGAATAATAAAATAATTAAAGCCGCAAGCGGCATTCCAACGGCCCTCGCCGCACTCCGAAACGCATGGGGGCGCTTACGCGCCCTAATGTCTTGTCCAAGCTTTCAAAAGCTCTACCCCAAAGAGCTATATAAAGATGGTCGTTGTAAGTTATTGTCTTAGAGGTTTAAAAGAGCCTCATTACTATACAGAGCAGATAAGAAGGGCAGCGCTTACGCGCTGCGTTGTCACGGCAACAACATGCTAGCTTTGAACTCTCCACTATTACTCTACAACAACCTAAAGATGGCGCTGACGCACCCTTGGTCAGTGTATGTTGTTGTTATAGTGCTTCATAAGAGCCTCATCACAGTACAGAGAAGATCTGATGGGCAGCGCTTACGCGCTGCGTCGTCACGGCAACAGCATGCAAGATACAGCATCGGACCCTCGGACTTTTTTGTTCGGGGTGACATGAGGAGTCACTGTGCCAAATTTCAGACACTTTCGTAAAACGAATCAAATTTTATGAAGAAAACAAAATAGTTAAAAAAGCCCATTGGGATAACATGGGGATTTGAGGTGTTTTGCTTGATTTTGGACAGAATTGGCGGCTTCGCCGCACGTAAACCGTACGACATATCCAAATAAATTGGATAACTTTTGATGCTCCACTTGTGTAGTTCATGTGCACCGAAGTGGAGCCCTGTGGGCAAAACCCCTAGGAGGAGTTGATAAAAACATGATGTGAAGAGAACCGAGAATTTTGTAAAAATGCCATTGGAATAACATGGGCGCTTGCGCGCCTTCCCACGGCGACACGAATCAAAATTGTACATGGTTACCATTGGCTTTTTTGATCGGGAGGACCTAAAGGAATTTTGGGTCAAATTTCATTAATTTCGGAAAAAGTAAATTTTTGACCCTCCATGTAAACACTTATTTCATTCTGTAGGGGGCGCTATCGCGCCGATTAAAATTTTTTCACCATGAGTGGGTCCAGGACAGAAAATGTAACAAACGCATAATTGGTCCGATTCAAATTGGACAAACTATGTGGAAACGGGAGCAAAATTAAAAATTCCAAATGTGAAAAAATGCTAACCGAAATATGCGGCTTCGCCGCACGTAAACCGTAAATTGTATCAACATAAATTGGATAACTTTTGATGTCCCACTTGTGTAGATGATGTCCAACGATTTTGAGCCCAGTGGGCAAAACGCCCTAGGAGGAGTTGACGAAAGTATGATGTGAGCAAAATGCTGAGTTTGCATTCCTGACCGCGAAATCCAAGATGGCGGCCAAACGGTACGAAAGTGGGCGTGGCCATGATTAGGTTTTTTGATTGCCTTCGTAAGACGAATGTATGTACCGAATTTCGTGGCTGTACGACAAAGTTTGCGCCAGACCGTCTCCCATAGGCGCAATGTATTTTGACTTTTGTAGGTGGCGCTGTCGCGCCATTTTTTATGGTTGAAAACAAAACCTATAAAAAACTAAATTTTTCGCCACTTCTGAATTTTGGGCAAAGTTTGGTGAGTTTTTGAGCGTGTTCAGGGGGTCAAATTAGAGTTCTTAGAGGCGGAATAAAAAAAAAAATAATAATAATAATAAGAAAATTGCAAAAACAATATAGCCGTTGCCACGGCAACAACATATTATACGTTTTCCGAAAGCTCTCGGCCTTGCGCACGTCCCCGTGGGGTGGAAAGTGACTGACGAGCGCTTACGCGCTCGTCAGTCACTTTCAAAGTCGGCTCCCCCATTGCCTCCCCATTGATTTCCATGCATTTTAGCAGTAACAAGGAGAACTCATGCCTGCGGCATGAGTTACTGAGTAGTGCTTGATGCCAGGAGTTCAGTTTTAGGGGTTATGCGCTTCGCGCTGCTTTTGTCAACAATGAGTGCATGGCCTTCGGCCATGCACTCATTGTTGACTATTTTTGTGTTAGCAGAAGTAAGTATACACATCCCATGCCTTCGGCATGGGCTCATTTTGTAGTTCTCGCAGGGGGCGGGGTAGTGGCTGATCATGATGGCTGGGCTTCGCCCAGGCATCATCGTTGCAGAACCAATAGGCCCTACGCCCTGCTGGGGGCTCGGGCCTAATAAAGAAAAAAGCAAAAACAATATACCCGTTGCCACGGCAACAACATAATATACGTTTTCGGAAAGCTCTCGGCCGTGCGCACGTCCCCGTGGGGTGGAAAGTGACTGACGAGCGCTTACGCGCTCGTCAGTCACTTTCGAAGTCGAACCCCCCCATTGACTTCCATTGATTTCCATGTATTTTAGCAGATAGAAGGATAATGCATGCCTACGGCATGCATTACTGAGTAGGTCATGATGCCAGGAGTTCAGTGTTAGGGTTTTTGCGCTTTGCGCTGCTCTCGTCAACAATGAGTGCATGGCCTTCGGCCATGCACTCATTGTTGACTATTTTTGTCTAAGCAGAAGTAAGTATACTTCGGCATGGGCTAATTTGTAGCTCTCGCAGGGGGCGTGGTAGTGGCTGATCATGATGGCTGGGCTTCGCCCAGCCATCATGATCAGCAAGACACTTGACAACGATGATGCCTGGGCTTCGCCCAGGCATCATCGTTGAGTATCTCTGTGTTAGCAGAAGTAAGTATACACATCCCATGCCTTCGGCATGGGCTCATTTTGTAGTTCTCGCAGGGGGCGGGGTAGTGGCTGATCATGATGGCTGGGCTTCGCCCAGCCATCATGATCAGCAAGAGCGTTAGCAACGATGATGCCTGGGCTTCGCCCAGGCATCATCGTTGCAGAATCAATAGGCCCTACGCCCTGCTGGGGGCTCGGGCCTAATGACAACCAGACAGGTGAGAGAGAGAGAGAAAGGGCAAGAAACACATTTTATAAGGTGTTCTTCTCATAAAATGTTGTCAATGCGTAGCCTCTATACATGTTCATTACATCATGAAAGAGGCATCTAAAAGGTCACTTCACACATTTTCAATCTGGTGTTTTCTATTACTCGACCCATTAATACTGTGCTTTACAAAAACACTGCATTTAAACAATATTCATTTTATATTTTATCTGACCTTCATCTGTGTTAAATATACATTTCCAATACAGTGGTGCTATGACGTGAGCAGAACCTATAGAAAGAAGTGCAGATTGTTAAGACTCACAGTAATCTTAAAAAATGGCATAAATTTACATCTCATTTCAAGTGATTCTAGACAAAGATTTTCTCAAGTCAGACCCATGCATAAATTAACAAAGGAAGAGTGTATTTCCAACTCTGTTCCATTGCTGTCAGCCAATCACAGCCGGCTACTTTTGTCCATCAATCACTCATCTACTAGCAACTCATTTATATTCACACTCACCTTTACATCAGTCCAACTAAATCCTCCTCCATCCCATCTCCTCCTCCTGATCCACAACAAAGTGTACCACCTATTTTTTCAGTTATCCCATTATTTTCTCCTCACCATTGCTGCCATTGGGGAAATATTCTCTCTAAAATTGCAATGCAAAACACATTAAACGCCTTTACTTACAAAAGATTTAGTTTTCAAAGTCAATAAACTAAGCTCCACTTTTTTGTTTGAGTCTAAATTGATGTTTTCAAGTCATGTCGATGTTCAATGCCATACTGGAAATTTAAATTGTATTTTAAATTTGCTTCCTAAAAACTCGTACATCCCACAGATCATGTTAGAGAAACGATTAATAAATTTAAATGGACAACAGCAGCTGTATAATCCACTGTTCAACAACTCAACATGTTCTCATGGAATGAGTGCAACATCATGTAAATAGCTCGTCATGTTCACATACTTTATTTGGGAATAAATTCATGTCTGAAATTACAGTGTGGGCTTAGAATTGTTTAAGATGAGTAAATAAGGTTTTCATTTATATTCTGAAAAAACAATGCATGTGACATACTATGTACTTTGTGTGAACATTTCTGTCAGAACGAGCTAAACAACGACAATCACAAATGTGCTCGTAGAATACAGGCACAAAGACATGGAGAAAATAAAGTGGCCGAACTGCCCAAAAACTGTTAGAATACAAACGATAGCTGGGCTAAATGATACTGCATTCTTTTTAACATCTACAGAACAATATGATTCATTTGATTCATGATTCATTCATAATTGTTATTTGACTTGAACTAGTTATGTTTAGAAACACAAAGCTCACCAGGAAGCTTCTTAAAAGACTCCGGTTGCCTTTAGAGGTTATGCAGGTGACATCACGGTGTTAAGTGCGAGGTTTGAGTGGCAGAAAATGCATGAGAGTCAATAAAAACAAATGACTTTTTTTTTTTTAAGTAATAGCTCAAAGTAAAGTTAAATTAAGGAAAATAAGCTAAATGTGAGAAAAAAATTCAATCCACAACAACTCTACAGAACAATGACATGTAAAAGCAAAAAGCAGGTTAACAGTGGCAGAAAACCCAGGTAGGTGTTGCTGACTTGATGTAGGTAGCCTTAGTGAGCAAAGCACATGCACTGATGTAAAAAAGGTATTTTTGTTTTTTTTACATTTTACAACAGCAAAAACAAACACCTGTGTTTATTTATCTTTTGAAATTGCTTTTAAGACACATGTAACACATGGTGTATGTGTATGTATATGTATGTGTGTGTTTATATACAGTATGTATGATATTGTATATCATATTTTGTATGTAGTCATGTTATACTGTATGTGAATCACTTGTAAAGTAAACAGGCCATATTTTATGTTATAAGCTCAAAATAAAGAATCAATCAATCACTCACTCAATCAATCAATCAATCAATCAATCAATCAATCAATCAATCATGAAATCAATCAATAATTGACCACTAGCAGACCTAAATGATTAAAGTTGATAAATTAGAATAGAAAACCCAACTTCAACATCCATGCAAGCATTTAAAAAGTGTCCTGAGAAAACTGTCCATCTGTTAAATGTTTGACCCTGAGGAGTTCATAATAGTTGTCCTCACAGTAAGAATTGGATCAGTAAATGCAACACTTTTCCTCCTGTGTGGTTTGAGCTTTTCCCCTGCTTCTGATGTTCTCTTCTCTTCAAATCAAACTACAATCAAAAGAGACTAAATGGTGGTTGGCAACAGCAGGACTTGCATTTCCAATTCCAATCAGCGCACTCTTGTACTATCACAGGTTCAGTGCGAAATATAAAAGGTGGTTTGTTACAGGGAGGGCATCCAGTGTAAAATCAAGCCAAAATTATTGTGCAAATAATTGTGTGAAATGGTATTAGCTCTGAATATCCCAGAGAAGAAAATGATGATCAGAAGAAAATTAAATATTTGTCTATAGTCAAACATATTCAAATAAATCTATTTTTTCAATCAAAATGCTCAAGACTTTTACTAACTTGTGATTGGTTCAATTCTTAATTGCCAACACTATGCAAGCAATGTGTTACAAAAATGAAATGTGGATTAAGCGGATTCATTTAGTGAGAACTCTGTCTAAATATGATTCTACTTTGTTTCATGATAAGTTTTCTCCTGGAGAGTTATTGCTTTGTTTGTAGTGTCCGTATCTCTTTGAATTATAAAGTAAAGGTATCTACAGTATCTACTGAGCACAAAACACAAACACCCTCAAATGGGCCACTTATTTCTTGTCTGAGCGCAGATCACTTTCTGCTTTGTCTGTAAAAAGTCTAGTTGTAGGATTTGTAGAACAACATCACGTTTTATTGATCCAAACATAACATGGAACAACAAGTACAACGTTTGAACCTCATTTTGTATGAACACTTTCTTACAAATGAGATCTGTGGAGAGTCCATGCTCACAGTAAGAATGCTTTTCAGGATATCTAGTAAAATCAAAGTATAAAAGTTAGATGTTTAATGCCTTACTGGGATATGTCAGGCAAAGCAACAATATCGTCATGGAGACAAGTACAGTAGGGCACCCTTCTTTCAAAAGTCGAAATCTACATTAAAAATGTAACTACAACAAACTAAAATATCGTTGACCGATTATTCAGCTATAATAATGAAAAATATATTGACCATTTTCTAAAAGTGTATTCATCTTTATTAGTGGTGTCGAAATTGCGCTGCACTTATTTTTCTCTTAACAAACTATTATATTGTACTCCAAGAGTGAGTGAACCAGAACTCTCCAAGGGAAGATAAAGACTCTCTACGCCCACCACAGTCCACTGGGGGAGCAAGAACAGCCATGTGTATTTTAGGCACAAGGCATCCACAACAACAAGATGCTCACCATGGACAGGTATCAGCATTTTAAAGTGTTGGTATTTGAACATTCCTACATATGAGTCACGCTTTTTTTTTTATGTTTTGCAAAATTATGTTGTAAATCTGGACTCTGCATGGATGAACATTTGGTTCCCACAAATGACTAATATGAAGTTCTTGTTGTGTTGCAAGCATCAAAAACAAAAAAACAAAAAAAAAGTTTGGTCATGTCTCCTGTGAGTTTGTGTTTCTCAGGAATTGTCAGGAGCCAAACAACAGGTAGATTTAAGTTTAGAGTCATACTGCGCAACTTTATGGAGGGGAAAATTCAGCTTTATGATTCTATGGAACACATTTTCTATGGAGACAAGAAGATGCCTTCCTCCAGGAAATGTATAAATCTGAACTGTTGCCATGGAAATAATGCAGAATTCGCCAAGTTGGCTAAACTTCCATTAGAATACATCAGACAAAACAATATTTAAAACAGCCATGGAACACCCTCGGGATTACAACTGATAAATGCACAATATTTATCACTCTGTAGTGTCAGAAAAAATTAGTTTAACATACACCTTTGGTTTAACATTATGACAACCAAAAGTGCAATGGTGCGATCCTAAGCTCTACAGACAATTCTGTGGCCATGCAAGTTCGCTCAAAGTAAAAAAAAAAAAAACAAAGAAAAAGATTTTTAGCATTTATTTAATCCAACAAAGGGCCTTTGATCCAAGAGTATATTTCATTCAGTCATTAATTTTATACCGCTTAATCCCGTTAGGGGTCGCGGGTGACTGGAGCCTATCCCAGTAACTTTGGGCCTTAGGCAGGGAACACCATGGACAGTGGCCAACTCGTCGCAGGGTTAGACAGACAACCATTCACTCTCTCATTCACTCAGGGAAATTTACAGTGATGCCCAATTAACCTAAACATGCATGCATGCTGTATATTTCAAATTATTCTAAATTTACTGTTGAGATGTTTGTGTCTGCATTCACAAAGTTTAAAAATTGTGAGTGAAAAATAGTCTGAAGACAAGTATTCTTTTGTGTTGTATGGGTTTTATACATTTAAAACCCTGTCTCTCAAATTGGCAGATACTAAAAAAACACCAAAATAAGTCTTCACGACAGAAACCAAACCATATAACAAATAAATTCAACATATTTAAACTGTGTTTCTTTCTCCCTGAAATGTGTAATCACAAGGCAGAGCATGTTGAGGTCAGAAGATATGAACAGCTTAATGTTTCTCGTTTAGTCAAATGTGTGTGAATTCAACAAAGCACAGTCCTAAGTATATTTTTAATGGCTGAGCACATCTTAACATTCACAAGACTAAAGTATACTTAATGTAAGACCATTCAATTAAACCGACACACGTACATTTAACTTTAGTGGTACATGGAGTTCTGCTGATCCCCCTCACCTCTTCATTACTGTGGAAGAAGAATTTCTCACACCACATGTGAAAGTGACTTCAGGTGCAGCATGCTGTGAACTTAACATACTTTATAAGGTTATCTCTATAAGTGCTGTACATTCACACAGCTTCCTCAGCAAAATATGCTCCACTCAAACTGAAATAAAAGTTGAGAGGAATATAATGACTTGTACGCTGAGCATAAACCAAAACTTTGTTCCAGTATAACTCATCCTCAAAATTTTATAAAATATAGTCCAAAAATGACTATATGCTAGATTCTAGAAAATAAGGCTTTGCCCTTGCTCAGCATAATCACGACGAGGAACCAAAATGCAGGCACTTCCGGTGTCAAGGCAACAACAACCACGCCATACTTCTCCCTTCTAAAACTTTTTGGCGATTAAGACAACACAATTCAAACTTAAGTCAAGGCAAAGCCAAACAGCAAGTGCCTAAATATTGATGAGGACAACGAGAAAGTACACAGCTGCCAAGAAAGCCATCATGACTGAGCAAGTCTTCAGCTGGGACTTGCCAAAGTCACTGATGAGACCATGGCAAGATTCTTCAAAGATGTTGATGAGAAATCCGATGGCCGAAATATCAGACTGGAAAAGTGGCTTGACATTATGTAAAGCATGCTGAAAAGGGGAAGTTAAAACACTTCTGTATTATGCAATTGTTGTCACTTGAGTAAAAACTTAATCACAAAAAAAAAAATATCAGCTGACCAATGAGCCCTCGTCCTGAGTCTCTCAATTCTGCCATCATTTCATCTTTTCATTTAATCATTATTAAAAGCCTTAATTGCATACCTTGTTGCGGTCAGGTCGTTGCAAGAAAACAGAAAATTTAGAAATTGATGAAGAAAAATCACAACTGTTTAGTAGTTGCTGTTGATGTAATAGTATCCAGAGTTATAGTAGGTTGAAACCTCCTTCATTTCCACTGAATCATACCGATAAAACTGAAAACTATGCAGTGTTATAACTGCTATTATACAAATTATGTAAAAGCCACTTTTCTGAGTTATTATTTTTGTTAATAGTATTTTCTCATTCTTAGCTTAACCAAAGCTTGGTGCATGTTTGAGTAATCTTGTATTGCAGCTGATGCTCCAACGCTCAGAAAATCCCTGTTTTCACCTACCACCTATCCCTGCTCACCAGTATTTATCCATTTTCTTACAATTACTTTATAAATTCGGATTCAAAGAAAAATATTTTAGGTTCAAAATTGTTATGTAACCACTTTCCAACAATAAAAAGAAAGTAAGTTAAAAGCTCTACAAGTTTGAACTTTCCCGACATACTGTTTTTTTTTTTTTTTTTTTTTTTTTTCCCAATCCGTTTTCAAATTTGTATTTTACAATAAATAAAATGTGAACGATCTCCCTTAATACTCCAAAGTTAGAGCCATATACCATAAAAGATCATCCAGACTATATTATGCATAACATATCTACTTTTTAAAATGAGAATTGTATTATCCTAGAATCCTTTGGAGAGCTACTTAAAAGAGCTACGAGCTACAGGTTGAAGACTTGTAATGAGTGAACTGTGTGCCTGTTCACGAGTGTCCCCGAGGAGTCACATGAATAGATGTTCAAGGCTATATCAGCTATGACGCTTTAAACTTTTATGAACTCCTCTGAATATTCTCTTTGTACCCTTGGTCCTTGGCTTCCACCGTTCACTCTCACCATATGGGATCCAGATTTGGGCACCATCAATTATACACTCGCAAGGATAAAGTCACCGCGAAAGGATTTGGCAACTGGACTCCATTTGGACTGGCGCGCAACAGCCTATTAGCATCTTGCACTGCACCGGGACACGTCTCCAAGCCTTCACTGACACAGCTTGTCTTCTTATTAGCCCCGGTTAACGGAGAGCACTTATTATTCTTCCCTCTTATCTTGTCTTCACACCTCCTCCTGACTGACGCACCGATCCCCGGCTTTCCATCTCCGCGCGCCCCCGAGTGTATGCTCGTGGCCGCTCCTCCATCGGAAGAGTAAACGGGTGTCGGCGCGAACGCATCTGTGCTCTGCGTGGACATGAATAGGGATTGTAATATTCTCCGTTCTGAAGCTGCTTTCGGCGGTGATTTATTCATTACTGCCCCAGTCTGGTAAGTTCGTTTTTCTGTTTGGCGACTGGCAATTTGTCTGAAGCTTTCAATTAAGAAAGCGAAGTAGTTTGGAGACGTGTGGAAGGTGTTACGCATGTGTCATTTTCACGTGTTTATAATTTATTCTGCTTTATTAATTGGGTGTGGTTTGATTTGGCGCGTGCATTTACTCATCTAAAACATCCACTTTCAATGCAAAATTTCAGCCTCGCCAAACTATTTTACGCGCAACGAAATCAAGCACTCAGTCAAAACCTTCACATTCAACTTATATCTTTATGAGCGTTATTTTCTTCTCCATAAGTTGACTATTAAAAGTTATTTTTCTGACATGTTTCAAGCACATAAGCAGTGATTACAACTGTACGTACTAATGAGGGTGGCTTTAATTATGTAAAAGTGAAACGCTTAAGGAACGGCAGGTGATGGAGTGGTGACTTGTATTGATCCAGATTGAACTGACTGAAGGAGGCAGTTAGTGAGTTTATGGATGATGCTATAATATAGGATACTATTTGACTCGATCTTGCGCTTCATGGGAGAATGTCTAGCTCCTGGGCACTGCTTTTTCTGTCAAGCGTAAAGTCTGTGTATTCATTTAAAGTTGGCGTCTTTCTCTAAAATTGCTGTTGGGATCACCTGTCTTATCAGCTTCAAAACAGCAGATTGAGTGACCTTTGGCAAACTTGGCCTAGAAGGATCAAAGTTGCAACATTATGTCATAAGAGAAACACAGTTTAGTCATTGAGGAACATGGTTCATGACAACAAAGGCCAAAGGACTTCTGAGGGTCAGAAGTCATTAGCATGACACTGTGTGAGGCATTATCTGACAAGTCCAAACCTCATGGACACTATGGAAGTTCCTAAAAATATCTGGAAGCTGTGAAAAGGATAAAGCTAATTAAGAACGACTGTGGGTGGTTTTGGATCACATTTGCTTTGAATGCTGTGCCTTCTGGACTGGGATCAAGATGCAGGTGATTTGCATAACTTCTCTTGTTAATTGGGAATGGGATAACCTTCAAAAACAATAACGAGTCAAATATCCATATCTGTTTTTGGTAAAGGTTTTGGAACAGCAGGATGACCAGACAATTAAAATATTTAAAACATCAGATATACATCCAATTCAATATTATTGTGCCAATATTAAATTAGATGATTAAATCAGATTAGATTAGACTTGATTGTCATTACGATTGTACAGGTGCAGTGCAATACAATCCTGCTTAGCATCTAACCAGAAGGGCATTAAAGTATAATATGCATGTATGTAACAGCAACATGTTAGGTCTATATTGCTCTTGACATATTTACTGCAGTGTAAGGTCAAGTGCAAGTTCAAGTATGTGCAGTGTCCTGGAGAAGAAACTGTCCCTGTGTCTGCTTGTCCTACCCCCGAGGCTCCTGTATCGTTGTCCAGACGGCAGAAAAGTGAAATGTCTGTGATGGGTGAGAGGAGTCCTTCACAATGTCGCCTGTGCACAGACCGCCTGCTCTAAAAGCTGACAGACTGTGAGAGGAGTCCCTATGTACTGGGCAGGTTTCACCAGTTAGTGTGGGACAGTGGTACATATGATACCCCCCCCCCCCCCCCCCTTCCCCCTTTATCTCTTGGATGAGACCAATCACAGCTGTATCATGATGGAATAGGAGTGAGACATCAATTTGCAGTTGTGGGTGAAGTGGGAGTACAGGAAAGGGCTAAGTACACACTCCTGTGCTATAATTCTAGTGTTGATGGTAACAGTGATGGAACAGATGTCGCCTAATCAAACATTCTACAGGTGTCCAAATTATGACCCAGGGGTCAAATGTGACCCATAGACCAATTTTGAAAAGGGGTAAGGTCTGTTTTAAGCTTGGATGGGTTAACAGTAGTGAAATCAAATCAGCACATGAACATGAGTGTGTAACGATATTGTGCAGAGAGACCTCTGAGCTTGGCTGCAGGAGGCACAGACATGTACAGTCTAAATCCTGCTTGTAAAGAGCAATAGGCAGTTTGTTGACTGAAAGGAACATAAACTCTTTGTCACTGTCCTCTGTGCTACAGTTTAAGAGCCGTTTCCAGGCAAAGGAGCCCGGTGCTGTCAATGGTTCTGATTAGCTCTAAAGCTGACATCATGTTGTAAATATTCAACGTGTTGTAACCTTACAGTTTAAGATTTGGAGCTGTTACCTGACAAATAGTGGTAACAGGAAATCTCTGACACGACTGACATGAGCAGAGCACACCAAAAAATTGTGGTGAGAAACTACTTACTACGACTCTCCAAACATGTGAAAGAGAGAAACTGGACATAAAGTTGATTTATGAATTCTGTAGAGTGCAGTCAGCCATAATGACTAGTAGAGCTGGGCGATATCCATTTTTCACTACCGTCATATTGTCTTAATATTGTATCGTGATAGACGATATTATCGTCTGCCCACTAATTAAGGCAAAAACGGCTCAAAATTAAGCTTTAGTCGGATTTTCTGGTAATTTCACACACACACGCACACACACGGTGTGTATTATAGATACAATAATGCTCTTTCGCTATAGAACATTGCTAGGTTTGTGAATTTTAATGTAAAAAACCTTAGTACTTTGTCAAGCCTCGCTCTTTTCTCACTCCTCCGCGCCCCGCGCCACGCTACCTCTTTTTGCTTTATTGACAATTTAAGATACACAACGCAGGATAATTGTGTAAACTTGTGACCGTAAAGTGGTAGAGATTTATATTGTCGACTATATGCACAAATACACATTTAGAAAAAGACTTTCTTGAGACGCGCTGCGGCACCATGTCTGCGGGCATCACAACCACACGAACAAAGCACATATAGCCTAGACATCCAAGCACGCAAGCAAGCTAACCATAAAGTTTAGACCACAACAGGATAAACCCACTGACACGTACAAACACGATTGAACTGAGATTGATAAGGTTCTCCGCTGTTTTAAGTTCACATTTAAAACATAGCCAACACCATTATAAGTTCAAACGGCTGATATGTAGGACAAAAACCTTATTAAGCTAAATTTTTGCACATCTACGGTAACAAGTGATTTCTGCCTCTTTTTGTCACTAAAGTTGTCCAAATGATCCTCTTCTGTCCATCACAGACACGAAGAAAAGAAAACATCCAAACAGAAACGGTAGCCTACATCCAAAGTTGTTATCGCAGGTGCTTCATGACGACGCACAACTTTGTAGTCCTGATTCCAGCTCCACAAGGCCCACAAACACCGCTCCAACGTCATGCTCTGTCCAGGTCCTCCGTCCAGGTCCACGGTGTTAAAAAGTCCTCTTCATCTCTTTATTAGAGCGCGCTGTCTGAGCCATGTCTGTTTCATATGCAGTGTTGGTGGCGTGAGGATGCGTTCAGGAACGCTGCGTAACTTTTAAAACTGCGATGCCAAGTTTTTTCTGCTTTTGTGGACTTGTCAATTATTTAAAAAAAAAGCTACTATGAAAACAAAATAGTGGGTTGAATATTTGTCAAATGATCGAGGAATATGCATATAACAGAGCGAGATTGTTTGCTTCAGCATTAATTAAAACTTTGCACGTTCTAGGAGGATACAGACGATTACAGACGATAGTGAAGTGCTCAAAATGTTTTACTTTCACGATAGACGATATAATCGTCTTATCACCCATCCCTAATGACTAGAGGAATAATAATGTTACAGTGATTTTGTCCATGTGTTTTCAAATGAAGTGGAACCTGGATTCTTGCTTGTTCACACTTTCACACAACTACAATGTGATACTATTTCCTCACACATCTATCTATTTTCATCATTCTTGGTTTGCTTTGACCTGGTGCCATATATTTTCGGTTTGGTGCTTGAAAACCATAATTTGTTCTTTGTTTTAAGCTTGCTCACATTTCTCTTTCTGTCTACTTTGCTAAACCTGCCAATCATCTGAAAAACATTAATTTAAAACCAATCAACCCAGGATACTTGTGTAGTCCTAATATGAACAGGACTAAACACACACAACGTCTGCAGAAGCCCATTGATGGTTATTTTGATGAGCAGGAAAACAGCAGGAATCACAGGCTTGGCGGACACCAAACTCACTGCTAATTGAACACTTGGAAATGTTTGATTTTTAGACAGCCCAATTTAAAAGAGGAAACTGCTCAGGGACACTGATGTGCAATGGGCAGATAATTCTGGAGAAAGCAGAGTGCATTGTCAATGGCAGAGTTCAAGATGCCAACATTTCAAACTGGGTGCCAATGCTATTTTTACTACTACAGTTACAAAAAGATTAGCTTAGATATGTTAATGCATGTTTACTGTGGCAATGCCTTTTCAAATGAACAGTGTATATTTTTATCTGGGCTTATTTTGTTTTTAACCTATCCATTGTGAATTAGGGCTTCTGTGCTTTACCGCATCATTAAGAAAGAATGGTTAATGGTTAGTGCATATGAAATGAGCATACAGTACATATACGTAGGTGACCATCAGTTCATTATTTCCTTATTAAGAATAATGGACTAAGCAGGAGAATTAGTAATACATTTAGTCTGAGATTTAAAAATTATTTAAGTAACCATAACAGTAATTCATGTGTACATATGTCACAGTCCTATCAGCTGCGGGAGTCAACAGGTCATTATCAAGCAAACTAAAACCAGTCATGACCCCATTACAGTAAAAACATCCAGATCAGTACTAGTCTGAATAAAAAATGTCTAGTTACTCAGAATTCTTCTTTTTCCAACTCTGTATATTTATCCAAATATTACATGTTTGCATTGGCTTTGTCCTTTAAACAGAGATTTTACATTTTATGTACTAGAACTTCAATGAAGCACACTTGATACTCCATCTAGTGGCTGCAAAGGAAATTATAGCAGAGAGATAATTAAATCAATCATGCCTGACATGATAATACCGTCAACTTTGGATAATTTGTGTACAGTGCAAAATAATAGCTCAGATATGTATATTTGAGGGTGCAACAGTAGCAGAGTAGTTAGAGCTCTGGCTCCCCAACAAGGAGGTCGTGAGTTCGACTCCCGGGTCAGACCATTATCAACATCCAACACAGTCTCACTAGATGGCGTAGTTTTACCACAACACAAAAACAGCGTATTTTAAGCTTGCGTTCACAGCTGTTTTTAGTACTTATGTTACGCTGTGAATTTAGCACGATATGAAAAAGCTTAAAAATGACATGAGGTTTTACAACGTTAAAAAACACAAGTTTTGGTTGCAGCCACATGGGACGTTTTCTTCAAGTGAAACGGGTAAGTTTAGGCATAAAGTTACTAAAATGGGTAAGATTAGGTCTGGGGCTTGGGGCAGGTTAAGATTAGAATCAGGATTTCATTAATATTCATACATAAGAACACGTCTTAACAACCACCAATAAAATGAACGGGGACTGTGATGCGTACTATAATTACGCAAAACAGCTGTGAACTCGTGCTAATCATATGCAATGGTAAATGTATGCTTTCTTGTGAGATCAGGTCTAACATCTCACGATCTCTCTGGGTGGAATTTGCATGTTCTCTCCGTGTCACCATGGGTTTTCTCCGGGTACTCCGGTTCCCTCGCACCTCCGAAAACATGCATGTTTAGTTTAATTGGGCATCTCTCTAAATTTCCCCTGTGAGTGAATGAGAGAGTGAATTGTTGTTTGTGCATCCCTGCGACAAGTTGGCCACTGTCCAGGGTGTTTCCCCGCCTAAGGCCCAAAGTCACTGGGATGAGATCGTGGGAACGGTATAAAATGAATGAATGTATTTAGGAAATCACAAATTTGGGAAATTCAGAACAGTGTTTTCTGATGCTTTAGTGAAGGAATAATATCAGAACTTCAGTTTTTGATGAAGAATCAATGTTAGAACATGAATAAAAACCCATTTTAGCATAATGTGTGCAATATGTGTCTTTACACTGGCACAATGTCTGAAACTTGCAAATAGTGGACAATGTTGACAAAAAACAAAAGCTTTATAGCATATTAAAACCAGTCTTAATTATTTATTGTTTCATTGCTTTGTGGCAAGATAGATTTATCAGGAAAATGTTACCTTTATATACTATGTGAATGCATAGTATATAAATGTGAACTGTCATCTTAACACACCTTTAATTGTTCATTTACATACAACAGCACCTAGCAACTATCTCTTGACACGGACCATTAACAATGGCACGCGTGATCAGGTTAATCACGTTTTCTTTATGTTTCTTAATTACCACGGAGCAATTATCAATGAAAAAGTAATGAAATGAACCTTGATTGAGGAGGAGCTGAGTCAAGCCAAGGACACACAGTGGTGGCTGAAGATATGAGGTGCTGACATTTCTCATTTGAACCGCTCGGACTTCTCTCGCAAGCGTCCAAATTAATTCCACCTCTTGATTGGTCTTTTTACAATTTTCAAATATTAGCAGTTACATACTCTCTGAATATTAATTAACGCTCACACAAGACTGCTACGCATCACTTCCGAACTCCCAAGAAGAAATATTAACACCAAGCTCAAAAGGTTGACTGCGTTATTTATATTCAGGACACCTCTGTGACAGGCTGTTCATATTGTGCAGTACACACCTCACTCTTATTCATACTGCCTTCTAGTTCAGTGCGACTATGCTTTTCCCTCAGGAGACTATTATTCAACAAACGTAATACCACAAAATGATTGTCAACTTACATATTCTTACTCAAAAGGCATTTGTAGACAAGTCATTCAGTGTAGCTCAATGCAAAGCGATTTTCAGAGTTTCTGAATGAAATGTAAAATAGACTATCTGTGGTACTGCAGGGAAATGGTAAGTTAGAATCCCCAGGGACCATCATAGGCTTATATTTTTCAGATCACTTTGCTGTTGTTATCCTATAGGCTTGGTTATACACTAAACCAGTCGTTCTTAAGCTTTTCTCAGTATCACTTAAGATAATATGTACCACCTGACCCAAATTCAGACATGACCAGTAAAATGGTGCTCATAATGGTTTAAAATAAGGCTACATCTGGCCAAAACTGTTCTTATGGATTAATAACAAAAAAGGATGATTGTGTATACTTATGGGGACCTGCCTTCCTTATGGGGACAAAAAGCAGGGTGAGGGTTCTTTTGTTAAAACACACTCAAATGAAGACACTGCTTGATTCTAGCACTCATTATCTAATCTAAAGTTTTTTATGCATTTGAACTTTTTGCTGTTTTGTTTCAGAACGGCTTACAGTTATATTTCTCTAAACTTCAGAATTTTCCACATTTGTGATGTCAAAAGTAAAGATTCAGAGATCTGCTTTTTCATACATTAATATAAATCATATTTGTAGAACTTGGAGATCTTGAAAAAAACATTATCTCACAATTTGTGTTTAAACAGTATTGTCTTTAAACATGTCTTTAAACATATGAAGTGAGTTATAACTATATGCATGTCTGTCAAATTGCCAAAAAAAAAAAAAAAAAAATAGATCAGCTCAACCTTATTTTATATTTTACAATGCCTTTGTACATTTTTATTTTTAATCTACCAGTTTTGTAGCTACAAAAGGACACATTTAGACTAGAGCTTTTTCTTTCCCCTCATATTGATCAATCTTGAGTTTCAATTCGGTTTTGTTTAATTTTTAAAAAACAAACAAACAAACAAACAAACAAAAAAGAGGCTTTGGACATAATTGAAAACAAAAACTTATAATATGTCCCATTTATTAGCTTACTGTATTTTGAAAATGTATATCAGTATTCTGCTTCAATGTTTGACTTGCATCCCAAACTACACATTTTTTTATGTGTGTTATTGTTTTGTTTATGTATGTATTTATTTATTTTCATTCATCTATTTATTATTATTATTATGATTTTTTTTTACTTGTGTTAGATTTTAGTATTTTAAGCTTTTCTTTCACACTTTAGTTCTTAGTTTGCTTGTATTTACTTTTTAATTTAGTTTAATTTCTTTATCACTTTTTTATCACTAAGCAAGTCAGGACCTGGTTAGTACTTGGATGGGAGACAGCTGGAACACCAGGTGCCACAGTGAGATGACAGGAGTGGACTGTCATTGTGTCCTTCGGCAAGACATTTATCCAACATTGGCTCAGTGTCTGTGTACATTGAGTTAGTAAATCCTTCATTGTAAAGCGCTTGAGTGCCTTGAAAGATGCAAAAGCACTATATAGATATAGACCATAGAGACCATTCTCAAATCTTAATGCATGAAATCAAAGCTTTATTTCCTTCTAATTACTCAACACCAACATAAGCATAAAAGACTTCGACAAGTGCTAAACACATAAACAAGTAACTTCAAACTGTATAAAAGCCGATTCATGCCTCCAGTGATAAATGTGTCATGCTGAAAAACAGGAAAGTATTTAAACTTGGTTAAATCGGCATTGACCTCAATATTTGCACCTCAGTGATTCTGGAGAACAGGGCGAAATGGGAAACTGTGAGCCTGCCAAATCTCTGCGAAGTATTTAACTTATAAGCAATGAATTGCGGAGTTTAATCTACACTGACTTGAATGTAAAGTTTGGATCTAAGTCGTTGTATGTAGATGTCACAAGGCAAACAATTAAATCATATTTTTCTTAAGACAGATCACAATTTTGATTTGGTCACAATTTTTTGATTAGATAAATAAATAAAATCTTTTGCTTTTTCAGAAATGTCCTTCTTCACTGTCAATAGCTAAATTCAGCTGTGAATCGCTCAAAGCAGGACAAAGGCTGACCAGTGTTGCCAGATTATCTGAAAGCAACAGCGACCAAGCCTTTGAAAAAAATCCAAAAGCAAGTGACCTCAGCCATTCAGTAAAAAGTTATCAAAATAACCAACTAGAACATTGTGTTTTTTAATTGTATTTTTTCACTTCCTTCAATGTCACTGAGGCAAAGTGGCAGAAGCAACGATATGTTGATGGAAAGAAGACTCACTTTTCACACAGTCGCCTGAAGTGGCCTACATGGGTCATGCTAGAGAAGCTTCTATCTTAATTTAATGTAACCTGGTGTTTTTTGTCCACATAACATAAACGTCTAAAAACCATAATGTGGTACTTCAACGGGTACTTTCATGAAAACGAGTATATTCTGAAACACTTACTTGGAACTCTTACTTACTCCCTCCCTCTGTTTTCTCCCATCAGATTATGCTGACAATGAAGTGTGGCAGTAAGCTTTTGTCTGTGAGAAACTATTCTTTGCCCTTTAAAAATACATTTTCCAGACACACTTTGAGCTTTCCTGTACCATTAGATAAATTGTTCTAATTCATCAACAGGGTCACACTGTTAACCACAACATGTTAAAAGTGTTTCATTGGCATGTAGCCTTTTTTTTGCACGTCTGTTATTATATGACGTCTCTACGTTATTTTCTTTGCATCTTGGACCGGTGTTTTGGTTGAAGCCACTTGAGGACTTTTTCTTTGAGTTTAACGACTAAGTTTAGGTCTGAAGTTACAAAAAATGGGCAAATTTAGATCTGGGGCTTGGTTAGTAAAGATAAGAATTTCATAAATATTCATAAATATTAATACATGTTTACGTCCACTAGAAATGAACTCAAGCAGCAACATATAGACGTACTATACATAGACATTTTAGTGAGACCAGGTTGAATTCATAAGATGGTGCTCAAAAGCATGTTTCAAAGACAAGAATAAATAATATATCATATTCAAAGCATTTTGAACTTACAGTCAAATGACCTTGTTTCACTCCAAATGTTACTCTAGTTACAGTTTTATACAAGTTGATACTATTGTTTGAAAAATCCTATCAAAAGACTTAAGTTTATCTCTCAGACAAGTTTGTTCTTTCAAGGTTTTAACAGAAATCTGACAGATAACTGCCACTCTGTTTTCACCCAAATGCCAAAAAAGACAAAAGCTTCAATCAAAATCTGACTGCATACAATTTACTTATTCACCCCCAAAAAATCAAAACATGTTTTTCAAAGTTTTCTATGTTCTTTATTTGCCTGTAAGTGTTGACAGTTGTTGTTGAAGTAACACAATAAATCAGCTTTGCATCGTAGGAAGCCCATAGCTTTTCAGTAACTGATGTTTAATTAATTGTCACCAATCCATGACAGATGAGTATTCAAATTAGTGTCTCTTGTGCCAACAGAAGTGCCCAAAGTATGTAGATGACAGACTGGCTTTTATTGTTTTTGAGGATCTGTGAAAATGTCAGGGCTTCAAAATCCAGATCGCATTCAAACTAGCCTCCTTAAACAGGATTATCATTATTTGTCTTGGTTTTGTGTCTGCTCCACAATAATCTCATATGAAGAAAAAAAGATAACAAAAAGGTAATTGTTTTCCACATGTATGACTGTTGGGAACATTCTGGCAGTCCATGTAAATATGTCAGATGCCCATACAGATGGAACATGCACAGAATGCACTGGCTTGTGACACACAACTGAACCATTGCTCTGTCTTTGCTCAGTGGTTCTCATATGTTAATCAAATCAAACTTTTCCAAAGTCACAGTAAAAATACTTTCTTGTTCAAGATTTCTTGTTGAAGATCTTGTTTTACTGTAGCCAGGCTGATGTAGGGTGACCAGATGTCCCGCTTTGTGCGGGACTGCACAGCATTTTCATCTCAATTCTCACGTCATGCAAATTGGAGCTGTGTCCCGCATTTCATTCGATGTCAGCTGCAAAACACTGGGTGCGAGTTTGGTGCGAGTTCGGTGCGAGGCGGGACTCGACTCTTGCAAGACTTAGAAAGTGCTTAAAACCAGTGTGTCCTTGTACACAGACCTTGGTGCAATGTGAGCGCACGTCTGAGAGTTGCGCGAGTGTGGGAAAGAATCCGTAGAGAGTCTATTTTTGTCGGACGTCGCAGCAGCCAGATGCGGCTTTCAATTCATAATACAAGAATTCTCATGGTGATCCACGTGAATCTGGTGGCTTTGGGCAATAACGGACCGCAGTGGACTGGAGCTGGTGTACAAGGCACGTTGCAACCAATTCGGACACGTCTACGGGAGGCGCAGGCGTGTCGTGGCACGTGTGACGAGAACAGACGAAAGATGTGATAAGTGCGCGTTGAAACACCGGAGCAAAGCTGCACAAACCGGTCGGTAGAGCGCTGGGCAAAAGCGGTTTGGATTTGTAAGTGAACAGTTAGAAACGTTTAACTAAAATGAGATGTGGTTTAAAACAGAATGTAAAAATATTATAGACTTACTTCTTTTCATGTTCAAAAATGACTATCGGTGTAATATTTAATATGTCCACATCGGAAATGAGACAGGAAAAGCAATGACACTTTCCATAGCTGCACTGCTAAAAGAGTAAATTTTTTAATGTTGGGAAATAACAGACTTGCACAAATCTTTGCAAAACATAGGTCTATGCAATTTTATTTAGCCTTTTACTTTATTACTTTTCATCTGGAAAATGACTCACAGACACGCTTTGTCCCACTTAAACAGAGGCTGGTTTTCATCTGATCACCCTTGGCTGGTGACACCTAATGGCTCCACTCAATGTCATTTTACTCTTGTTAGATCAGGTATCGCAGCACTACAGACGATTCCCCAAAAGCAAGAAGTACAGTCGTCCAATGAGCGAACAGGAGTAGAGTGGTGTGTTAGCCAGAACCAACCCAAGTTAAAATGGTAAATGGTCTATTTATAAAGTGCTTTTCTACCTTTCCAGGCACTCAAAGAGCTTTACAATCTAGCATCCACTCACCTAGTGTAAGCAGACACTGAGGCAATGTGGGTTAAGTGTCTTGCCCATGGACAAAGCGACAATCTACTCCTGTTGTCCCACTGTGGCACCTGGTGTTCTAACAGTCTCCCAACCAAGTACTAACCAGGCCCTTTCTTGCTTAGCTTCTGAGATCTGACGGGATCAGGTTTTGACAAGCAGGTATAGTCACAAAGCATGTATGGCCACAATTGATATCACAAGTTGATACATTCTTCTTCTTTGACCTAGTCACAAATATTAACTTGAATGTGATATTGTACCTTTTAATTTGAAAGTTTACCACTTCAGAAACAGCAACAACCACTAACACACATGTTTATACTCTGCTTCCTAAATTACCTAAAAGCAGGGATTGGTTAAATCAAAATCGTCCCCGCCTACAGTGAAGTGAACGAGCCCTAATGATGCATATCAGACGGTCTCCACAAAGTGAAATAAAACCGACTAGTGCATCAGGAAAGTTTTTCAATCCTCCGTGATATTGTTTTTTTTTTTTTCTTTTATCATTGTAAGCAGTCATGTTTTTTTACATCGGCCAATTCATCTGTCAATCACACCCACTGAAACTCAGAAGATAAACATTGTGATTCAACGATATATATCGGTGTAAATATACAGAGAGCATTATTCAGTAGTAAAAGTAGGTGAGGTAAAAAAAAAAAGATAGATGCAGGCCCTACTACAACTACTGTACTGCTACAGCACTTATCTGCATCTTGGTCAAATTGTGGCACTGCAAATTGTACTCACTTTACTACAGAAAATCATACTCAAGTACTCTCGGACACTTCTTCACCTCAGTCAAACAGGAGCTATGACACATGGGTCTCCTTTGGTCAGGTGGGCACTCATTCTGGCTAAAAAGCCCATACAAAGGTGAAAGCCATAGCCCTTACCTCTGAGTAACCTACAGGGGCTAAAGCAGAGCACATCCATCAGCTCAGGCTGTCTAATAGAGAGGTCCAGCTCTGAGAAATGTCCCCTCCAGGGCCTCCTATTAAATGGAACCATAATGGGACCAGACTAAAAGCCCAAAGCCCAACAGCTGTATCTATGACATCCGTTACAAGTAGTAAAACAAAACAACACAAGATTGACAATACATCGTTGTGGTAATGCTGAACATTTCTCAGCTGTGAGAAAGAAGATGCCAAAGTCCACAGAGAGGAATGGCTGAGACAGTTATAAAAACATTTATTATATTATAGTGTCAGAAAATGTTTTAATTAATATAATTTTAGGTATTTAGTATCTAAGAATCTCCTATGCCTCATGGCGTTCTTTAAAATGCTTTCTGATGTTTGTAATCTGACTGTGGTTTATCATTACGCAGCTTGTTCACTTGTTTGGAGTTTTTGCTAATTTTTTCATGTTTGGATCAGAAAGTTTGATATTCTTTCCTCAAGCATTGTTGATGTAAACTTATCTTTTCTTGTGTTTTTTGTTGTTGTTGTTGCAATATCTAGCTTTCAAGCCATTCTGAGTAACATTCCAACCAAAACAAATTGACCGTGTTAGTCCTATGTTGAGCACTGAATGAATTCCTCTGTTGTGTCTGACTTTATTTAGACCGATTTATTCTTGCTTACAAGCGAGAACAAAACAGCACCTGTAATAGATGAAATTTACAACAAATGCACATATATGATTAACATTTTGGAACTTTTGAAGATCTAATTGTCATGATTTAAACAAAAGGAGGACCCAAAATGCAATACTGCATAAAAAATTATGTTTAATTAAAAAGCAACAAAGAAATAACCTGGCCAGCCAGATGGTTTATCTCGCGGTATTTGTGAATTCACAAACACGAGATAAACCACCACCAGTCCGAACCAGCGATGACCAGCCCAATCACATCACAGCAGCGTGGTTTTGAACCAATCACATTGTAGCAGGGCGGGCTAACACGGGCTGTTAGCTCCCCGGTGCCACAGCTGAGTCTTATTCAAGCTAAACAAGACGGCGGCTCCCGTGGATGTATGTGTTTCTGCTGCTTTTGATGCGGTTTCAGCAGAAATACGGCAGTAATTTCTTTTTGAAAGAAGAGCGGTATGTGTGACACGTACTTGTTCTATCTCACGCGGACATTGGATACACCATTACGAGTTGTTGCTGTGATTGGCTAGCTCAAATAAGGTAGGCCCCACACCCAATCAGCTCGATAAGTTATTTCAAGTCAGTCCCAGATGGATATATGAGAACTCAGATAGGAGTTCAACACATATCCATCTGGCGTGAGCCAGGTTAACAAAGAAAGTCCACACCATGACACTAATACCTTTTCTACATCAAAAACATGAACTCCACCAAGCATCAAACTAAGCTGTGACATTCTGAGCTTTGGTGGCTTTGGCTGAAAAACAAAACAAAAAAGTACACACATTAGACATAACTATTTATAAGTCACAGATCCATGTCCTGCTGGAGTGCTCATGTCCCGACTGATAAGATAGTGTGCCCAACACAGTGTACTGGATATTTTCTGCGTGGGTCAGAATTGGTTTATTCATGTTGCCTTATGCTCAAATGTGCAGTCAGACAATTGCGGTTTCAACTGGACTCGAGGTCTCCCTGCTTTCTCAAAAATAGGACTGAGTAAAGGACAAATGCTGCTATGCTGCTATTCCTTGGCCGCCCGCGAGGTGTTGCCTCCGAAGAAAAACACTGATATTTTTCCAGATTCGTATTTGACAATCACTTCTTGTGCACTTCCAGATTAAAGTACAGTATATCATTGCCTCATTCACTCTGTTGGACATCAAAAGAAGACAATACAGATGTTTCAGTTTCACTTTAGAGCTTACTCAGCGTACTCAGCGTCATTTTCTGACGTAATTGAAGCCTCAAGTCTGAGGCCATGGAGCCTCCGTCTAATCCAGCTGCAGCCACACACCCGGTTCAAACCTGGTGGACAGAAAAAAACAAACATAAATTAGCCATGTTGTTATATTCCACAGGGTTTGAAGCTTGAGACAAAAGTAGTGGCTAATAACCTGGAAATTACTGTACTTCTTATACCATTCCTTTGTTTCCACCTTGTTCATTGGTGACACGTTGCCATCTGAAATTTATGACGCAGTCCACACATATACTTTAAAACTTGCATTTTCACTTTGCAGATCTCTGCTGATAAACACTTTTCACAGAAGTTCACAAAGGCAAATCTTTTCTGCACAGCAACGGCCTTGGACACCTCACAGTGAGAGAATCTCAGTCAATCGAGCTTTCAGAGAGATAAAAATCATAATTACCACGACTGAGGACTTCTCTGCAGTTTGTAATGAGAGAACTCAAATCTGTCAATACAAAACATCATGCAGTTGTTTGTGGAGGCTGACATTTAGACCAGATTTAATATTTAACCTTTTGCGACTAGCCCATGGTCAAAACAGTTAATCCTCTGCAGAAATTAAAAAGTGTGAAGTTTGTTGACTGATTGAAGGTCAGTTTGAAGTGCTGTCCACATGACGTAGGCCTTAGGGATTCTTAGTAGATAATACATGCATTCAGCCGTTTGGCTTTGAGCTATGGGCAGTCAAATTTATCAAAAACATACCACCTAAATTAATGCTTTATTGAAAGTGGATTTATCCTTTGAGCAAATATTAATAGAGAACTGTCTGAATAAGGACAAAAGTCATATTACTGTTGCACAGACTTAAAGGTGGAGTAGCTGATGTTCACACTGCAAACACCATTAAGGTTTTAAATTTGACAGTTTCCTCTCATAAATCCTTCCACACATGGTAATATCAAATGCGTTCATTTTGGTAGCAATTTTCGATTCTAAGCTTATTTTTTTAAACAACAAAGTAAAACTGGGCAGGACCACCCAAGCTCAGCCAATCAGAGCGCTGCATTCGGCTCCTGATGAACTTAAATTCGTAATTATTCAGTTCAGACAATTGTCACTGGTCTCATTTTTTCAGAAAGTGCTGAATTTTTTAGAGACATTTTAGTAGAAAACGCAAAGTTAATATTTTACAACTAAAAAAGTTGTAAATATTAACTTAACTTACTTAGTGGTCTCATTTTAATACTGTCTGGATTGAATAATAAGAAATTTTAGTTTTTGCAGGTGGCTCTCTGGAGTCAGTGAACTGTGGATGCAACAGATCACAGTCAGATGAGAACTCTTTAGTGAACTTTGTGGCCATACCAGCTTGTGAGTGCCTGATCCATCAGATTTCAGAAGCTAAGCAGGTTGGGCCTGAGCACAGCAGACTTGTCAGGGCATGGACCAGTAAAAAAAAAATAATAATAGATAAATGAAACAAAAAAAAAAAAAAAAAAAAAAAAAAAAAAAAAAAAAAAAATTTAAAAAAAGAGCAATCTGTCTATGTGAGGGAGAGTCCCAGGAAACTCCAGTGTCTCAGAGACCCCTGGACAAGTAAATGTAGCTGTGTCCTTAAGCAAGACACTTCACCCATTGTCTCTGGATCTAGCTTATCACTACATAGTTTGGAATGAGTGAGTAATGCAAGCAATGTTAAGAGTCTTTTGAGTGTCATGATATAAATCCATTGCATTATGATTATAAAAACGGTTAAGTGCATCTTAATACAAGTTAACTTTTTGAATGACTGCAGATGTCCATATGACAAAGTTTCTTAAAGAATTGTTAGTCCTTTACTATGTTGTCTGTGTTATTCTTGCATCCATGCCTATGCGTATTGTATAATGTAGCAAAGCTTTTTAACCCTCCTGTTATCTTCATAAGGGCCACAATTGGAACATTTTGGTAAGTTGTGTGGGGGGAAAATGTAATTTTAAACACCTTTTTTTTTTTTAAAAACATCTATTTAAAAATATTAAATAAAGAGAGACAAACTAGTTAAGGTAGAGCAGCAGTGGTTGTCTGAGTTTGACAGATTTTTTTTATTTTTATTTTTCTAGTGTTTCTTTTCTGGTGAGAAAAAGTCACAGCTTGATCCTCTCGGGCCAAAATAGGGAAGACAACAGATGCTATGATTTTTATAGGCGGTGCAATGTTTAACACAGTTTTTTCAAAATTTGCACTGATTGTACAGAATAACATCTGGGACCACCAATTTCAATAGGATCAGAGAATTTAGCTTTATTAACAAACCAAATCAAGAGGATTAAGAGGACCTCAGGAAGACAAGCAGCCATAAAATGGACAGATAATGGAGATGCTAAAAAAAAAAAACAATACTTCACTTTGTATAAGCTGAGGTTTTTTAAGTGGTTGCTTTTGCTTGTGAACATTGGGAGTTGAACAGCCAGTCGAATAAGAGAGTGCAACGAAATGTCCATAAATAACTGTAGCAGAGACAGTAGACGCCCACCACTTTCTCTTGTTGCTACAGAAAACCAGAAAATGGCCAAAAGCAATGGTCATCTGAGTTGGATGGCAAGAAAATATTGCTTAGTGTTGAAATACACTTAAATGTTATGGTGTTGTGAAGATACAGACTATTCCAACTCAAGAAAACCATTACATAAACCATTATACAAAGACTGACTGTATTTTTATTCTTAATTTGTACTGTTTCCACTTTATCGCTTCAATGTAGTGAATCATTGTAGTGAATCAATGTCATTTCCCGAAGGCATACTTTAATTGTTGTGTATTAAAACAGAACCACACATTTTTGCTGACAGAGAATCGGCAAAAAAAGAGCGAAGTGATTAGTTGATGCACTAGTGCACAACTCCACTGAAAACTGTGCACCATTATCCAGCAATTATACTGGAGAAATTCTACCACGGAGAAGATTTTTTTTTTTTTGCCCATTTTTGACATGACAGTGAAAGGAAAAGTAGAGCAGTAAGTGATATTTGGTACACGGTCAAAAGCAAACTCAAATTCACATTCACTGCTGTTGTGTCTTTAGGAAAACATTTTACCAGCTTCACACCAGTAAACATCAATCTTTGTTTACTGGTGTGAATATATTCAATAAAATTACATTTATTTTTGTATAGCCCAAAATCCAACAGTTGTTTCACAAACTTCACAAGATTGTTGATTTAGCAAACAGAATAGTCAGAGAATCAAACAAAGAAACAGTCATTGGTCAATATTAACAAAAGCATTAGAAAATCAGAAACAGTCATTATTCAGTTGACCAAAAACAAACAGGCTGATGTATAATTGTCCCAGAGCATCCTCTGTCCTTCGACCCTCCTCGGCAAAGAAAAAGAGAAACATCAAGAAGAACCACAGTGAAGGACAGATCCACTCCCATGGATGGACAGGCTTTAGATGTGACCAGGACTGATGCGTATCCTGATGCAATCAGAACTTTAGGTCAGTCAATCAGGGCGTTTACATGGAGGACAGGAAAACTGGATAACTAGTCCAGTCTGATTTAAACCAGTTCTCCAAAGCTCATGTAAATCCAAGCAGACCTATTGAGGAGCTGTAAACCGGGTTTAGGAAAACCAGTTGGCACACATGATCCAGACCGATTGTTGTCTAATTTCAGACGTCAGGTAAACAGACAAACAGACGTCATGTAAACAGGTCTGCAGCTGGTCAAATTGACTGAGCATGCTCACAGCAGTTAACATTTTTACAAAAAAAAAAAAGAAATGCCCTGTACAAAGTGGCATTCAGTGTCACATATTTAAAAAGCACAGGCTTAACACGGTCCTACATGTTTAACAATGTTTTAAATGTATAAAATTGCCCTACATATTCAGAAAAAAATCTGTGTATAATTTTACAGATAATATTACAAACAGTTGTTAATAATAAACAATATTTAGGTAAATCAACATAACATGGAGTTGTAAATCTGATACAGCAGGACCTGTAAACGCCAGAGTACAATGGCAGAGGAAAACAATTCATCTAGCAGAACGAGGACGGCCAATCCAAGAGAGGGAGGTTGGGAGGAAGTCCAAGTGGGAGGGGTCCTCAATAACAGGGGGAATGAAAGGTCCTGACTTCTCTGAGTGAATGTGTAATTGATCCCTTGATGGAACGTGCTTTGAGTACTTTGAAATTAGAGAAGTGCGTAGAAATTACCAATACAGTTGATCAGTTATTGATTATAACAGTGTTCATCCTGTTCTGCAGCTGAGACTTGAATGCTCTAAAATACCTTTTTTTCCTCCTCCCTATACCTGCCCACTTGTATATATGTTATATTTGCCTGCAATTACTCAAAAATTTTATTTACCATCTCCTGCATGCTACCCCCTCTAAAAAATGCATTCCTTTTATCAGCCCTAGTGCAATAAAAACACATTTTCAAAGGCCTATAAGTGAATGTGAATGCATGTGAAACAGCTAAATGCAACCAAGCAACCAAACTGCTAATTAAATTATGCTAATCACCTCTTGTATATTAGCCATTATTGATCTAGCTTGAAAATAATGAATTGTCTCTTGTTTTTAAAGCCCTGACAGCTCAGACTGCTTTGCGCTAAAGGAAATTCTCTCTTTCTATCTGCTGTCTTGTTGAGATGTGTTGTCTTTATTCTGATGCCAAGTGAGAGTCAAAGCACCGATGCACCACTGACTCTTCATCAATGTTTCTCCTCTTTATTATCTGCTGTGTGCAATTTGGGTCGTGTTGGCACTGTGCACACTGAAGGCTAATGGATCGGGGCGAATGGTTCTGCTCAGCTCGGTGTCAGATGCAACAAATTGTTTCCAAAAGCTAAAAATCGGAGAAGCTCATTCGTAGTGTGCCCCATTTGTAATTTATTCAGCCCTACAGCGACACACGTTTTGTCTTTGGCGAGCATTTTATTTTAAGTTTGACATGAGTCTGCTGCTTCCAGACTTTGCTGCTCCGACACCTTAATCAGCTGTTTCCAGTGGAGCAAAAGTTTGATACAGCGCCACATCAAAGCCTCTTTTAGCTCTGGTTTGGTTCCACATGATCATACCACCAAATAACATATCATACGTTTGTGTTGGCTTCGTTGAATCTCATTAAAGACTTCACATTGGGGCTGCGCAATTTATGGATTTTTCAGACAGTATGGCCATTTGTATTAAATGTTTTAAAAAATAGATTTTGACAAAAAAGATTGAAATAGACCATATGAAATGCAAAACTAGGTCTTCAGTGTTAGCTGTTTCTTTACGCAGAATATTTGAATCTCAACCAAAATTGCCAATATTTTGTAATAGAGAAATCGTGATTATTAGCCATGACTCGTAAAATGTTTGTAAGTGCTTGTGTTTCATTGAGGTGAAAAAGTAGATCTTCATCAGTCTATTTATGTGAGATCTGTCGCTTATTTCATTTTATTTCGTCACTTTCTGCGTTTAAATGGTGCTCGGATGCTCTCTCTAAGCAAATAATGTTTGAATAATCCTGATTTCATTTATGACTTGTGACCTATATTTTCTTCATAAGTGAGCAGCCCTTGCATCCATTCAAACTGAGATTGAATTTAATTGCAATTATGCTTAAAGTCCTTCTTCACATTTAGCAGAGGACTACAACTATCTGCAACTATCCGTTTGTTTCCAATAAGTACAGTATATCAATTGTTCTTTTAGTATTCTGGCTGCAGGAGAAATTACTAGTGATGCACTGATTCGATCCTGGAGTGCAATCAGTGCAATCACTAGTAATCAATCAGTATCGATCCATGAAATTTTACTGGATCGGTTGTCCATCCCATTATATCAGTTCAGTCAAGATATTGGCCTAATATCATAAACCGATACCAGCGCAGTCTCTCAAGAAAATGTAGATATACAACCAAATCACCTTTTTACATAAATATGTTATGAAAAGCTAAAACATAAAAAAAAAACTTAAGCCTAAAGACATTTTCTTTAGGTTTAAAGGGTAAGCTTATGCTTGAAGATACTAAAATAGTTAGGTTTAGGACTGAGGCTTGGGGCAGGTTTAGATTTGCTTAACCTACTCAAAGAAAATGTCAGCACGTGGCATCAACCAAAATTTGTGGTTATTTTTCATTTTGGCTTTTCATTTAATTTTATTTTTCATTGTAAAAAAGGTGTGAAAACGCATTTTTGTAATTTTGTTGTTTATGTTTTCTCCGGAGACTGATATCTAATGCTGCAGAAATGCTCAAATTGGATCTGACAGATGTATGACCTTAAAACAGCGCAGAAGTCTGGGAAATTCAAAGTAATGTTGTCTGAGGTATATATCCCAAACAAAACTCCAGTTGTTGTGTTCTAATCCAAAAGAATTGTGGATATTTGCTTACAGATACAATTTATTTCAATTTTATCAAAAGAACATTTCAATTTAACACATTAAGACAACATTATAAAATTCTACACAAACTCAGAATAATTTGGTCTGTAAAAACACTGAAATTCAATTAGCAAAGACAGCCAGGAATTTTAAATAAGACATCACATTTTCAGATTTATGCAAATCAACTCACATTTGAGTACACTGTGACTTATTTGCATAGAATATTTGACTATGCCAAAACAGGTCTTTTATGAGTGCGTTTGATTTTCACAAATTATTTCTGGTAGACTTTTTGCCAAATGCATACATATGGACGGACGGACAATCAATGAATTATGGTAATTAATTAAAATATCAAGGGATCGAAATCAAGTGTTTCGAATAGTCAGTTATGCATGTGGGTTTTAGAATATAGTCAGACAGTCTTCTTTATAACTGTGTAGAAGAAACTTTCTGTTCATGCACAGCATATGTCAGAGGTCTGCAAACTTTAAAGAGTCACTATGGCCCAATTCAAAGAAAATAAAAGTCAGAAAAAGCCGGAACTATAGTTATATACAAGACTAGGTCTATGACTAGTGTTAGTTTGCTGTCAGATGATTTTTTTTTTTTTTTTTTTTTTTTTTTTTTTTTTTTTTTTTTTTTTTTTTTTTTTTTTTTTTTTTTTTTTTTTTTTTTTTTTTTTTTTTTTTTTTTTTTTTTTTTTTTTTTTTTTACATTGTTATTATTCGCTGTTTTTATTGTAAAAAAAAAAAAAAAAAAAAAAAAAAAAAAAAAAAAAAAAAAAAGATAGTACTAAAAAATGTTATGTGTTTGAGGACAGAAGATTTGACTAATATATTACAATAGTACTATTCGCAGGCACAAATTTACCTGGGAAGTCTGTAAACTTTAAATTACCCCACGACCTCTGAGTTTTTTACAGGCATTCGGACGGACATATTAGATGTCTGTAATTTTCTTGTTTTTACAGACTTTCCGGAAACGGCGACAGATGATTTAAGGCAACAACTATTTACTTAATTCATGAAATGAGCATTTCTTGTGTTTTCGGTTTGTTTTAACGTGAATCAGCTAAACTTACCTGAGCTGCGGCAGCAAATGTGTCTCCTCGTCACGTTGTTGAGTCCGTTTATCAGAATCACATCCACAACATCAGATTTCTTATGAAGCAACCGAAGACTCTCTCTTTTAATCCATTTACGGTGATAAAATCCAAACTTTGCGGCGTTCTGTCCACTGTTCTGCCCAAACTTTTCCCTAAACCTCCATCTTCTCGACCTTCTGTTGCTACGACAACGAGGTTGTTGTACTTCCGGTTTACGGACTTTTAATCGTAATTTGATTAATCTTTAGCTTTTTAATTGTTGAAAATACGACAATCTCATTTGAAAATGATCCATAAAGAATGGTAATAATAATTTTGTTCAAATTTGAAGGTAAAATAAGCCGCAGATTCATTATTAATTTATTCATAAACAGTTCACGGATTGAAAACACAGACATACACATCCGCATGACTTTAGATTTACGTGAGGACGTCTGAGTTCGGTGAATTACAGGAGGTAAAATTTGGGGGAAACTTTACAGACATGGACGATTCGCACAGGAGTAGAAACTCAGATTACGTCCGGAATTATTACATTTTACATGAGGTCCCTCGGTAAATATAAGGCCGTGCGAATACGACTAATGTCTCGTTCTATGAAAGATTTGAAAAGCTCCTGTTAATTGAAGCGATTTGAAATGAGGAAGGACATGCATTAGCAGACTTCTTAACCCCCGCTGGTGTGAGGAGGAAGTCCACATCAGGTAAAGCTCAATACAATGAATTTACCTTTAGCAATAAGCACTGACACCTCAATTACAGGCCAAACAAGGCACCTCTAGTTTCATTATGTTGCATTAGATAGTCACCTAATCCTCTCCACTAATGTGTTTTCTTCATTGTATTGATCTCACTATTGGCTCCGTGCTTGATTGAACTAGCTGACATTGATTGGTAGAAGAATATGTTGATAAAGTGCATATTTTTCCTTAAGATTAATGTTAAATGTGCTTTGTCCTTGTTTAAATAATGATAAATAAATGAAGAATAATAATGAGAAAGTCCTGCTTTCTTCATTTCCAAAGATAGCTGTACATAAAAAGCTCTTTGTGAATAAACTATATGAAAATGAGTGCTATTTTTCTCTGTCTTCTTTGTGCCCTGATAACTGCACTGCATTATTATCAAGAATCCCAAACAGCCACAAACAGAACAAAATGATTAATGAATAGTTTAAATATTCTACTTTATAAAAGGCAAAATTACCACTTATCATTCGTAAAACTGTTTCAGGTTTTTCTGTTCAGCTGTGATTTTGCAAACCAAAAGAAAGTTTTTGAGAAAAGTGACTTGAATAAGGCAACAGAAGTCAGGGTTGTGATTTAGGGCTTTACATACAATATGACTTCGAAATCTGTGTTTAGGGTTGAGGAATTATTTTGCATATCATATATTGGGATATAGGCTGTATGAGGAAAAAATAATTTTTCTCTCTCGTTGTAAAGGAAAGAGACACAGGTTGTTACTAATTCGTACAATTTTTTGTCTTGATTGCTCTAAAACCTTAAACAAGAAAGAGCTAAACAGACAATGGAGGCTCTGCAGAAAAACAAAACAAAAACAAAAATTATCAAATAAAACAAAGAAAAGTGTGGAGAGTGGAAGCAGAACTTGCAACTATAGCTTAAATTGCCTGAAATTAAATGATACAAGTCTTTGTTAAGCAGCCTTATGTCGACTAGCGGTTCTCACCCTGGGGGTCGGGACCTCCATGGGGGGTTGTGACATAATTTCTGGGGTGGGTCCTCTGATATGTAGATTCAGTTTATTCATTCTCGGTCAGTAGCATTATCAAAGTAAACACATATTGTAAAACATGATTAACAAAAGCAGTATTCTACAGATCTGGACATTAAAATGTTGCTCAATGTGTGATACTTTTTAAATGCAGTGAGAGTCGTACATTCCTATTTGTTGGCACCAGATGAATTTATTCTTATGTCTTCAAACATAAAATAAAGACTATATCGTCATTTTGCAACTAGTTTATATTTTGTATTTGGTGTTGTGAATTAGCCACATTTGCACTGACCCTGATCTTCCAGACTGTAGCTAGGAAAGGTGGTCTTCATGCTCAGTCCCCGGTCTACTTTGTGAGTGATGGATGCTACCCAAATATACCAAATGATTTCCTAGGATGTACAGTATAACTCATTTATTCATAAAATGCAGTTTAGTATGATTGGAATTGTTGTGACAAAAGCAAGCGTAAACAAAAAAAGACATCTGATTTATCATCAGCTTCTATTTCTCACCTCTTGTCTCTCTTCACCACATTCTACCATCTCTTTATGTGAAGAAAATCGCCATACCTGTGTATCAAAGCCTGATCCTTTCAGATAAGGCCCGGTTAGTACGGGAGACATCAAGTGCCACAGTGGGGCAGCTACAGCAAATTGTGATTATCTTTGGACAGGATACTTAGCTCACCCAGTGCTTGCGCATAATAGCGGCACAATGGCAAAAAGCGAATAGCGCTCTGGCCTCACAGCAAGAAGATTGTGGGTTCAACTCCTGCTCGACCCGGGCCTTTTTGTGTAAAGTTTTCATGTTCCTCCCCGTGTCTGGGTGGTTTCCTCCGGGCACTCGGGTTTCCTCAACATCCAATAACATGCAGGTTAGGAAACACTTGGTGGTGGTCGAAGGTTGAGATGTCAGGTGCTTCTGCTGAGGTTCTCCAGGGCTGTTTGCCATGACTGAATGGGGCTCATCTCACTGTGAAGCACTTTAGAAGATGAGACTGCATAATCCCTCATTCATCCAGGAGTGATTCATATAGAAAATCTTCAAAGTTGTTATCTGGACAGTGTTTACGTTTTGATCTTTGAAAACGCTGTCCAGATGACAGCTTTGAAGACTTTCTATTACACTTTGGAAGACAACTGTGTGTAAATGTGTTATATAAAGAAACCATTCATTCATTAATTCATTCATTCAATGGGCGAGTGGTAATTTTAAAAATAGAAAAGCGCAATATGAATAGAGATCATTTGCTGTAGATTTATTATTGTTTACTGAGCATGTCTGGTCAACATAAAAGTCACCACGTTTGGAAAAACAAACAAACCAATAAACTGTGGCTCATGACAAGATCAAGTTAGTGTTTGTTGAGTAAATATTACTACTGCTATTAGCCATCTGTGTTTTTTTTCTTCTCAAAGAATCTATAAAACATTTTGAATCACTTTAATAAACTGATCACCTATGACAGTGCAAACACTTTCAGAACATGCAAATATTTCTGTTATTATTTAGCCGCTTTTTGATGTGTATACAAGACGATTCTAGCCTGGACAATAAAAAACAAAAATGCAGAGCTACAACTAATGTTAAGAGAAAAGACAATTCTATTACTTTCTGACTTAATCCCCCAAATCATTCATCATTTCTGTATGTTTACTTTGACAAACTTTTGATTAGCTCTTTCTATTATAGACTGCTACACAAGCCATTCATCATTTTAGTCTGTTCATAAAGCACAAGACTTTATTGAATTATTCCCTAGAGTCCAGAAAAGTGTGTAAGAAATCACTGTTAGCCGTTATGGAGACAGAGTTCACTCAGCCGTACAAATTCAGCACAGTGTTCGAGCCAATTAGTACTTTGCCCCTTTTGTTCTTACAAATTAGAGAAAGAATAGAACAGCTTTATAATGACACAGCCAAATCTCTCCTCACTCAATCCAAGCGGCGCCACCAGACAAAAGACAAAAGCTATAGCTATGGACTTGTTGAGTATGTCGCACACTTGTTATTTTTCCCCTTCAGTGAATGCAAGGAAAATAGAAAATAAATCCAGGATAGGGCTGGGCGATATTGGCAAAAGTGTGTATCTTGATCTTTTTTTTTTTTTGCCATATTTTGATTACGATAATCAGACTTACAGTATGTCAATCCAGCAAGAATATATTCAAACATTAGTTGAAGTTTATTGATCAAACGAATAATGAATTAAAAAAAAAAAAGAAATAATGAATTTTAAGCTTCCTACTATAGTCCACATGTTTTTGTCACTTATCAATTGCAATATGAGCCTCAGAATTGTTCACCATGATGTGTTTTAAGATTTTCTCACAACTGTTAGCTACCGCAGCATGCTAACAGCAGTTAGCCACGATGCTAACAAAAAAACAGACGAACTTTGAGGAGTTTGGTGAACAAATGGACATTATTAGGTGTGGACAGGACAGTGCAGACTAACTTCAGATAACTAAATACATTAACGAGATATCTGTGCTGGGAATTAAGATTTTTAAGGTATTTTAATTAAAAAAATTGGGCATAGCGCTTTTAATCAATTTAAGTAGTCCTATTAAATGTGCCAATAATCTAACCAACTATCTGAACTGGATCAACAAAACTAGAAGCTCATATGTTTAATGTTACAACTAAAGAACTATTCGCAAACAAACAAACAAACAAACAAACAAACAAACACACACACACACACACACCAACAAACAAACAAACAAACACACACACAAACTAACTAACTAACAAACAAACAAAAAGAAGAAAAGAAAGTAAAATAATGCAGGTAAATAATAAAAAAAAAAAAGTCAGAAAAAATGTAGTGTGCTTTCAAATCCTTGTACAAAGACACAAAATAAAATACTACTCTTGTTTGGGGCTTACAATACATTTTTTTATTATTTGTTGTCTATATATAAACAGTTTACTTGATATTAAATTTTTGCATACATTTCAAATGACATAATATTGTCTAAAACTTGATATATTGCCTACTTCTGGGTGCATTTTTAAAAAGAGGCAGCAGTACTCATTCAGTCTGTGCTTTTCTCTAGGTGAGTTAGATGTCTCTATCGAGTATATTTTGTCTAACAACACACATTTGTGCTTTGATCGGCTCATTAAAATTCCTAATCACTGTAAGACTTAACTAGCAGGCAGGACACTAATGATATGAAGCTACACAGCCGCACAGGGAAATATTTAAATAAACACTCTCATTAACTTTTAAGTGCAAGCTTCTCTTTAACCTCTATTCAGAAGAAGCATCAGTTATATGGGGTATTGTCACCTCCAATTAGGACAGGCCGTTTTGGCACATCCCGATACCAGTATTTAGACGATTTGGGTCGATATCCTGCCAGCTGCCGTGGTCAATAACTGATATTTGCACACCTATCTTGTTGAATGCCTTTGTAAGTATATGTAATTTGGGGTTTTTGAAGCATGTGTCTGCTCTCTGCTGCCTCCTGGTGAAAAAATGCCCTCACAACTTTGGTGCAGCGAATGCACAACAACTCACCTGAGAAACTCTACTCTTTTATTTTGATGTTGGGCAGTGTAAAATGTAAATTAAAAAAATAAAAATAAAAAATCCTGTTGTTGATTTGATAAGTGTATTTACATGATAAAGCTGAAGGGGGAGCACTATTGCTGAAGTTGCTTAGTTCTGCTTTAAAATCTACAGCTTCAAAAACTTTGAACTTGAGTAAGAAATAAAAACAAAATGAGTTTATTTGGGATATTAAACTTCTATGGCATTATTATGTAAGTATGCAGCCATATATATATAATTTTTGGCCAAAATATTAGCATATTTGTATTTTTAGAGATGTTAATTTGGTCCAACCCCCTGTTTAAAGCCAGAGGTCTAACCATTGTGCTACCTTAACTTTTCTCGCAGAGAACAAGCTCCACCCACAAATCTCACAATAAATAAATTATAACATGAATCATGGACTGAGCCTGTGTAATACAGTAGCACTGGGGTTGATTGATGCATCCACAATCATATTAAAGTCTTCATATGGGTTTCTGCAGCAGCATGTTGACTCTGCACAGTGTGTTAACACAGTTAAACTGCCAGACAAACTCAATATGCACGATCTATGAAGTGAGCGCTTTCTTTATGAGAAAATGTGCATCCACACACGACAGGTGAAACCACAGCAATAAAATGATATTATATTGAGAGAAGTGTGGTAAACCATTGGACAACTACAGTGTCAGTAGAGTGCACCAGTTATATTAGAACTTGTCTTATTGTAGTCTTTATGAATAAATGTATCTGGGAAAATACTTAGTAAATAGTAAAAGCACTTACAACTGAAGTTTGCGTTTTCGTCTTTCCTCAAATCCTAAATCTATTGCCATAACATTCTCTAAATTCACCTGACAATAAATCAACATCAAGAATCAATGAAAAGATAAGAACATTAACTCAGCTCCTAAAGAAATACATTCTTTTTACTGGTCCTAAAGATATACTTGCAGACACTTGAACAAAGTGTTGATTTTGTGAGGCCTTGTCTTTAATGCTTAAGAGGCAGCTTCAGACACTTCATGAGAGAAAGCTCATTTTTCATTCATACAGCTCCGCTCTGCTCTGTGACTCTCAAGTCAGCGCATCCTCCATAATAATACATTTTAGTCACTGTTGTGTGCATTCTCTCATTCAGTTATTATTAGAAAACATTCTGATGCTGTGTCGTCTCACATTTGTAATCTTCAAAAGGGGAGCTGTTTTGGTTTGTACAATTATTCACTTTTAATTTGTGCTTTGATTAATGTTTGTTTTTGTTGATAATTAAGCCTTTGTTGTTATAAACTGGTTTTGTGAAGTGTGAGGTGAGAGAAAACTTTTAGGTTTCATTAAACAGACAAAAACATTGGCTTGGAAGGTAATGGTTAAAGTTTTTATTTTTAATAGTAAAAACCTGGCGTGCGCTGTTTGTCACAACGTATTACCTTTTTCAATTTTAGCTCGAATTCTGAAGGTTCTGTTAATCATGAGGGTTTTATTTAGCAAATTTTAAATATTTGAACAATATATTTACCTAATTGCAGTGGTCCCCTCAGCAAAACAAGGCTGCAGGTTTGAAAGTCCAGCCAGTATGAGATTGTGCACGACCGTTTTGAACCATTTAATACAGAGCTGACTGAGTTTATTATCACTTAGTGTGACAGCAGCTTCTTGTATTTAAATGCTGCTAAACCACTGAGCTCATCTGTGACTTTAGAGAAATCAAAACCACTCCTGCAGAGACTATTATCCACAGTAAATGTGAAAATTGTTGCTTCCTACAAATATTTGAGCACAGTTTCCGAACACCAACTTAAATCGGATGTGAACACTGCAGTAGTTGTCAAACAAAGCCAGCATAGACGGCACCTCTTGAGGAAGATGATCTATTTCTCTGTTAGTTCTTCTATTTGGTGTCCTTTTTTCAGTCTTTCATTGAAAGCCTCCTGTGTGTTTCTTTTATTTGTTGCTTTAGCAAGCTCTGAGAGAGTCAGAGGCAAAAACAAGCTTAATTACATTGTTAAATTCAGCTCAAAAATCAGATGAGTGCAGAGAGACTTATTTTTGCAACCCACAGTTTCACAGAAAGCCAATGTCACATTTTATGATGAGAATATTCCAGCTAAAGTAAAGTAAACTAGAAACAAAGTAAATGTGATGTATTGGATGTTATGTACTGCCCCAAAAACTCTTTATTTAGAATTGCTCCATTATGTATTGTATTTGTAGTAGATGTGCTTGTTTTGCTCAAACTAATTACCTCTGGTGGGATTCATGAAGTTGTCTGAATCTGACTTTTATGGATACAGTTGCACAATATTCATACTGTTGAACAACTGCTGCTGATAAAGGATACTGAATGACTGTAATATACATATTTTACTAGTTGCTTGTGATATTTCTTTGTCAGTATAAAGCTAGAACAGTGCACTTTCAGAATTATCACACCACAAAACATGTCTTTGTATGACTTACTGTGCTTACTGTTATCCAGATGCACCTCATGCTAGTCTGTGGTTGACTTACTTCCATTAGCGTCACCGACAGCAGGCTTATCCTTCAGATAATGTGTTTGTGTTTTTTCCCAAAAATGGTAATTTGTTCTGTTTTCAGTTTTATTCAGTCTGCCTCAAAGGCCAATCATCAGTTTCTGCTTGACCACACAGCTTGGCATCCTGTTTCTCTTCAGTCTGGGAATCCAGTGATTCATTCTCATTGTTGTAATATCAACTCTGCTCACTATAGTTCAATATTTGGGTCAATAAAATGTAAATGTTGTGGTGCTCCTCTACAGTAGTTGGCTCTGTTTTGTGGTTTCTCTATGAGTCAGAGGTTTTCCTTGTGAAGCAGGTAAAGTCAAGTCACTGTTCATTCATTTATTTTTATGTATTTTGTAAAAGTACTAACTATACATGGTATGTACACATGTATATATACATAACAATATACAGTGCATTTGATTCATAAGCACAAATAAAAGAAGATTATAAACCGAGATGGTCGCTTACTGATAAATAATTTTATTTGTCTTTGTCTTAGTCGACCAAAATTTGGTTTTCAATGTCTGATTTTGTGAGAGCTAAGCAGGTTGGACCTGGACAATAATTGGATGGCAGACTTTCTGAATACCTCTTGCCACGGTGAGATGACTGGAAAAGAAACACTTCTAACCTGCGTACATCAGATTGATATGTGAGATGAATTCCTAATATTACCAATCTGGAGACAGTCGCTGAAAGGAGTTGGGGAAAACTGGAGTGTCATAGCAAATATTTGAAGATGATTGGTCGAAGCGCAACAACAACAAAAGAAGCAGAGAAATCTCTTTTTGTCAAATTTAGTAGTGTCGAATTCAAAAGTAAAAATAATTCTACTAAAATAGGTCAAAGAACTAAATTGTTGCTCCAATGTATTTCAATCCTGAATGCTGTGCTGTGATAGGCTGAGCCCATAACATAATCATATAAACCATACAACAAAGGACTCTCCAAATGGAGTCTCAAGATTTTGTGAATCAGGAAAATCCATCTGGTGGAGCAAGGTTAGGACCCATCACATTTCCAAGTATAGATCTGTCCATGAATGTTTTGCCAACACATTCATGGACCTGTTTTGGTCAAATCATTTCTTTGGTCGACTGGAGCCCAACAAATATTTGTTCACGTGTCCATTGTCTTACTAGCGTCTAAAATAAGTAGAAACTTGTGTAAGCTTTGACACACTGGGGTAACTACACGTGGCGTGCTAGTTAGCATGTTGATATCAGCCTAACATGATTAGTTCACAGTAACTTGCAAAGAAAAACAATGTCATTAGAAAAGACCTTTAATACAATACTTCCAGCATGAAAATGAACTTACCTGATTGTAGCTAGGGACAGATGTTCTTTCCATGAGGAGAAAAGTTGATTTAGGCGTCTTTTGCTGCTCGAAGCAGAGCTACTAACAGTTCTTCCTTGTTGAGTTTGAAAAAGCAACAAATCAGAGCTGAGCATTTCAAAGAGAGGACTTGGAGCCAATCACAGGCAAGATCAGTTTGAAAATAAAGGCGCCAAATCCAAACTGACCAATAAGCTTAAAGTTCAGTGGAGTTCAAGTTGAGCAGCATTTCAGCAGCAAATGAGAAGAAGAGAGGATCCTGAGATGAGACGAGTTTCAGCAGGAAATGAGCTCTACAATCACGTGACGAAAATGTGAGATTTATTTAAGATCACTGTGAGATCTTGTTCAGATCTTGGAGTCCAAGCTGAGCTTTTCAACGGTCTATTTCTCTGGAGCTAAACATGAGAAACAAGAGCAACAGGCCATAGGCTCAAAGTTATCTTAAATAAAGCTCAAAACTGTCTAGGAGAAAGACTTGACCTGCTCCTCCTCCTGCTCCTCCTCTGGAGTGGACAAGTGCCACGCTTAACATTCAGTGTCATCTCCGGCTGGAAAATGTGGGTGTGATGGTTACAAATAACCTCATATCTGAGCAGGCTAGGGTCTGTGTGATTGTGCATGGTTGTGTCAGCACATCTTATCCCTCTAACTCAGAACCAGCCCTCATCTCGCCCCTCACAACAAACCCAACAGCACAGTGTAAGCTCAGTGTAAGCAGACTCCAGTGTTCAAAATGTGAGTCCATGTGTGTGTGTGTGTATGTGCTGCTGCTGAGACAAGCCTTTGAGATCCATGAGTGAAGTGGACTAATCTATCATCTGCTCTTCAACTGTGGAGCCGAGACTTTGTGCTTCGTCAGCTTGAGTTATCTAAGTCTGGGTACACCTCTGTTGATAGAAACTGTGCCTGTTCCTCTCATAACAAATGATGCTGTTGATTCTGTACAGCTTTCTTACGTTTTACAATGCTGCTACAAAACACAGTTGACACACATTTTATAAACACTTTAAGTTGGACAAAAATGAGGCACATTTCTCAAACAAACTATTTATATAGCCCTTCATAACATTAATTAATTCATTCATTCATTCACTTTTATCACTTCACAGTGTACACGGTTTATTGGATTAACAATGTGTGAGTTCCATATTTCTGCTAAGCTTGCCATTTTGGGTTTGACTAATTCCAGACTCACTTTTCATCTTTTGACAAGTGATGGACTATTTTAACACTCACAAGAGCAAAACGGATCATATAAAGACACTGGATGGACCCCCCCCCCCCCCCCCTATGGATAAATGGCTGTGGACTATGATTACATAAATAAGCAACACTGTTTGCTTTACAAATCAAATATTCAGTGTATCTCTATGAACTCTACAAGATAATTTTGCCAAAAAGCTGGACTACAATGAATATACATTTGAAACTATACTTTCTGTATATATTTTACAATGTACCAAAAATAGGTTTGTTTTTTTCCCCTCAGTAAAATCAGTATTGGATCTTGTGTAATTTACGTTTTATTCAGCTTGTGCCTTGTGCATGTTTAAGTTGGTAGTGCAAGGTTTGTTGGTGGTTTTAGTGGTTTTAGTTGATGGGCAAAAATTAAGTGCTCAGAGGAAACCCACCCAGACACAGGGAGAAGCAACAGAAAGCCCCAGTCCGGTAGTCGAACCTGTGACTCTCTTGACCTGTGATTTTTTTTTAACCATTTATCTTAAATTTGTGAGCCAAGTGTGTGAGTAACTGAATAAATTAGTTGTTGCCATTGTTTGTTAAGACGGTGAATGGAGGAACATTATTAGTTGTAAGACTGCAAGGACTGCCATTATTTAAATCACAAAGGGCAAATAAACCCATCAGAGCTGATGACCCTGTTTGGATCTTCACATACCCTATACCAGGGCTATTCAACATTTTTTTCCAGAGGGCCAGGTTTTTCAGGGAGCTATGACGTGACCAACGTTGCCAACATTTTATATCAATATGTTTCAGTAATGTCTGTAACTTCTGCTATAGCTTGTGTTAGATTTGCATTGCTCTGGAAAATGTCCAAACTCATCCTTAAACAGACTAGACCAATACTAGCCAAGTTTGAACCAAGAGTAACTGGCATTAGGCTGCTAGTCAGGTCTAAAGCAGAATTACAGCAAAACTAAAAAGATATCAAATCAGGTAGTTACACCACCAGAATTAAATGTATAAAGAAGAAATAGATGTAATTGCTAAGGGGTTAAGGGCTGGATCAAATCTTTGAAGGGCCAATTTTGTCCCCCAGGCCCATTATATAAGTCACAGTTGGTCATTAGACAGTTCTCATAAGCGGCTACATTCACTCTGAAAATGCATTTACATTTGACAATCTAAAAGGAAAGCCTGACAGACATATTTCACATTATTGCAGCTCCGGCTGACTTGTGCAGTATTGACCAAGTGTGTGTCCCAGCAAAGTTGCATTTTTGATAACTCGAACTTTCAGCATTTTCCTTCCGAGCTTGATTCATTATTTATTGATCAGACAAGCATCGACAACACTATTCTTGCTTTGTCCTCTCGGTTTCTCTGAACTCTTGTTTCCCCCTCAGGGTTTACACACAGCACTTTCGTGACTCTATACTGCTCAGAGTATAATACATATATGAACAATGCATATGCTGTTATTATAGGCAATTTTAGTCTCTGCAGGCAAATAGTTAACATAATAACTAAGTGTTTCTGATTGCTCATATTCCCAGGATTGAAGCTATTGAAACAGCACGTCTCACACAAATACAATGTAATGAGGGGGCTGACTTGGTAAACATACGCTGTCAGTCACAGCAGATCTCTTCACTCTTGGAGGCGCATGCTTTAAATGTATGTTACGTTTCACATTCAGATGATTTTCTCATGCTAAATCCGAGAATACATAGTTACAGTGGCAGAGCTCAGCAGATGTGCAGCTGTAATGATTATGTGTCTCTGTATAGAAACTCATTTGCATTTAGAAGGATGCTATAGCATGAAGTACAATTATTTATGCATTATTGAAGACTACATATGGTTTGCTCGGGTATTTAATATTAAATTATGACTTATACAATTTCATATTACCTTTTGTTCTTTGTAAAATAAAACATTGATCTAAATGGCTTAATAATAAGAACAGGTCAATTGGCTTATTTTTGAGATTTGTGTTAGCATATATACTATTGGAATAAAAAGAGAGAGGCAGAGATGCTTGGACCAGATTCTAGCTTTTACAGCCAGTTTCAATCTGTAGTCCTCTGAAGATAAGTGACAGGAGAAGAGCTACTGGACGCGCTTTCGGTGGTAGAGAAAACCAGAGAACCCAGAGGAAACTATCCAGACATGGGGAAAACATACAAACTCCACACAGTTGAACCTAGGACCTTCTTGGTATGAGGTCAGAGCGCATAGATTCAGGTTGTTAACTATGGTCTGAATTTGTTCTGCAATTACAATCCACTCTCTGGGCAAAAACAAACTGCTATAAACACAGAGTAAAGTAATTTGATAATGATGAGCTAGATAATCATTTTGTGCCTCTCTCTAAGAATGAGCTCCATGAAAAAGCACAACTTGGATGTAATTTAAGCTGAGCACTGTTTTATAGAATTAAACCAGTTTAATTGCATAATGTGCCAATTTGGATAATGACTCTGCTCACTGACATTTAACTACAGCAAGATGCTAAATCTGATTTTCATTGTAGAAGGATGCCTGTATTACTTTTTTGAACACTTCATTTCAAGATTACAAAACATGCATGAATCAGCTGGAATACACTTACCCCGGGCTCACACTGCATGCAGTCCAACTCCAGGGTTAGACAGTGATAAGGATACCATGTAAAAAGCTTGAGTTGGCTCAAGTAGGCTACTTTCTCTTTAATAAATTGGAGTTAGTTAAGTTTAGTTCTGGTTGGGTACAAGGGTTGTTGTGCTTATTTGTTTTTGAGTGAAGTAACGTGTGTCTTACTTGAAAGTCTTTAAATGTGATTCTTGTTGAAAACAAACTGGGCTCTACAGCATCAGAGATATAGTAAAAAATAGATTTTAAATCTGCCTTTGAAAAAAAAAATGAAATAATCCAATAGCAATAAAACATGTGTTGTATTTAGTGTTGAGTATTTAACTTGTGTGAGTCCAACAGACTTTTGCATTTGGGTGACAAACGAAAAGAAATGTTTGAGGGCAACATAAGGTAAAACCAGAAGGCTAGTTTTTAGACGATTGGGAAAAAGCTGTAATTGCCATGCATCTCTGCGCAAACACCCTGATTTGCATTTTAAGTACTGCATTGAACCTATTTCTGATATGGGGAATAGAAAGCCTTGCAACGCAAAAGGAAGCAATTTTATTTTAAGACCAAAGTTAGTCTTGTGAAGAAACTAAATAGTCCTTGTTGGCTCATTTTATTGGAGTGAACCAATTTGCCCCAGAAAAGTAGAGAAAGCTTTTTACACTTCAAATGTGATTGGACGCAAAGGCAATGTAATGAAGTGTTCATAACATTGTGTCAGTTAGGTCTCTGGATATACATTTTTGGAAGTCATTTTCCTGTTGTAAGCTTGAAAAATCAATTTGAGTGCAGGAGCTTATTGATGACAAAACCGTGGGATTCATATGAGTCTGAGAAGAGAGAAAGCAACAGAAATCAGGAGATTGGGAGTTAATTACTTGTGAAAAAGTGTTGACAGAGCGTGACTGAGAATAAACTTCAAAACACAGTGAGACAGTGAGCAAAAGTAGACACAAATCATTGTGCAGCTCTTAATCTTCTCTCAGTTTGGCTTTGTGTTTGCCAGAGGAAATCTGCATCTTAAACAAGGTGGTAATTTGCATATTAATTAGTTTTGTGAAGTTTGAGCAGGATGCCCTCCCAAATGTGACTTTCTTTCACGGCTGTATAAAGTCAAACGAAAAAAATTCTTGACTTACTAAAGACATGTCCTGTCAATCGATTTGTCCAGGTGTATTCAAACTTTTTGGAACACAGAGTAAATGAATGAATGAACCAGTCTGGGCCATATAAAAGTGAACAGACAGAAAAAAATCTGAATGAATGAATTTAGAACAAGTTAGGCACAAGACATTTATTTGGAGTTAAAATTGTCAGCCGATGCCATGGCCGATTGCTGGGGTGAAATAGCACAACCAAAAAAAATAAATAAATCAATCAATTAGTCCATGGGTGTCAAACTCAAATGGTGGTAGGGCCAAATCGATCAGAGTCAGAGTTGGTCAAGGGGCTGCATTTTAAAATATAGGTCCCTCTGTGTTAAATTCAAATATGGCCATAGGGCTGTATAAAGCTAATAACACATTTACTGTATATCCAGAATTATATTGTGTCACATTACATTATGTTGGATTATATTATATTGCACATAATTCCATTGCAAGAAAACTTTGGACAGATTGTTTGCTTTTTGCTGCATCCCAGTGCATATTACATTTAATAGTCACATCTCAGCTATATAAGGGGCCACTATCAATAATAATCTGAAATCATGCTCAGGGGCCACATAATATCATCTTGAGGGCCGAATTAGGCCCGCCCGGACCTGAGTCAATCAAACTTTATTTATATAGCACTTTAAAAACAACAGAGTTGATTAAAGTGCTTTACACACAGGTGATCACTAAAAACATTCAAACAGAAAACCTAAACTTTGTTCATAGCGGTACATGGTAGCGTACGATACATGTTTCTTTTACATAAGGTTTTTGGCCCAAGAAACAATTTCATAGCATCATAAAGACACTCTTTTTGTTCATATTGACAAACAAATGAGCACTTATTATAGTTTGTGTGTCACCCAAAATACTTGAAGACATGTTAATGATCAAATCAAAACTGCAGACTTAAGAATGGAGAGAGGTAAAAGAAGTCTTATCGTTTTTCTCCAAACCAACTCAGACTCAGCATGATGCCTGTGAGTGTGGCTGCACCATAGAGGAAAAGCCCAAGCAAAAACCTGATCAGATATCAGCCAAAAGTGAGACCGATACACACACACACAGACACACAAAATTAAATTAAAAATTCAAAATATCAACCCTAAAATATTGTCCGGCCGATATAGTGGTCTGTCTAGTTAAGATCTCAGTATTACAAAATAAAAAATTTGTCTTTTTTGTCTTTAAATAGATAAATTAAACATATACTGTCAAATGCATTATGGCAGTTTGAATAAATGAGAACCAACAAAAATTGGATTGAGGGCCACATTTTGTCCCTGGTCCGCAGTTTGGACATGCCTGGGTTAGTCAAACAAATGTTCTTGCACTCAAGCAACATGTTGGAACCTTACCTGGATATAATCCCACCAACAGATTCACAATTCAATTCAATTGATTTGTAAAGCCCAAAATCACAACAATTAGAAACAGTCATAATTAGGAAATGCAGGCAGATTGTTCAACACAAGTAGGCAGCTAAAAATTGTCCCAGAGCATTGCCTGTCCTTAGACCCTCTTTCTCGGCAAGGAAAAAAAAAAAAAGAGAGAGGGGAAAAAGCGAAACCTTGAGGAGAACCACAGTGAAAGAGAGATCCACCCCATGGACGGACAGGCTGTAGATGTGACCACTGACGCATGTCCAGATGTAATTTGAACTTTAAGTCAGTGGAGCCCGAAATCACTTTTAGGGAAACAAATTTTCTAGCACAATGACGACGACAGCCTGTCAATGACTGCACAGAAGTGACAAATAATCTCTCACAGTTCTGTTTTGTAATGTCCATCCAGTTAAGAAAGGGTTGATTCCACTGTCATTTCTCAGTCAGAGGAAGTAAACAGCAGCTTATTGTCGTTATATTCTTCTTGGGAGGAGTTTCTGCTCATTTTTGTTTCACTAAAACTGACCCTTAAATATGAACCTTTTAAGACATTATCTAAGCAAACTAAAAACTACATTAAAGCAGCAGAATTGTTAATGATTGAAAAAACAAGTTCCCAAAAGAGTAAATCCCACCCATAAAGGTAAAAAAAAGAAAAGACAACGAAAAAATCCAATTTTGTCCAGTGCTGCTTGTTGGCCCAAGTGTCACAGCTCGACTGCCTGCAGCCTCAGCCTGGCAAAGGTGTTAATATTGTGATAACATCTGTTGTAAAATACAATATATTGCTGCACTGGTCTTGTAGTTTACTGTATTTCTATTTGAAAACAGGCCTCGGGATACTGATTATGGTCACAGACAGAAATCATTAATAGCCCATGCATATTACACACAGTAACCAACACACCACATTTGCATTTCAATACATTGTGCTCTGATCTTAGACAGCGATGTTCTACTCTGCATGAGTTAAAAATAAAGAGCTTATTTCCCATTACACTGGTCAGAAAAATGTGATAGTGCTTCTGTCGCAAACATGTTCAATGTATAAAGTACAAAACAGTACAAAACAAACAAAAATAATTATACTGCACAGTAGTCAACCTAAATGGGAATTTCTTAATAAACTGAATCAGAAACTTCATCTTGGGACAATGCAGTTGTGATTCTTCCTTAAACTACTCCCTGAGAGGAGAACCTCCATGCACCCCCCAAATATAAATGTTAATGTAATGTTAGCTGTTGCTCACCTCGAACGTGTATTCCTCCTGCAGAGACCCTCACATTCCCCCGTTCAAACCTCCCTTTCCCAGCTCAGAGCATGGTGAGATACAGAGTCACAGTCTTTACTTGGATCAGGATGTCCGAACTCACGATAAGTATCACTTTCACTTTCTGTGATATTGAAAGAAATTCTCAGTGTGTGTTCCATTAAAATGCAGCAAACATGCCCTACAGAAATAAAAGCTAGATTTCAGTAAAGTCACAAACAATCACAACTGTGAATATGAGGACCTCTTCTCCTCCTGCCGCCCCTCGGGCACCTCGCCTACCCTAAAAACTGTCTGTAGGGCTGAATCTGATCATCATAACTTTACTCTGGAAAAAAAAAAATCTTAAAAAGAAAATTTATGATTTTTTGGTATCCATGACTATACAGCTGTTTCAGTGCCAAGCTCAAAAACAGAGTAAAGGACAGTGTTTAAACAAGTTTCATTTACTCTATATGGAGAAAAATGAGGTTTGCTCAGTAGTTATATTGAGATGTTATTTTTTTTTACAATGGTGTGCTAAATCATGCTCAGAAAAGTCTTAGCTGAGGTTAAGTTGTTGTATGAAAAAGTAGATCCTTTATATTAAAGATTACACCTTCTAGTTTTTTCTTAATTTTTAAAAGGCCTTTTTTGAAATTGTTGTTTGTACATTTTGAGCTCATTTTTTGAAACCAGCACACAATACAATATTCTCAAAATGGACCCTTTGTACATCTTTAAATAAATGTTATTATTATTCATGTTTTAAGATTTAAAACTCATATACTTAAAAAGTTTGCTTCTCTGCGAGCCAATATGCTCTCCAGTGGGTAGAACATTTTCGATGGTATCGACTGACGCAGCCCTGATGCTCTACAGGAGAATCTGGTTAGACCCTCTGCACAAGAGTTTGGCTGCCTCTGCTCCATAACCGCATTAACTAACTGTACTCCTGTGTTTCTATAGCAACAGTTTGCGCTCTTCAGTCTTCCAGGAAATGGCAGAGCAGAGACTAGCCTCCGTGATGGTCATACTTTGACATGTTGATTGAAGGACCTCTCTGGGTTCACTGTAGCATATTGGTTATTTGTTTGATTTGGTTTGTACAGCTGAATGTTGGTCAATAATGTGTGTGTGTGTGTTTTTTTTCTTCAAGTTCTTTATTTAGGGTTAGAAATGGTCCAATATTAGCTTAGATTTTTGGGGGGTCTTGTCTATGGAGAGTTTGTCATCAACTGCAAGTGATTCAGAAACTTACAAACAACTGGAAATGAGTATTAAAACAAAAAATGTACTTTCTTATTTACAGCCAATTCAGCCATTAGGGATGAACTAAACACACTGTAAACTTACAAATTCAAAAAGGCAAAAAACTTTTATAAGACCTCCATCTAAACTTTTTTTTTACAAGTCTGTACAACTCATGTTTAATTAGCGTGCATTCACAGTACACTTTTGATTCTAATCAGAATTTGTTTGCCTGCCCTGGATAATCCTGTTTGATTGGGTTTGCTATTGCTTAAAAATAAAATGTAATAAACAAGCTCCAAAGAAAAGAGTGCTTTTTAGCAGAATGTTTGCATTGAACGTTTTAGTACCATGACACTTCTGCGAGTCTTGTTTTAGCTCACGTTCAACTCAATCCAGTGCATATGCTGTGTATTGAAAGTGCATGGTGGCATATTATATAACTTATGACTCAACAGGTGAAGTATTTATAGAAAAGTGGAGTCTAGAGTAAAAGACTTGCCACAACTTTACAACCCCTTTTATCATTGTCAACAAACAAAACCAGAAGCAGCTGAAACACCAAACTAATATTTTTAATGAAGTTTCATTATACCGACTAACACTTTGCTCTTTGCCCTTCGTGTCTCCTTCACATCTCGGCTCTTGCGCTGCATCCCAGATTGTTGGTATTTGATTTGAAGTGAGCACAAACACAGCTCCTGGGATTAACTCTGTGAGAGGCACAAGTCTTGAACCTGTTACTGTTGGCTCAGATCCAGTTTAGTGAGAGGAGGAGGTGTAGTTCTGCATGGACACCTCCAGACTGCTCCAAACACGGGTGTATTTTTTACCAGTTTGTGGGAACAGACTTTCAGGAATATATTATTTAGTGAAGAATGCTCTTTATTCCAAAACCATCTGGTCTGGTGGGACAAACATGGTAATGAGCTTAATTTGTGTTGCTAAACTGACCTAAACTCATCTGGGAGTGCTACCCCTGACATTTTAGAAAATTTGGAAATACATGCATTTTTCTGTAATTTTGGATATCATTTGTCAGAATAATTCCCCTCTAGGAATGGTTCATATTGACAAAAATGAGATCTCGATAATTTTTTGTCATATCTCGAATACGATATATGAGCGATAATATCAATCCAACAGAAAAATGTTCAGTTGTGTCTTTAAACATATAAGTTAAAGATTATTTATCAAATTTGAATGTATTGGACACTACTAATCACTTGGTGACTGAAAGGACACAACTCTTTTTCAACATGTGTAATGTCTCCATGATTTGATAAAATAGTCATGATAATTATTCTTATCATAGAAAATAATGCACATTTTGGTCAACAAAGACACTGCTGAGTTATTGTCTAAATGAGACAAGACAAAATAAAAATCAATGAAAATGTTGGCTTTCTATTTGAAAGTTTGCGATACATTTTTGGTTTTCGTATGTTGAATCATTTGTTTTTAACTAAACGATATACTCAAAATTCAGTTTTTACATATCTTCAAAACAACAATCATGATAATATCTAAAATTCAATGTATTGCACAGCTCTATTAACCTCATGGCTTCTAGAAGAATTAAGCAAAATTCAAGAGGAAATGCAGCATACAAGGTTGTGTTAATCTGTGTGATTAAATCTAAAATCATCTCTTTGCGCTTGCAGGTACTCTGTGACTATGTATTCAATTTATACAAAGTAATGACTGACTGCGAGCTTATGAGTGTTGGAGCATGACTGACTGTTCTCCAACATGTATGAGATTTCAATCACTCACTTTGAGCTCAGCAATCCCGGAGCATTGTCTGGTGCCCTTCCCTTAGTATGCACCCTTAGCATTTGCCTATACTGCGATAGTTTGGACCGGCACAGTAGGCAATGTGTTTTCAGTTACTGTCGATTAGAACAGTGTTTCCCAACTTTTTGAATCATGACACACTTTTTTAGTTAATGGTTTTCACGGCACACAAGCTAGCCAAGATGTGGCTGAGTCAAACTACTTTTTAAAAAATATTTTCTGTTACACCTTAAAGAGGAAATATCTAACTTTTCTGTTAAAGGGCCCATTGTCTGCTTTTTTGTACTACAGTGCTTGGAATGTTTCTCTTTGTAATATGGGTAAAGAGAAGCAGGTCTGTGGAGAAGCAAACATACTCAAAGTAGTGACAAAACCTTTGTTGGAAAATTGCATAGTGCACCTTTAAGTTATTCAGTAAATTGATAAATAGTGCTTGTTTTGCTTTCATTCTTGGCAAAAAAATATTGTTCAAAATACTCCAATATGGAAATTGATTCAATTAAATTTGTTTAATCTTATTTCATAGATGGAGTTTTGGAAGCTGGTATTTTTTTCAAGGCACGTTTGGCAATGTCTCAAGGCACACTGGTGTTCCCCGGCACACTGGATAAGAACGTCCACTATGTGCCCCTCTAATAAAATGAAATGTTATAGTTATGTGCGGAGTTATGCAATGCATTTTACTAAATCAATGCTATGCAGTTCATGTCCCCTGTAAAAGCATCGGATTAGCTAAACACAGTGATAAAAAGTAGAAGAAATCAATGGTGTATTCTATCACACCATGCCTTGTACATTTTCTACAGCGCAAAAGCAGAACGAGCAGATAGTTGTAACAAAATGCATATACAGTAGATGGTGTGTACCTTTACACTTAAGGTCTGCTTTCTCACACTGTCTTCCAGGTGTTGAACAGGGCGATGTGATGGCAGACCTCACCGACAGCACCGACCAATCTGCAGCTCACTGAAGCCACAGCAGCACAGATTCAAACGCTGACAGGTACCGCATCATTCTCACGTTATTATCGAAAAGGTTTTTGGACAAGTTTAATAGATTTTCAAGGCTGTGATGCATTTAATGTTTTAGCACCTTGAGTAACTGCCGAGGTCTTTTATCTTCACAAAAGCATTTGAGTGAAAACTTTCCTTTTTAATCCACATCAACTTGGTTTACACAGAATACACAGAATGCACAGAATACAAAGGCAGGGCATATAAATTTTTGTATAGTCACCTATTTTTTTCATTTAATCAGCTGGTCAAACGATTATTTCTCTTACAGGATTTTGTTTTGTTTCACGTTTTAGTTATAGCTGGAGAGTATTTGCAAATAGGGTTTTATTCAAGAATAATAATTATTATTATTTTTTTTTTTTTTTAATAAGGCAGTAGTCTTTGTTATAATAAGTTGTTTTACGTAGCTTTTTTTAGAGTCTATTCAGTTTAGTTGGTGATTAGATGATCAAAAAACATTATGATTATTTTTTATTGTCACTAGTCATGATTCATTGATTCGCTGATTCATCATAACAGCCCTACTTGGAATAATGTATTGTACATGTTGATAGTGATGTGGTTACATTTTCTGTTTCTTTTCTCCCTAATTTCCCACACAATGAACCAAAATAGCACGCAGTATTTTTCTCTCTTTTCTATTCTACAGTCCTTAGAACTTGTTTTGACCCAGAGGATGTCTTGCAAGTTGACAGATTCAAAGAATACATTTCTAAAAGCAGGCCAACAATACAGATGTAACTTGTCAGGGCTGCGGCGAGGGCACGGTTTTTGTACTTCAACAGAAATGAGACATAGGTCACTGACAGAGAACTGCACACATCAAAGCACAAAGAAAAAAGGTTTCCACATGTAATAAGAAAAACAGATCTCCCTCATACTTTAAAAGACTGGCCAATGCCTTCACAAATACTCTGAGGCCGACCGGTGCATTGGTGAAACCATTGATCAAATAGACATTACTGTTTTATTAGGTTTTGGACACAAGCCATTAGATCATGTCACACTTGAGCAATTATTCACAATTACTGAGACTGCAACAGCAGGCATTTTAATGAATCTCCACTATTTCTTCTGTTCAGGACGAGCTTAATAATCTTAACTTTTTTTTTTGGGGGGGGGGGGGGGGGGGGCTAATGTAAGTCAAAATTACTTTATTTTGTCACTCAGAAAGTAAGATTTTGTTGTGATAAAAGATACAGATTAAAAAGTGCTTTAATTTTAGATGTGTTAAAATACTTAATTTTCACTTCAATCAAGTTTGTGATGAAAGAAAAGAAAGACGAATAAAGATTAAAAATAACAGGAAGTCAAGCTGGTCTAGAGCAGAATCACTCCATGTGTGTAATCAATTCATCAAAAAGGTTTTATAAAGTAGAGGCTTTGACAAATCTATTGCATATATGAATTCTGGCAATTGTTTACAGTCTATAGTGGAATTACTTCTATGTTGTATTTGCTGCTCATGTCCAATTTGTAAGCAATCATTTATTATAAATGCCAAACAGGGAAAATCACACAAAAATATTGATGCTAATCAATTTGATTATGTTCACTACATTTACTGAGCAGGGTAGTTTATTGTGCACTTTGATTCTTTTTTCTACTGCTTGTTCCTATAACCGGTAAATGGAACCTATCTAATGTCTTTGGGCCTTAGGCGGGCCCAAAGACACTGGACAGTTGCAACTTGTCTCACATAGAGACAGACAATAATTCACTTTCTCTTTCAATTCATTTTAGAGTGTTTGAAATAACAAATTTCGGTCATAAAACAATTGCTTTTTACTAATTCAAAGAATAACTTAAAGGTGCATTAAATAACTTTTCAAACAAGAGATGCTGTCATTATGAAAAGCAATGGATTACTTTTGAAACTTTCAAAGTATAATATTACACATATTTACCTTGTATTTGATAGCTTATAGGGTAATTTATTCTAAATAGATTGAAAAAATGCACTCTTATTGTAAGCAAGGCTGCCTCTCCATAGATCTAAGCAGTACTTCTTAGTTTTGTTGTGTCACATACTTCTCTCTATGCGTGTACTAAGTATGGAGGAACATTACAAGCACAAATATGCAAAACGTAGGCAAAAGTGACATAGTTTCCTTTTGAAGTGTAATAGACAGTATTTACAAAATTAAATAATGTTGTTTTGTGTTTAAAGAGCAAAGAAAACTCTGTTTCTAATCATTCTCCTATTTTTCTTTTAGAATGGACTTTGGCAACTGGACTGAGGGGGTGTTCTCCACCAGCACCAGTGAATATGAATCACTGGAGACCCCCGTCGTGCCCACCAATAAGATCCTGCTCACCCTCACCCTATCCGTATTGGCTATCTTGACGACCTTCTTCAACTGTCTGGTCATCACTGCCATCGGAGTCACGCGCAAGCTCCACCACCCCGCCAACTACCTCATCTGCTCCTTAGCTGTGACTGACCTGTTCGTGGCGGTCCTGGTCATGCCCTTCAGCATCATGTACATCCAAAAGGAGCGCTGGGTCATGGGTCAGGCCGTGTGCACCATTTGGTTAAGCGTGGACATAACCTGCTGCACATGCTCGATTCTACACCTCGCCGCTATTGCGATTGACCGCTACAGGGCGATTACAGATGCGGTGGAGTATTCTCGCAAGCGCACCGGTGCCAGAGCTGGAGCTATGGTGGCCGTTGTTTGGCTTTTGTCTATTCTTATTTCACTTCCTCCCATTTTGTGGCGCTACTACAGTGGAGACGCAGAGCACGAAGATCAGTGCATAATCACGCATCATCACATTACTTTCACACTGTACACAACGTTCGGAGCTTTCTACATACCTTTGCTGTTGATACTAATCCTATATTATAAGATCTATCGAGCTGCCCAGACCTTGTACATGAGAAGAGAAGCTAGCAGGGCGAGTCGTCATTCATGCATGACCAATGGGAGTATGATACCTTCAACTTACCCAGCAGGAGAAGGCGCTGGAGAGATAGGAGCTCAAAGCCCGGAGCCCATAAGCCCTGCAGAAAAGTCTATCTCAGAACCATCAACAGAGGAACCCCCGAGGGTACGCGTGTCCATCAAGGCTTCCCACTTTAAGTCTCGCCGCCTGGAATCACGAAGCGAGTCGAGAAACGAATCAAGACGCAGTCAACTCTCTCAAGGACCGAGGATCTCAGGAGCGAGAGAGCGCAAAGCAGCGTCCACACTTGGGTTGATAATTGGGGCTTTTGTCATTTGTTGGTTGCCGTTTTTTGTCAAGGAAGTAGTTGTCAACACGTGCAGTTCTTGCAGTATTTCTATGGAGATGGAGGCGTTTTTGACGTGGTTGGGTTACATCAATTCTCTGATCAATCCGCTCATCTACACCATTTTCAACGAGGACTTCAAAAAGGCTTTCCAAAGACTTATTAGGTGCAGCCATTATCTCTGATGGTTACAATTATGCATGGTCAGATACGCTATACAATTTTCCTCTAAAGACAGGGCCACCCACAAGGACAGACTAATGGAAAAAATGGACAGAAATTATCAGTTGAATCGTCTCTGAGAGGGTATGATCTCATAAAAGATAGAATCGACACCCATTTCTGGACACTTGAACAGCCCAAATGGCATCAGCTCGACAGTAGGCAATCTAAGTCCCTCTATTAATAGCATAGCCTGATCTCCTTGATGTTAATTGCTGTGTGTTGTGGCACACTGACATGTCTTTTTTTTTTTTTTTTTTAGAAAATGGGGCTACAGCTGACCTTTTCTGAGGTTTGCCTTCTGAACATTTGCCATCAGCCCCATTTTGAGTCTTGAAATAGCCAAAACCAATACGACTGTTTCATCAGCTGACCCCGGTTTTATGTAGGTCACACTGCTGAGTACGAGACATCTGTAAAATATACCACACTATAATAACAACAAGATATTGATGACTGGGTGCAATATTTTAAATAACTGTCACTAAAATAGTTAAGTGCTTCATTTGGTTTTGGCACAGATTTTCTATTTTGATCATTTCATATATGTTTAGTTTCTCAAAATTTTAATGTTATCTAACAAAGTTCCACCGCGAAACATTTTAGCCAAAAATAAACACAAATAAAGCATTTTTAAATCATATTTTTATTTGTTTGTATTGCATACCAACTCTTGAACATGTGAACATTGTTTAAAGGCGCTCTATGTGACTTTTCTGATGGAGGGTCAGGCTCATGCTTGTCTCCATGGAGATGTTGATGCTTGCCTAGAATGCTAAAATGAATGTAACCCTATAGAAACAAACAGGGACTCACATGTTTTCACTAGGTCAAGCCACAGGTCAAACCTCAACAGTTGACACCACACAGTACAAATTCATGTATTTCAACTTGATACACACTTTTTAGTCTAATGTCAGACTCTAAACCGAAAATGTTACATAGTGCACTTTTAAAAACAGAGTTTAATAATTAACCTTTATTACAAATATATCAAAATACTGCCAATGTAATGATTCTTTTTATTAAACTTATGTATTTATTTCACAAAAATAATAATTATTGACTAAGCTAAGCTTTAAATGTAATATTTATTGATTATCCTGAAGCCATTAAGTAACCATCCCTCACTCCTACATCTATCAGCATTAACGACTGAGAGAGCCACCAGTGAGAGGTCCTCATTACACCACTCCTACTCATGTACTTGGAATAGAACTACTATTTCTTTACTGCCTCCAAGAGGGCACATAAATGTTGATGAAAACATTGTGGCTGAGTCAAGTGTGAGGTTGTATCTCTGCCAGAGAGATGAAGCGTGCCATTTATACTGTGTACATCTTTGACAGATATTGTACACTGTTGTTTTTTGTCTATATGCTGTTCAAATAATCAATAATAAAGAATTCACAATTAAAGGTGGTCTTTTGTCATGTTGTCTTATATCCTCTTCTTTGAATAGCACATACAGTCTTTGCAGAAGCTACAGTGACAATCTGGAGGAGGGCCAGCCAGCTTCAATCTTCGTCCAAATGTCAACATTATCTTGGTACATTGGCACACTCTCGTGGATGAGAAGAGTACTACAGTTTTTTTCCCCGTAACTGATCAGGCTGCATGCCATTGCCATGGACGCCATTTACCCTTATGATGGCGAAGCACTATAATTAAGCGTGTTACATATTCATCTCGATTTTCTTTTTGAGTAGCCTATTGACCTATTTGCCGCCCACTTGCTGGAATGCACTTCCTGTTTAGCTTGTTAAGGTAGCTAACGTGTTTGTTTGTCTGTCTTGTGAGCAATTTTAAAAAATAATGACAGTTAAAATAAACCATCGAGTGAAATCTACAGCTATGCAGCTAAACAGGAAGAGCACGTCCTAGAAAAGTAGCGGGACAAATAGGGTCATAGACTTGGTTGGCTCCAGCTCCACTAATGCTGAATTGAGCTTTTTTCAAGAATGTTGAACCACATACCTAATTTAGCAACACAGGCCATAAGGAAAATATTTAAATTGTCAATACCAAACTCATGGACAAAAAGTAAGATGGGCAAATTTGCTTAGGCCTATTTGTTTGACAACCATGACTGTAAAAACATTCTTGTGCAACATATTATGCCCATAAGTGTAGTAATTTCTCTAAAAATGGCTAAGATGTATATACTGAATATGCATAGTGACAAGGCTGGTCCATTCCATCCATGGTCCATTTAAGGTGAAGCGATATGCCCTTTGCACCACCCTCCGCGAGGTGGCGCTGCACTTTGCGTTAAAATCTAAAAACAGTTTAAAAACAACGTTACGACATTTGTCATAGTATTTGGTGATACAGTTATTACAAATGAATGTTCTAGGTTTAAACTGGAGCATTTATTTTACGCATCATCTGCACTTGGTGTCACTACGTGGAATTACAAGATCAATGGTTTAAATGGACTATTCTGCTTCTGCAAAAATGCAGTTTTCAAAGCAGTCAGATCGATTTGCACATTTGAATGAGCTAATGCACACAAGACAAACATGTAAAATGACAATATGTAAGCACATCATATTTTTTTTTACTAAAGTTCTAAAAATACAACTTTTAATTCGTGAGGTTGCCATGTTGGTCGCTTCTGTTTCCCATTCAAAAGAAGATAGTGTTGTTTCCACTTGGCAACATAGCCTATGCGCCTGATTCCGAGTCCAGTATGGCGGACAGCGAGAGTGATGTGGAGACAGACGGGTTAGATTCTGCCTTAGAAACACTGTGCAACAGACACTGTGCGGATGGGGCTACTCTCAACAGTAAAATTTACTGTTCTGCGTTTTGTAAGGTACGACAGTCTCACTTTGGTCGGACTTTGAGCGGAACGGAGCGGTGTTTGTAGCTCAATGCTAATGTTAGCCTCTCGTTTAGCTGCCTCTGGTGTATTGTTTTAACCAACCCGTTGTCAGATTGTGCGCTTCTGTGGCAAATGTGCAACAAGATCACACGTGTATCCGTTTTGTTGTATTATGAAAGAGCTGCGTTTTCATTTCTGACACCCCTGATCAGTTTTAAGACGAAAGTTAGCCGGTTTGGCTACATGTAACGTTAGTAGTCACAATTTATGGAGCAGCACCTGTCTTAAATATCATGGACGTACTTTACTACTGTATTGGTTAGATACGTATTAACATTAGCTTTTACCCATATCACACAATTTCGTTGTGTGCAAAGAATTTCATCTATCTTAAGAAGTCTCAATTTTGTCGTATTTGAACTGTATTCTGTTGCGGGCCATTGGTGGCACAACCTGCTATTACTGGATACTTTAGTTTCGTTTTTACTTTATATTGGATGTTTCAAGTATATTTGTGATGCAATGTGCTTTAAAGTGCTTGTATAAGATAAAAATAAACTTCTCACAACTTAATCTGCCACAGTTGCAGATAAACTGATTTTATTTTATGTATGTCTACAGCTTGTGGAAGAATACACTGGACAATGGCACGTTCCTCTCCCACAGCTGAAGGTGCTTCGGACTGCTCTCTGCAGTTTTACCAAAGCTACCTCTGCTTTCCCGATGACTGCCAACATGTTCACTATGTCCTCAGCAGCCTGGCCTTGTGAGTGTGGAGCATTTAGTTAGCACCACCAAAAACTGTACAACTCTGTATTTTTTTAACAAACTCTTGTGCTGTTTTTTTGCAGGAGCTTCTTTGAGTTGTTGCTGTTTTTCAGCAAAGAAGAATATGGGGAGCAGCCTTTAAAAGACATTTTGGATTCTTTCAGGTACAAAATTTCAAAATTGTTCTATTTTTAAAAATTTTTTGTGTTTGTGCAGAGCATATTTAACGTAATAATGATTTTGTAGGATTGCCACTCCCAACTTTTGCGACATAGGAATATTTACTTACATCATGTCAAGTTGACGATCAAGGCAGGAGGCCCATGGGAAAATCCTGTACTACAGAGCATTTTAAAAGAGGGCGATGTTCTGCAAAAAGATGGTGAGATTATGGTTTTTGAAGTTGTTTGTGATAATTAAAGATAATGAGCGTATAAATATATATTTCGTTCTCTTTTCTTCTTGTCATGCAGTTGAAGACTATTTGAGCTCAGAGTTGCCCATTCTGCTTGAGCTGAGAACTCGATATTTACAGGCTTGTGAGCGATTACAGGAAGCTATGGCACTTTGTAAATGCTGTCTGGAAAATCAGGAAATGGGAAAGCATTTATTTTTCCATCAGGCTTACCTGACCTGCCTGTACAAATCCTCACTTCATGAACCTCTTCTCAAAGAGGTAGGTGAATTTTGAAACAAACCTTTATTGGAAGTACTTTTTGTACTACTAGTGTTTTTGTTTTCAGATGGCAGAGATTGATGGGCGAGATGCTGTTGAGATCATCTGTAATACAGAGAGTGTGGAAAAGGATGAACTTCTGTTGTCACTTTGTAAGACTTTTCTTACTCAGCAGCTACACAATGGAGACATGTACTACATTTGGTGAGTTACATTCCCAGAGTATTTCACATGTATGGCACAAATGTAGAGAGGATGAGGGTCATAAAATTTGTGCATTTACTTTCACGCAGGGACCTGGTGTTCATCTGGAGCAGGTTGTACCTCAGAGCTCATCCATGAGACATGAGTTTCTCTCTGAGTGTTTGAAGCTTTCTTTGTCTGCCACAAACGTCAGAGCCATTTTCCCCTTCATCAAACTGGTCCATACAGAAGTGAGCTATGACAATGTTTTTTTGTTTATTTTACACTTTTTTTTTTTTTTTTAGATTAGCTTACAATTAATACCACTACAATTTTCTGATTGATTTCAATATTGTATGTTTGTCTTCAAGCTTGGTGAGGAGGGGATTCAGGTCTGTGTGGAGCTGTGTGCTAGAGCCCTACAGTTGTGCGACCTGCACTCAGACGCAGTTACACGCTCTCTTGTGTGCAAGACCATTGCCTTCCTGCTCCCTCATGACCTGGAGATGTGTCGCGCCTGTGCCCTGCTGGTGTTCTGTCAGGAGCGCAGTCTGGAGACTTACCGCACAGTCTGCTCTCTGTACAAGCATCCTGATGACGAGCTACATCCTCACAACAGCCCTGTCAGGACCTGCATTCGCTTCCATATTCTGCAGGTGAGATTTTGTTCTGACAGGCCATAGCTCAAGTATCCATTAATCAAATAATTGATCATTTTAGCTTTCACTCTTATAGACCTGTTCAGTGTTCATTAACCTGGGGATAATATTAATTGTTGCTATGTAAATGCCCCTAAGATATCAGTGGAGAATATGTGTCTTTGGTCTCTCTGGACATTTTACAATCACCATTATCTATCCATCTATACCTTGACACCACTACCCCCATTGTGTTGTTCTTAGGCAAGACACAATTTTGTGCACTACTGTGCGACTTGGGGAGATAGATTTTTGATGTCATATGTTTACAAGACCCCATGTAGAAAAGCACAATATACATTTGAACATTTTAATCTGGACAAAAGCACTATACGGCACGGTGGCAAGAAGGTCGTGGGTTCGATTCCCGCTCAAGCCCGGACACTTGGAGTTTGCATGTTTGCACTCCAGTTTCCCCACCAACCAATAAGATGCAGGTTAGGGAACGCTTGGTGGTAGTCGGAGGTTGAGGTGCCAGGTGTTCAGGTGAATCACCTCTGCTGAGTTGCCCCAGGGCAGCTTACAATCACTGAGTGGGGAGGGAGGGGTTCATCTCTCTGTGAAGGCTTGTGCTTGTGTGAAATGCGTCTACAAATAAAGATTACTTAGATTATTTACTAAACCAAATACCTTTACGAAACCATTCCACAAGATAAACAAAGACAGAGGCCACAAAGTAGGCGGTAATAAACTAAAATCTGTTCCTGAGCAGATTACAGTTTATTGAGTAGCAAATATTGCATGGAAACAGAATGTGAATTTCATCTTTGTCTATTTTCAAAGCATGTATCATCGTCCAAATGTTAGGAGACTACTCGGATCACAAAGGATTCTATTTGTTCATCACAATATTCTTGTTGATAAATAGCCACATGTTTACATATAGTGCTTTGAGCCAATATTTGCTTCCTTTAAGCATTTTTTTATACCAAGATACTTTAAAAGTACACAACTAAAACAGAGCTTTTAGCATTCAGTAGTAAACCATTTATCAAAGTTTATCTAATCAATGATGTCATTTTTTTTTTTTTTTCTTGTTCAGCAACTAAAGGAGCACCTCTGTTTTGACCCTGAATTTTGGAATCTTCTGACTCTGAGGACCCACTGTTTGGAATTGATCAGTGACAAAGACATGCATGCAGCTGTCCTGAATGAAATTGAGGAAGAAGAAAAATTTTGTGAAGCCCAGGCAGCTTACAACTCTGTACGCGAGTCTGTTGTAGAAGAAGCTGAATCTCTTAAACTATCTGAGCGCAGTGATGTTGTAAGTGGGCCTGTACAGAACATAAACCCTGAAAAAATTAAGCCTCTGACCGAAACAGAAAATGTACCAAAGAAAAGACGAGGAAGGAGAAGAAAAGATGAAATGAAGAAAGTTGAAGTTCTTCATGAGGAGACGAATACAAAAGATGATCCAGAAGTCGTGTATAATATTAAACCCAATTACACAAGCAAGTCCAACTCATATTCACTCAGACGCAGCCATAAAAACAGAGAAAACGCTGCACCTGTTAAGTTTCCATTCAACCGTAAACGCGAATACTTGACCAGGTGTGTGAAGAGCCAGCTTCTGACGCGAAAGGGACACAAAAGGTGGCTTCAGGGGGTGCAGCCTCTAGACCGAGACGAGTATTTAAAAGTTAAAAGTATCCTGTATAAAGGCAAGAAAAGAGGAAGGAAACCATTTTTGAGGGTTGAGCTTAGTTATCCTGACAATGAAATCCAGCTTCTAATTGAAACACCCTCTGAGAACCGTTTAAAATCTACTTTGGGAAAGAAAGGCATTCAGTCTATGAAAAAAGATTTGAACAAATCACTGATTATGGCAGAGAAGCAACCAGAAGAAACACAAAATGTTCTAGCAGTAGGTCCCTCTGCAGAAGTAAACCCAGCTCGTGTCCCAGCTGTAGAGGGAGATCCTGAGCTGGATGGGCCACTTTTTGAAATGGAGGACTCTGCCGTGGAAGTTTTTCATAATTATTGCCTCGACTCAAGTAAAAATGAAGATGAAGAGTCTGCTAAATCTAAAGAAAGCATAAAGTCAAAAGAGTTTCTTAAAGCTAAGGATTCTGTTGAAGCATCAAAACAGCCAAATGTAAATGAGGAAAAAAAATCATCAGAAGACACACAGGAGACAAAGTCAGAGTTGGAGGTAAGTTTTTCTTATACTACTTAAAGGTTATATGCATGATTTTTAGTTTTTTAATGCTGTCGAAACTGGTCAAAAATTGTAGCCTTAGTAATATGTTAAACAAAAAAATAAAAATAGTCAAATATGTGCATAAATGACAAGCAGTATAAGTCTAGTTAGAAAATCCTCCATACGACCTAAAGGCATATAAACTTAGCAAGATTTTGAATTTTAGTAATGATTAAGTTCAAGAGTACAATTTAAAAGCTACTGATTTTTATGCTATCAGTAAAGATGGACTTTGTTGAATGATATATTGTTGGTGTTATAATGATGATGATTATTGATACATAGTTCTCAAGAATAGGAGGATTTTGTTTTGGCCGACCTGCTGCCTAAAAAAATAAACTTAAAGTTGTATTTCAATAATTGGTTTCTTGGTTTGTGGGTGAAATTTGAATTACATAATTTGAGAAAATGTATTAGTTTGGCTCAGAATATCAGAAGAATTTCACTGGATTTTCAGCAATTGGCAACTTGGAAAATAATCGGTCAATCTTATTCATCATTACCCTCGTTATTTTTTTATATGGCCGGAATAGTACTTAAAACTGTTCATTGATGATAATTTTTGTGGTACATTCTTGGCCAAATTTCAATTTTAAAGCAATGTGTAATTGATTAATTTTAATCATTAACATTAACTCATAAGTGTCATCATGAGCACTTGTTTTTACTTAAATGTAAAATTTGAATTAACTACATTTCTGCTTCCTGTTACAGGTAAAAGGGAAGATCTCATGGCAGGAGAAATTGTTGCGGACCCAAAAATACAGCCACATCTTGCATTTCTGCAAGTTTTGCAACAAGGCCTACCGAGGCCTGAATGTGATGCGACACGCCATCTCGCACATGAAGAAAAAACACAAACTTTGTATTCTCTGCGGACAGCGGTTTAGGGACTTTACTGTGGCAAGCAAACACATTAAGGAGCACATTGAGAAAATGAGCAAACAGAAGCCTGGCAGTGTTAACAAAGCTAGCGATGATACCAAAACAAGTGAGAAGAATGAAGAAAATCGTGTTGCTAAACAGAGGGACGATGGCAATGAGGAGGAAAAGCCAGTGCCGGAAAGTCAAAAATCTCGAGAGACTCCCACAGCCAATGGCACAGAAACTTCATTGCCCCCTGCACCGGTCATTGAAAAACCAACACCAGATGAGAACCCCAAATCAGATGAAAACGTAAAACCACCTGAAACCGATGCACCCAAATCGACTCCAAAACCCAAACCCTGCAGATTTAAGTTCACTGAGCTGAAAAGAGAAGAACGAATAGCCGGCATGTCCGCAATCTTTTCAAAAAGCGCTACGTCTTCACCAAAAGTAACCAGAATGCCATACCCCGGGATTTTGTGTTCAGCAATGAACAAGTGGTGGTTAAAGACGATTTGGTAATACTGAAAAACATACCCATGCGGAAAGGAGGGAATGGAGATGCTTCAGTGGAGAAAGAAGACAAAGAAGAAGAGGCTGAAGATATGTCTGACAAAGAGGGAGAGGAGAAAGCAAAAGAGCAGAAAATGGCAGACAGTGCAGAAGAGGGCAAGAAGAAGGAGTTAGAGGCTAAAGAAGATGGTGTAGAAGGAAGCAAAGACCAGGAGGCAGAAGGGGAAGCTCAGTTTGTCATTAAAGATCTTGTGTATTACCTGTGTCCTGGCGATAACTGTGACAAAGTCTTCTACAAGATCGGCCACACCATGACGAAACACGCCATCAAGTACCATCTGAGTGAGGAGTTGGTCCAAGAGAGAGTCTTCAAATGGGCCCGACAAAAGTGCATCCTCTGTCTCAGGTAACTGCTCCAGTGTACTTTTTAAACTCTTTGTTATCAGGTCAAATGTTGTTAGATCATAATGTGGAGATTAGAATACTGTAGAAGGGACTGCCACTGCCTCTAAAGTCCTTGTGGCTCCAAAACCAAACTTTTAAAAAGTATATACAGTATCATATATATATATATATATATAAGTATATAAGTGAATATATTTTTTCCTCAGAGCCAATATGAATGATTTTGCAGAGTACCAATGGTCAAATTTACTTTTATGTTGCATAGTTAAGAAATTGTATCTTATTAACATATTTTGAAAGAATATACTTGATTTGGTGTGCTTGAATTTTGTAGTCCTACATTTTGTTTAAGAGGAGTCTCAGTGTACAGTTTGACAAAAAGAAACAAGCCTGACTTGTTGACTGTTATGTAATATTATGTCATGGAATAGTTCAGGACAGATGATTAGGATTATATTAAAGAATAAAATACTATGAAAGGAGGCCACCATAGTCTCAATGGGAAACCGAAGAACAGGTTGGTCCAAATGCAGCCCTTGGACCAATTTCTTTGGTCCTCAGACTTTCTGCAAGTCTGGCCCATTTTACAAAATGTGTAGTTATTAAATGTCAATTTTGAGCAATTCTTATATCATTGTGTTATGATGTTATTTAAACCTAAAATGAATGCTTGATGCTTTTTGTTTGGCGGTTTGCTAAAATTACGTCAAATGCAAAATTGTGAGTGATTCAGCCATGTATTGTACGGCCCTCTGCTCCATATAGGTTTAAAAATGCAGCCTACTGTGAAAAATGTTTGGACACCCCTGCCGAAGAAGTGTTTGTATTACACAACTTAGTGAGCACCGGCAAGAATAGAGACCGTTTGTCTGCGTTGATGGTGATTCCATCAATAAACAGAGTTGGATTATTATAAAACTAAGACTATCAACATCCACTGCTCTGAAAAATGAACAATGGTTGACTTTAAATTTTAAACCAGCAGATTAAAAATGTTAAAAACATTGAAGTACTGCAGTTACATTTGACTGCCTTTTGTTCAACTAAATCATCTCCCCCTCTTTTCCAGGCACTTCACCCTTCTCCCACATTTCAAGGAGCACATGAAGCTTCACCTGGAGCACCCTCGGTACTTCTGCTACCATCAGAGCTGTGGTCAGCGCTTTGCTTCATCTCAGGAGCTGCGAAACCACGAGACCAAGCACACACCGCTTCGACCACAGTGCATGTACACAGCCTGCGAAAATGTCTTTAACAGCATGTTTGAACTCAACGACCACGAGTGGAGACACTTCATCCCCACACCACTTAAAAGTGACTCCGAATCAGGGTCCAGCAAACAAAAGCGACACAGCGAGGAAGCCCCTTGGAAGCAAAGAGTGAAAGTTGAGGAATTATGGCTGCAGAATAAAAGTGCATCAAAAGACGAAACTAGCCTAAGATCGTTAAATACAGGAGAATTAAATGACTCAAAGTATGATAATGAATTAGAAAAACACAATGACGACGCCAAAACAGTTAACGGTTATTATGAAAAACAGACACAAAACAGGCTTTGAAAAAGAAAGTGCCACTAGATCCTCTAAATGTCAAAAATCTGTCAGAAAATGCCACAATAGCATCTGCGTGTGAATCGACAGCCACAGATTTACCTCTAATAGAACAATACCGGACATTCAAACCCAATGATCCCGCCTTCAAGCCCCTGTTCAAAGCCTCTCTAGTGCGACCGCCGCCTTCCATGTACATGAAAGAGTCAGAGCTGTCCATGCGCAAGAGGAAAATAGACGAAACTGAAGCTCCTCCGGTGAAGAATCCGCCTTGGAATCAACGGAAAAAGGAGTATGTTTTTGTAGATATCCCCAAACCCAAACCTGAACCAGAGACGCCCAAGATAAGGCACCGCTGTGAGAAATGTCTGTCGTTTTTCGGTTCGCTAGAGGAATTACAGAAACACAAATCGCTCAACAACTGCTCTGCACTTTTTGGGTTTGACTCAGACGACGAAAGTAAGTGAAGCCTTTTTATGTAGTTGTGTGTGTATTTGCAACTAACATAATATTTTGCATTTTCTTGTCTTTTGTTTTCAGGTTGATAAGAATTGAAGCACTGATGTGGTGGGGTCCTTGCACTCTTTCTACTGAGGGTTTTATGGGTTGCACAAATTATCTTTTTATTTTCATTTATGTTTAGTAGTTTCTGCTTCTTCAGAAGTAGAAAAAGACATGTATGAATTGTAATTCTCTTCTCAAGGAAACCCAGGAAAACAAATGTATTTTACGTTGAAAGTTTAAAATATTAGTAATGAATCATCTTTATGGTCTTTTTAGTACAAATTTAAACAATATGAGCTTAAAATAATTTTTTTACAAATGACACCTGCAATAATGAAATCACTAAAACTGTATTTATTTGAAGTCTGCATGATCAATTTTTGTCTTCCAGCAACACGTTAAACCATAAATAGTAGCAAATTATTGCATTATCAATGTTACCCACATATAACAAGTCTTTTGTAACATACAAATTTCATTTTTTGTAAACCTGCCTTCTTACTTGTTACCATGTACACAGCAAAAACCAAATCATACATTTAATTGTGTGTGCCATAACTGAATCAGTGTTATGATTTTTACATTACATTTATGTGAAAGGTTCAGTAATGTTAAAACGCCATGGGTTGTTTATATGTATATAGTACGTGATCCTGACATTTGGGTTTTATTTGACATCTTGCCTGCTTTGGTTATTTATTTCTGTAAATATGTGAATAGACAGGATTTGTAAAGTTGAAAATAGTCCATCTATTTTTCTTTAAAAAGGCTGGGTTTGTTTCAATAAACAAATTATGAACTTGATGCACTTGACATTGATTTTATTTATTTTCAGAAGTAGTTTCATAAAGGTAAGAAGTGTTACAAAGACAGAATGAGTTCATTGCATATGTTTTGTTCTGTCGTATTGCTTGTAAAACAGGAAGTGCAGTCTGAGGTGCTTAGGCTTTTCACATCACATGCCTGACACAATTTCCAAAAAAAAACATAAGAATTAGACACAAAATCAGTCACACTTCTTTGCTACATATTAAACCTACTGAATAATTTAAAAAGTGCCGGGTTTGACATTTACCCAATACAGTCATAAGAATTAGTTGAAAATGTTTTTATTTTTCAAATTCAAATTTTACTTCTGGATCCAAACTATGACATCACACTTAAGAAATTACCAGCAACTACAGTAAGTTTTAAACTGGGTCAAAACTGTTTATCATCAGTATGATGTTTAAATAGACTGTTTTGTTTGTTTAATTTATGCCATGTCTTTAGCTCCATGAGGAACAGGGGCCAGACTCAGCCCCGATTTACTTTGACTCGTAAAAATGTGCCTGTCTGATTGCATTTTGAGTTGAAAAGACTGTGAAAGTATACCAAATCAAGCTTATACTGCTAAAAAAAAGTAAAAAAAAAAAATATATATATTTTTTATTCACAATTCTATTGCTAACACGTGTGTAGATCCAACACAAAACTAAGTTACAATTTGGCCCGCTAAGGAAAAAACGTTTGGGAATCCATGCTTTAAATTAAATCCTGAGTGTGATGTCATAATTTAGTTTTTTCTGTAATTCTCCACAATTACAGTAAAACTATAATTTATGTTGGTAGCAAGTAATAGGAAAGAAATTCCTGTTGTATGCACTTTAAGCATGAAGCTGTTTCTTAAACCAAAATCTGAGCTACATACAAATCTCTTAATTATGTCTAAGTTGGTTGTGCAGTGGCTCATGCTACTCATGCACTTCTCCAGCTGTGAAGAAACTGACCCAAAAACATGCAGCATCATCTTTATATCAGTCCTTTGTTTCCAGTTAGTCTTAACATCTTAAACAACAGTAAGGCCAAGTTTTTTAAAAAGCTTAGTATAAACTTAATTTTATAAAACATGCAAGTGCATTACAGGCAAGCCCAAGTGTTTTTCCCCATAATTACTTACAATTGCTCGAAAACATTAGTAGCACTTACAGTATATTTTAGAAATGGAAGACCTTGAGTATGTAGTACCTTGAGGAAAATTTTCAAAAGTTTAAGAAAGCGAAAACAGCTAAACTCTTTTTTTGAACTCTGGAAAGATGAGTTTTATCTAAAATTAAATTAATATGGCCTAACATGCATCAAAGCAGCAACACATCTCAATAAATGTGAATCTGTAAATTTGGCCAGTATATTTGACTGCATTTTAATTTTTCAGTTGAGAGAGCAAAAGTAAATCTATCATTGGCTAAAATGGTTAATAAGGCAAAGGCAACATGCTTGAGGTCAAATAACTGCCTGTTTAAAATGATCCATAATGCCCAGAATCAACAATGAATAGCATTTAAGACTCCTGAGTAGCTTACTTAATGTAAATGATAAACTTCTACATGTATTTTTATATTGAAACAGGTAACACAGATAAGGTGAAAACAACAAATTAACAAACATGATTACAGTGCACTAGACTGTGATGTTATTGCATAAAAATAGTGATGACAGAGAACCACTAGATTTGATTTGATGTGAATTGGATAAGACAAAGGGAGGTGTGCAAAGCTGGCTGTGTGACTTGTGCGTCAGCATGCTCAGTGGCTGCTGTTGCTGGTCCAGTCGTAGGGGAGGTAGCTCACTTTGGTTTTCCCCGCAGACAGGACATCCTGCAGGCTGGACTTCTTGGGAGAGTCGGCCATGTGCTCCAGCACCCAGTTCAGTAGCTATAAGAGGTAGGGAAGGACTGTTAGCTTGAAAGCACATGTCTGAATTTCATTAAAAGCCTACCTTCTCATCGGTGCCTCCAAAGTCGGCCTTGTACCACTTGAAAATTTGACTGAGTCGAACTTCTTTCTTTCCAGAATCCACCACACAGGCGTCATCGTTTTCTAGGAAGGCCTCAGCAGCTGTCCTGAGCTGGCTGTCAATGTCCTAATGAGAAAACGGTGCGTTTGTATTGTAAGTGCATTCAAAAATAAACACAAGGTTTTACTGCTGTACCTGTGGGGTGTAAGTTTTAATCGGTGGACAGCCCTTTGCGCCACAGTTCAAGGCAAAATGAATAAGAGGCTCCACTTCTGGCAGCGCCATCTAGCATTAAGAACAGTAATAACACAAGAGCTTAAAATTTATATATATATATATATATATATATATATATATATATATATATATATATGTTTTACTTTGTTTTAATTTAACAAACCTGAAGTCGTGGGTCTGTTTTAGAGAAAGGTCGCCGTAGTTGCGCCATACCCTTTCTGTTTCCCCTCAAAACCCCATTTTCGATGTCCTGCAACGTGAATACTTCTCCTCCAATCAGATAGCTCACATAGTTGAAGAACTATGGGGAAAGATCAACTGTTAAATGTGCATTCAACTCATAAATAAAATAAAATACAAAGAAAAAGCTGCCTTACCTTGTACCTTTGCCACATGTTGGTGGGAGCTCCAAGACGCAAAAACCCATGAATAACCAGTGCATTGTAGATGTTATGAAGAAGGCCAGCTTCTCCTCTCGGCTCAGAGACAGCAGCTCCACTCGCTGCAGCTGAATGGCCAGGTCACAGTATCGATCAAACGCAGGGTTAGCCGACATGCCTTTGTAGTCCACAAACTGAAAAATACACACAACATGCAAATTTACTTGGGTTCAAGACCTAGCATTGTGGTTCGGATTTGTTCTTGTCACAATCATTGAGACTGTATTGGATATTGTTGTTAGTGTATTGCCCGAGGACACAATAACAGTATGTGGTCTGGCAAACACATTCAAAAGTGAGAGAAAACAGTATAATAGGCAAAATTGTAAATGAACAGCACATTAACTCAGACTTAAGCAGAAGGTTTTGTTTTGAGCTCCACAGCTCAGTTGAAGGTGGGGTACTGTAGATGATTTTCACACTGCAAACATGATTTAGGTTTTAGTAACACCATATAAACATGTATTCATTTTGTTTGCAATTACGGTCTATAAACTCCTTTTTCCAAACAATAAAGTGAAACTGGAAAGGACCATCCAAGCTCAGCCAATCAGAGTGCTGCTTTCGACTCCTGATTAGAACTAAAATTCTTTATCATTAAATTCAGACACAGTTTTTTCACATAATGCTGCATTCGTCATGTTGTTTGTGGAAAACACAAAGCTTACAAATTTACAACTAACATTAAACTATTAAATGTGTTGGTGAATGAAGGACAGTACCTTGCCATCAGAAGAGAGATGTTGAGTGAACAGCTTCAGGATCAGATCTCGTAAAATCAGGGAGAGCTCTGCAGCTGATTCAAGAATAAAATAAAGCTATTTAGTAAATGTGTCATAGTGAGATTTGTTGTATATATAAGTCATGATAAGGTTTTTAGAATCATGAGATCAAACCAAGTATGTTAGCAATTGCAGTTAGTCATTAGGACTGGGAACTGTTAGGACAGAGACAGATACTGAAGCACAATAGAATAAACTGTATTTGTGCCAAGATGATTGGACCTTAGAAGTGGGAAATATTTTGAATACAGACAATGGTTATTTTGGAATAATACAATAATAGGAATATCAAGTATTTTGTCTAATATAAAATAAGTTACTTTTTTTCCCGGTCAAAGTCAATAGCCAATTTATTTACATAACAATATCTATATCTTCACTGAATATACGAAGATAGTTTTGGTTTTGGTAAATATCGCCCACTTCTCTTTCACCTACATAAATATTCGGACAGAATAGCGTTAGACACATTAAAGGAAGAAAACAGAGCAAGCGCACAAAGGTGATTTTAATGGGGTTAAATCATCCAGCTTCTAACACTTGCCACCACGATAAACAATACAATAAAACAAGAGTCACCCACCAACTCAAGAATACTACTAACAAAGCAGTGCCATCACCACAGTGGGTTAAAAGCTTGCAAGCATTCATTAGCTTCTTTACACCAGGCTGAGTTGTTCTGTCTGGTTCTGACCTACCCTGGATGGGGCTGCAGGCTGCGGTTTGTCCTGTGTTGAGGGCAGAATGGGGGTCATCCTCCAGTAACCTAAACAGAGTATCTCCAAAACTGTCCTCCTGCTTCCCCGAACAGTGCACACTCACCATGTACTTCTTTTGTAACAAAGCTTGGCCAGTGTTATATGCCTCTTCTCCAGCTAATACACAAAATATAATCAGTAGCCCAAACAATAATGCCTTTATCGATAACCCAAAAGAGAGAAGCCTGAACTTACCTAAGCCCTGTTCCTTCTGCAACCAATTACCAACTGGTCACCCGAGAAGCTCTTTTTGTGCACAGTCAGCCCTCGCCTGTGATTCCCGATAACACCGCCATGTTTGAAATCCTCAACTACGTTTGCCAACTCATCTTTTTCACACATAAAATCTGAGAGCACAAATTTAAACCAAATTACATGTATTCTAATAATCTCATAAAACTGTTTCTTTTGTGTTTAGCTCTGTGTATGATTGGTGTAATCTTTGTTGTCATAGAACTTGTATTTCTCTAACATTTATCATTTTCCTTGGTTATTATATCTCACCCAGACCTTATGCTTTAAGTACTTATACCATGACCATCTTGTCTATCCATACAACATCAACACACTGAAACCTAGAGGAGGACTTGAAAGGAAAAGTCGAGTGCTCATGTCTCTTGCACTAATGGTAAGAGAAAAAGGAAAGCCTTCTTCAGTCTGGGTCCTAAGGCAACCCCTTCACATTTCCTGGAATAATCAGAGGCCACAACAGTTTACGTTCATTTTAAGCCCATTACAAACTCTGAAGCTGAAATTAGACAAACATGGGAGGCAAAAAAAAAAATAATTTGTTTGAAGATATGCACAAGTTTTTTTTTTTATAAATTGGATGTGGAACAAAAAACAGCAAAAAAACAGTAGCTAATCTTGTTTTTGTTGCACCACACACAGCAGAGTGCAGACAGGTTGTGTTTGCACAGATGAAGGCCTAATACTCTGTGCCCTGCCGCTGTGGGTTTATCCAGCTCAGGTTTCTGTATCAACTGTCTGTGGCATTAGTGACTCTCAGCTCCCAGTCTCAGTCTCACACACCTGCTGCTTCAAAACCCTTCCACTGCTGTCCACCTGCAACACTTCATCAGCACTGCCTTGTCTCTTATCTGCAGTTCAAACAAAGATGACTAAGCAACTCTGCCCCCAACTACACACTGCACAGGAACTACTTTTGGATCTGGAGAGAAGTATTTAATTATCAAACAGAGCCAAACAGTTTAAAATGTTATACATTTACCTCCATCAGACTCATTTACAGTTTCCTCAGAAGGATCGTCCATAGGTAAAGGTGGACCATCAATGGAAATTGGCTCGTTTGTCACCAGATTAACCAATCTCTCAAGCTCTGTGGGATTCTGTGGAATTATAAACACATTAAAACATTTTTAACTGTATACTTTTGTATAAGCAAAATACAAAATTATTGGATTGTTTGGGTAATAAACTAGTTGATGTAAACAATTTCACTACTAAGGGCAACTTGGTACCAATTTCACTTCTACAATTATATAAAAAAGCACACATTTATTGCTTTAATGGGGACCTATTGTGTTTTTCTTTGTATTTAGGAATAAACTATTGTATATGTATATCAGTAATTTACGTTTTGTTTTTGTAAAATATTATATTAATGTAAAACAGCTTAGAAATAGAAAGAGGTCCATTTACTTCCTGTGCAAAACTGCAGAACTGATAAGCCCTTCCTCTTTAATGTAAGATTTTAATGTAACAAGCTGCAGATTTTAAATGCGTAATTTGTATTCTTGTAAAGTGGCTATGTGACTATTTTGAACCATACATGTTTTAATAAGGATCAGATTTTTTTTAATAATCACAATTAATTACAAATAAGTGGGAGGGGAAAGGTGTAGGTGAGGACAAGGCTTTTGTGAGCACTCAATTATCAGCTGCATGAAAATACAAGACAACTCAAATGTGCAGGAATCATTCTTAATAAAACTTTAAGTAAACTAAGGATGAGAAAAGGCATAGGTTAAAAGGGTAAAACTATATTAAAAAATAAAAGATAAAAAACGGATTTTACACAATAGGTCTTCTTTAACAAAGTAAATAAAATTATTCCTTTCTCACCATTTTCTGTAATTCATCGTTCCCTCCAATATGAACACTGTTAAAAAATATTTGGGGGACAGTGGTGCGTCCAGTCAGCTCCTTCACCCTGGCCCTGAGCCCCGGATGTTTGCCCAGATCCACATCACACACTGGGACACCTAGTCGCCCTAGGGTGGCTTTGGCTTGCACACAGTGAGGACAGCCCTGGATAGAGTACAGTGTCACCCGGCCAAGGGGTTGCTCTCCATCTCCTCCATCTGCAGAAAGGATGACACAAGTGATCACAAACACTCTCTACCACATTTCTGCACACATTTTTACACTGCAGTCCAATTAGTATGCACCAAATGTGAATTTATCTTTTTTTTTAAGTCAACAACAAACCACAAAAAAATATTTCCACAATCTTTTGCAATTTCCAGTTGCATTGCCTTATGACTCAACTGTTGCAAAATAGACCTAAAGTATAAAAGTAGTTAGGTTAGATTCGAACATTGCAATGATATCATACAACACAAATAGGTAATGAGATAATGCGATTAAATTAAAAGGATTTCGAACAGGCATAATCTCGAGTAACAAAACAGAAGCAATATACTACTGTAGATGTGCAAATTTGCTTGACATTACCATCAGCTCTGGTCTAGTGAAAACAATTTGCAGTGAATGCCAGATATAAATAAAAACGTTCGGTGTTACCTTCTGGCGCGTCCCTTTCGTGCAGCGTTTGCAAGTACGATCTCAAATCGTACAAAGTAATAAATATGCCTAACACATGTCCCTTTGGTATAAAAATGATTACAGATGACACAGAGAAAACGCGAGCTCTTCTTCGGCTCTAAATAATCCACATTTGCTGCTAGTCACTGCGGCATTGCGCGTATCCATGAGATGCGTTCAGGGCTGCACGTTAACCAAAGTTCTACGTGCAATTCTTACTTTGAAGAAGAAGAAAAAAAGTCAACCGGTAACAAATTTAACTTAAATTTGTGTTTTATAAATAAGATGTGTTATGTAAAATATTTGTACACATACAGTGCAATTACAGATTATCAGTTTTGCGGACCCGGAACCTTTCGAAGACGTGCGTTTCTGTACACTGTTTTGGCGGAAGGACCATCAATAAACGGGGAACTGTTTACATGTAACAGCGTGAAAAATGACAGGACTATCGGAATCAGAGCGCGTGGAATTTACAAAAATATTAAGGCAAATGACACAAACAGACCTAAAGTCTCTCAGTGATACTGTTACGAATAAGATGATTGTTGTGGGGACTGAAAAAGGTATGATTTCCATGCTCACAGAACATTCTCATGCCACCTTTCTCTTTCGCTTCACTGTGTTCAATATTTTCTTGTAGAAAATAATGCTTAAAATTGTAATGAAGTGTTCCTTACCCCAATTTTGCCTGCCTATAACGTTGTTGTTACATTTTACAGAGGCAATGGAAACGATTTTGTCTTCACCAAATCCGCAGAAGAGCTTTTGAAGAGGAAAAAAGTTTATCGTGAGCTGATTTTTAAATATCTTGCCCAAGAAGGGATAGCTATGAATCCAACAAGTGAGAAACACGTGCTTATTCAAAGGACACTAGAACTTTGGTCATCCAATAAGGTATGGCACTGTCAGGGGTTTTCACAATTGTTTTGTCATTTCATTAGTCACTGTTTCACTGTAATTTATTATTTTTTTTTTAATATGGACATTGCATTGGACGGACCAGATGCACTGTTTTAAGTCTTAGTGCTAATTTTCAACAATTCTGACATGCTTTTTCATGTATAGCCCAATTTACCGTCAAACTGGATTGCGGTGGAGCAGAATGGGCATGAATAAAGTGTCTCAGAAATACACTTTATGTTAGAAATGATGCAGTTGCTGTTCTTATAGGTGCATGAGCCTCATCGACAGCCCAGTGACAGTCAAGCTGGGCAGCACACAGTGACACAGCCAGGGTTTGATCCTTTAATGTTGGGTCAGCAGTTCTGTCAGTGGTTCTTTGGGCTTTTGAACAGCCAGAACCCAGCTCTGGGACAAGAAGCTCAAGACTGGGGACCTAAGCACTTCTGGCCTGATGCCAAACTTCGTCTCTCGCCAGGTAAAAATTTAGTTTTTTGAATATAGTTTGCAATTTAAATAATAACAAAGATATATACATTTCAAAGTTAATTGTTGGATTTATGTGTACTCGGCATAGGACAATGAACCAATGTTGGAAAAAACTAAACATTAAAATGGACTTTTTCAGGACATGTGGAGAACAGATGGAGGAGTTCTGTGGTGCAGATCTAGTTAGCCTACGTCTTTTGGCTTTGACTCGTGAGGAGCGCCTGCAGCTAAACCCAAACCTTGAGACCAATGGTCTGAGGGCGTTGTCATCTCCGCATGGACTGGTGCTGGTGGCTGTGGCTGGAACCATCCACAGAGACACATCATGTTTGGGAATATTTGAGCAGATATTTGGTCTTATTAAATCACCAGTGGATAATAACTGGAAAATGAAGTTTATCAACTTAAAAATCCGTGGCCAGGATGCTCTTAGTGACAAAGAAGTTTCAGCTCCAGCTTTAAATTATAACTCGAATGAGTTACAGCTTCTTTGCAGCTGAAACAAATAATTTATTTTATTATTATTATATATTTTTAACAAAGTCTCAGTATACCTTTACTTTTCTATGCTATTACCCTAGGCTCACACTGCACTAGGTTCTTCCTTTTTTATTTGTGAAGGAAAAAGAGCTGTGGAGTTCTATGGCCGGCCAGTGAAAGTTCTTTCCAACAGCAAGAATTTGGAGCCGAGCACTGGGCGAAGTTTTGTGTTAGTGCCTCTCGTACCTTTTAAAGAACTGGAAAACCGAGCTGGACCGGAGCTAGAGTTAGGTTTACTTGCAAAGCATTTAAAAAAATTGTTAAATATTTGCTTGAGGAATAAGGGTGCATTAAAACTTATTGTAAGAGTCAATTTTATTTTCCCGCACCAAAGCAGAAGTGAAACCTGATGCGTTTTGATTTCACATGTGAAGTGCATGTTTTCTCTCTTGTCTAAGTGAACGTTCAAACAGGATTGCTGCTCCAAAATTCACTCAAGTAAAGCAAACACAGCAAGTGGCAAAATCATAAAGTAAAGTAATGTGGTTTGGGTGGCTTGTGCCTTATTAAGCTTTTATGTAAATGTTCTTGTAAAAAGTTAGATATTAAAGATTTTATTATGTTAAATACTACTGTTCTTATTTAAAAAGAATGTATTGACAAAATGTTGCACTATAAATGCATTCTTAATAAAGCCACTCTGCCTCTATTTTTTAATGAATGCTAAGGAATTATTTTTATAAGTTAGTCATTATTTGCCTGGAAAAACGCTGTGTCCCTTTTTTCGAATTTCAGTGGCTGTGATTGACAGATTAATTTGCCAATCAGGGACACGCTTCGTCTCCCGTATGAAAACCAAATGGCTGATTACGCTTTAAAAATGTATAGGAAAAAAATATCACGTGGAATTTAAAAACATTGTGGATTTTTGCGAAGCAAAAAAGCATTTTAATTTGAGTTGAATAAAGTTAGCTTTTGGCCTAAATGACAGGCGACCAGTCAGCTTCACACGTATAAACCCGTCTGTTTGCTCAGTACATTGTAGTGTTGGTCTAAACGCAGATGTAGGAAGTGGTGGTCAGGTCTACTCTTCAGAATTTGCTGAAGCATGGGCTTTGGATCCCAGTCAAAGTCATTATGCCTCTGTAATTATACTATGTGTGTTGTTTACAACCATAGATGATTGCTTATTGGTTGGTTTTAAATTTCACAACTTCCTTCAAAGCTTTTGACATGGTTAATGTCGACGTGGATTTATTATGGTCAATAAATATTAATAATAATAATGCATTGAATTTATACAGCGCTTTTCAAGACACCCAAAGACGCTTATGCATTATTCATTCATTCAGCTGTGGCTACTGCTGTAGCTGCCCTGGGGCAGACTGACAGAAGCGAGGCTGCCATTTTGCGCTATCGGCCCTCCGACACCACCAACCATTCATACACACACCACACACCACCAGAACCATACTAGGCAATGTGGGTGAAGAGTCTTGCCTAAGGACACAACAACGAGTTACTCCTCTGTTCGCCCCACTGTGGCACCTGAGGTTCCTCCTGGTCTCCCATCCGAGTACTGCCCAGGCCCAACCCTGCTTAGCTTCTAAGATCTGACGGGATCAGGCTTTGGCATGCTGGTATGGCCACATGTCTTTTTACAAAAAAAACTGGAGATCCACCCAAGCACAGCAAATCAGCGCAGCATTTTGATTAGAACTAATTATTATTTTCAGACAGTACTAAGTGGTCAAAATTTTTCACAAAGGCCAAAAAAAAAAAAAATAATAAAATCAAATTAAAATCAAATTAGAAAAAAATAAAAATAATCTGAAGAATTTCAACTCATTAAATATTCATCTTAACAAGCTCTTAAGTATGTATCTCTCTGCCAATTGTTTAAATAGTAATGTGTTCTCTTAGCAACAAATATGTTTCTTATTAATTGAATCATAAATGGTCGGCTGGGGCACTGAAAAAACTGCTTTAACGGTGGTTTTGGTGGCAAATGCTACATGTGGGAAATTATTCTTGGCAGCCGTTTCAAAGAGTTCTATATAGTTAATATGTGCTGGTACAGGTTGGAGCCACTAGGCCCAGTGTGCCATAATTGTGGTGAGAGCCAAACCACTGCAGCCATTGATCTCAGTCTGTTCACCTTTCACTAAGAATAATGACAAGCTGCTCCCTTCTGTCTTTATGGCACTTGGCCTCTTTACATTTTTAATAGGTGGTTTGGCAGTGGCTTCTCCTCTGACGCACTACTTTAAAAAATACCACGTCTGGTGATGGTTTAGAATCTGGAAGCCTGTTTTCTCTAATGGAAAAGTGTTTTTTTTTTATAAGGAAATGTGGAAAGTTTAGGCTCACATGTCTTTGAAACAGCTTAAGGGTGGCAACCAGGAAATACAACTTTTTCCCACCTATAGTTAACCTAACAGCCACTTAGTCTGTTTTTTTACAGAGCCACGACCACAGTATTCAAGCAGTGAATATTGTGACAACCAATGGTGATTTTACTCAACATTGCCACTATGAAATGCTTCTTTAACTGTTTTCTGTAGAGGTGGGTATAGCATTTAGGTATTTAGTTACATTTACTTGAGAACTTCTGACTGGAATATTTTTTTTTCATAACTTGAGTAACATGCAGTTTGAACTTACAGTACAGTAACACTTTATAATAAGGTTTAGATACAAATGTTTTATAAATGTTAGTTAACTACTATTAAGATAACATCCTGATAATTACTAATGATTGGATAGTATTTACTAATAATGAATAAACATTTACTAATCAGCCCTATTCTAAAGCCATGACCATTGATAGGATTTCCTAGTGATAACATGTGATATTCGATTCTTGATATTGGATCCGATTCTCTCAGACTTAAAATGATATTTTGATATTTGATTCTGTAGTACAGCTCATTTCCATGTCAATGGTGTTCCCTCTATCAGAGTCTCCTTGTTTAAAGATAGTGCTAGCTAGAAAATCAGGAACTTTTTTGTATTTTAATTACTGTTGCTAACCCTTACCCAGCCCCAATCCTAAACTTAGCCACAGAATTGCGCCTAAAAACTTTATGTCACAAAAAACAAGTGAAGGTACTTATCTTGATACCACACTGGTTTGCCTGAAAAGTGTAGATGATCTAACCACCACATGGTCATCACTTTAGAATAGGAGCTGGAAGTAAATCCTTAGTAAATGTGAATTCATTATTAGTAAATACAATCCAATTATTAGTAATGATCAGGTAATGTTAGATATTGAGGTAGATCTTGAATAAATATTTTGATAACGCTTTCCTTAGGAGACAAACAAATCCTATTTATTTATGTATTTGTTGTTTGGTTTATTCTTTGAAAATTCGGTGCATTATTTGTATGTTAGTATTCCACTTGCATCAACCTCAAATTGAAAAAATGGCATTACATTCAGACATTAACTCAACATGGCACTTTTACCCCCAAATACTGTTTTAAGTAATTTATTTGACTAGATTTTTATCTTACTTATGTATACATATTGTGGCTCATTGCAGTATATTTGTAGTGTATAAACATTTGATCACAAACTAAATAAGCAATTGTTTTATTTCTATAAAAAGAAATGGAATTCATTTATTTCAAATCGAAACTTTTAGATGTATTATGTAACTTTCTGGGGGTGAAATTAAAGTACAAAATTCAGAAGAAAAAGTTAAAGTTACTTTGAAACATTGTTAATCATGATCATAGCAAAAGGAGGATACAGAAGATGTCCCTTTTCCAGGCAAAGTAAAAGTCCTTTTTGTGGCCATGCAAAGAAAACACACACCCAAAAACATCTAGACTACTTTAATTCAAGTCTGTTTTTGGTCTAAAAGTTACACAGTGCACCTTTAACTTACGCTTCCTTTTTTTTAATTAATGACCCAAATATATTGCACTTCCATGTCAGCCAGTAGAGGGCAGCCAATCCACACTATGTACAATTATTGACTTAGATCCAGAGCTCTGGGAAAAAGATTTTATTATCTGAGGCAGCCCACTGTTTGAATCTCGTGCCACATCTTCTAAGAAAGTTATATGTTCTCCATTAAACTAACAAGATTCTAAAAGAGAGATGCATCTAAACAGTGTGTTTATAGGCACAAAAGCATGTTATTAAAATGTCAGTAATTCATTTGTTCTCGTGAAGGTGTCAGAGTCAGTGCCACAGTCTGAGTTCTGTGGACTATAAAGAGCTGGATTTATGAACGACAACAGGGTCAGTCAATAAGCAATCATATTTGTCCTGGTGGTAAAACATTCTGGAGGAGAAGTGAATGAAAGTGTGAGTGGTGGAGCTGAACTTGACCTGGAAGTGTTTCATTTGTCAAGAACAGAAACGGAAGATTAACACCTTTGAGGAATGGTGCTAAAACATAAACGGCTGAAGAGGAATGTGCTGGGTTCATGATGATAAACATGCACACAATGAGGTAAATGTAATATTGGGAAAACTACTTTGAAAACGTGTTTAGTTACAGAATACATGAAGTTTCCGTGGGGCAATAAAAAGCATTCAAAGTCATTAATAGGGTATTGTAATAAAAGAAAGGCCTTCAAAATCATTAAAACATTTGATTTGATTTCCATGTGTAGATACAATAAAATATTACAAAAAGACACAAATAATTCTCCATCAGAGCAGAGATACATCCAAACAGTTAGTTATTATGCAGATATGAAAACCTTTATAAGAAAGAAAGAATAATCACATATTCATCAATGCTAGTGCTGTGATTTCTATTTTTCTCTCAAATTACCCAGTGGTGTTCTTTGTTTATTAGATCTATATTTGCATCCGTAGCTACTCTTACTGAGGTGAAGTTAAATTTTCATTTTGTTAATTGAAAGCAAATGTGCATACCTTAATAGACTATAAATACACAGTTTGAAGAATCACAGAATAAACACATATGTGCTCAATATTGAATAATGTAGCCTATTCCTTTGATTTTAGAAAACTATTTTCAGAATTCAGCCAAACAGATTTACATTTTCAGCACTTGTATTTGGTTACTTACCACCACTGACCAATGCTACATCCCAAGTATTTATAGATCTTTACTGTCTGTGTGTATATATCTGTTAAACAATATTCATCAATCAATCAAATTGGTTTTAGGTTTAGACCTGGTTATAAACTTAGCGACATACAATCAATCTTTAATGCACGTCTGAAGTCATTTTGATGGAATAATTATTTTCAAGCCAAGCTATGACAGAAATGCCTTGTCACGTCTAGTAACTTTCATGCGTCAGGATGAATTCATAAACTCTAATTTTGTGCTGAATGACATGGACATTTCCCATAATACATTACTCTTGACCTATTTTCCCAGTTTTGCTATTCTGTTTGCCAAACTAAATTACATTAGTTGTAGCCGTTTGTTTTAAAGAGGCAAGCATGAGAGAAGTTTGTTGTTTTAGTAAAGCTCTTGTTGGCGTCGACGTAATTTCGAGGGTCCTTACATCTGTTTGTTGTGTCCCTGCGGCAGAAGAGGCGGTGGCAGCGCCAGTGACACAGGCAGATGCGCACCTGCTGGAGCAGTCCTCCACTAATAAGAAGCCAGCCCACAAGCGTGTTCGTGTGCGCGCTCTAGAGACTCATGTTTAAACTTGTCCCACTTCTCCTTTCCCCTTTACATCAATGAATCAATAAATAACTAAACTTTTACCTTGCCTACGAAGTTACTTGTTACACACATCACTACACGGTTTGTTGTGGACGTCCAAGCCGAGATACCTCCAGATCCACTAAGTAGTTTCCTGGAAAGGTACATTGACTTAAAATGCCAGCAAATGGAAGTAATAACATTTACATTTCAAGGATATTACACAAGGACAAAGCAGGTTTAACAGCACAAAGCCAGCCTTGAGGTCAGCTTTAACTACAAACTCATGCCTCCCATTTTATTTTAATAGACTTTTAGTTCTTTAATGGGAGTGAACTTGACCACTTTCGCACTGGGATCACTGAAAACCTCTCCTTATTGTTGGTGGGGTTTTCTAATATTAAAATGTGAGATAAAACTTTAAATAACAGCATTTGCAAATAAAATGCTCTTCAACTTTGAGTGAAAATTAGAAGAATCTCTGTGGCTTATTTGGCCTAATTCATTTGTTTCACAGAATATGTAGTTCACTTTTTGCTCCAACAGAATCTAGAAGTAATTTTTCTGTTATCATGATGCATGTGCAAAGTTTAGCTAGCTTGTTAAGGATTTAGGACATTTATTTTTTGTCACACAACAAGCAATTTCCTCACCAAACAGACTCAAATCATTTTTCGTAGGGAGAGAACAGAAATAAGGTCAAATCCACAAATTGGTGTTAGTGGGAAATCTGAGAAGTTCATGTTTATTTGGTCTCTGCTACTGTTTACCTGATTTTTCTTTACATGTCAGATACACACTCAAAATCTAACAAAGTACGTGCACTACTTTGGTTGATTATGTTTGTTGTCAGATTGTAACTGCTTGACTCATGGATTTTTCCCACTCACTGCAAACACCTGGAATGCTGTGATGTGCTCTGAACCTCCATAATTGAATAAAATCAACTTGCTATGGCTGTTTAGCTTTATTCAACAATAACGAACCAATGACAAGGGACTTTTGATTAGACAGATGCATCTGTTTACTTCTTTGTTATGTTTAATGTTAAATCAGTGCTCATGTTTGACTAAATGAACATTTTCACCAAAAATATATATTTTTAACTTACAGATATGTGAAGCCATTTGCAAAGTTTATTATTTTGTAAATATTTTTTTCTCTTGCTTGAGTGTAGATATCGGCTCTGTCTCTCTAACCCTGGCGTTCCTTTGTGGTTGTCTGATTGGCTGTATACGTCACATATCTGCGCTGGCTGATTATGTACACAAACACATTGGTCCCAGCTGTGCTCAGAGGCAGCCTGTTGTTGGCTTAAACTGATGTTAAGCTGAACTGTCACAGTCTGGGATGTCTTCTCTCAGAGCTGGGCCTGTCTCTGAACATGCTTCACTCCCTGGGTAATCTCACGTTTCCTTTGTTTACGTGACATAATGATGCATGTGTGAGGAGACACCAGTCAGGTCAACACAAGCCACTGTCATGGCCGTCCTGTCCATGTTCAGTGAGAGTGCTGATGTCAGCTTTTACATCTGCAGCAAGAAAGACAAAGGAGAACATTTAGCTCAATTTCTCTCTATGTAATGCAATTTTAGGTTTTTATAACTTGTCCAGTAGAGGCATTTTTCCCGTATCCATGGAGACGCTATTGCTTTCCTTTATATCTATCTCCATAAAGACAAGCAGAAGACTCTATAGAGTATACCAGACCAAGTTGTAGGTCAGATCTGGGGAGAGGCAGATCAAGTAATAAAGTTATTGGTGGTCATACCTTCTTGTCAAAGCCTGATCCCGTCCTCAGCAGCTAAGCTAAGGGACTGGTTAGTACTTGGATGGGGGACTGTTAGAACACCAGGTGCCACAGTGGAACGACAGCAGCATACATGGACCAAAACACAGCTTCAGACATTAATATCACTCATTTAGAACTCCAAAATGTATTGTTGTAAGAATGTATAGTAGTATATTGCTCTTTTTCCTCTTATGCATTGAGCTGCTCTTGAACTCCACACAATGACCTCTTCCTTTCCTCTTAATCTCTTTATGTCTCGCACACAGAGGCTCCAGTGTGGCGCGGCGCTCTTTCATATGCAGTGCATGTGTCCTGCTGGGCCTCCTTCCACACATTCAAACAGAGGGAGGGTGTTATCGGGGCCGTGCCAGGAGCTTGGACTGTGCCCGGCTGAGAGAGGGTCCAGTTGGTGGCTAGGCGGTTGAGTACGGATGCCAGGCTGTCCCGCGCTCCTCCTCTGTGGACATCTGCTGTGGAAGCATCTTAATCCTGCATCTCTCTATCTCAAGCCCTGCCTGCTCGGCCTGCTTCACTCACACGCCTCTATTAATTGCCCTTGCCTGGCTCGCTGTTTGCTTCTGATTACACTCATTAATTTCAATTCCCTGAGAGTGGCTGCAGACTGTTGTTGCTTTTAGATACACATTACACACAACAGGCACACACAGGCAGGGTGGAATTAGACATAGAGGCAGCATGCTCAAATGTAGATCTTGTGAACAGTGTTCTCTCATCAAGCGCTTACTCAAAGTTTTGGGATTGATTCATGCATGTTTAAGTAATTTTGTATTGTCCTGCAGCTGGTGCTCGAGTGCTCAGAAAATTCCTGTTTGCACCTAACCTGGCTCACTCTGAATAGCACACTTTACAATTGACGTCACACGCAAGGGCTGCTGGGAGCAAAAGTCGGTCGAACAATCCAGCACATGTTTGTTTAGTACTATTTTTTAATAATATGGTTTACATTTTTAAGTACATACTTGCAGTAGATTGCTTGCGTAGCATGGTCTACAGTTCTGACAGTTTGGTTGGGACATTCTGTTGTACCGCTGCTACTTCGAGAGTCTGTTAGTGTTGCTAGTTCTGGCTCGTCAGCCTCGGATCTAGAGCCTTTCACCGTCAAAGTGCAGCCAACAAATGTTTGTGTTGTTAGTTATCCTCTCCACACTTTGGAAATCCACATAAATACTGCCATTGTCTTGCTTTCTCTGTCTTTACCTTGGCCTGTTGTGTCATGTTGTCGCTGATCTTCCAGGGGTTTGGAAACGAGATTAAAACTGTTCCCTCTGGCAGCCGCTCGGGATATCTGCAATCCGAGTTACGTAGTCCCCAACAGCAGTGTTTTGTGCCTCCTCGTTTCATCATTACTTTTAATTGTGAAAATACCTTCATTTTCAAACCACCTTTACACATGCAACTACGCCGCGCTTGCGTTTGTTTGTCCGAAAATTGCACCCACAATGCTTTGCAGCGTGATGTCACAATCTATTTTTAGAAACTGGGGAAAGTTCTATACATAAACGATCTGAACGAGCTCTAGACTAAAGGAGTTCAGAAAGGGAGGAACTTCTAGCTGATTCAGTAGCCTTAATTACTGTACCTGTGTCTGCCGCGTTTGTTGTTTTGCTGTAAATCCCACCTCCCCCCTGCAGGGAAGCCTTCTGATTGGTACAAGCATTTCTTTGCACCATTGGGTGGGAGCCCTTTAAGATTGTGGAATTGTAAACCCACAAATATCGCAAGAATTCACTTTGCTGCTGCGTAAGGTTACCTGTACGCTGTAGTCCTGCCCACTTCACCCATTGACTACTCAAAAAAATGGTTAGAGCTCTGGCTCTTATAAGATTGTGGGTTTGAATCCAGGTTTGGGAAGAGTTTGTGTTTTCTTGCTGTGGTACCATAGGTTCCCTTCAACTTTCTCCCATCTTCAAAAATGTGAGTCTGTTAAGCATCACTGTAAATTCTCATAATGAATGAATGTCCAAATGAATGATTGTGCCTGTGTCTGTCTCTATGTGTTGGCCCTGAGATGAGTTGGACGCTGTACAGGGTGTTCAATCAATCAACTAATTATTCAAAAAAAGCAAACAACAGATGAACTATTCAAAGTTTGACAAGTATGACAATTTATAGAAGTAAAGATTTTTAGACAAGTGTAAAGTATATCAGATCACTGGCAGAGAAAGAAGGATTATAGCTTCTGGATTTGAAAGTTAGTAACAATCGATAATGCCTAATAGGTCTTGCCAATTATCACTGCATGTTAGTCAAGAAAACCATAACTCACCATGTTATCTCTAACCATGTCATTAATGTGTGGACATTGATTGGCACCTGTTAGACTCAACAGCACCTTATACAGTAGTGAAGGATCAAAAGGGAGCTGCTTTGACCATGGGGCTCATAAGTCAGTGTCCTGGTCACAGCAGGTGGACCACATCTGTGCTTTCAGGGTGGCCTTATAATTTTAGCAGCAGCACTACTTCAGACTTGGCTTAAAATTGGATGGAAAAATCTGTGTCAAAGTGGATTATTGCGTTTTACTTTTTACACTTTTTTAATGCACCATAACAGCAGAAGCAGAACCTGAAAATATTAAATCGCATTGGAGGCCTGTAAGCCTATTTTATGTACAAATATAAAATTGACTCTCGAAAATGTCAAAGTGAATCCACTGCATAATGTCACAAATAAAATACATGGTTTGGATGCTGCCTTAAATATGTCATTTCTGTCAAATAAACTTTCTTTAGCTCAGAATTTAAAGAGCATGTCTGTGACTTCATTCAATCAGCTTAAATAGAAGTTGGCACAAACTGTGTTCACTTACAGGGTCTGTGTTTTGGACTTTTCACTCCTCCTTGATATGTATTTGTTGGATGAGCAACAGTCAAAACAGCAATAAAAATAAAATGTTTCACTTTAAGTACAGTTAAAATTTATTGGTAACATTAATAGGTAAATCTTTGGATAACTGAAATAATTTCACAAAAGTTACACTCTCACTACCTCACAACTTTTTTACATTACAAATTCATCCAACACTAGACAATTCTTGACCCTGTTCCTTTTACAACATAATAAAACATAAAACATAAGATAATGCACCACTGTAGCAGTGATTATTTCTTGAGAAAGCTGTAAAACTCCATTAATCCCATGTTGTGTGGCCTTTGGCTTTTGTCGCTCTATCACCTCACAATCTGGGAAGTGTTGCTTCTGGTGTGACTCATTACACAGCTGTACCTTAAATAGCCTCTGAGGGGCGTCACCTTAAAGGGTCAGCGCACTGAGCAGTGATTGGTCGACCAGACGTGTGTAAAAACCCCTCAAGCTTGACAACTTCCTTTCCAGACCTACAAAACCCAATTAGAGGAAAGGTGCACAGCCAGACCAAATGAAAACCACAATTCCCACATGAGCTGTATTTATTATTAAATACATTTTTCTCTATCTTGAAAAACAACTGATTCTAGTGGCTCAGCAGGTGAACACTGCATAACTTGTTGATGAAGTCTGTAGAGGCAAAAAGCAACTAATTTGGTCATCACATACCTGTATAAGGGTTAGGGTTATAGAGCTAAAGATGCCAACGGATGTGGATAGTTGTCTCACATTTTTTACTCACTTGGAATGATGCACAGTTTGAGACAAACAAGTCAACATTTTTATTAGCTAATGGTTAAAATGTGTGTGTTCATGAATTTATTGATGCGTTTAATTCCACATTTTTTGTAATGTTATTACTGAAAATCATTGTAAATCTGAGTTATTCTTAATCAAAAAGCAATGGGCATGATGTTCATTTGTTGATGTTTACATCTGGTGTTTTGGTTCTAAAGAGGATTATCCAATTAGAAAGCAGAATGAGCTTCACGTTACTCTCACACATCTGATTTTGAACCAAGAGTAAGGAACAAAAGTGTCTGTGATAGGCGTGCACTTGTTTCCACACAGTTCTCATAGGCTCCTCCCACATTGTGCAGAAACAACGTGTTCTCGTGGATTACGTAAAATAGAACGCCATGACAAATTGCGTGTCATGACGACGCCCTCTGCTTGTTTTGGAGTGCAATTACACGCTCATTTTTCTGGCGTACTATGACACGCAATGTGGTTGAGGACAAACACGAGGTTTTTCAAGGTATTAACGGCTAACTTTCGGTCTGAAGTTGCAAAAATGGGTACGTTTAGGTCTGGGGCTTGGAGTTGGTTAAATTTAGGATTAGGAGTGTGTTAGTCTTGAATAATGAATAATAACACATCTTAACATTCACCATTGAAATGAACTGGGACAGAAACGCGCCAAATACGGCTCCTCTGAGAATTACTGTCAGCTCTGCAGTGTTTGTTGTGCTTGATTGGACACTCCGCATGGTATTGTATCACCCTCCATTTCCCAGTATCAGTGAGCAGAGCAGTCTAATGATGATCAAAGCCTGTTGTGGCAGCTCCATGAGCCAGTGGACTGAGCAGCCTGTGGGTCAGTCAGAACCATGGGCCCAGGGGGATAGAGCACTCCTGTAGAGGGTCCTATCGATTGCTATTGTAACACATAGATTCTAGTGTGCTGTTTTTGTGATGGGATACTAAGCTGATGCTGCAGCCTCAAGGTTTGAGCACAACAGCAGAGAAAGACAGTGAAATCAATGTCTGTCTCACACTGGGGCCTTATCAACTCCTCCAATCATCTAAAGTGGCTCCCCAAGTGTTGAGCCAAGCCAGTGGAAGAGAAATAGTAGGTCTAAGTCTTCTACTCAGAGGGTGATAAAGTAGCCAAAAATTGTAAGAATACTGTGTATAATACCACAGTACAAATTACGACTAGTGAGAATAACATATATACTTAAGGAATTAACTGAAGAACATTCAATATGATCAAAATAAGGTGTTTTCAAATGTTAAACCACAAAATTGAGTAAAACTAATCATATCTGAGGGAATGGTGCAGCTTTTGTCACTTGTGGATTACCAAAAATATGAAAAGATTTTTTTTTTTTTGCCTCAACTGATAAATTAAATTTATATATATATATATATATATATATATATGTATATATATATATATATATATATATATATATATAATATATATATATATATATATATATATATATATTATATTTATATTTATATATGTCTCAGTGGCGGACCGTCAGGGCCTGCAAGGCCTTCTCTGCTGGCCTAAAAATATCTAAATAACAAACTGATATAACTCATATTTAGTGCACGCTAGATAATAATAATAATTCAATAATTATTCATCGGCTTCTTCGTAGCATTTCCCATCGTTTCGCAGCTTTCCGACGTGTGTTTCATAATATATTGTTTTAACCAATCATATTTCAGCCATCAGTTGTTGTCAGGGTCAGTGAAATCTGCCCGAGGCCTTCACAGTCAGTTTTGAAGGCTCCCGTCTCTTAACATAAGCGCGTATCAAGCTGTTGCTTTAACCAATCAGATTTTACGTTGACGACGCCAAGGCCGTCTATCAGGCCACCGGCAACGTCACGATAACTACGGCATTTGATTGGCTGTCTGTGCTTAATGTTGTTTTGATAGCAGTTTTGCCACAGTGGCTAAAGGGAGAGACGAAATCGATTTGGTTGCAAATTTATTGGTAAAGCCTTTTTCAAGACGGACTTTTCAAGAAAAGCTGGACATTGTTCAGAAAGACTGGGCAACTCCGAACCTAGCATCTCTCCGAGCGCCTGTCACAAGCGGGAAAGGGATTTGTGCTGCGGGACACTTACAAGGTGCTTTCCAAAACCTTTAGCATACCCAGAGTGGATTTACAGCGAAACGAGAAAGTGTGGGGGGAAACATAGCTGCGCGAGAGAGGAGCCGATATGAGCAAATCTACAAGGCCACTTTTGGTGTACAAGTAATTCAGACTATTGGTGAGTAAATATTTGTATGTGTGTGTGTGTGTGTGTGTAAATACGTTTACTCTGACTATAGAAGTATACTGATGCTTTGCTCTTTATCACGTGCCTGCGTAATAGAATAGTTTAATAGCCATCAGCTGCTTATTGACAAGTGAATATATTTAAAAGGAGCCCCAATGAAGGCCTAGGCAAGAAATGCACGGATATATTTATATATAATGCATGCATATATATATATAGAGAGAGAGAGAGAGAGAGAGAGAGAGAGAGAGAGAGAGAGAGAGAGAGAGAGAGAGAGAGAGAGAGAGAGAGAGAGAGAGAGAGAGAAGGATATGTATTTTTTTATTGACACGAGGCATGTGTACAAATTGAGTACAGAAACCAATGTTTTGGAAACACTGACTGTCCTCTGAACCTGGGCCCACTAAAGCATTTTGTTAAACAATTTAGTGTATTATTTGTTTTGAAGACTTTGAATTTTACAGGCCCCATTTTACTTCTCGAACCTCATTCAAATTTACTTCCCGGCGTGCTCTGAGGTCTGAGGGTCAGCTCCAGATTAAAACCAGAGTATAGAGTGCTCTCTGTAGCTGATCCTAAGCTGCGATGTTTGGATGTTGTTGGGGTATAGCTGTGGTGGAAGGTAAAAATGCTACCTGGTCACATTTAACATTGTCAACACAAAAAAAGAAGTCTAGAGGAATCTAAACTAGTTCTGTGTGAGGTTGATGTTTTTTGACTTCACAAGTGCCTTTGACACAATCCAGCCTCAGCTGCTGAAGGGGAAGCTCGAGAGGATGGGAGTGGATCCTGTTTTTGTTCGCTGGATCCACAACTATCTGACTCTCAGGTCACAATATGTCCGGATGGGTGACAGTGTATCGGGCATACTGACAAGCAACACCGGTGCACCACAGGGAACTGTACTGTCGCCCTTTCTCTTCACACTTTACACTGCTGACTTTGCCTATACATCTGCAGCTTGTCATGTCCAGAAGTACTCGGACGACACCGCTATTGTGGCGTGTGTAAAGGGGAGAGACGAGAATGAGTACAGGGAGCTCATCACCAGATTCACCTCCTGGAGCAGGGAAAACGGTCTTATGTTGAACACCTCAAAGACCAAGGAGATGATCATTGACTTTGGTAGGAAGCCTGCCCACCAACCAGTGATCATAGAAGGAGAAAAGATCGAGGTGGTGGACACCTACAAGTACTTGGGTGTGCACCTTGACCACAAACTGGACTGGTCAGAGCAGGCTTGGGCTCTGTATAAGAAAGGACAGAGTAGGCTGTTTTTCCTAAGAAAGCTTAGGTCTGTTGATGTGTGTGCCGACATGTTGTTCCTCTTTTATCAGTCTGTTGTGGCAAGTGCTGTCTTCTTTGGTGTTGTCTGTTGGGGTGGCAGTATGACCACAAGGGATGGCAATCGTTTGGACAAGTTGATAAAGAAGTGTGCATCTGTGATTGGGAGGAGGGTGGACTCTGTGGGAGCTGTGCTTGAGAAGAGGATGAGGGCTTTAATGCAGGGCATCCTGGACAATCCCAGACATCCCTTACATGACACGATGTCTGCACGGAGAAGCACACGCAGTGACAGGTTCCTCTCACTGCGCTGCAGGACAGCGCGCTTTAACAGGTCGTTTGTCCCTTCAGCTATCAGGCTGTTTAACAGATCTGCCTGATATGAACTGTATTCTTACATGTGCACTTTATACTATTGATAGTAATATTTTATTGTTCTATTGTTGTTGTTGTGTGTGTTGTGCGAGTGTGTTTGCTGCCGGACACCTGAATTTCTCCCTTGGGAGATTAATAAAGTTTTTATCTATCTATCTATCTATCTATCTATCTATCTATCTATCTATCTATCTATCTATCTATCTATCTATCTATCTATCTATCTATCTATCTATCTATCTAGTTCTCTAACAATCTTATTATAAGAAAACTCCAAAGCCCTATGACTGTGAGGTTACATTTATGTTGTGCACCACACTACATGAGTTTATCACCGTGCAATCAAATTTACACTGCTAAATTATCCTTAGTGAGTGACATTTTATTGATCCATACTCATTGCATTTAAGTCACTGTGTGTGGAAAACCAAAAAAAAAGTTTAGTGACTCGACCTACATTTGTATACCTAAGTGAAACGCCTTGCTTTTTAATGATTTGTCCAACCAACACAACACCACAGGGAGATGATGCTTCTCTTATATACTGCTAATAGTAGGTTATGTTGTGAAAAGTTGTCTTAAAGTTACTGATCAAATGTTTCACTTTTTAGACAATGCTGTCAGGCTAAGGAACAAGTGAGGTCACATGATACGTATATACAGGAACCCATGTATTGACTTTTGAGATTGCAGTCATTTAAACAATGACACAAGCACTGATCTTAGTTATACAGTAACTCTGCAGGCAGGTTTATGATTCTAAGTTACATGATACATTTTTGAATCGATTGGTTGCTCAGCAGGGAGAGTTGAAAGATTGATTTCTGTTTTCCTGAAATTGCAATAAATTGATATGTTCATTTTAAACCGGCAACACACAACGGAGGTGTTATTAAGCATTAGTGATGATAGCTTTTCTTATTCTTTGTAGGATTTTAATTTTTATGTTTTACTACATTATCTGTACAAATTGTATTTTATTGATCTTTAAAGGTGCCATATTTTACAATGAGATTTGAGTTGTTATAATGCTGCTACCTCATCAAAAATAACTGTGGAGTTATTCACATTGCATACACACGTTTGAGGAATCCTGTTTTTTAGGTTGTCTATTAGCAGAGCTCAGAATGCTCTGTTCCACTTTGTGATGTCATTTTTTTTTATACCACTGTGCCCCAGTAAATTTTTTTCATGTCAGCAATACACAAAATCCCCCCTTAAATTTTGTGAATATTTTAGCTTTAAACAACTGTAGAAATAACTTGGGCACTCTCTGTGTTATCACTTAATGACATCACAAAGTGGAACAGTTTTTTTTTTTTTCATAACACTGGATCAGATAAAAAAAACGATACAACAATTTGATTTAGGTGTTCTGAGTCACTTGCGTAATTATTTTGGGGGTTTAAAAGTTTAAAGGAACAGGTTGCCATTGCCCTGACAGAGGTTAAAAAGCAGTTCTTTTTAACACTTTTACCATACGTCCTCACTGTTGTTCATAAATACAACTGTGTTTTTCAATTATTTTGACTGATACTCTCTCAAAACCATTTCCGAGATGTATTTCCAAATTTCCCCCACAACACACATCCAACCCAACATTCCTGTAGCATCCTGGCAGACACACCATCGCTTGCACACAAATATCCATGCCTCTCAGGTGACATAAAAATGCACTCTCCATTTGCCTGTTGAGATCCTCAGTGTCTTCTGCTCTCTCCTCTCTTCCTGACAGCTCCAGCTCGGCCTCTGCGGTGCTGACAGCCGAATGTCCTCATCCATCCTCATCCAGGGGCCCATCGGCGTCATCAGTCCCGGCTACAGCTCCCCAAAGCAGGATCCTCTCACCCCGGGCCCAGGCAAAAGCAACAGGGCCTCGGAGGTTCCCTGTGGAGGCTCTGTCAATATGTCATCATCATTAGAGCGGATATTTGGCAACACCGCATGTGTCAGCAGAAACTGTTTCCATTCACTGTAAAACCAACTTCATTTTTCTCAAACACGACCGTTTCACACTGCTGCGCGGCTATGGTTCTAGTTAGCATTAGAAGTGTATGATCTTTATGTTCCATGTGTTTTCTAAGAGGAATTATTAGAAGAGTCAAGTGGACTGCAAATAATCATTATCAGCAAGTTGAGACCTTTGCTTGACAGAAGAAACAGTTTCTGTCTCTATGCTAATGCAAACTTAATTAAAAAATGTTGAATTACCATCACAAATTGAACTAATCTGTTTATAAAAGCAGCTTACTTGTTCATTTAGCAAATAGTCTACGGCACGGTGGCTGAGCGGTTAGCGCTCTGGCCTCACAGCAAGAAGGTCGCGGGTTCGATTCCCGCACGGGCCCGGGCCTTTCTGTGTGGAGTTTGCATGTTTCTCCCCGTGTCTGGGTGGGTTTTCTCCGGGCACTCCGGTTTCCCCCACCAACCAATAACATGCACGTTAGGGTAATATCCTCCAGCTACGGTAGTCCTGACCAAGCCTAGCAAGAACATCTGGAGATGGGTCCCCGAGCGCTGCACTGCGGCGATCACTGCTCCTGAGGAGATGCCCCAGAGGCATTGAAGGATGGGTCAAATGCAGAGGACAAATTTCCCTACGGGGACAAGGTTGCAACAAAGTGTACCTTACCTTACCTTACCTAGTTTTTATTTCAAGTCACTTTATTAGATAATTTTGGGTAAGTTTTATTGCTAAAATGATATGAATGTTTTACCATTTGCTTTTCTCACACTTACCTCATGATGAGTCTATCATGCCACAGGGACAATAGAAGCGTCACTGATGAAACACTTCTTCGTCCAAAGGTAACTTAATATGACCAATACTTGTATAAGCATTTATCTGTCTGTGTACACCCTGTAAACCTCTGGAGAGTTGTGTGTTAGAATTATGCTCAGACTTTGACCTCCGGCTGTTTTTCTCTTCCAGGGTCATTCATCTTCATTTTCCAGCAGCAGTTAACTGTTCTGTGAGGCATTATTTTAAGCATTTAAAGTGTTTGGGCACACCCCATTTCTCTGCAATGATGTTCATCAGTCACTTCTTTGTTTCAATAAGTGATCAAATTACTTATGGAACGTACTAATCTCAGGAATGCATCAAGAAAAAACCAAAGTTCAGATAATTCTCATAATTATATACAGTTTGTTTTAAGTAATAAATGTAAATTCCACATATTCCTGAGCCTAAACCTTATGGAAGTGGTCTGCTCTCCCTAATCTTTGCTGACCATAATTTGGAAAAATGTAGCGATTGAATCAAAGTCCAGGTTTAGGGAACATTTTGTAAACTTCAACAAAATCTTTCATTTATGGAATAATGTGAGACCTTATCTTCATCCATCCATTTATTTTCTTCCGCTTCATCCGGAGTCGGGTCGCGGAGGCAGCAGTCTGAGCAGGGAGGCCCAGACTTCTCTATCCCCACACACTTCCGCCAGCTCTTCTGGGGGAATCCCGAGGCGTTCCCAGGCCAGTCGAGAGACATAGTCCCTCCAGCGTGTCCTGGGTCTTCCTCGAGGTCTCCTCCCAGTGAGACATGCCCGAAACACCTCCCCGGGGAGGCGTCCAGGAGTCAGCCGAAACAGATGCCCGAGCCACCTCAACTGGCTCCTCTCGACGTGGAGGAGCAGCGGCTCTACTCCGAGTTCCTCCCGTGTGACTGAGCTTCTCACCCTATCTCTAAGGGAGCGCCCAGCCACCCTGCGGAGGAAACTCATTTCGACCGCTTGTATTCGCGATCTTGTCCTTTCGGTCATTACCCAAAGCTCATGACCATAGGTGAGGGTTGGAACGTAAATTGACCGGTAAATCGAGAGGTTTGCCTTTCGACTCAGCTCTTTCTTCACCACAACGGTCCGGTACAGCGATTGTCCTTCCCTCACTCGTGAACAAGACCCCGAGATACTTGAACTCCTCCACTTGGAGCAAGGACTCTCCACCCACCTGGAGAGGGCAAAGCACCTTTTCCGGTCGAGAACCATGGCCTCGGATTTGGAAGAGCTGATTTTCATCTCAGCCGCTTCACACTCGGCTGCAAACCGTCCCAGTGCATGTTGCAGGTCCTGGTTTGAAGAAGCCATCAGGACAACATCATCTGCAAACAACAGAGATGTGATCCTATGGTCTCCAAACTGGACACCCTCCGGTCCCTGACTGCGCCTAGAAATTCTGTCCATAAAAACAATGAACAGAACCGGTGACAAAGGGCAGCCCTGGCGGAGTCCAACATGCACTGGGAACAGGTCTGACTTACTGCCGGCAATGCGAACACAGCTCCTGCTCCGATCGTACAGGGACCGAACCGCCCTGAGCAAAGGGCCCGGACCCCGTACTCTCTGAGAACTCCCCACAGGACACCACGAGGGACACGGTCAAATGCCTTCTCCAGATCCACAAAGCACATGTGGACTGGTTGGGCAAACTCCCATGAACCCTCGAGCACTCGATGGAGAGTGTAGAGCTGGTCCAGTGTTCCACGACCAGGACGAAAACCACACTGCTCCTCCTGAATCCGAGGTTCGATTCTCCTCTCCAGTACCCTGGAGTAGACTTTACCGGGGAGGCTGAGTGTGTGATTCCTCTGTAATTGGAACACACCCTCCGGTCCCCCTTCTTAAACAGAGGGACCACCACTCCGGTCTGCCAATCCAGAGGTACTATCCCAGTTTGCCACGCGATGTTGCAGAGACGTGTCAGCCAAGACAGTCCCACAACATCCAGAGACTTGAGATACTCAGGACGGATCTCATCCACCCCCGGAGCCTTGCCACCGAGGAGTTTGTCAACAACCTCAGTGACTTCAACTTGGGTGATGGATGAGTCTTCCCCCGAGTCCTCAGTCTCTGCTTCTTCATCGGAAGACGTGGCGGTGGGATTGAGGAGACCCTCAAAGTATTCCTTCCACCGTCCGACAACATCCCCAGTCGAGGTCAACAGCTCTCCACCCGCACTATAAATGGTGTTGGTGGAAAACTGCTTCCCTCTCCTGAGGCGCCGGACGGTTTGCCAGAATTTCTTTGAGGCCGACCGATGGTCTTCCTCCATGGCCTCTCTGAACTCCTCCCAGCTCCGGGTTTTTGCCTCTGCAACTGCACAAGCTGCGGTACGCTTGGCATGCCGGTACCTCTCAACTGTGTCAGGAGTACTACAAGCCAACAGGGCCTGATAGCACTCCTTCTTCAGCCTGACAGCATCCCTTACTTCCGGGCGCCACCACCGGGTTCGGGGATTGCCGCCACGAGAAGCACCAGAGACCTTGCGACCACAGCTCCGAGCAGCCGCATTGACAATGGAGGCTGAGAACATGGTCCACTCAGACTCAATGTCCCCAGTCTCACCCGGGAGCTGGGAGAAGCTCTCTCGGAGGTGTGAGTTGAAGACCCGTCTGACAGAGGGTTCCGCCAGACGTTCCCAACAGACCCTCACAATACGCTTGGGTCTGCCAGGTCTGTCCAGCTTCCTCCTCTGCCAGCGGATCCAACTCACAACCAGGTGGTGATCAGTTGACAGCTCTGCCCCTCTCTTAACCCGAGTGTCCAAAACACGCGGCCAAAGGTCCGATGACACGACAACAAAGTCGATCATTGACCTCCGGCCTAGGGTGTCCTGGTGCCACGTGCACTGATGGACACCCTTGTGTTGGAACATGGTGTTTTTTATGGACAAACTGTAACTAGCACAGAAGTCCAGTAACAAAACACCACTCGGGTTAAGATCGGGGGGGGCCATTCCGCCAGGTGTCACTGGCGTTGCCCACGTGGGCGTTGAAGTCTCCCAGCAGAAGGATGGAGTCCCCAGTTGGTGCACTATCCAGTACCCCTCCCAGGGACTCCAGGAAGGCCGGGTACTCTGCACTGTTGTTTGGCCCGTAGGCCGACACAACAGTGAGAGACCTGTCCCCAACCCGAAGGCACAGGGACGCAACCCTCTTATCTACTGGAATGAACTCCAACACATGGCGACTGAGCTGTGGGGCTATGAGCAAGCCCACACCAGCTCGCCGCCTCTCACCGTGGGCAACGCCAGAAAAGTGGAGCGTCCAGCCCCTCTCCAGGAGTTGGGTTCCAGAGCCCGAGCTGTGCGTGGAGGTGAGGCCGACTATATCTAGCCTATAGCGCTCAACCTCTTGCACCAGCTCAGGCTCCTTCCCCCCCAGAGAGGTGACGTTCCACGTCCCAACAGCCAGAGGCTGTGTGTGTGGACCAGGTCGTCGAGGCACCTGCCCCCGACTGCCATCTAGTCCTCTGTGCACCCGACCCCCCTGAAACCCTCTGTGGGTGGTGAGCCCACAGGAGGGCTGACCCATGTCACTCGTTCGGGCTGGGCCCGGCCGGGCCCCATGGGCAAAGGCCCGGCCACCAGGCGCTCGCCTGAGATCACCCACCCCAAGCCTGGCTCCAGGGTGGGGCCCCGGTAACGCCAATCCGGGCGACGTAACAGTCCTTGTTTTTATACTGTTCATGAGAGTTTTTGAACTTATCTTCATTGTTTTTGTATTTATCTTTGAAGCTAGAATAAACAGAAATTATATATGTTAAAGGGAAGTTATAATAACATATAATAATAATCATTGTAAATTACTGTATGTTGAAAGACAATTATGATGGATAATTTGTGTTTTTCTCATTATGTAAAAAAATACACCCGAGCATCCCCACTTTGGAACCAGTAGAAATAGTGTAACTAAGCACATTGTTTCCCACTGTTTATGTGCAGAAACTCATTACTTACTTATAGTATTTGAGACTAGAGCATCTGTATTCCTGTCTAGGCTTGGGCATCAGAAACCTTCTGTCTGTCCTGTCCAGTATTGTGTGTCCTTCATAAATCTGTAGTGTCTTATAAAGTGAATGAGTGCTAAAATAAGTGTGTTCTGGCCCCACTCAGTGTTGAGTCTTTCAGCTGAGGTTTTATACAGTCTTTGCTGTTAATGTCATTCAATTTAACAAGATCCTCTTTTAATAAGGATGCAGCAGATTGTCCAGTGCTTTCAAAGTGCTGTTTAAGACACTCAAAGGATGGGACAAGTTTAAATGAAACTAGAAACTGTATTAGGAGACGACATAATACCTTCAAAGTTATAATTACAAATGGTCAATGTCAGCTTGAATAAACTGTTATTGGTACAATGTTTGGATATAGATGGCTCTCTTATAATGGTTATAATTTATTTAATTTGACTGTATTAATTTATCCTGCATTACCACTGAGCTAAAAGATGCAATGTTGTTTATATTTGTAGATTTAGAAATAAGTCGAGAGAGAGACACGACTTCAGAACTTTGGAACAATAGGGTGTAAGCTGTAATCTATATTTTATAATATCAGCCACAATGCATGGTTAGAAGAATAGCCAATTGCAAAATAGTGCAGTACAGTACAGCAAAGAAAAAAATTTTTTTCAAAATTGCACTCTTCTCTTTCCACCCTTTTGAGCACAACCAACATTTGAGACGAGTTACTACATTTACTATTTTTCTTACTTTTGCTGCATCTGCTAGTTACCCGGATATTGGACACATGAAATAAACTCCACACAAAAAGGGTATACTATTGCAGATACAGTACATTACTTATAAAGCAGGAATATGCGGCCATTTAATTTTGAAATGTGTGCATATCAAAAATCAAAGATACTTTGTTGATGTTGACTTTTAAAGAAGAGGCAAACAAATTATCTAATTGGTCAATCAAAACGTATCTAATTGATCTATCTGTCTGTCAATCCATCCATCTATCCAATAATGAACAAAATATTGCACTCTCAGGTTACCAACGTCAAATATGTTTATTTATCTTCATCAAATCAGGTGAAAAATCAGGCCAGGTGGCTAAATTCCATCTTGATCTTGATTCCATCTTGATTGAGTGTCCCAGCCAAACCACACCAAAATGAATAATAGAATAAAAACAAACAAACAAACAAACAAAAACAAAACATTCCACAGTTTTTAGGATACATTCTGTACATGAGAGAGAGAAGAGAGAGAGAGAGAGAGAGAGAGAGAGTTGTTGTTACATTGTTACATCATAGAACATGCTTCAGAGACATCTTGGCAGATAGCCTTTACTTTGTCCCCCTGTAAAAACAAAAAATGTAATGAATAAATAATAAATACACACATAAATTGTGTTGCCAAATTGCACTGATAATAAATTTAAGTTTTTCTCACATGTGATGGGTCCAATGGTGAGAGGCAGTATTGCTTTGCCTTCAGAAACAGAGCGACGTGCCCTTCCTGAACAAACCTTTAAACAGAGAGAAAGAGAAAAAAGTTATTTAAAAATAGTTCAGATAATTGCATTAAAATGTCAAGTTTATAAAAACAAAAGTATAAGTATAAGTATAAATAAACTGTATACCAGCAAAAAGTACCAATTTTTTGTTTTTTAGCAACACATCAAAAATATTTTTACACCAACAGAACATTACTTTTTCTATTGTGGGGTAATGCCATCTCCACAAGGTCTCAATATTCAGAAGCATTAGTTGTATTTAAAACTCTGGCTTCACACAGCTTAAAAGAGGAAAGTTATTTGGTTTTCTCATTGAATCATTATTATATATGTACTGTAACTACTAATTCTGACAATGTGATGATGTAAAAGTGGAGGCACTTACTGGGACACAGGGGCCGGGGCTGCACAGGCTGAGGTGACAGTGGAGGTAGACCGTCCTGTACTGACCCTGAGGCACAAAGAAGAGGGCAGCGAAACGAGCCCGAAGAGATGTCCCGCTCTCAACCACTGACACCTGCTGTGGGTCAGTGGGACACCTACAGAAGAAAAGTCACGTGACAATTTAATATGGTTTTACTTACAACAAACAACTGGCTATTTTGTTAAATCTGTTGTAGACATACTTGTTTTGGATAAGATAATGTCTCATTGGGTCATTTGGGTTGGAGGTGTATGTTCCATAGCAGTTGTCCAGAACAGTCACAAAATTCAAGTCGTTCTCCTCCACAAAGACTCCGACGTACAGTGGCTGTCCCACTGGCAGACTCACACTGCCGGACGGGTAAGTGGTGGAGTAACTAGAGTCTCGATACAGAGACATTGTCGCTCTTGGAGCTCCGCCTGATCCACTGATGCCACCACTTGGTCTGTCATAATTAAATTACACTTATGATTTTATGACAAAAACATACGCATAGTTTCATTTAAGTGAATTTACAAAGACTTACAATAAGGGTCTGAGAGCAGCATTGAGTGTGGCATCCACTTCCAGAGGATATGCACATGAGAAGGGGAGACTTGCAGGGACATGGAAAGAGTTGTTGTGGGCGTAGAGGAATAAGCTGTTAGTGTAGATGACATGTGTGCGGTTGGTCTGAAAAACATAACGATAAATAAAATTACACTCAGCTCTCACAATACAGTTGTAAACAGCTAAGAGTCTTTACCCTCCTGGTGTTTCCACAGGCTCCTACTCGTGGCGTGACCTCGTACCGCACAGTGTTACTCTGTACTGTGGATCGGATGCAGTTGCGGTCAACCAAGTGACCAGACAGTGGGTCCAGACCAGAGGCAGATACAGTTGCCCTGTTCAAAGTAACTTGAATTCTATCTTGTCCACAGATAAACTGGTAGACTTGTATTTCTTGGCCATGCACTACAAAACAAACAGAGATACAAAATGTGAGAGGAAATGATAAAAGAAATAATATTTACAAACAAATCTATTTCAAACATGAGGCTTACATTCACAGAGAACACTTGCATCTTCATTGTGACCACAGTTGTGAACACCAAACCCGTTGTGGCGGCACTCAGTTATTGAAGACTCAGACCCAAAACAGCGCACATCATCCATCCAAATGGGTCCTGTGCCTTGTCCAAAAGCTGCATTTTGAAGTGCACTTCGTGCTCTGCCACAGCCCAGCTGCCTGCACACTACATTGGCATCATTCAGGTCCCATTCATCATCACAAACTGTGCCCCAGCGGTTGTTATGATACACCTCCACTCTGCCCGAGCAGCGGTCTGCAGAGTTTACCAGCCGCACTGGCGACAGGGCTGACATGACAAAGGTACATAATTTATTGGCCATGTTGTGACAAAAAACTCATGATCAATGGGTCCAAACCCCCAAAAAATTTGGTCAAACTTTACCTTCACAGACCACACCCGCATCCTCTACATGACCACAGTCGTGACTTCCAAAGCCCCTGTGTTGGCACTGTGATAGTTTCGTTTCTTCTCCTGTACATTGCACTTCATCCAGCCAAATGGGCCTGTGCCTTGTCCAAAATGTGCAACTGTAGGAGCAGAGAGCACCCTGCCACAGCCCAGCTGTCTGCACACCACCTGAGCATCTACCAGGCTCCAGCCATCATCACACACTGTGCCCCACTGTCCTCGGTGAAAGATCTCCACTCGTCCTGAGCAAGAACTGTTTCCTCCATTGACCAGACGCACCTCCCCCTCCACTCCTGAGCTGTTGTACCCAGGAGTGGTCTGGTTAATTGGACGAGTGGTTGTGGTGAAGTGCGTATGAGAAGGACCTGGTGTCGTGGGTAAAACTGTGGTGTTGGAACCTGGTTAACATAACACACTCGGTTGAATTTTAGTTGAAAACCCCCTGAAAAAAAAAAAGATTAATAAAACTAATAATTCAAACAGTATATATCTCGTGTTTGACAATACGGGGTTTAGAGTTCAGTTCAGGGGTTTGGGAAAAGAGGAGAGAGAGAGAGAGAGTAGCAGAGAAATTAGAAAATGCAAAAACCTTGTCTTATTTTTTATGTTAATTGTCATGGGCAAGATTTAAAAAGAGGGTTGGGAAGTACGCAGCTCTGTTGTTCTGATTGGTTAGTTGTTGTTACTCACACTGCCCCCTGTTCTGTGAATGCACTCTGCTTTTTTGTGAAAATCAAGGGTTAACAGATCGAGTTGTGTACTCGTTTCATAGTACAACTTATCAAGAGCCGCTCAGGGGTCTCATTATAAAAGTTTGCGTAGGATTTCACCTGAGCAAGTGTGTAGCCTAAGCAGCCACAGGTGGTGTGCGTCACGCAAAATCCATATCTATAAAAGCCTCCGTGCGCTCTCCTCCATGAAACCTGTGGTTTATAGATCCCACCTGCTTCTTTAATCTGCGCACATGAAGCCATGTCACCCCACGCCCTCTCCACACCTCCAATTCACCATGAAAGATGACTCACAAATAATATAGACATGAGGCGATAATCAGTGGGTTTGACACACGGGCAGAAACAGACAAGAAGAGCAAGTTCTTAAAAGCTCCTTTCCAAAATAATAAAACAAATTGTCTTTTCCTGGTCCATCGTGGTTCAGATAGGCTGCCTGCGCGCGTTTTTGTCAGGATCATTTCTGCCCATACATTCTAGCAAGTGCTGCGTAAAAACAAGTTGGACTTGGATCTAGTCTGATGCTTTATTCATTGAACAAAGCCTTGCTCATGTGCTAACGGAGGTGTTTTTTCTCATGTCCGATTGTTGTTTCATAAATACGTTCACAGATTTAGGGTGATAAGGTAATAAGGTCATAATCAACACACTTAGATAGTAATCTGAAGCCTTGTTATACAAAAATTGTTTTGATTGAACTTCATCACTTCAATTCATTTCTAATAATAGACTGTTTACCTTCACACCTGACACCAGCATCTTCACGATGAACACAGTTGTGAACACCAAAACCTCTGTGGCGACACTCAGTTATTGAAAACTCAGATCCATAACATGCAACATCATCCATCCAGATGGGTCCTGTGCCTTGACCAAAAGCTGCATTTTGAAGAGCAGCTTGTGCCCTGCCACAACCCAGCTGCCTGCACACTACATTGGCATCATTCAGGTCCCATTCATCATCACAAACTGTACCCCAGCGGTTGTCATGATACACCTCCACTCTGCCTGAGCAGCGATCTGCAGAGTTCACAAGGCGCACTGGAGACAAGGCTGAGGAGAAAAACAAACTTGAAATTCAAGAAAGGTATGAAGATTTTGCTATCTTACTTATTATTGCTTACCTTCACAGACCACACCAGCATCCTCACTGTGACCACAATTGTGACTTCCAAAACCCCTGTGTCGGCACTGTGATAGTTGAGTTTCTCCTCCTGTACATTGTACATCATCCATCCAAATGGGACCAGTGCCTTGTCCAAAACGGGCGACTGTAGGAGCAGAGAGCACCCTGCCACAACCCAGCTGCCTGCACACCACCTGAGCATCGTTCAGGTCCCAATAATCATCACATACTGTGCCCCACTGCCCCCGGTGGAAGATCTCCACTCGTCCTGAGCAAGAACTGTTTCCTCCATTGAGCAAACGCACCTCCCCCTCCACTCCTGAGCTGTTGTACCCAGGAGTGGTCTGGTTTACTGGACGAGTGGTGGTGGTGGTGAAGTTTCTTAGGGGAGTTGTATCTGTTTGATCACTGTGTGTTGGAGCTGGTGTGCTTGAACCATTTAGCTCTGTTGAAAACCAGAAGCAAGCAAAAACATATAGAGAGAGTTTTCTTTATCTTACAGAGTTAAAGCTTAAATAAAAATATTACCTGCACAGTAAGCTAAGGAGCATGTACTCGGCTCCACAAGTTTATAGACATAGTATTGTCCATAGCAGCTCTTGACATGGATATGGGGGGTGTAATAGTTCACATTAAAGTAGCAGCATCTGGAGCTCCATGTGGCACAAACCTCACGCCTTTCGATGTAGTTGGACTGAGTGGGATGAGGCTCTGTAATGTACATTGGTGCATGGGTACCACACATATATTGCTCTACACATCTCTCTGGTATTTGAGCACTGGATCCAGTTAAAAATAAGCGATACCAGCCCTGCCAGTTTACATTATTGTCACATTTGGCTGGCTCTGTGTATCTGTTATCTGTGGCACGCCAGAGTTCATCCAGAACAGTGTAGTGCTCACAGGATCAACACAACGGGCTGTCCCATTGAGAGTTATGCAGTCCATCCCATGTGGACAGAGAACACCACCACAAGAAAACTGCACAGATTGTGCAAGTGGGTTTGGTCTTGTTCGAAGAGCCGGATTTGTGACACATTCATATGACCCTTGTGTGTTTTGGCAGATCTGAGATGCACCACAGGGAGACTGTGTGAGAGAGCACTCATCTATATCTACACAACCCTGTTTAGGAGACCATTCATAGCCTGCACTACAGCAAGAGGAGTCAGCACCACACTCTTTCACTTCATAACAGTTGATGCCATCACCAACAAAGCCATCTTTACATAGACATGATAGTGTGGTGCTCATGGGTAATGTGTCTCCTCTCTCCTCCAGCTTCAGGCAAGTGGCTTCAGAGTGGCAAACATCACAGCTCGTCACATGCACATCTGCAAAAAAAAAAAACAATTTTACATTTATTTATTTATTTTTTTTAACAATAGTAAAGTGAAACAATATAGCTTCCTGGAATGAAAAGGGGAAAATGCATATTCCTACTGAAATAGAAAGTTCTAACCCTATTGTTTAATCAATCTACATTATTTTTAAGCCATTTTGTGGAATATTATAGCAAAGGGAACAAGATTTCTTTGGAAAATACCAGGTCCTCCTCCAGATCAAATCTTCAAATAAAAGGTACTTTTGTTTTAAAATCACAACAACAGTCGTCTCAGGTCTTCCAAAAATTGTGGATATTAGTTAACACACGATTAGAGAAATGCAAGCGGAGTAAAAACACACACAAAAAAGTAAGTGTCTTACACTTAGGGCAACAGCTTTTTAATGTCCTTCTCAAAAAAAAAAAAAAAAAAAAAAAAAAAAAAAAAAATCATAAAAATCACAAAAGTCATAAAAGTCACACAGAAGAATCCAGAACAAAATATTAACTTGTGAGAACCATGTCAATCAAGTTTGTACTGAAAGGTGATATTTTTGTAGATAACAGAGATATTTACCTGAAGCAAATCCTGCACTAGTTTGCAAAATTAATAACACAGACAACACTTCCAATGTCCCCATTTCTTTTGGAGTTTCTTTCCTGCAAAACAAGAAGAAACGGAAATGAGCTGCACAAGTAAATACACAAGTAGCACAAACGTTGTGTTACGTACACTCAGTCTCTTCAATTGTCTGTTCAGGCCCAGTGAAAGTTGTGTGTATTTATAAGGCTGGGTGGCTGTTATCTGAGCCAACTGCTCGGAACACACGAAAGCATCATAGGAGTGGTAAATCTGATGGGACTAAAGTTAATTATTACAAAATAAAACAACCTAAATCAAAAATGTCCCACTGAGTACAAAGGGCCTCTTTGAAAAGTCTCCGATAACTTTTTGTCAACAATGTGTCTGCTGAATATTAGTGAAACTTTCCTTTTTAGATAAAGTAATTCACATTGATCTTACAGACATCATATGAAATCACATATATTGCTCCTCGCACTAACTGGACATGAAAAAGTTTAAAAAGACTGCGCTTTACAATTGTGTCTGCTCTGTTTCTCTTATCACCTATTACTTATTAAGTCTTTTGGAACATATCTCCATATACTATTCATAATAAAGTCAATCCAAATAAACAAATAAACAAACTGAGGCAGCGTGTGCCACAGTGTGGAGCAGACGCTCGTCAGATAAAACCAGGGCAGAGGGTTCATGGGCTCTGGTTAATTCTGTGATTATGGATCACGGTGTGTCAGACCAGAGGGTTTGTTCAATCAATCAATCAATCAATCAATCAATCAATCAATCAATCAATCATCAATCAATCTCCTCTTCCCCAGGCCTCCCTTGCAAAAGAGATTCTAAATCTCAGTGTGACTTTCCTGGTTAAATAAAGGTCAATTAATCAGTTTATTACAAAATAAAAAATAAATAATGCATAACAACAATAATAATAATAATAATAATAATAATAATAATAATAATAATAATAATAATAATAATAATAATAAAATAATAATAATACATTTTGCTAAAGGGACACCTCTGAAGCTATATTTGTTGCTTATGAATGGGACACATATTATTAATCATGATATTAATAAAACCATTTTATGCAGTTGTGTTGCTCTACTGATACTATACAGGTATACTCCTTTTACATATTACATTTTCCCTCATTTGTAAAAAGACAGAAGAATAGAGTTATCTTATTACTGAAAGTAATTGTCATCTTAAATGTGCGAGCACAATATACCTACTGTCTATTAAACCTCTGCATTGCATAGAATACCTGGGGAGGACATACCTATTTTCCTGGGGAGGACAGTCTGACCCTGGTTATATAACATTTTTTTTTTGTACATGCACTGTTCAACATAAAACATGATAAAATAATGTTTTAAGAATTATTGTGGAATTATATGTTATATTGGATCTTAGAAAGTCTATAACCTTTTTAAAACATAAAGCAGTATTTATTACATTGTTTCACTGCTCAGCTGTCATGTTGGCAAATGTGCATCTAAAGTTTCACTTAAATAACTGATACCAGACAAAGCTGCAGTTGCCACAGGTTGTCCCAGTTTTAAGATCGAGGGCAAAATACAGCCCTAAAATCTGATAATGGAAAACAATGACGTTCATGTTTCCAGATCCGTTTATCAGTGTTTATTGCGAAACTTTCCAGTAAAACTATAAAATAAAAGCACTCAGTTTTCACTTTTTCAAACCCAGTTTTATTGCTGAAGATGCTGAAGTAAATGGTTGACTAGTCTTTGTTACTCTGTAAAATCTTGCTTCTTTACAACAGTGTAAGTACTGGTCTTTTGTTTTCTCCAAGTTCAAGTGTAGTATTGAGAAAGCTGTTTCCTGAAATAGTTTGTGTCTACATTGTAGATACAGGGTGTCTGATGGGTTTGTAAAGCGTGAAATGACGTTAGCTAAAACTAAGGCCCTAACGTGTACTGTACAGGTATTTTAGTTTTGTATGAAAAGGTTGCTAACAAAGGCAATGGTTTTACTTGGTTTGAGGCGGCTATGAGATTTTTTTTTTTTTTTTTTTAATTTAAGTAATAACATGCAGGTTTGGGAACACTTGGTGGTGGTCAGAGGTTGAGGCGCCAAGTTTATGGGCGAATCGCTTCTTCTGAGGTGCTCCAGAGCTGCTAACTATCACTGTGTGGGAAGGGGGGTTGCTGTGTAAAGCACTTTGGAAGACATCTGTCTGTGTAAATGCGCTATATGGCCTACTGTAGGCCTACTGTATACAAACCATTCACCAGATGACAGACAAGAAAATGTTCCATATTAATAACATCTGGTATTTTTTGTTGCTGGTTAGACCCATAAACCTTTTGTATTACAACATTTAAACAACATTCATTTAGCTGCCTTCTATGTGTATTAATTTCTATTGGCCTTGAGAATGTCATGATGTCATATAAACGGAAACTATTGAGCAATTTCTCCATATAAACAGATGACAGACAGTGTTGTGTAGTAAATGATTAACACTGCATGTGCATAATGATAAATGGAACATTTATTTCAATTACGACTGAGCTAACTGAGATTTGTACATGCAGAGTTAAAAAAAATCTGGTAACACTTTATAATAACTACATCTTGATTAGCCTTAACAAACTCTAAATAAAGCATGAAAAAATGGATTAACTCATAATGAACAAATAGGAATTTAATGAACAAAAACGTTTATTAAGGTTTTATAACAACTTACTACCACAAGCCCTTCTCCTCAACCCTTATTCCTAACCTTAGCTCTTTGTATTTCCTAAGCCTTAATAAACATTTTCATCATTAATTGATTTTTTGCTCCTGAATTATTAACTCTTTAGTCATGGTTTATTAAGGCTTTACTATAGCTAATTAAGGTGTAGTTATTACAAAGTGGTACCAAAAATCTTAATATTAATGAAAGTGCTTTAATCATAAACACTCTGCAAGCATTATTAAAAAAAATGAACTAACACATAGACACATAATGTATTCAGTTAAGACTGTTGCATGTGCATTTAACAGAATGATAGATGGAAGAACACAAAACAAGGCGATGGAAAATGGGATTCAGATCCTGCTCAGAATTGTTGAGATCTGACCCACATCTTTGTTATCTCTGGCCTTGATAACTGCAATAACTGTTTTATGGTTAACCCACCAAACATTAATCTTGAGTACAATCAGAAGTCTACCATCTGCCTCTCTCTTATGTCCCAGAGACTTCCACCTATTGTCTTTTGTCGAGTGCATTCTTGCTCACCAGGACCAACACAAAACTAAAACTACACTCACATTCCTTCAAAAAATCCCTGAAAACTCACCTGTTCCAAAAATATCATTTGAATCTTCTGCTTCTACTTAGTTAAATCACTAAACTGATTTGTTTTGTTCTTTTAATAAATCAGTAATTAAACTCCAATACTTTCTATTCGTCTAGTTTCAACAAATAACCAGCTTGTGACTTTCACACTTCTGGATTTACACTTATTTCACTATTATATATTTCAAAGTTACATTAAATGCTTAAGCGTTTTCACAGTTTGAAATTTTATTGCATTTTTTTAACGATTTACACTTTTAAACACACAGATACATTGTTTATAAAGCAGGGATATAAAATCAGTGGTAATCAATTTTCTTTGTGCATGTTAAATAGGCACTTGTTATAATATGTAAGATTATAAAGACAACATTTAAATCATTATTAGAAAAAGAAAATCAAAGAGAAAAACTCAAAAACCAATCCCAGTTATAAATGTATTCGTTCACTGTTTTAGCTGCTCTGAGCCATTTCAACATCATGTAATATGTAACTTGAGAGCCAGCTTTGCAGAGAGCCTTCATTTAGTTTCAACTGTAAAGAAAAAACATAATAATAATATTAATAATAACATTTGGATTGTTTAAAGTCAATGCATTAGTTATAAATGACAGTGTCTCTCACATGTGATGGGTCCAATGGTGAGCGGCTCTATTGCTTTGCCTTCTGAAAGAGAGCGACGTGCCCTGCCTGAACAAACCTGTGGAGAAAAATAAATACATATAAACAAACAAACAAACAAACAAACAATCAAAACATACAACAAACTAATAAATAAGATTGCTTAAAGTCAAAGTCTGAATAAGCTTAAATTAGCAAATCACTGTTCAAAAACTAAAAACACAAACAGAATAAATACTGTAACAAATTTATTATGATTAAATATTTGAGGATAGGAACATTAGTAACATTTTCTTTTTTGCGGTAACATCACATCAACAACATCTGTCAAGACTCAATTGTGACTCAAGACAAGTTATTGTTTTGAAATGTCTGGCTTCACACTGTGTCAAAGAGGAAAGCAGTTTTCTACTCAAAAAATTGAGTTCCCCCCAGACAGTAGACTTGATGACTGTAAGTATTAACAATGACGATGTAAAAATGTAGAAGTGTAGACTCTTACTGGGACACAGGGTCCGGGGCTGCACAGGCTGAGGTGACAGTGGAGGTAGACCGGCCTGTACTGACCCTGAGGCACAAAGAAGAGGGCAGCGAAACGAGCTCGAAGAGATGTCCCGCTCTCAACCACTGACACCTGCTGTGAGTCAGTGGGACACCTACAGGACAAAAGTCACATGACACTTTAATATGGTTTTATTTAAAGGAAACAAAAATAAAACTAACAACTGGCTGATTTGTTAAATCTGTTAATAAAATTGTAAACATACTTGTTTTGGATAAGATAATATCTCATTGGGTCATGTGGGTTGGAGGTGTATGTTCCGTAGCAGTTCTCCAGGACAGTCACAAAACTTCGGTCGTTCTTTTCCACAAAGACACCGACGTACAGTGGCTGTCCCACTGGCAGACTCACACTGCCAGACGGGTAAGTGCTGGAGTAACTGGAGTCTCGGTACAGAGACATTACTGCTCTTGAAGCTCCACCTGATCCACTGATGCCACCACTTGGTCTGCAAACATTAAAACAAACTTGAAATAAATTATACTTATGATATGTTTGGCTTGATTTTTTTGAGAGCTTGCCGTAAAATTCTGACTTACGGTAAGGGTCTGAGAGCAACATTTAGTGTGGCATCCGCATCCAGAGGATATGCACATGAGAAGGGGAGACTTGCAGGGACATGGAAGGAGTTGTTAGGACGATACAGGAATAAGCTGTTAGTGTAGATCACGTGTGTGCTGTTGGTCTGAAAAAACATTCAAATTAGTTACATAACATTCAGCTCTCACAATAAAGTTGTAAACACATGAGTCTTTACCCTCCTGGTGTTTCCACAGGCTCCTTCTCGTGGCTCAACTTCATACTGCACAGTGTTACTCTGCACTGTGGAGCTGCTGCAGTTGCGGTCCACCAGGTGACCAGCCAGTGGGTCCAGACCAGAGGCAGATACAGTTGCCCTGTTCAAAGTAACTTGGATTCTGTCTTGTCCACAGATAAACTGGTCCACTTGGATTCCTGGCACTATAAAATAAATATAAATACAAGCTTAAAATTTGTGATGAATTGATAAAAAAAGACATAATCTACACAAACAAAAGCTTAAAACCTAAGGATAAAGAGACCAAACAGGGCTCCCATTAAAAATGCTGTTAACATATTGGAAATAAGAACCCATGTTTTGAAACTATACATTTTTAACATTACTTTTACAAACAACACCGGCATCCTTCTCATCAACACAGTTGTGACTCCTAAAGCCCCTTCACGTCAAAAATAAACCCATTAAAATATTTTCCCAATCTTTACCTTCACAGACGACACCAGCATCCTCCCCGTGAACACAGTTGTGACTTCCAAAGCCCCTCTGGCTACACTGTGATAGTTTATTCTCAGTTCCTGTACATGCCACATCATCCATCCAAATTTGACCGGTGCCCTGTCCAAAATGAGCACAACATGGAGCAGAGAGCGCCCTGCCACAGCCCAACTGCCTGCACACCACCTGGGCATCATTCAGGTCCCAGATGTCATCACACACTGTGCCCCACTGCCCCTCGTGGAAGATCTCAACTCGTCCAGAGCAAATGTTCCCTCCATTGACCAGGCGAACCTGCCCCTCAACCCCTGCAGTGGTGGTGGGAGTTTCTGTAGTAGTAATATGTGCAGAAGATGTTGTTGAGTTGAGTTTCGTTGGAGCTGTGAAGATGTTGTTGGAGCTGCTGAAGTTGTCGTTGGAGCTGTTGAAGTTGTCACTGAAGCTGCTGAAGTTGTCGTTGGAGCTGCTGAAGTTGTCGTTGGAGCTGTTGAAGTTGTCGTTGGAGCTGTTGAAGTTGTCAGTGAAGCTGTTGAAGTTGTCGTTGGAGCTGCTGAAGTTGTCGTTGGAGCTGTTGAAGTTGTCGTTGGAGCTGCTGAAGTTGTCGTTGGAGTTGTTGAAGTTGTCGTTGGAGCTGGTGACGATGTGCTGGAACTGTTCGAACGCTCTGTTGAAAACCAGGAATGTAAATATGTAAAAATATATATTACATTGTCTTTTTATTACTATACAATTTAAAACATTACCTGCACAGAACGCTAAGGAGCACGCGTTTCCTCTCTGAAATTTGTAGACATAGTATTGTCCATAGCAGAGCTTGACATGGATATTTGGGGCGTAATTGTTCTGAGCATTAAAGTAGCAGCATGACTCGCCCCAGTGAGCACAAACACTACGACTTTCAATATAACTGGACTGTGTTGGATGAGGTGCTGTAATAGACATTGGTGCATGGGTACCACACATGTTTTTGTCTACGCATCTCTCTGTTAATTGAGCGTTGGAGCCATTTAAAAATAGTCGATTCCAGCTCGGCCAGTCTTTATTCAAGTCACAGTGGACTTGCCCTGTGTAATCTGTTGCACGCCACAGATCATCCAGAACAGTGTAGTGCTCACATGGATCAGCACAACTGGCCGTCCCATTGAGAGTTATGCAGGCCATGCCGTGTGGACAGAGAACTCCCCCACATGAAAACTGCACAGACTGAACGACTGATCTTTTGCGACGAGCGAGATTTGTGACACATTCAAATGACCCTTGTGTGTTTTGGCAGATCTGAGATGCACCACAGGGAGACCGTGTGAGAGAGCACTCATCTATATCTACACAACCCTGTTTAGGAGACCATTCATAGCCTGCACTACAGCAAGAAGAGTCAGCACCACACTCTTTCACGTCATAGCAGTTGATGCCATCACCAACAAAGCCATCTTTACACTGACAGGACAGTGTGGCGCTTGTGGATAAGGTGTCTTCAGCCTTCAGGCTCAGACAGGTGGCTTCAGAGTGGCAAGAATCACAGCTGGTCATGTGGACTTCTGTGAAAATTCAAAATATTAAACCTACAAATAATAATATTTGAAAAAAACTTTTTAGCATATAAATAATAATAATAATAACAACAATAATAATAATAGAAATGTATTATGTACCTGACCCATATCCTGCATTTATCTGCAAAATCAAAAAGAGAGACAACACACCAAACTTCTCCATTTCTTCTTGAGGGTATCTAGAATGACTTCTCTGTAAAACAAGAAAACAATTTAATTGATTTGCACAATTAATGAATCCAAAAATGGCATCTTTGTGGCTGTTACTTACCGGTACACTTCAATTCTCTGTGTAGCTGCACTGAAATATCGGGATATTTATAAGGCTGAACTACAGCCGATTGTCCTGACTCAAAACCTGTAAAACCAGCTCACCTGCTCTGACAGTAATTAATTAAACAAAACATTTTCTTCTTCCACTTAATTGTCATGCACCTCCAACAAAAATAAAGACATACTGTCTGTTCCAGACAGACCACAAAATTGGTGGCAGTGAAACTAAATGGGCCCTTGAGAAAGAAATGAAAGAGTACAAGTCACTTAATCTACAAGGTTTAAGTAAATAATATCCTTCTGGTTTTCAGAAGTCCCAGGAGCTCTTGAATGTATTTGAGAATGAATGACAGACATACAGACGCACATCTACTGTTGTGTTTTCATATTTCTCCAGGACATTACATTGACTTACATTCATTTTGTGGGCCCTTACTACTTGCCTTAACTTAACCTAACCCTCACCCTAATCTTAAAGTGCGTATGACAGGTTGGAGTACATTTTTGGTAAAATATAGCAAACATGATTATGATTGAGATTTGACTAAACATTTAGCTTGTTTTTACCCAATTTGGTGGCTTTTAGGAAGTTTATTATTGTCTTTTGTCCAGTAAATATGACATATGTGGAGGGGAATCTACAAATGTTACCTAGCAACCACACTGCAAATCTGGGCCAAAATCAACATAACTAATCCAGAAGTGACAACATGACAAAGTATTATAACTTATAAGACTTTAACTGTGTTAAATTATTGCTTAAACTCCCAATAAAAATTGTTAATTGTGTATAATGTCTTATGTGGAGGGATTCTGTTATAGAACTCAGATTACTTCCTCTAATTTTTACCTTTTGTTTGTCAATTTCTTCATAAATTGCAACTTAACTGCTGTAAAACTATGAGAAATATTTACCACAAAGACTAACACACCAAACTAAGTCAAAATTAGAAAAATGTGTTAATCTGTCATATGGGCTTTAACCTAACCCTCACTCTAATCTTAACAATTTGAGCTTCAAGTTGGGGTAGCTAACCTTTTAAGTTTTAAACTTTTTAAGTTTAGTAACTTTTGAGTTTTCCACTGAAAAGTACATGGTAAATGTATCACTTTTAATAAATGAATGAATTGAATAAATGAGAGCACTGAGTACTGTCTGAATTGATTGGCTGAGCTTGGGTGGCCCACTCCATTTTCACTTTGCTGTTTGTAAGAAGAGGTTTTAAGTCATTATTACAACCAAAAATTAACATATGTCGATATTAACCATGTGTCTAAGGATTTATGAGAGGAAGTTGTCAGATTTAAAACCTAAATTATGTTTGCAGTGTGAAAATCAGCTACCCCACCTTTAAACCATGTTGTTGATTTCATAATGAAGGATTTTCATCATGTGAACCTGCTTTTTGTCCCCTTAAATAAGGAAGGCAGGTCCCCATAAAATTAGTGTCCATTCAACTTTTGGTCCTCACAAAGTGAAGAATATCCACCCAAACACAATAAACAACCTGAATTTATTTAATGTAATTTTGAGTTTAAATTGATGTATCAATCAAATGTTTAAATACTTGAAAAACAACACACTGCTATGCATTCATTCATGCTTTTACAATAACAACGACCAACAGCTCACTGAGGTGTCTCAACTGCCTTGACTCTAGAACAACACAAAATTGCAGTAACTTTTGTAAATGAAATGTTTTTTTTTTCCATATCCGAGGTGGTCTGTGACAAACAAACAAAAAAGATTGGAATTGGACCAGAGGCTTTCCGTACTGCTTAGGCAGAAACTGGGGCGCAAGACCCCATTGTTGAGCTCAAGACTCAACACTCCTGACACAGTTTGGACAACAAAATCACATTCTACCACTCATAAGATATAGGTTCCCTTAGAGTTTAATGATGTCATAAGGCCAGATGAAGGGCAACAGGCCGTTTTTACTGTTATGATAACATTGTACTTTGCCATACTGATCTTATTTCCCTAATTTCAATTCTGGTGCATTTTGCAGGTGACTAGACTCATTAATCTTTAATTGTAATTAAAACAAAAACTGAATTTAAATAATAATTTCAGCCCTGCACCTGTTTACAGTTTTTTTTTTTTAAATCGCTTTGGCACATTTTTTGGAAATTGTCGTAAACATGGGAAAACCTCTACATATTTAGTCAGATTTGTCACTCATTTGTCTAAACATTTGAATGACAGCATATCTACACCTTTTGTGCAAAACTCATGACACTTTTGTGAAAATAACACTTTGTGGTCAAAATGATAAACACTCACCTCTAAACTGCACTTTCTGTGCAAAATATTTCACAGTCATGTAAAAACTACACTTTGTTGTTTGAACATGAAACAAAAGCAACACGTGGATTCACTTTCACCTTTATCACTTAAACATTCTTTGGAATTTTTTTCAACATATATGAAAAAAATTATTAAATTTATTTTTTAGAATATTTTGGAAATTATGGAAATTGTGAAACAAAAATATTCAGAATTGTGAAACAAGAACATGGTTTACTATTGTAATTTCTACTTAATACTGTTAGAAGTCACATACAAGATATTTGTCTTGACAATAGTTTCAGACTTTAGCCCTTCTGTCTACAATGTTCAAGACGTGCAATCATAGGTCAAAATCACACATAAATTACTTCTTGTGACATATTTAAGAAGCTCACAATTACGGAGTTACAGTTACAAAAATAAATAAGGTACACTATATACAAACGCCTAAAAAACCGACACATGGTTAATATCGACATGTATTCAGTTTTGGTTGTAATTATAGTCTAAAAACACTTTTTACAAACTGAATGAAACTGTAGAGCTGCATTCGACTCCTGATGAAAACTAAAAATCTTTATTATTCGATACAGTGCACTGTGGTCTTATTTTTTCACAAAGTGCGGCAGTTATCATATAGTTTTTAGTGGCAAACACAAAAGTAACTAATTTATCACTAAAAAAACTACCCCAACTTTAAGGTTATGTCTGGGTATTGCTGTCATACTAAGGTGTAAAATCTAAATGAAAATAAGAGAACAAAGACTAAAACCAATCTGACACAAAGGTTCTGCGTTACCTTTACCATTTTTCATTAAAATCAGGAAAGTACACAGATGAATAAATATCTTTGTAAAACCTTTTAACACCCCAGTGTATAAGAATTACTAATAAGTCCAACATAGAAAATGACTAAAATCTTTGTTATCACATATTAAGCAAATTCTGCTTAATATGCACTTTGGAGGTTTTTACATTTTTTATGTCAAATTTTCTTCTGTTTTTACTATCCAACTTTCAAAAGGCTGTAGCCTAAATATACTTTAAGATAGAGCACTACTATAAATTGGAAAAGTGTTAGGTATTATTCAAATATTATAAATATGGTCATATATTGTATATATGTAGAATATTATTTATGTTAGGCCCTTATTATTGCATGTTTTTCAGACCGCTGAATAAGATTGTTTTTTGACAGTAAAAGCAGGGAGATATACATGTTTTATTATTATTATTTTTTTTTTTAGAGGAATAATGAATTATAAATAGCACCAATAAGACTAAACTCCCCACCCCTCTTCTCCCTGCTAACTCCGCCGCTGCGTCCTGCCACTCTCCCCCGCCTCCTCGCACTCATGCCGGGGTGAAGTTCGAGGCGCACAGTGGTGCGTTTACCTCCGTAAACACCCTCCTCTTCTTCCTAGAACCTACATACTATCCCTGTCCCATGTCCTACACGTGTTTTGTAACAGGAAAAGTTTGTTTGGGAACAGTCCATGCTGTTATTTGTCCCTCCAAGCAGAGAGTCCGGAACGGCTGCTGCTGGACTACCACAGCTGAGATCAGCGTACCGATTCTCACTCTCACTCCCATCGTCTGAGAACGTAGTCGTCTTCCCCACAACGTGAATCTGCCAGTATCAAGGCCCAGACAGACAGGATGCGATGAGCGGCAAATGTCGCTTGAAATCCCATTCATGTGTATGTGGCTGTCAGCGGAGGAGCGACCTGTGGTGCCGCCAATCAAAGAAGAGAAATGACGGCTTTGAGGGGCGGTGTCGCTCTCGCTCCAGCTAGATTTCATTTAACTTGAGCGACGCGAATGGAGAACATAGGGCTTCTTTTGGCAAAGTTAACAAGGAGACAGTGCTGTTTTGGGTTGATTTCAAGAGGATTACTTCTCTTGTCCATGATCACTTACACAACAAGCACTGAGATTGTTCAGAATAATATAATTCACAGCAGCTTTCCCCGCCCACTTCCTCATTGGTTTGCGCGTGTCCTCGCTCCACCGGGCGAAACTACAGCGACAGATCACGTCCTGTCTGTACGGGCCTTCAGGCTCAAAGCCTCCGCTCTAGTGAAGGTTTTCGCCAGATTCGCATCGCAAAAGTCAAACCAGCATCCCCTCGCCTCGTCTCCCCTCGCCTCTCTTCACTCTTAAAGGCCCGTACAGACAGGATGCGATCTGTCGCTGTAGTTTCGCCCGGTGGAGCGAGAAGACGCGAAAACCAATAAGAAAGTGGGCGGGGACAACTGCCGTGAATTATATTATTCTGAACAAACTTAGTGCTTGCTGCGTAAGTGATCATGAACAAGAGAACTAGTCCTGTTGGAATCAGCCCCAAACACCTCTGTCTCCTTGTTAACTTTGCCATATGAAGCCCTGTGGTCTCCATTCGCGTCGCTCCAGTTAAAAGAAATCTAGCTGGAGCGAGAGCGGCTGCGCCTCTCAAAGCCGTCATTTCTCTGCTTTGATTGGCGGCACGACAGGCCGCTCCTCTGCTGACAGCCACATACACATGAATGGGATTTAAAGCGACATTTGCCGCTCATCGCGTCCTGTCTGCCCGGGGACACACTGCAGGCGTATTTCGCGCTACGCAAGCCCTACGCGCGTTAAAAATAGCCCAACGATGCAAGCGTATCGTTTAGAAAACATGCAAAGTCAATGAAACCGGCCACACCACCAGCGCTTGACGCGCGTAGCGAGCATGACGTCGTGCGAGCGTTGGGCGCGCGAGAATTGGGAGCGAAAGAATCCAACCTATTTTTTGTCGCTTGACGCTGGCGTAGCTGCGTAGAAGCGTAGAATACAGAGAATACAAAGAAACCAGGCTTCTACAGTTGTATGTGTGTACTTGCCATCAGCACCACACGTCCTGGGACAGACCTGGACTGTGTGACGGAGCCCTGCTTCAATAGAACTGCCTACTTGAGTTTTCATATTGAAAACCTTGCGTTTGCCGTGATCAGCCTGTCCAGAGGGGAAATATAAACCTGTTCATGTGATTATTTTCACTATAGACCTGATACAAGAGCAGAAACACAGACAGACAAACTTGAACAGCTTTCCCACAGAGAAACACAGGGTGAGTGGCTCGCGTTGACGCACCACAGGCGCGCACGGGGCAAGCGTACGTATTCTGCTGCATCTGGCGGTGTGGCCACCTATGCGTGGACGCACAGCTGTAGTTTCGCTTGTTCACGCACGTCATTTTTGTCGCTTGCTGTGTGTCTGGGCCCTTAAAAAAGAAGCGTCTTTGACCCGCCCTCCGTGTGTTTTGTCCAATAGGAACCTATGGTAATTTTGGGCTTAAAAGAAAGCTCTGGATGTCGGCCATCTAGTGGAAGCATGTAGAAACAGTGTTTTTGATTTTAACAAGAGAGAGAGGCCGTTTTCTCCGGTTAAGTTACGTGTCGCAATATTGCGACGGTGGCGCCCAGAGGGTTAAATAATGCATTGCTCTATTAGGAAGAAGACAAAGATGACGATGAAGATGATGAAGACAAGTGTTGCTCAACAGAACAACACTTGAGCTTCTCTGAATGATTTTGATGATCGTGTTTCTATCTAACAATGTGTTTTACTTTTAATTATCACGTCAGAAGCCAGATTATGTAACTTTTTTTTTTTTATACAATTGTTATTGAGTTCTTGAAGCTGTGATAATTTACAAGTATTTATTTACTTTGGATTAAGTAACTTGTTCCAAGCTGTAAAACAATTGGACACAAGGCTAGTAAGAAACGTTTTGGTATGTGCACAGTTTATCTTTTTCAGGTGTTGCTTGTGCCATTAGTCTAGGGCGTATCAGAGGCTTTGGCAGGACCGAATGTACTGCACATTTCATTTGTTCATTTTGCTTTTCAGTGTTCTCTCGGAAGCAAACCAATTTGGTTTTTAATAAAATGTTGAAAATGTTGAAAAGCTTTGCAGACTGCAATGCACAAAACATATTAATAAAACAAAATGTGGCAAAGTGGTGGTATTAATAAGGATTTCTTGACAAATATAACAACTTGTACAACTGTCAACAACGCCACCCTAGTTTTATTGGTACCAGGGAAACCAGATTTAATTCTCTCTACTAAGGTCACCCAGGTTCGTTGACTGATAGGACAAGAGACAAGGAAATATAATTAATTTAGATTTATTATTTAGCAGTGTTGTTTTTAAGTTTGTAGCACTTGAAACAATTTATTTTACAGTAGAAAGCAGCCGCTGTAACACTGCCCTCCTCAGACATGGACAAAACAAAAATAATAACAACACATTCTTCTCCACACAGTCCCATACACATTAATGTTGCTCAGTTCAGTTCCAAAATTAAATGTCCCAGCGCAGCAGCAGCACGTGGTTTGACTTACTGGTTAGTTACCCCTCTCGCACAAAAGAAAACAGCTTCCTACTGCACCTCTCAGAAGGGGGGCTTGACGCCTGTGCCGCTTCTATCTGCAGGACCGACAACTGTTACTTTAAATCGAGATGATCACTTTCCATATGCGACTGCTGTCGACCAATTCGAGACAGGATACGGAGCGGTGAACGGACCCAGGAAAAAGGAGAGGCCCTCTCCAACCGGAGCCTGCCAGTCGCACCCAAAATACACTTAGTTAAAACACAAACAGGGGATAACGGGGAAATAACAGACACGGGAAACACGTACCAGGTTACAGGTGGCGTGCCACGTGAAGTGTTCACACGCCGAGTGAACCACCGGTCAACCGCCGGCCCGAGACCGGGAAGCTAAAAACACATTAGCCTTGTTAGCCTTAAGCTCTACACACGAACATTATAAAAACACAGAGATGTCGCTCACCGCACTTAAAGCCGGGTTAGTCACTGCCATCGCCGGGGCTTGACGCTGTGCACGACGACGCTCACGTTAGTGACTTTATCCAGCTACAAGCACGCTTCTGCTGGCCGCGCGGCAGCCATGTCATCTCCGGCTGGTACGTGACGTCAAGGAGGAGAGGTCAGGTGGGGGTCGAACGAAAGCAAGGGGAAGGCTTTATATAGTGGAGCGGGGGCGCGCATAACCCGCACCACTACAAAAATAAAAAACACTCTTCTTTCATGAGAACGCTCTTGATTGTAAAACATGTTTGGTTTTTTTTAATCATTGTGCCTGCATCAAAATGTATGTTATGTGTCAAATACAGTAATTGTATTTGTTTAGAAATGTGGTTCTGTAAGCTGCAGTAATTTCTGAACTACTAAAAGAGGAAAGAATTACATTTATCTATGCAAAAATGAACCCATTAATTCTGTGTTTGATGCTTGTAGTACAGAGATGTTGCTGTGAAAAAGTACAAACTCTGTTGTTTCCTCACTGACTCTCATAAGACATTGTTCTGAACTTCCCTGATTTGTGCTGCTGTACGTAGATCTGAGATCATCTGCACTTTTTAACTCGAAATCTTCCATTCTTGTTTAAAGCATTTTTGCAGCATTAGCATATCAGGTAAAATTGGTTGGTTTATTTCTCTTGTGTAATTTTCTTTGCAAAAAAAAAAAAAAAAACCTCAAAAAACAAAAACAAAAAAAGTTGTAATTAAAAGAAATTAATTACAACTTTATTATGCAGGACTGTACTTAGGGTACTGGGAAGAGCGGTATGTACATGGCATCAACAACCCTTTCAGATCACATATTAAAAATTTCGGCCCTTATATTGACGACTTGTTCTTCATCTTTACAGGAACCGAGGAACAGCTTCTCAATTTTCACAAATATCTCAATGAAATTAACTCCAATATAAAATTAAGTCTTGAATATAGTAAAAAACAAATAAGTTTTTTGGACCTAAGTATCTCCTTGGATGATTTTGGGATTATTCACACTACCCTACACAGAAAAACTACCAACAGAAATACCATTTTACGTGCAGACAGTTTTCACCCCAAAAGTCTGGTTTCTAATATAACCTATGGACAATTTCAAAGATTAACGCATATTAATAGGATATGCATAACCGCTTTACTCAAAGGGCTACAACAAAAATACTTTAAACAGTGCCCTCTCTCTAACTCGACAACTGGAATGAAAAAACCTCCTTACTCGGAAACAACGTAACCCTACACAGGAGCGGAACAAAATCTTCTGCTCAATTCAATACAGTAGCCTGGCTTTGAAAATAAAAAGAACAATTATAAACAACTGGTCTATCTTGTCCTGCGATACATCATTGGGCTCACTCTTTTCTGAATATCCAATGATCACATTCAGACGTGCCCCCACGCTCAAAGACAAATTGGTGAAAAACTATATGAAAAGAAACCTATTCACTTTCTTAAAAAAACGAAGGGGACCTTTATGTGTGGATCTTGTGTTCATTGTGCCCATAATAATAGGGCCACAACCTTCTCAGACTCAAGTCTCACCACATCCTTCCAGTGTCGCTCTTTTGCAAATTGCAATAGTACATTTGTTGTTTATAGATTGGATTGCATCTGTGGATGTTTTTACATAGGCCGTACCAAACAAAAATTAAAAGAGGGGTTCGCTGAACATAAATATGCGATAAAAAAAAGAACATGGATTATCCCATTGCTAAACATTTTCTGAATATGGGCCATACGGATATTAACTACCTGAGTGTGAGAGCGATTGAAGTAGTTGAAAAACAAAACAAGAGGAGGTGACAGGCTTAGAACTCTACTACAAAGAGAGACTTTTTGGATTCATACCCTTAAAGCTACATCCTTCCCAGGGTTGAATGAAGAAATAGACTTTTCTCCTTTCCTCTGTCTACCCTTGCTTATGATGATTCTTTCACTGGGGCCCCAGTTGTTTGGTTTTTCTCTGTGATTTTAATGATGATGTCCATACCTACTGTTATTCTCACTAAGGTCTTATTCACACAGTGTTGTTACGGTCTGTAGTCTGTCTTCATACTGATCAACGCTGGATACTGTTTCTCTATTGTTTATTATATTGATAAGTATTTTAAATTGTTTCCCTAGTCTGTTTTATAAGGGTATATATTTTACTCTATGTGTTTACTATGTGGGTGTATTTCCGGTCACGTGAGGGTCTTCACATGACCTTAATACTTATAAAGCACCTGTTGTTCATTCACAATTTTGAGCCCTGATGAAGACGCTGTGCAACGTCGAAACGCGTTGGCAGTTATGTCACAATAAAGGACTTTTAACTTAACAGATCACAGTGTGCCTCGGATACTTTTTCAGATTTTTCTGTCTATAAAAGAAAAGTTACAAGTTTTAAAGATGAGTGGACATTATATTTGTCCTTTTAAACAATGAACTTATATAATCATTAACACACACATTCAAAATGATGTAATAATATTTTAAGTGTTTGGTGAAAAGCAGCTTGAAACTGGTTTTGCCTTTAATTCACTTTCCATTGTTGCGTGCACAGCTTAGTTTAGTGATTGTTAAATGACTGTGACAAACAGCCAAAGAAAATATATTGCAGCTTGTATTTCTGGTGTAAGACATTTAAAATAACAAACAATTGATGGATGCCTGGTGTAGCAACTTATCTGTCATCTTAAAATTAAACATTAACTTAATAATAACTTAACCAAGAGAGCAGTTGAAATACCCATTATTTTATCCACTTTTCCACTCAGGCATTTTTGATGAAGCTACAATTAAACAGGGACAAAATTTTGCACAAGATTCTACCTATTTTGTAAAAACAATAATAAATTCAGAGGAGTTGCTAAAACCTATTTACATCCCCTGTCTTGATTAATCAGAAGAAACTGCTTTGATGGAAAAGAAGCCGTATTCACATGATCATGTAGCAGAGTGCAATATCCACTACACTTTTTTGTTTCGTTGAGAAATGCAATAGTAACCAACTCAAGCCAATAGGAAAGAGTGGGATATAACTGCACGTCTAGGCCATTTGAGAGCTGCAATAATCTTGTTTTTTATTTTATTTATTTATTTTTTTTTTACAGAAAACAGCTTAAGCAGTTTGGGAGGAGTGAATTGTTTAACAGCAGCAAGAGTTCTAACAGGTACAAAAAAACGAGAGCATATTACCCCAGTACTAAAAAATCTTCACTGGCTTCCTGTCGAGTCTAGAATTAAATTTAAAATCCTTCTTTTAACATATAAGGCCTTGAACGACATGGCACCCTCTTATATCAAAGAGGAAATAATTCCTTATCAGCCTAGCTAGCCGTACACTTCGTTCTCAAGATGCTGGACTTTTGGTGGTTCCTAGAGTCTCTAGAAGCACAATAGGAGGCAGAGCATTTAGTTATCAAGCCCCTTTGTTATGGAATCAACTTCCTGCTCATGTCAAAGACGCTGACACAGTCTCTATATTTAAGATTAGGCTTAAAACTTTCCTCTTTGAATTAGCCTATGGTTAGGCCAGTAAGGGACTGACACTACAACTAAAACCCATAGTTTCTGGGTTAGGATAGCGTGGCAACTTGGGCGCTGTCTTCTCATTTCTCCTGTTTTCTCTGCTAAGATTATCATTAGTTCAACTGTAGCATATGATTTTGTGCAATGTCATATTAAGTTGATCTTTCCTTTTTTCTTTTCTTCTCTGTCTCCCCTTTTCCCTGCTCCGCTTGTTCTGTCCCTTGGAGTGTCTGTCTCCTGACCCGCTGGGTGCCTACTTTGTGCGGCGGGCTTGCCAGGCTCGGGTTCAGCCGTACTCACAGGAGGTGAAATCTCTACTTAATTAGGAGAATGATGAGCAGAGCCTCTGGCCTATTGGTGCTCCTGTAGCCTGGCAATTTTAATGCACTTAGACACAAACACAACCCCTCCCTTATCACAAACTAAGACTAGGAACAAGTGTGCGGAATCTGTTGGGAAGTTTCCACTTCTGATAGACTCGACCCACTTCTTTTAATGCATTACACGTAGAATAGGGTACTTTCAAAGCCCCAACATTAGGGACTGCTACGGCTACAGGAGCAGGAATTATCATCTGTTTGGTGATTTTTATATGTTTTTATTTGGCGATTTTATTTTGGCTCCTGCTGGGTCTGGCTGGGACCTGGGACCGGTGGGCTGCCGTACGCTGGGGGTTTCTGGTGGTTTGGGGGTCGGATGGTCTGGGGGGCGGGATGGGGCGGGGCCGGGGGTGGGGGGGCTGAGGGGAGGAGAAGCAAGGAAAGAAAACTTTTTTATCTATTTTAACTATTATTCATATTTCTATTTTACAATTTTTACACGTTGAGTAAAATTTTATTACCTTGTTTTATTATGTTTTCCTCCTTTTATTCTGTGTTCTTGCTTTAGCCTTCCTACTACATTTTATCTTAACTTTTTCTGTATCTTCCTTTATCTAGTGACTATTTTTAATCTTGTCGTTCCTGTCCCACTCCCCTTTGGGAGTGTGTTCTAGGACGTTCCAGTGGCGAGGCCCCACCGGTTGTCAGGACCTGGTCCCTCCCGCACGGACTCTTGCACTTTTGGCATCCTGTGAAGTCCTTCGAGATGACGGATCGTCGTGATTTTGGGCTATATAAAAATAAATTGAATTGAATTGAATTGAAAGTTTAACTGTACTTTCAGGTTATGTCATAGAATGCAGTAGTAAGGTCTAAAAACCTTATATTTTAAATAAATAAGACAAAAAATAGAGACATATAAATGTCTCAGCAAATCAGCATTATTAGGCTTTTGGATATTTTATCCAAAAGCATAATAATGAGGCTACTATAAAAAAAAAAAAAAAATAGAAATAAATTAAAGTCGCAAGCGGCATTCCAACGGCCCTCGCGCATGGGGGCGTAATGTCTGGGCCAAGCTTTCAAAAAGTCGGCTCCATAGAGCTATAAAAGCATGGTCATTGTGAGTTATTGTCTTAGGGCGCACTCACACTAGGGCTTTGTAATCGTGCCGCGCTCAAGCCCGGTTGCAGAAAATTCTCTGGGCCGCGCCGGCCCGCACTCACACTTACATAAACGATCCAAGCTGTAGGCCGGTGACGTCATCCTCTAGCGCCGCTTGTTTACATGTCGCGGTGAAGAGAGTGGATCAAACGCTGAGGTACTAATGCGGCTGTAGTCCTGTGGGCCGTTATATCTTTGATATAATGAGGCAGACGAGAGTTTTACCCGTGATGCGCGCTCTCCGTCAGCTTTGGATTAAAAGTCGCGTGGAGCAGCAAAAACAACAGTAGACAATCGATTTCACAACTTTTCTCTCGGGGTCATGGTGCTAATTTAAGGTAAGCGCATTTCCACGTTTCTTTCTTTTTGTGACAAACATCAGCGTCGTGCGTGTTCATGAGTAACCGTGCCGAGATCTGGACCACCTCCTCCAACCGTGCCAGAGACACAACCATGCCAGAGACACAACCGTGCCGAGTCTCAGCGCGGTTCGTTTGCACTCACACTGCACAAAAGACTCGGGCTATCCATCTTATTGCGCCCCGCCCACTTTTACACACAGAACTCGGAAACGCACTTCCGGTCAGCTCCTCCCTCACAGCTACAGCGTTAGCTACCTTCTTGTTTATCCCTTTTAGCTACACTCTTTACACAATTTGTGCCTTTTTTGTCTTCAGCTGTCGGCAAAACACTCATATACATGTGGTAAGTCACACAAATAGCCTGGTGTAATAAACAATGTGTCAGATGCGCCATAAAGGAGATAAACAAGAAGAAGGTAGCTGACGCTGTAGCTGTGCTATCTCGTAGATGAATCTCAATTAGAGACACGGACAGTTAAAACAAACCCAGCAACTGAATTCTACAGGTCCTAAGCTTTAAAACAAGGTACAGCATGTGTATATTCCCTGTGTGTGAGCTTTACATTTGATGTTTGTTTGTGGCTAATGTACTTACAGGCTAACCGCGAGCAATCGCAGCGATCCGACCGGCAAACGATTATTTATTTAGAGTAGCAAAAAGGAGATCTGAGGCACTCCGATGTGTATGCTGATATTTATTAGTTCAACGCCAACGCGTTTCGACTAATGTCTTCTTCAGGGCATGTAACATTCACAGGTGTGTAGCACTCTTAATTTATAGTAACAAATCACATGACCGGTCACGTGTAAAAGGTCATGTGACCAGTATCACATAAATGTAAGTAAACAGACATGAGTGAATTCAAAATACACACACAAGAGGAATAAAGTGATGCATCACATATATAAGCATGATGCCAAACAAGACACAGACCACTGTAAAAAAAGGGAGTGGTCTGGAAACTGTGTGTCACATGCTCATATAGAATATTACGACCCTTAAGATTATTTATTTACTTTAGCAGTCGTTTTTTAAGTGATCCAGAGAAAATATGCCTTGCTTATTTGTTGGTGCACATGACCATAGCGTATGTGTAAAAAATAACCTACCTGAAATATTGTTTTGCTGCAAGTCCTCTCAGTAGCTACGTCAACTAAATGAATGGGGAGGAGCTGACCGGAAGTACGTTTCCGAGTTTTGTGTGTAACGGTAGAAAAAGTGGGCGGGCGAAATAAGATGGATAGGGCCATCCAGGCCTGGGCACGGTTCGGTTGTGCCAGTGTGAGTGCGCCCTTAGTGGTTTAAAAGAGCCTCATCACTATACAAAGCAGATAAGAGGGGCAGCGCTTACGCGTTGTCACGGCAACAGCATGCTAGCTTTGAACTCTCCCTATTACTCTACAACAACCAAACCCTGGTCAGTGTATGTTGTTGTATCAGTGCTGCATAAGAGCCTCATCACAGCACAAGATCTGAGGGGCAGCGCTTACGCGCTGCGTCGCCACGGCAACAGCGTGCGAGATACAGCACCGGACCCCAAACTTTTTCTTTCGGGGTGACATGAAGAGTCACTGTGCCAAATTTCACACACTTTCATAAAATTAATCAAATTTTATGAAGACAACAAAATGCTATAAAAGCTCATTGGGATAACATGGGAATTTGAGCTGTTTGCTTGATTTTGGGCAGAATTTGCGGCTTCGCCGCATGTAAACCGTACAACATATCCTAATAAATTGGATTACTTTTGATATCCCAGTTGTGTAGTTCATGTGCACCGAATTGGAGCCCTGTGGGCAAAACACCCTAGGTGGAGTTGATAAAAGTATGATGTGAAGAAAACCGAGAATTGTGTAAAAATGCCATTGGAATAACATGGGCGCTTTCGGTGACACAAATCAAAATTTACATGGTTACCATTGACTTTTTTGATCGGGAGGACCCAAAGGAATATTGGGTAAAATTTCATGCATTTTGGAAAAACTAAATTTTGACCCTCCATGTAAGCACTTATTTCATTCTGTAGGGGGCGTGCCGACAGGATCCAGTACTTCCGGGACTTTTTGGTTAATTTAATGCACTTTGAACGGCCGTTATAAAAGACCTAAACATACTAGCAGAGGACCGCTCTATAGCGGGCATTTTTCACAATCCACGAGATTTTTCTCAAAATTTGAAAGAAAAGGCCAAATCAAGATGGAAACGTGGAAAATGGGCATTGGTCAGGCATAGGCTGAAGTGGCTCAGACTCCGCTGTATACCACTTCCCTCAATAATTCTTTGCAACGCTCAATCCACGAGGAATAAAATGAATAAATTGCAGGCAAATGTCCTGCATTTGGAAAACTTTAGGTTTGTTAGTTAAACAATAGAGGTTATGCAGGTGACGTCACAGCATTCTAAATGTTCATGCTGAGTGGCAACGATGCATGAGAGTCAATGGAGAGACAGGACATTTTCTACTGTAAAAGCTGAAAATACAGATAAAATAGGAAAAATAAACTACAGTTTGATAACAAATTCAACCCACCACAACTCTACAGAGCACTGGGTTTTGTAAAAATAGAAAATCAAGTCAACAGTTGTAGCAAAGCATAATAAAAAAGTAGACTTTAGCTTCTCTCACATTTATCAGACATTGAAATCACACACAATTGAACTTATTACCTTTTCTTCTTAAAAAATATGTTTTTGACTCAGTTTGTTGCAGTTAAAATGTCCTAAATCATCAACTGTTGTTGCAGATAAGTTTGTAGCAAACAAGTCGTTGCCACGACAACAAAGAAATACATTGAAGAAATGCCACTCATTCTAAATATTTCTAAGCAAAATGATGTCAGTGCATAACCTCTATAGAGGAAAAAGGTAATAAGTTCAACTGTGTGTGATTTTAATGTCTGATAAATGTGAGATACTAAAGTTAATCTGCTTTGCTACAACTGTTGACTTGATTTTCTTTTCTTAAATGTCAGTTACAAACCCAGTGCTCAGTAGACTTGTTGTGGATTGAATTTAATATCAAACTGTAGTTTATTTTTCCTGTTTTAGCTATTTATTGAACTTTTACAAGAGAAAATGTCCATTCTCTCCACTGACTCTCATGCATCCTTGCCACTCAGCATGAACATTTAGAATGCTGTGATATCTCCTGCATAACCTCTATTCACTCCTCCCGTCTGTGTGACGACGCACAGCGTAGGTGCAAGCACCCGCGAGTCCCATTAGTTTGCATTGTAGAGCTGAAACTTAGAAGAAAACAGCTCTTAAATTAGATATGGAAGCAGCGGGTGCGATTTTAAATCAGGCTGCAATTGCACCAAAAGAGGCAGGACTATGCACCGGCTGCCAAAAATAAGCTTCCCTGATTGGACAAGGATGTTTAATGGCATTTTAATCAGGTTTTAATCAGTTTTAGTCAACTTTAACCACACAAATCGCTCATTTTTCCTCTTTTTGTTGGTGGTGCGTCGCACCTATCGCCCTAGGCCTGCCCCTGGGAATTAGTTGACAGCAACACAAACCCTCTTTAGATCAGTGCCTCTGATGTTAAAACTGTGTTTACCAAGTGCAATACAAGGAAAAGCCCAGGACCTGATTTGATTTCTGGCAAATGTTGAAAGTGTGTTCAGATCAATTGTGTGATGTTTTTAAAGACATTTTTAATCTCTCTGGCAGCACAAGATTCCTTCGCTTTGGAAAGAGTCAGTGGTTGTTCCACTCGCCAAGGTGAAAACCCCAAATTCACCAAATGGGTAGCACTTTACATTACGGCTCGGTAATAACATGGTAATAGCTAGGTAATAGCATGGTAATAAGGTGTAATAATATGGTAACAGCGAGGTAATAGCAATGTAATAACAAGGTAATAACAAAGTAATTACCATGTAGTTCATTTGCTGTTACATTGTTGTTGCAAGGCAATATACACATTTTTCTTAGCAATAGTTTGCAATTTCTATGTGTCTGCGTCATCATTTCAGCAACAAGGAAGCATTTCTGTTAATTACCTTGAAATAAGACTCATGCTTTCAACACTATTTACAGGTAATTACAAAGGATTTCATTGTGTAATATCGTGTAACTGACGATTTTGTGTATTTATGTTACTATGTCAATCATCACTGATGACTTAATCGAATAATTCTGAAATTTCTATAAAATAATTAATAAATTGTATTTACAATGGAAATTAAACCAAGAAACACACTCTTAGTAATTTCTAAGTAATAAACTGGAAACAGGGCTGCAAAATGCACTTTTTGCAGTTTCTACTTTATTTTAAGGAAATTAAACCAGCAAACACTTAATAAACTGGAAACACACTTGGTAATTTCCAAGTAATAAACTAGACATAGGGCTGCAAAATGCACTTTTAACTGTTTCTACTTTGTTTCATAGAAATAAAGCCCAAGTCTTCAGTCCTCAATGCGTTTTGGTTTTGTAAACAGCCAGGCAATCAGTAAACACAGTTTTTAAATAAAGTTTATTCTGTACAATTAAAATGGTGGTGAATATGTGCGTGGTAAACCTGTAAAAGAAGCATAGCATGCTGCACAATACCATTATGAACTTATTTAGTAACTTATTGTGACAATAGAGTCACTCGCTGTGTCCGAATGTGCGCCCTAACTCCTAGTCACTCAATTACTATATAGTGCAGAACTATATAGTGAGCTGTTAAATTGAGTGCGCTAACGGCTAAGGCGTTTCGGACAACCAGCTCCCTACTTTTCTCTGAACGGTTACGTAATGTACAGGCAGCTAGCGCACGTAAATACCATTGGTTGGACTCCCCTCCCCCCGGTGGAAATCAATGGATCGGACATTGCAGTTTTGATAAATGATTAAAATCACTTGAAATGTGTAATTATTCTACTACTTGATTTTGTTTTTTTGCATTAGGTATAGCAATTGTACAGACTGTTAGCACAAAACATATTTATAAATGTTTTTACCTTGTTTTATTGTTATTGTAATGCTTTAAGCTCAAAATAATAGTAATAAAAAAAATATCAATTAACAAATAAACAATTTTGTATTGGTTTCATTCATTTTCGCGCCATTGACTTGATTCTGTAGCCTAACGGTTATAGTAGGTCTACTAGCTAAAAGAAAACATGCCAGGGCAAAATCTTAATTTCGGGATCTTTTTATTAACTGTATTGCAAATCCTTTTGGTGAGGATTGAACAAAGGCGTCTACTGAGACGACAACGCCAAGCTGTGAGGAGAAGACGATGGACGAGGCGATTTATTCTTGCCAGCTTGGCCAGCCGTCACAATGTAAGTGTTGTTCACTTACATACTTGTCAAACCACGCCATCTACTGGATTAATAGTTTCTAAATGTTTATCTAGCTGTCATCAGTGCTTAATTTGTAACTCAAACGTTGCCGGAACAAAATGTGGGTTTTGGACCGGGCTCCAGACAAGGTCGAACCTTTACCGGAGCGCACACAATAAGTGAACATAGAGGCTTAGAAATGCTAAAATACAACCCAACTGTCCATCCTACTCGATGTTAAACGATATAAAAGTAATTTTGTCTGTGTTACACGTTTTTTTTTACACGTCACACAGAGATTTTCATTCATTCTGACAGAAATCAGCGCACCTAAATCTGATCCACAGCAACAAGTAGCCCTCCCACACACGCTCGTCCTGCAGCTCAGCACTGCCTCTGCATCATATCTGACTCTCCACAAGTCACAACCACAACGCAGGACAAACAGCTTTTACACAGCAGACACATGTCACAAACAGCCTTTACACAGCAGACACGGGTCTCATACATCAAACATGACGCTAAAATACACTTTAAAGTAACACAGTAAAGTTAGTTGCACTTACGAGAAACTGTGACCGCTACATCCGCGCTGGGTCTGACCTCTTTATCGCCCCGTACACTCCAAACACATGTGACACTCCCGCTGCTTTTAATCCATCAAAACGAGTCGCAAATAACAACAAATATTCACAAAATCCACTTAGACGCATATTTCCTGTTTTAGAAGGAGATACAAGAGCGGGGCTCGCCTGGAACCAATGAAAAGTCTTAAACCCGCCTGCGCTGCTTCTGATTGGTCAAATTTCCTGTCAGTTCCGCTTTTAACCAATTACAGTCTGACTCCGTTTCCCCCACAAACAAGCCTGTTCACTGTGAATGAGATGAGAGACGGGAGAGGAGCAGAGCCGCGTCTCGTAGAAGAAAGACAAAAAGAAAGCGTTACCGGAGCAGACAAAACTCATGCCGGAATGCCCCACGAGAGTTCCCGGATCTTATTCCGGCTTGTTCCGGCTCAAATTAAGCCCTGGCTGTCATGCATAATTTTTAAGTACTTATTTTTCTATACATCATAACCAAATGCTCATTACAGCTTATAGTAATCAAAACAAACAAAAAACTTGACTTGCACATCCATGATCATTTCATACTTCTCATAAGAACATCATTGCTTTTATTGGTACTGACCAAATGTTTTATTGTTTGATATTCTGACAATCTTGTTTGCTAAATCAACATTCTTGTGAAGTTCTGTGAGATAACTGACGCTGTTATTTCGGCCATACAAAATTGTATGAATTGAAAATGTAATTGAATTTTTTACTTGTCATACACGCTAAAAGTCTCAGGTCTGATTTAATATTCTTAATGTACAAAATATAAAATACTATACACTTATGACACAATGCAAATAATTATAGAACACATAAATAAATAAATAAATAAATAAATAAATAAATAAATAAATAAATAAATAAATCATTCATTCATTCATTAATAATGCTCTTTTTCTTTAGGGAAGAACTTCTCTGTACTGTCTCCTCAATCAGCGAGTGCCACTACTGACCCTGTATTTTGATGGGCAATCTGACCTGCGCCCCGACTTTCGCTTGACCCGAAACACCATCAGAAATCTGTTGGGGCAGCTAACCATACCAAATCGCCAAGGATGGGCACATGATGTGGAGACACTAGTGTTTATTTTTTGGTTGGCAAGTGGCACCTCCTACAGAGTTGTAGCCAGGGCGTTTGACATGCCAAGATCCACGGTGTGTGATGTCGTCCACAGGATCACTGACAGCATCCTTCACCTGCGGCACAGGGTCATCCGGATTCCATCTGATGATGAGCTCCCCGAAGTTGCTGCAGGTTTTCAGCAGTTGGCTGGATCAGCAGCTTTCAACAAAGTGGTGGGAAGCATTGATGGCTGCCATGTGCGCATTAAGCCCCCAAGTGTAAATGCACAATGCTACTTCAATCGAAAGCTTTTTCACTCTGTCCAGTTGCAAGCTGTTTGTGACCACTCTGCAAAGTTTATTGACATTTTAGTCGGATACCCAGGATCAGTGCATGACTCAAGAGTCTTAAAAAATAGCCCACTCTACACTCAGCGCCTGTATCCACCCAAGGCTATGTAATGATTGGTGATGGTGGCTATCCTTGTTTATCGCAGCCCATCACCCTTCTGACACCGTACAGGGAGCCTGTGAGGAGCCCTGTTGAGGCACGTTTCAACCGTCACCACGCCAAAGCACGCTCTGTAATAGAGAGAGCATTTGGAATTATGAAAGCCAGGTGGAGAGCAATTTTTTTCAAAGCTCTAGAAGTAAAACCAACCTTTGCAGTGAAGGTGATCGCTTGCTGCACCATACTCCACAACGTCTGCCTGCACAACGGGGACATTTTGGATCCGGTGGAGGAGGAACAAGGGCCAGCAGATGTTCAGAACCAGCAGGAGCAGCAGAACGGAGAGCACCTGCGGGCCGCAATAGCAGCTGTCTTGTCGGCTCCAAGGATCAGGGCCCCACATCTTCAAGATCATGATTATTAGACCTTAAATCATGATTTCTATTCAAATAAAATTGTAAATACAGTAATTTAAGTTTCATGTAAATAGTTAAGTTAAACAGTTAGGTGGTGTCTGTAAAATGTCTTCAGTGTTTTTCATTATTGTTTGTTTACTTAAAAAGAAAATTCATTGTTCTGTTTGATCTTTGTATTTGAAACTAAAACAACAAAACAAAATTGTACAATTAAACTGATTTATTGAAACTTTGATGCAATCAATTCGAGTAAGCTGATTAATTTAGTATCTCTTTCTTCCTCTCTCTTCTTCTTTTCTTTCCCTTTCTTCCTCCCTCTTCTCCGCCTGCTTTAAAAGCTCTACCAAACTGTCTCGCCGTGCTCTCTTTCTTCTCCCTGTTCTTCCTTCATCCTGCTCCTCATCCTCCTCATCCTCCTGCTCCTGTGGCACTGAGACCTGGGAGCTAGCTGCAGACGTGGAAGGGCCCTCCCCCCTGGATGAGGCAATAAGGCAGGGGGGCTGAACCGATGGTCTGCTGCCTATGGCCTCATCCATGAGGGAGTACCACTTCCATGTAGCAGCTGTGGTCTCCCCTGTCTCAGTGCCACTCCCTGTTGGTGGCCTCCTGAGCTCCTTTAAAAAGTGATATTTTGGTAAGTGTACTGCAGTGAATGGTTTCAATCAAAACGCTGGTCTAAAATACAAATGCCACAAACCTTGTAGGTTTTCTTTAGGTTCTCCCACTTCTTGGCAGCTCTGGCAGGACTGACCACCCCCGTCAACCCCATCTCTCGTAGCACAGCCCTGCAAATACAATCATAATGACAGACTTTACTTCCATGATTGTCAGCAAAACATAAGCAAAAATAATTACTTCTGCAAGTGTCATCACTATTATTTGTTCAGTGTTGTCTTCAGGATTATATAAGACTATAATGGCACAAGCAATCCATGTTTTATTCATTGTATTTAGTACATTTGAATGAAATAAATGTTACTTATTGATCAAAACCACATTGATTAGCCTACAATACTTGCCTGACCAGTCAGCCCCTCCTACATTCTGTTTGAATGCAGAAGGGTCTGAAACTGAAGAGATAGCCAGGGACTGGCTGGTCAGGCAACTACAATACTGCAACTAGAATAATTTTTATCACCAATTGATTAATATTCGGCTTATTTTTAGACTTTGGAGGACGACCTTAGTATTCTATGTTAATGGGCAACGCTGTTAGTTATTTGATATGTTAACAATACAAATTATTACAGTAGGCTATGGTTTTATCATTCTCAAAATCGTACTCCCAACCAGACGCCAAGGCAAAGCGCTTCCCGGAGAAGAGAGAGTTCTTCTCCGTTCTTAGGAGGATCAGCCTCCTCACATCTTCGTCTGTCCCTGAAAATGACATTTAACTTAAATAAAAGATGTAATACTGCGTACATTCAGCAAGCAATGTACTGAAAAGCGCAGTAAGCTAACGTAAGCTACAGCATTACGGATACGCTTACAAATATATGTCCGTTATATGTAACGTTAGCTGTTACATTTTTATCTTAACCTTAATTTTACGATTGTTAGCAAAACACAACAACAACAAAATAAAGCTAGATTTCTGAAATACTTACATTTATAAGACATTTCTCGCTCGCAGTTTTCTGCTGCTCCCGCCATCTTTTCTTAACGCAATGCATTGTGGGTCCGGTGGTCCGTTGTAGTGACCATCGATGCTTACTACTTTTCCAGATGCATTGTGGGAAATTTTGAGTGCACTACTTTTTGACCCACTGGACATTCGGACACCACTACAAAATGGCGTGACCCCCGAATAGTGCACTATATAGTAGTTAGGGCGCACATTCGGACACAGCAACTGTAAGCTAAAACTTGCATGCTAATGCTAACGTTAGCATAGGGAGCTAGCGCTAATGAAAACAAACACAGAACTCAACTATTCACTTAAGAACTTCGAAGCTACATTATATATACCTAAAGTTACAAGTGCTATGGTGTTACTAGTGATGGCAGTTTTGAAACACTGCCGTTTCGAAAGCGTTTCACTAGAGGGCTCACATCTCGAAGAGGTCAGTGCTCGAAACCAAAGTTTGATTGACAGGGATTTCAACGGACCACAAAGCAACGCACGTGTCTCAACCTACTCCCACAAAGTTTAAAAGATATTTTGGCTTAATGCTAGATAGTCGGATCCAGAAGGACGAAAGTGAGCTGGTTGCCATGGTAATAATGTGACCACCTGTCCCGCTTTTGGTTGTAGGCTACGCGTCTTGCAGATCACGGCTGTCTTGCTTTTTCATTGGACATGACGATTACAGCACTTACAGAGGTTATGCACTGACATCATTTTATTTAAAAAGTGCTCTTAAACATTCTGACAAGTTTGTGTGCAAACACAATGAAGAAAAAGATATGTTTTTGCTTTTTTCATCCCTGGAGTTTTTGTTTTACACAAACTATTTTTTATGTGGCAAAACACAACTAACAATTAATTATGTTTATTTTAGATGAAAAAAAAAACCAATATCTGATTTTTATTGACTTAAAATATACACTTACACAAACTTTATTAGAACAAGCTTTATTGATACCATGTCAGATCAGGTTGTGTTTTGTTGAGCCACTAGAAATACTGAGACATCACCACCAGAGGCACTGTAGAGTCGTGATTCGAACAGTGATTCGGAGCTCCGAATCATTTGTTTCAAGTGCTTTGCTGGTTCATGAGGCTTCATTTTGCCCATCCCTAGGTGTTACCAAATCCCTAAATACAAACATCAAGGCTGTGCGTGCGGACTCAGGAGCACACAGCAAAGCAACATGAACGGGATCCATGGACGACTTGAACAGGAAATGAACCACTTCCAGGTCACCTTGATACCCCTTTATTATTTACTAATTCCTACTTGTATTTCTTGGTATGGCCATCCAGTTATTACTATAATATTGTTTAAAGATATTTTGTGGTTCTCACATTTACTTTTTTATAAGTTTGGCAAATTAGATGTTTTTTCTTCTTTTTTTTTTTTTATAAACCGGAAGTGATCCGTTTCCGTACTTCCTGTTGAGCTGACGAAGTCGTCCATGGATCCCGTTCAAGTTGCTTTTTCTGTGTCCTCCTGAGTCAGCACTAGCCAGGCTAACGCCACCTAGTGCCTCCGCTCCATTTCATTTCACTCCAGCAACTAGGTCAGGAATTTCAGCGTTTGTTTATGCTTGAATCCGATTGAAAAATGATCGCCCAATCAGCGAACAGCAAACAGCGGTTACGTCAAATCCAAGCGTCGGTTTGTAGTTCCACAACTTTGCCGTTAAATATTAATCTACCTGTATCCATAAATTTGCATCACAGAAACCACAGACATGTCTATCATCACGTGTACACGCAGCTAATAAACCGTTAGCAATAACCCGACTGCACACAGCCATGTCAACACCTACAAAAAACAAAAATACTCATACTCCGTTTAGTAAAAATTAAGAATAACTGCTTATGTAAACGCTAATCAGAATATTCGGATGTAAAAGAAATATTCAGGACTCCTCGCAGATCTGCTCCTAGCTTCGATAAACACAAACTGTCAAAAGAAACACGGAAAACATGCGCACAGAAGACAACACGGGTCGCTTATGAGGGTTTGTTTTCGTGTGTGAGAGCTGAACAGATTATAACGCTATGAAAGTGCAAAAGACTAACAAACCCCTGTGTATTTCTGGCTCCTTATGTAGGCTCCGAAGATGTGGTAACAACAAACCGTCTAATCTGTTCAAGTGTTTGTGTCTTTTGGTCAAAGCACCTTTCATTCTGACAAAGTTAAACAGCAAAACATTGTCCAGCACTTTCTTACCTGCGTTGTAGAGGCAGAGACACGCAATAACTCTTCCAATTCTCCCTGGGTGTTGAAGATTCGTGTATAATCCATTAAAATCCGTGTGTTCAGAAGAAGAAAGTTTGAAACTTCACAACAAGTGTGACTCCACCATGAACGTGCAGGGCTGCTGTCTGCGCCGGGGTAAAGCTGTCCTCTTCGTGTTTGTGTCCAACTGACACCCTTTTCCCTGCCGCTAGCCCTCCTGTGTGTGTTAGCAATCTGTGATTTAGAATAGAATAGAATAGAATAGAATAGAATAGAATAGAACTTTATTGTCTGTCATGTTTAGTCATGGCAGAAATTTGTCTTCGGCTTGCTCAGCTAGCCACACACACACACAGCACATTTCAATACATACAAAATTCAAATAAAATTAATGAGCATGCGGTATTAAAATTCACTGTGGACATAGCAACAGGCACCAGTAACAGGCATCATGATTTGTTTAACACTCAATAGCACTGGGCACAAAGGAATTTCTATAGATGTTTTCTTAGCACATGGAACTCTGTATCTCTGTCCTGATGGAAGAAGCTCAAAGTGGTGAAACAGTGGATGGCTGTCATCATCTATGATCTTATTACTGAGACGATTCACTGCCTTGTTGTAATGCACAGACAACTGTGTTTGTATTTGGCCTGTGATTTGCTGCCTTGTTTCACCACCCTAGCGAGTTTGGCTTTATTTTTGGCAGTTAGATGACCAAACCATGAGACAATGTTAAATGTAAGGACACTCTCAATTAATGATTGATAGACTTTGTCAAAATATGATCACTGACTTCAAAACTTCTCAGCTGCCGCAACAAGAAGAGTCTTTTGCTGTGATTTTTTGTAAATACAGTCAACATGGTCATTAAACGTGAAGGATTTGTCCAGAACTGTTCCTAGATATTTAAAGAGTCCACTTGTTCCACTTCCTGTCCATTTAACAGCAGTGGTTGAAACAGAGATTCTGACAAGTCTGTTGTTCGTTGACTGGCAAACTCCCTTAACCAATTAATGATTATGGAGCTAACCCCAAGTTTAGTCAGTCGAATAAGTAGGGCATTTATGTTCACTGTACTAAACGCGGATGAAAAGTCCATAAACAGAATGCGCACCCATGTCTTTGGTTTGTCCAGATGTTGAGTCACAGCATTCATGAGAGTCAAACTGGCATCTTCAACTCCCCTTCTTTCCCTCTACGCGAATTGTAGGGAGTCTAGATGTTCATTGAGTGCCAGCTTAAGATGGTGACATATGACTCTCTCCATGCATTTACTAAGTAATGGGTGTCAGTGCTATAGGCCTGAAGTCTTGCATCTGTTTGGCTTTTGTGATCTTAGGAAGTGGGATTATTGTAGATGTTTTCCATAAGGTCGGAACAGACCTTGAGTCGATAAGAAGTTGAAAAAGTCTAGTGAAACTTCACCCAGCTGTTGGGCACAGACTTTTAAAATCCTTCCTCCGAGTCCATCTGGTCCTTTAGCCTTATGAACGTTGAGGTTCTTGAACACAGCTACGACGTCTCTTGTTGAAATCTTAATAGGTGTACCATCTCGCACCCACTGGTTGTTTCTGGGGGGTCCTGTGGTTGGTCAAACGTGAGAAAATGTGTTAATGTCATTTGCAAAAGCCAAAGGGTCAGCATGATGCAAGTCTATTTTTTCTTGTTTGCGCCCCATCATTGTATTGAGACCTCTCCAGGCGTCTTAGCATTGCCATTACAAAACCTCTCTTCACTTTTTTCTTATATGTCAGCCTCCCCGTTTTTGTTTTCCTTTGAAACTGTCTATTTAATAATATTTCACTTCTGTTCTATTTCCTTGTAGAAATGCCTTTTTCTTATGTACTAGTATTTGTTTCAATTCTTTTGTTAACCATGGCTTATTGTTTGCATATACCTTTACATTTTTTGTTGGAATCACCGAATCTGACAAAATGTTACATATGATGTGATTGAGTCTGTGAGAAGTCCGTGTCATTATTGCAATTGTCAAAGAACACATTCCAGTCTGTTGCCTCCATACATCCCTGCAGTTGTTCTATTGCGTCATTTGTCCACATAGCAACAGTTTTTTATCTCGACTGGATGAGTCTTTAGCTTTTGTCTGTAACGAGGTAATAGGTGGATCACGTTATGATCAGAATTTCCCAAGGGTGGGGTGACACCTGGTGGCAAAGCATCCGGTATATTTCCCAACATTTATCCAATATTCTGTTTTGTCTGGTTGGACATGATAATATTGTTCTAAATTTGGGAGCAATGAAGATACATCACATTTATTAAAATCACCTAAAATAAATATTGGTTGCTCTGCCGACTGCTGAGTGCTCTATTATAACACTCGGCGATGTAGTCTGCTGCCATTTCAAATCAGGGCCGGGTACATACACCAAAATGATGGTTAATGTCCAAATTCCCGGGGGAGATAGTGCGGTCTAAAGGATACCGTGATTATCTCAATGCTTTTATTGCTGAAGGATTCACGCACGGTATATATTAGTCGCCAGTTGTTATTTACAAGCATGCAGAGTCCTCCACCAACCTTTTTCCTTGTTGTGTCCTTGTTTCTGTCTGCTCGAATGACTGTGTAGCCATCGAGGGCGATGTTTACATCTCGCGTAACCAGTCTCTGTAAAACAGAAGAGGCTTGAGCGCTTGTAGTCCCCATCCTTCTGTATTAGCGTGGATAGTTCGTTCATTTTGTTGTGTAATGACCGTACATTGGAAAGCGTTATTGCAGGCAGCGGAAGTCTGCAGCCGCGTCTTCTCAGCCTGTTTCGAATTCCACCTCGTGAGCCTCTTTTCTTTTTCTTCCTTTGTTTAAAAGTCTGTCCAGTCGGTGATATTATACACAGCGGTGTATCAGCTTCCAGCACAAAGCTACCATGCGTCGTGAAACGAAGTCCCATAAGGCTGCTCCAGGTGTATTGGAGCCGTCCCACGCCGCCGGTAGCATCAGGGCTCGGCTCGACTATGTCACAAAGCGAACCAAGCCACATGGCCCAGAGCAGAGCGATAAAGTTGACTGTCATGCTGTTGCAATGTCCACAGGTTGGCCCGATGAAAACTTTTGATTAAAAACATACATAAAAACATTTAAAAAACCCAGGCAACAGTTAGCAAGCCCCGGTCAGTACGACCTCGTCGCGCCGGGTCAGTACGTATTTCCTCTAGGTAGTCGTCCTTCCGTGTTTGTGTCAGGCTATCCGTGTTTTCGTCTAGCGCTTCGTGTCCGTAGGCTTCCGCATATGTCGCCTCTCCTCGATCCCTCGCATGGGCCGAAAACTGCAAAATTATCTAGCTGCAGACCTGTACCGCTGAGCTTGGGCCGTAGAGCTGCGTCTCTGATCCATGTACACAGCCATGTTTACACTGTTCTTCCCGACAGCTGATTTGTCAGTCGCAGTAACTACGTAACGTCCGGTAACGAAAAGAAAACGGCAGTGATTGGTTAATGCGAAAAAGTCCCCGCCCACCAACAACAAACAGCGCTAATGCTGCGGCTTCAGACGGTTCCACGGAGTGAATGAAACCGGCTGATACATCAGGCAGTCAGCACAGCCTTGATGTTTGTATTTAGGGATTTAGTAACACCATAGCACTTAGACTTTAAGTAAATATAATGTAGCTTCGAAGTTTTTACGTGAATAGTCGAGTTTTGTGTTTGTTTTCATTAGCGCTAGCTCCGTATGCTAACGTTAGCATTAGCATGCAAGTTTTCGCTTACAATGACTGTAGTGTCACAATTAGTTACTTTATTATAAGTTCATAATGGTATTGTGCAGCATGTTATGTTTCTTTTACAGGTTTACCATGCTCATTGTAGCTACCCTGGTTTAACTTCGAACAAAGGACTTGACGCTCCGTACTGATGTTTGTGTGTGAGTGTTTATTCTTCAAGTTTTAATTCAACATCGTATCAACACCGTAACAACTTTGACACCGTTCACACCTTACACCGTGAAAACTAAAAGACAATGAAAGAGAAAAAATGTCTCAGCTCTAATGTCTTAATATTACAACACAAATGTTTCACAAATAAAGAATATTTACCGTGTTCGCCCATGTGTAACCAGCGGTAGTTAAAAGTAGCTCTTTTAGT